>JASTWR010000068.1:187500-904197 GCA_030770355.1 Harpagoxenus sublaevis
CCATAAATTAAATGTCAAATATATTAAATAAAACTGATAGATTTCATGCAATTTTGAAAAACTGAAATATATAACACATACGTACTAGTTTAGAACAAATTGTAAGCCAATGAGTACCTTATGGGAAAATCTATATGCCAAAATGGTTATTTAAGACTTTTAGATATTTTATGTTATATTTTTCATTTTATACTAATTTGTGCACGCAAGTTAATAATTTGAAAAACCTCGTGATGGTACGATTTAAGATAATAATATAAATTGATGATAAGATGATAATATGATAAAAATATCGATTAAAATTTTATAATAACTGTAATATATGTATATACATAAAATAATTGTAAAACAATAAAAGAAATTTTATGAAAATATAAAAATGCAGAATAAAGGCGATAAAATTGTTAGATTGTGTTATCAGCTATATAAATTGATTATAAATTACATGAATTATACCTAATTTTTTAAATGTTTGTAACACGTATAAAATAAAATGTAATCTCAAAATTTTTGTCTATATTTCTCATTACTCAGTTATTTCAGATTTTTACCATTAAAAGTCGTTTATATTTAATATGATAAACATTCTGAACACATTAGCAGCGGCAACTAAAAAAAAAATTTTTTACGAAAACAAAGCTTCCTCTATGAGGAAGCAAAATCGACTAGGTACGATTTAGATGACCGGCACACATTAGGCACTTTTCTTATGCATGTCAAAATTTTGAGCATGATAAAATTTATACCTTTCAGATTTATTATTTTAAAACAAAATTGTAGGCATATTTTACTCATTTTAAAAGACATATACAAATATAAACTTATATGTATATAAATTATCGAGCAGATTATCAATGATTAATTATTTATTATTAAATAGTGACAATGAGCTTTACGCATTGCGCTTCTCGATATCACGTTTAATCGAAAATAAAAAGCAACAACTAGAAATATTCATAAAATTATCGAAAAACATATGCTATATAAATATTATATTTCATGAAAAACAATTTTTAGAATGTCAGTCTAAAAATATTTTTTATATTATAAAACATTTGGAAAATATTTAATTATTATCCATTTCTCACGAAATCGAATGCATTCTTGCTAAAAATTGATTTATTCTTTAATTTTATATTATTCTGACTGTACTGTAGAAAGTAATATATTTTAAAAATATTTTATCGCTCATTATTCCATTTTACGAAAGTAATATTTCAAGAATATCATAGTCGCATCTTTTCGCTGCAACGTATATATAAATTGCACTCGCGCAAATTAAATGCTTGCTTATAATTATAAGCGATAGGTTGCGACAATAGTGTGTGCGGTTCTCGTAATAAATAATTATAGCTATACATATACGCGCGGAATATATGTATATACAGGGTGTTAAAAAATTAGACCGACAAACTTTGAAGGGAAATAGAGGAATCGAAAATAAATATTTTTTATTAATAATATTTCTCTGCAAAGTTTCACATTTTGGACTCATATCATATTCAAATCCTCATTAGAGCAAAGGTCTAGTGTCTTGACAAGTTGCATGTGATTTTTTTGTCATTATGGAGCAGTATGCATGGATAGAATTGACTGACTGCTGCGGCAGATCACATTCTATCATCTTTGCAGTCTTCGAGCGTGTGAGACAATCAATGCTTCGACGATGTCATCTTTGTATTAAAGTTAATGGAGGAATTTTTGAACATTTACTGTAAAAAAAGGGAATCACTTTTTGTACTTGTTATGTTTTTTGTTCAAATTTACAATACAATTTGATTTTTCTACTTATATGTTTGTTTATTGTTTAAGTCACAAACTCCTATTTCCTACCATGTAGTACCTATTAAAACTAAACGTTGGAGAGAAAAATAGTATTAACAAAAGATGTTTATATTTTTAAGTCTTCTTTTTCCCTTCAAAGTTTGTCGGTATAATTTTTTAACAACCTACGTATATATACATATATATATGTAACAACTCTGTCCTCGTTAGGCATGCTCATTACGCATTTAGATAAGATCTAAATGCGACGGAGAGATGAAAATATAATTATCCGCTGGCGCTCTATATTGCGGGGGATGGTTACACATGCAAGATATATGTGAGTAACGAGCCAGGTTATCCTCTTATGGATTTGCACGTGAAAAATTAAAGTAGTAAATTGGTGAGACGACGAGCGTGCGCGACGCGTACACTATGCACATGCATCGCGGAAGCCGAACATTTGTGTACAATGAACGAGCGTTGGTTGGTGTACGTTAATTCGAAGCGGTCAGTTAATTAAAGTAATCGAGATAGTACAGGGCACTCTATAATTAGTAGTTGGCGGCCAACACGATAATGCGATCTCGGATCGGCTTGCGATCACCTTTCCAACGAGACTCTCTGGCGAGACTGCATGATATTTCGAGTATGAGGAAAAAGATAACAAACAAGGAAACTGAAGCAAGGTCGCATACAAGATCACGCAGCATGTATCTTACCTTATTCTCGCATGAGATTTTTGCGAAGTATATCTTGGTTATATCTTAGGAAATACATTTTTTTCTTATCATGTTATTAATGTGTTTGTTTACATTAATATGAGTTACATTGCCAAACCATTATTTTAAAAACTGTTGCTTAACATGATACTTAGCAGATATATATATTTTTCAACAATAATTCTGCAAACCTTTGTAACATAAATTGTTGCTTTTTATTTGCAATTAAACGAGATGGAAAAAATGCAAAATATATCCATCTACAGCTGACGATAATGGCTTAGCTACTGACAACTTGTTTGATAATCAGCAAGCAAAATGCGGAGGATTAATATTGTATATACGAATTTCTCAGAAGCTAAACTGATCAGTGCCATATAGAATAAAAAGTAGACAAAATTGATGAAATTGTAAAATAAGCATGTGTTTTGGTAAAAAAGTTAAGAAATTTATAAAAAGTAAAGTTTAGTTTTTTCGAGATATTGTAAAATAAATTTTTAGAATCCATCTCAGTGGAATTGGCGCACCTCATTGTTACTATTACGTGGATATTTACGTGTTACATGGCGGAGAAAGCGTTCTAGGTTCACGGGAATAAATGTACGAGCATACCGTGTAGAACGCAGCCGAGGTGCATGGATACCGGAAGTTCATACTTATTCACTGAGCACCGAAAGGGCGACCGGGTATAATTTACGTATAAATTAAGCAGAATGAATCAACGGCAGGCGATTAATCGCAATGGCTCACCCACGATAATAGCAGTGCCCCGCTCGCCTGTTTAGGAGCGTTTAACGAATACATTACGTTTTTCATTATCTGGCCACGTGGACACAATATCTGCTATTTCCACCTCTCATGTCTAGTCTCTCCTGGTACAAGTATCTTCGATATGCATGTTATATATGCAATCGTGATAATTATGGAGCGAGAGAGAGAGAGAGAGAGAGAGAGAGAGAGAGAGAGAGAGAGATTGATTGATTGATTGATTGATTGATTTGTTTATTATGCCCAAGCATAGGCTAAAGGGCAAAGTATACAATATAATATAAAATAGTAGCAAAAGATAAATAATAGCAAAATATACAGCAATGTTAAGAAATAGAAAGAGCTAAGTAGCAGAAAATATCCTGATATGTAGCTTAAGAACTAATAGTTAACGTAGTGTATACAGTATTTAAATTGGATTAAGTTAAAGTAGGCAATATTGATATAAAGCGACTACAGATTTATGTAACATACAGCAAGTTACATACATATTGCATTCCAATGTAATACTTACAACTAATATTAAAAAATTTCGTTGAAAAGTGTAAATTATCTGAAATACTGCTGACGAATTATAAATCAACGGAATTCAGTTGTTGTGCTCTCTCAAACAGAAGAACGAGTATAACCACGTAAATTAGACGAATATAGAACTTACTTAAGCCTAAGAGAGAGAGAGAGAGAGAGAGAGAGAGAGAGAGAGAGAGAGAGAGAGAGAGAGAGAACCAGCAAGTGTATTATAATATATAAGTAAATGATAATTGTAATTAAAGTAATTAGGGAAACGGGGAATAGCACTATTGAGAAAAAGCCTTCTTCACCTTTGCTTAGAATCCGGAGAAATACCATCATTGTGGAAAAATGCTGAGGTAATCTTATTGTGCATAAAACAAGGCAATAAGGATGATTTAAAAAACCTATTTCGCTCCTCTCCCACATGTATAAATTACTGACAAAAAATAATAACTAACAAAATATCCAGACGATTAGATGAGTGTCAACCCAGGGAGCAGGCATCAGGCTTCCGAAAGCCTGCTACTCAACAATGGGCCACATTTATATCTTATGTCAGTTAGTGGAAAAACATACCTATGAGTACAATCAGTCACTTTGCATCGTGTTTATCGATTTTGAAAACGCCTTTGATACTCCCAATCTTTTTAAATTATAGACCATCACAGAACATGCCATGGAAAAAATTAACACACAGAGCTATATGGAGTGTTCAATGTTGGGAATTCGGCTAGTAGATAAAGTGCCTATAACGTCTCTATCCGCAACCAGACAAAAGTTATTTACGCGGCGACGCCGCGACGTATATTGCGAGGCTGAAATGGATGCGGGCTGGTCATGTGATGAGAAAAGACGGTGGTAAATGGACTCAAAAAATAACTGAATAGCGCCCTAAAATGGGTAAGAGAGACCTAGGGAGACCTAGAACTAGAACTAGATAGAAAGACGACATTGTCAAGATAGCCAGAAAATAGTAGACAAGAGTAGCTGCCGACTGCGAAACATGGAAGGAACTAGGTGAGGTATAGTGCTAAATATGATGATGATGATGATGATAATTATAATGTATCTTCATTAAATAATTAATTTTTACAGCACAATTATGCACACGAGTAAAGAGAGTGAAAATGAAAATGCGAGAGGAATATTCGCCAACAAATTCTTTCAAATGCGGCAAAATTAGATACACTAAAATAATTTATATTTGTCATTACAATTTGAAGACTAAAATTATTTATAAATTATTTATACGAAAAAGTATGAACAAATTATTTAGGAAACAGTAAAATTTATTGTTATAAAAATTTTTTTCCTAATATAGCGGAATCTTTAACCGGTTTAACAACCCGTAAAGTTTTATAAACAAATTTAAAGTTGTAAATATAACATAATTCATGTGTTATATGTGAAAACGATATATCGATGAAAACCGTGAGAAGTGGTACCGTTTATGAAAACGCGATTCCCATACTCTCCCATACTTGGTCAGAGTAGCGTGTACCACGAAGGGAAAGAGAATGAAACGATGTGAGGGTAGGTGGATTGCACGAAGTAAACAGGCCGTGAAATTACCTTTTAAATATTAGATTATGATTAAATGTGTACCTACCTTCGAGGCACTAGATGTTCAGCACCACCCTACGCGCAGTTCATAAAGCCAATGGGGGTGGTTTATGGCGGATGAGACTCGAACCACCCCTCTTCTATATCGAGATATCAATCAGCTCTTGGCATCAGATAAGATTGGTTGCTCAGGAAGTGAGTGCTTTTCAAAACCCGGATGAGGTTCCTCGTTTTTTAGCGAACTATCCGTCCGCAGAGATTTTTACAAATAAATAACTATTTATATAAACATGATAATATATTATATAAAAAAGATTTCCATTTTTTCAAAAATGGAAATAAACAATTTTAAAAATTTAAAAAGTATATTGACGCATTATAATGCAAAAATAATTTTGATAATACGAAATACATACTTGCAAATATACATTCTTCTTTACTATAAAAAGATGTATATTTTTACATTAAGTGTTAACAATATATTGTCTTGTTTATATCCAACACTATTATTATTGATGACCCCATTATGGGGCGACAGTCAAATAAATACGTCTCTTATCGTTATATTTTGTGAAATTTAATATTTGCTACTGTAAATTAAATGTTTCATTGTTGTTTTTAGTATAAAATATTAATTTAATTGGCGTGAATAAAAAGTTATGTAAAATATGCTTGGCGGTGTATGTGTTAAATGAGTATACATGTTATATATAAAATGATAAAAAATGTAAAAATAATTATGAGTGTTATTTTTAGAGAAGCTTGGTTAATTAATTTATAGCAATACGTACTTATAATTTTGTACTATCCAATGACATTTATCACTCGCATATCATTTCGTGGCTTATACGTGTTAAGAGAATTCCCATGTCCAATTTTAAACTCTTTACGTCACCCATAAACAACCACGTAACTGCAATAGAGAAGTTTCGCGAATCGGTCGATAATCCTTCCTGTCACGGCGGCATTCGATACGGTCGTATACGCGTAAGCTATAACAATGTTCGGCTTTGTTGGTACCTAATTGGGTGTCGTTAACGCGCACCGGGTCATAAACGTTCGTAGTGGCACCTTCGGCGATAAATTTCCCTATGCTCCTCCGTTAAGGAAGTTAAAGGCCCAACACCAACACGTGGACGCACCGAGACCCAGGCCGTAAAGGCCGATCGTGACGAGCAGGTGTTTATATCCGGCCTTTCGCGACCGGTGGCCAACGTTCCGTTCCGCGTCCGTCCGCCCGCGTGCGCATACGATATGCATATACATGCATAAAAAGAACGTGTAATGCCCAGCGAGTACTGTACGCCCACGCCGCAGCTCGCAATTCGTCGAGAACTTTCCGGCGGCCGCGGCGTAAGCATATGCATTGCTCACTTAACAAGATTGATATAACGAGATATATGCGTGAATCGCGCGCGCGAGCGTTTGTGCAAATGCGCGCAAGCGTCCGACCGTGCGTGTGCATCCGCAATTACGCGCGACAGAGAGGATACGTAACAGATAATTAATGCAAACGAGGGGTCGCCCGGGAAATTTCGACCCGGCGGGATCTACCGGAAAGGTGCGAAGTGGAATGCGCGGACAGCTTGAAAAAATACTTATGAAATCGATGCGTTTCCGTATAGGAGCCGCACAAGGCAAAGTAGATTTATTTGTGCATCCTGTGTGTGTGATAGCATCCCGAGATAATTCAAAGATTACTTCAGCTTTGGAATTTATGAAATACGTTCACTTTGCGTTCGAAGCAAAGCCGTGAAATAAGCCTATGATTTATAATCTCTTCTTTCGATGCAAATTTAAACAAAATAAAACTTGTAAATTATTAACTAATTGTTAAAGCAGTAGTACATTATTTAACCGTTTTTCCTCCTGTTTTAAATCTTTCATTAAAGAGTTATTTATATGTACTTTAAAGTATTTATGTATAACTTTTTAAGTAAATGATATTATTCAAATAATAGAATTATTTAGAATAGACACTAAATTAATACATAAAATAATATAAACAACAAGAATAAAAAATTTTTAGTAGCAAAAAATTACTTGTTATTTCATTAAACATATATTTTATTAATAAACATTCATTCTTTAGTTTTAAAATGTAATGCAATACAAATTTATGTTAAGATTTTTTCAGAATTTATGTAATTCTTGATAGTAATCTAACTAAAAATTTCCAAATGTAAAATAAAATATATATTTTCTTATTTTTTAAATCTATGATTTGTTCAGATGCCTTACGAATATTTTAACAATTCCTATACATATGTATATTAGCTATGCATATTTATTAATGACCAGAAATATTTTTTAATATTTTAAATATACAATATCATTATAAAAAGTAAAAAGGCGTAAAAGTACTTGTGTAGGTAACTGTTATGTAGGTACAATTTTACGATAATTAAATAATCATTATCATGTAAATCTATAATATATAATATATTTTGGAGAGATTTTCGATAACAGAATTTAACAATTAATACTCTATAATGTTTTCTAATATCTATTATGCTCGACAACTGGAAGTTTTTATCTGCATAACATAACATAAGATTTACGTACGATAACGTTGCATTGGCCGACAAGTAGCTGCCGCCAACTAAATTCGCATTCTGTCATTCCGTTTAAGGGCAACCGAGAAGTTTGAAATCTCCGGGGAGAGTTTGCCGACTAAGACCAACCCCTACCGGTTGCTCGAGGGGCCGCACCACAATACAAGCAATAACACGTACCGACCTCCGTTTCCTACTCTTCTACCCCCTTACCACGCAATCACACTGTCGCCCCGTGCACGCACCCTCTCTTACCTTAATCGATGAAGGATGATTTGGTCTTAAATAAACTTTTCACCTCTGCCGACGTAGACCGCATCCCCTTCTTCGACCCTCCGCTATTTATCACATAAATTGTCGAGTGGTCACTTTGATTATATAGGCTTACCCTGCTCGCGTAATCCGTCTCTTCTTGGATCCCCCTCTTGAGAGATCAACTATAATATACGATATTTATAGAAAAAAAACTATACGAGTTTCAGGTTTTTGTTTGTTATGAGATATTAAGAGCATGAAAATTATTATAAAGAGGACAGAGAAAAGTGTTTTTTATAAATCTTATAATCAAACACACATATCTTAAGATAACGTGATAAAATGTCCTTGACTCGGACTAAACAGTTTGCTGGTTAAGAAAATATAGACTTCCTATGTCGTAAAGAAATTACAATGCTTTCAAGATTACGAGACACGCCTTTGCGTGAATCTCGAGGTTACAAAAACTCCTAGGATGGACAAAAGAATACCGATCGAGGAAGGTGGAGTTGCAACGCGAGGCGAGACGGTATTATCCCGTCGAGATGAACGGAAACGTTCGATACGGAACGTACACCGACATCCGGCCACGTGTCTCCTGTGAGACGGACCAATGGAAGCTGTGATACCGAAGGAAGGACCAACCTGGCGCGAGGATTCAAGAAAAGGTATACGTATAGTCTTGGCGGCACGCGCCACGACGACCGGGAATTATTCAAATGGAATTCACAAAACGAGCCAGCTGCCTTCGCCTCGACTGAGATCCGAGTAACTAAGGGAACGACCAAGGAGCCATACGCTGTACATAAGGCTTTTTTATGTTGCTCGTCAGTTCGTCCCCGCCCTCTATTTGCCTGACAATCTGACACCGATTTACGGCTTTGTCCGAGTCAAATCGCGGGTAAGCCGGAAATAATACGTCTATAGTCGCTGAAATTCGACGATTCCCAAAAAAATCAATTTTACTTATTAATTACACCAATCAACAGGTTTTTTCAACACGGATAAAAATATTAATTTGTGTGTGCTAATTACGAATATGACAATAAGAAAGGTCCATAATGTCACACTTTTTCAATAAATTTATATTTTATTATAATTTGTGAAAAGTAACCAATATTAAATCCGGTTCCTTTTTTATGTGTTTTTTTTTTACATTACTAGGCGGTATTTGCGTTCTTTCTATAGTTCTAGTGTGGTACGCATGTTTTTACTTTTACGGAATAAAAGAGTTTCAAAGTGGTTTAATGCTTTATTATACCATAATTAATGTTTGCGGACTTTTCCTACACTATTTCTACTAATAAATTTAGGTACTTTTTATGTTTCAATACATTCTTTGTTATTAAATTAAATTAATTGTTTCTTTTCTTTTATTGTCAGAGCTGCTTTTGGGAATTTAGTAATTTACATGTAAAAAAATGAGGCCAACGTGCTTTACGATACTTAAAGAATCTTGATCCTTGAAACTAAATGGCATAATGTTGACAACACAAAAATGTTATGTGTTGCAAACTTTTTACTGTCATTTTTGTATTTACTGTATGCAAATTAGTTAAAAAATATCCTATTTTATTCATGTTATCAGAAAAGAGTTTAACTTCGTTGACGAGTATTATTGAAACATATCTTTTATGGACAATCTATTAAATAGGGTTTTGCGTAAAAATGCATAGAATTATAAAATTATGTCTATAGGTTAACAATTATATAAGCTTTTACTGAAATCTATATCTTGAAACAAAAAATTCAATGAAATAAAGATACTATACTTGATATAAGATTTTTAAAAAATTTCTAATTTTGCGTTAGATGTAACGATTTATTCGACAGTTTTCTCTACAGTATATTTCCGTTCCAATCATTTCCACAGGATTTCTTCGGTGTTCCAACCGACGACGTATAGCCCGAGGGATTAAATTGTGACATTTAACGTGTAATATCCTATATAATCTTGTATGAAAAGCGCCGTGCAGTGGTTTGCGATAGAATAAAGCCGCTGTGGTAGTAAGGGTGGTTTCTCAGGGGCGGTTAGAAGAACGGTTAAAGGCATTGAGCCGTCCAAGCCACTCGCGAGAGTTCCGAGCTTCTGAGACCGACGACAGAAACCCCCGGGGGTTGGGGGTGGCAGATGGCAGCCATCGGACCAGTTCTTTCTGGCACTTTGCCCCGCCAGTTTCGCCCGATACTTCAGAAAAGAGTAAGAGATTAAGTGCCGAAGAACGTCGGAGTGTCATCGCGGAGATGATTAATGTCTCTCGTTAAAGAACGCTACCAAAATAATCGAACTCTTTAAAAACAAAGAATGTTCTAAAGAAGATTCAAGTTTTTGATGCAAGCTTGTTTAATACTTATTTATGTAGCTTTCTAAAAAAAATAATGTAGGTATATTACGTAAAAAAATAAATAATTTATATTACATAATTGTCTATTTTACAATAATTTTTATATACTTGATGTACAATAAAAAATCGTTTTTTGTTAAAATGTTGCAAATGTTGTAATGTATCAAGTAAATTGATAATTTTAAATATTGTTTTGAAAATTTCTTAATTTGTTAAGTGCTATTTAATGGTCACAATTTTTACGTGTATCAAAAATTAAAATTATTGCAAACTGAAATAGAAATATTCTGCTTTAGTAAAATTTTTAAATGTTCTTAATTACATTTCTTTACTAATGTAAATTTTTTTCACACGCTCAGTTTTATGATAAAGATCTTTATTATATATGTGTATATACAATATATATTATATTTTTTAAACATAATATTTGTTGCTGGTTTGTTAAAAAAATGTAATCTTTTGTTACTTTATTTATGTAACATGTATTAAATAAGATCTATTCTATTTTATTGAAATTGTTTTGTGCTTCCAAGAATACACAATCAAGTTCGGTGGTGGAAATTTGGCGTGGACGTAAACAGTTGCACGCGAATATCGTCACGCAAATATCGGCTATTGCTTCCTTATCAGATATCAGTTATCAGTTATGTGCTTGATTTGGGGTGCGTGCAGCCCATTACGTCGGCGATCCATTGATAAGCACGTCAAATCCGCCAGTAACACACTCCTCGGCAACTAAGCCGTGCTATTGAGGGTCCCCAGGACTACCCAAATCGATCATCGAACACCTTCCAAGATTGAAGTATCCTCGATTCAACCTGTCTTCCGACGAGTTCCGACCACTCGTCCTTTATCCGTTCGCCCGTCACGAAATAAAGGATTACGAGCTTTGCCTTGAGTTCTTGTGCTTTTATTAGACTGAACAATAAAAGACATCATAAAAACACTTTGGAATCATAAAGACATCGTACACTGAAATAAATTTTTGAAATTACATGGGTTTTTTTCCGACCCAGCATAATCATGCAATATTTTACTACTTACACTGAAAATTACAGATTATATGTAATTTTACATGAAATATATATTCCACTGAAAAATGTATATTATACCAAATTATCACCCGTATGTTTACTTCTCACTAAATGTATTTTGAAATTTGAATATTTCTTAAATACTAAAGAACAATTGGGGTATGCACACTGGAAACTTTTAAAAGTTTGGCGGTGAAAGAACTGGTGGCTAGGTTATGTGAGCTATTTTAAAACTACAAGTGATTTTTACATGAAAAGAATAATTTCACCTATATATTTTACCTATATTTTACATTAATATGTATTTTTACTTTAAAAAATGTAAAATTACATGAAGTAGTAATATTGCATGATTATGCTGGGTCGGAAAAAACCCAGCATAATCATGTAATTTCATGAATATTTTTTTCAGTGTGTCTACATCGAGTCTACATATATGTGTAATTGTTTGTTTTTTTTATAAAATAAAGCAACAAATCGTTCGGCGTAAGAAACACGAAAGAATTACAGTAATAATTACATAATTTTCCGGTTTTAAACAAATAAATTTTTACAATGTAAAATTTTTTTACATGTAAAATTACATACATTTTTTTCAGTGTAGCAGTAATTTTATAAATTTACTATATTAGAGCAGCAAAGTTTATGGAAAATAACAAAAAATGACAGAAATAAAACAGATTACAATTCTAGGAATTTAAAAGAGAGAGAGAGAGGGGGGGGGGGAGGGGAGCAAAATCCAAGAATCTAATTACTTGTATTTCAAAGAACACTAATCTAAAAATGTTCTATATATTTTGTAACTGTTGCATTTTAATTGTAACGGAACCAAGTCTGTATAAGTTTGTCCAAAAGTGCTTGTTTTATGCCGAGAATCTTACAATTACTGAAGACATCTATATAATAATATAGCACATTTTTAATATTAATTTGTGAGAAATAATTGCCAATCAAACGTGCTATATATAAGTTTAAAATTGGAGGCGCTGATTGTTCTCTTTTCTCATTGGCAAATCAGACGTTCTCTTTTGATCTGCCCTGGTGGCAACAGGCACGCGCCACTCAAGGAATCCCCTATTCATCTTATCGTGATTCCCGAAGACGTGTATAAGTATATCGTACGAGGCAAATGGCACGCGAGACTTCCGGCACCGGTCCCCGGCTCACCTTTGCAACGACGTCTCCCATACTCGGAGTATCGGGTTTATAGTTCATTCTTCCTTCAGAATCGAGATCGCGATTGAATGGCGAGAGCGGAAGTAGCGTACGCCCCCATGCATTTGTATACGAGAGCGTGTCGCGACAAGCAAAACCCCTTTTTCGTCGTTCATTGTCTCATACGACTTGGTGAAGATGGCTGGAAACGCGAGGAAAAGAATGCCCCAAGGAACACTGCAAACAATGCGCGAATGTACATACACGACTCTAATGAAAAGACTCTATAATTTTATACCTAGGAGTATAATCTTTAGGACCTTTAGGTATTGACTAATCATGTTATTTCAGATGTTACCTAGTAAATCCTATAGATTAAAATTAAATTGCCAAATGTTCAAGTAGTTTCTCAAAAAATAATACTTTCAAAAATTTTACATATTCTGTGCAGGTAATAATTTGTCCTAACTCAGCCGTGACGGTTTATTCGTGATACATACAGAAATTCCCAATTTCGATCTCGTTTGCAGATCCCTTGGCGAAAACGTACGTGACGAAAGCAAGCATCACGTAGGGTAGTCTGAATGGTTCACGAAATGACAATGGCGAGGCAATTGTTTCCCTGACTTTTATCCTACTCATTATTCGGTGCGACTATTATGATCGTCCGAGCGACCAATCGTCATTATGGAGGTCGATGATCTCGAGTTACCAAGCCATTGTCGACAAAGAACACGCACGACGCGACGCGACGCCGAAAATACGAAGCGATTGCAACGACGCGACGCGACGCAGCGTGACGCGCGGCGCGGCGTGCCGCGGTGCGACGGTGATCAGCACCGAGCACGTGTGTATATCTTCCCGCTTATTGTTAAACAATTCTCATCGGAGTTTATGTAGCCTCGTCCGAGTACGCAAGGAAGATTATAATTAATCATGCAGTCGCTCCGATGTCTACAGAAGTTATGTTACATTTACGATTATGACGAGAGTTTACGGCATTGGCTGAGTAGGTATGCCAAAAATTTAACATAACATTCAATGACGGCACACTCGTGATCATACATTAAAAACATGTGGATATCAAGATTATTTAGGGCGTTAATGCTATCGCAGGCGCGAAGATAAACGGTGTTAAGGTGCGCCTACATCTATCGTAACGCTGTGATCGTGGTCGTAAGCAAAGAAGCTCTCGTAAACAATATATCTATGTTAATATATCTATAAACACACTTTTTTTCGCACGTCGAGAAGGCTGACAGATTAGGTTACTATTGTAACGCTAGACAAGCGTCATAATCGTCAGAGTCCAAGTTGAATCAACTCATCGATGAGGCTACGATAACTGTCACGACGAGCGTTACGATCATCGTAAGGAGCTTACGATAATCATTTACGATAGATGTAGGCGCACCTTTATATACGATATGCCTACTTATGTAAAACCGGTAATTTTAATTTAATTGCATTTGAGCCGTTGTGTCGTTAAATTTGATGCGCCTGCAATATGCGTGCTATAATATAGCTGTTTTATCGTTGACACGAATTACTCGCTGCAAATTCAACTTTTTATGGAAACAGAGCTTACGACACGTTTATGAAGGCAGCCACTCATTATAGAAGATTCAAATTGGAAAAGGAAGAACGAGAAGAAAGAGCCAGTGATAACGAGGTGCCTCCGGTGCTCCAACGAGGGCTGCAACAGTCGTCGGTTGTCGGGTGGGAGAGAATGCTAACCCCCCGTAGACTGCGCAGCTGTGAACCCCCCGCCAACTCCGCCTCGTTTCAACGACGACATGTCGAACACCAGTGAATTCCGAACGCACATATCGAACCCAGCGGGACCCGTTGCCATTTTGCAAAGCCGCTCACATTCATCCGAGCATGCACGTGGGCACCAATTTCTTTTCGAGTCTTTGCTCATATGTGCGGCGCGGCTCACGGCTGTGCGGCTTGAACGATTCGTTCATGCGGCTGGAATTTCGCTTCTGGATGGTCATCTGCGTCGATATATGGAATTTTAATTCTCACACTTGTTTCTTATTTATTGATAATTATATAAATATTACAATAATTCTCATACCGTTGTGTATAATTCATACCGTATATTATAACGAATCTCCTCACTGTTTACACTGTTTATCTAGTAATTGAATCTTTTTTAACAGTTTTACACATTTTAATATTTTGTTTGGTTAAAGAATAGATAAATTTTTTTCAAATTGCAAAGTTTTCATAATTTATTAAACAAAATAAAATAATATTTTAATACAATATATATTATATATATCTGTAATAAAAATATTATATTTTAAAATCTTTAAAATATTATATTATAATATTATATAATATAATATTTTTAACAAAATTTTTGTGAAAGCTTAATCAAGAATTTCTTTATTTTTTTTAGATCAATATAGAATATTAAAACGCATAACTGTAAAATAAGCATATATTTTGAATAATAATATTTGAACAATTATTTTAGATAATAGATTGAGGTTTACTATATAAATACCTAATCGTGTATGTGCAATTTATAATAAACTTATATATGTATACATATATATATATCTAAATATGTAACATATACTACACATAATATTATAAAATATATGTAATATTATATATTATATAATATACAATTATTATGTTATACGTATAAAATCACCTTCTTCTTAATCTAATGAAACTATTTTTTAATTAGAAACAATTTCATGCATTATTAATAGGTATGTTAATATTAACTAACATACATATACGTATATTTGTTATTTTAACTTCATAAAGATGTACCTATATAATTACATTATTTTATTTTAAATTTATTGATTATTTATTTAATATTAATAAATAAACATGACATTTTAAGAATAATTGTCAAATTTAAATTTTTAATAATTACGTTCTGTTATATTTTTAAGATAGTAATAAATTATCCGAGCTCTGTAAGTCGCGCGTTCTCGATTCCCCTGGTCGGATGTCAAAGTCCAACTTGGTAAATCTACCGGGAACTTTCTTAAAATTAAGCAATTCCCCCGAATGATTCGGGAGAGACTGCCGAGACGCAATGTAAACGGCATATAACCGAACGACTTAATCCGGAATACCGTTGGAATATACCAATCTGATTCGTCGACTCGCAATTTATTCCTCCGTACTTCTCGCCATCGCACTGCCGCTCTCCAATTAACTTTAAATCACCCTCCTCCGCGGACCCTCCTCATAACGTGAAACTTCGAAATTCAGTCCCAGTTCGTCTCGATTTACGCAAGGACGTTGTGTACTATACCTAATGTCCTTGCGCGTTTTAACGATTTTGAAAGTTTTGTTAAAAGTCTATTTCTTTTACTTATGTCATGCATTTTACATAAACTATATCTAATGTTTTAAGAATCTTTAAAATAATTTGGTATTTAATTTATAATTTATCCTATGCTTGTACTAACAATAAGAGTTTTTCTAACTGCAACGGAGATTGCTGCGTGTACAGTTAAATACTATCTATAAAATTATACATACATAATGACACACAGCATTAATATGCCGTTATTTACAGTTTCTTAAACCGCGCGTAAAAGTGCGGTCTTATAAGCGATTAAGTTGACTAATTTCGGAGCGGCTTATGACACGCTCATCAAGTGAACGGAATACGAAGGGCGATTTGTGGCCGAGTTATGGGACAGAGAACAATTCAAGGGGGCGTGAATTGTACCTCCTGTCATCTTCAGCCCAAGCTTTTGTTGCCCCAAATGCTAATTATATGTCAACCGTTCACGTGCCATATCGCGAAAGGTTGATTGTCAAAGATGAAACAATGAGAAAGGACTTACTAATGGATCTGATTTAAAACGAAAGCAGTTTCAAAAATTTCTAATCTCTCCTTAATATAGAGACGTTTCTTCTGCGTGTGACCATAATTTTGATGATTTCTTTATAATGATATAAATTATTATAATATAAGATAACGATTCTATGTCATTAAGACACCACATTATACTTTTTCGAAATTTGTATCAATTATTTATATTGCATTAATTTAAACTCCAAATTTTATATAAATTAAGACAAATTGTATGTATAAAGGTTTGTCTTTTTCATTGAAATTTCTAATTGATTAGTATGCGGTATAATGTTATTATAAGAAGTTTCTCTGACAATGTAATAAAAGTACCTAATAAAGTATGTTACGTGTGTATACATATATGTATACAGGGTGTTTTCTAATTAAGTACAAAAAATTGAAAGGAATATTCCGTGGCTTATTTTAGGAAGAAAAGGTCCTAAAAACATATGCGTTAAACATGCTTTGCTTTCAAAATACAGAGTGTCAAAGTTGTGAAAAAAATATAAAAATTTTGAAAATCTGGAAAACGTTTACTTAGATACTTTATTCAAATTTGATATGCGTACATGCGGTATTAAGAACCATTTCCTAGTACCGACGAAACATTTTTATATCCACCAGGGTCGTGCATCTTTGACACCCTGTATTTTGAAAACAAAGCAATTTAGAGCATATGTTTATAGGACCTGTTCTTCCTAAAATAAGCCACGGAATCGAAAATATCCCAAGTTTTTGCACTTAAGTACTTAGGAAACATCCTGTATATAAAATAAAATAATAAAGTATATGTTACATTTTTGAGAGTTAAACTCAATTAAAAGAGAAATTAACAGTATTTTAAAATGGGGTCACTAATCATAAAAAAAAGTCGAACAAGAAATTTTGCCGCGCACCTTATTTTCTTATCGCCACTTAAGAGTAAAGAGTGATAGGCGTCTGGGTTCATGAGCAGATATACCAAGAGAAGACCGCGGTGATTGATGCAGCTTATACACGCGAAATTGCTATCCGCCCACTTTCACCCTCCTATTCCAGGATGTTCATACGAGGGATTCATTGATTCGAATCGCAGCGCCTACTGTGTTTAAAGTCAACTATTTTAATGCAAGATATGTGTCATTGCACATCTGTGAAAGGATTATCAATTTGTATTGAATTTTCTTTATAAAACACATTAATAAAATTTTTATGCTAAAGAATTTCTTTTAAATTTATATTATAAGTTATATGGAGCGAGAGAGAGAGAGAGAGAGAGAGAGAGAGAGAGAGAGAGAGAGAGAGAGAGAGATCATATATGTATGTATAATTCTTTTCAAATATGATCGAATTTTAGAATATTTTAAACTTCTTGTAAAAATTTTTTAATTTGTTTTATAATATTATTTACAATTATTTTATTTAATAGTTTAGTTTATTATTTTATTTGTTCATTATTTATTAATTTAAGCAATTAGTTAATTATATTATTACTGCTTTCTACATATTATATAACAATTATAACAATTAAATATATTCCTTGCTTTTATCCTGAATGATACTTATTACTTTAATATCTTTAAATTTTAAAATAAGGTAAAGAAAAAAGAAGCATGCAAACAGAAAGAATGGCATAATAATGAGAGGGACAAAAGAAAAAGACAACTATAAGTGATTCTCAGACAGTCGCATTTGCAAATTAGGGATCACGAACTTAAAAAGTATTTTACGATAATAGAAACGGTGAAACGACGTTCAGTTAAAACTAATCTTTTAATTGTTTCCTTGATTATGATAGAAAGTAAACAATCTCAAGAGAACAAAATCTTGATGATCGGAAGGGGTCGCGGGATAGAGAAAAGTAATTACCAGACCGACAACGAGATGAGTAAATTTGCAAAGCCATTTCAAGTTTCTTCGAGCCCTTTCAACTTTCTTTAAGTTTGAAGCTATTCGTTCGTCATCGTTAATAGTTTACTGGAGGTGATTGGATTCTTCGGATCGTTTGTAACCATATCGGTAAACTTTGTACATTTAGCGCCTGCGATTTAATCTCTACCTTTGGATAGATCGCTCACGAAAGGGTTGTCGCATTATTGAGCAAGCGGCTCTTAGCTTTACGTAGTCCGTGCGTCTTTTATGCAAAATTCATTTGCAATATTATTGCACTCGTTTTGAATATTTTGTTTCTTGATGTCAAGTTATATGTTAAGTCATTTTTTGTAGATTATTTTAAAATATAAGATTTTGAAAAAGAATTGGGTGACATATACATATGTATAATCTTTTAATTTTTTGTTGCATTTCTGTTGTATTTTGTTATATTATTTGTTGTACTTACCTAGATTAATACCTTTTATGGAACAAAAGCATCTATTTACAATTAAATATAGTTAATAGTGAATAATATAATAACGTGCCTAATGCATCAGATATATGTATAAAGAAACGCATATAATAGGACACTACACAAATGTGCGCGTGCGTGCGCGACACGCACATGCACACGCATTGCTAGGCATACATACGTGTTTCTATTTATGTATATATATACAGGGTATTTGAAAAGTGTGGGACCTTATACACTATCTAAAAAAAAACGCACTTTCACGGAAAATGACTCAACCAAAAGTTGTAGGGTTTAAAAAGATCTATTTACTGACTTTATCAGTTTGACCATGGGTGACGTTTCCCAGGCCAGGTCAAGATTACCTTAAATTTTTTAAATGGAACCCATTATTTTTTATTACATATTCTTATAGTTCTTGTCGAGACGTTTTTAAAACACTATAATGAAGCTCTTTTTGTTAAGAATTTCCTGAGATATTTTCAATTTTGTCGTTAAATTTTTATATATATTATTTTATATACATATATAATAATATATAAAATATGAAATATCTCGTAAAGTAGTTACTTTTTGATGACTTTATCTTAATACTTTTATACGTAGAATAATGAAAGGAATTGAATAATAATATTAATTTATACATTTGCAATTTTGTAAAATTAAATGCATCTACTAAATGCAATCAAATTTTTTAACAAAATTTTTTTTTTTTTTTACAATATTCGATTCCTTTCGTTATTCTACGTATAAAAGTATTAAGGTAAAGTCATCGAAAAGTAACTACTTTACGAGATATTTCATATTTTATATTAAAAATTTAATGACAAAATTTGAAATATCTCAGGAAATTCTTAACAAAAGAGAGCTTTATTATAGTGTTTTGAAAACGTCTCGACAAGGGCTATAAGAATATGCAATAAAAAATAGGGGGTTTTATTTCAAAAATTTAAGGTAATCTTGACCTGAACCTGGGAGATGCCACCTATGGTCAAACTGATAAGGTCAGTAAATAGATCTTTTTAAACCCTACAACTTTTGTTGGAGTCATTTTCCGTGAAAGTGCGTTCTTTTTAAGATAATAGGGAGGTTTCATACTTTTCGAATACCCTGTATGTATTGTATATACATACATTCATGTGTATGATTGCGCGAGCGCGTGTGTGTGTAAATGTTCCATTATTGCATGCACTCTATTTGTAACACTGAATCTTTCTATTCTGATTGTGCATACATGGTACATTCTTCATGTACACAAAAGCACAACTGCTCACACAATAGAATATTATTGTTATACCTTTATTCAAGTTATCATATTTTTAGCTGCAGGATTATTTTGATATTTTATAATTGTACTCTTGTTTCTTTTTACTGCTCTGTAGCAGTAGTCGAAACTTTTTAATCATATATTTCCTTACATTTTAATATTTATAAAGATTTTAAAACAGTACATATTTTTGGTAAAATTTGATTCTATATTCTTGAAGTTTAATCTTGTGAAGAGAGGATTATTCGCGACAGTATACCAAGCTCCGAAAGGAGTAAATAGTCGCATTGATGATCGCATGGGATGTATCGTCGATTGGGTCGAGTGGCATTAAGAAAACAAAATGGTCTCTAGCTGTGTGTCGGCCATGCTTTGGTTGGGATTGATTTAAATTGGTAGAATTACCGGGTGCCGCGGGTCTCGGTATAGCGGGGAACGATACTGATTGCCACGGCCGCTCGTTAAGTACTGTAACAATACTGACCCCCACTACGGAACAGTTTGCCATCCCTCTGCTTCTTGCACCCTCGTGCGACCGATGAGAGTCTCCACCAATCTGTTTTCGTTTATCCCCTCCGCCGGCAACGATTTATTCTGTCTCTGTCGACCGAAGTGAAACGAGAAGAGGATGGCGCAAAAGAGAGATGGATTAACGTGATACTAAAGAGAAGGATGAAAATATAGGTTCAGCTGGCGTGCGAGAAGAGACCACGGCGAGAGAGAAAGAGCGCAAAGGAAGAGGCAAGAGATAGAGAAAAAAAGATGGATGGAGAAGCGTGAGAATGGGAAGAAGGATGCACGAAACAGAATGAAGATAGTAGAGGGAGAAACGTGTGAATGTAAAGAGTGTGAGAAGGAAACCAAGGATGGTGTTGGAGATGAGTAACGGAGAAGACGGCCAGCGCGAAAGAAAGATGGAAGAGAAGAAAGAATTACAGTGCATGAGAGAAGGAAAAGATGACACAGAATGGAAGATACAGGTAAGAAAGATTTACTATAAAGAAGAAAAAAATAAAGATGGCGTGTGCGACAAGTACAAAATGAATAAAAATATGATAAAGTTAAAGAGAGATAGCATCAGAGGATGTAGAAGAGACGTGTGAGCGATAAGTATAGGAAAGAAAGCGCGTTGAAGAAACAAAGGGCAAGGAATAGTATGAAAAAAAGGATAAAAGCGTAAAGAAAGTGGCGCCAAAAAAATACGGATATATCAACAGAATTAGAGGAACAAAAGATAAATTGAAGAGGTAGAGTGATAGAGAAAGTAATAAGAACACAATGAAAAAAGTGGTTCGAGAAAGAAAAAAAAGAGAGAGGAAAATGGGGGGTAATAGAAGGAGGGAATGGGAGAAGAAGGAGAGAGGGAGAAGTATATACAATATATCAAATATATTCTAGATATGAGAGAAAAAAAAATATAATTTTTTCTATCAAGAGAGAAATGATAAAAATATAAAAAGATATAAGATTTTGGCTCATACAAAACTTATTTAAGAAATATAACAAAATGCTGATTAATACAAATTGCTGTCAAAATATCTATAAAAATTAATCCAATTGCAAAAAGTAAACGTAATTTGCAACACTAATGTCATATTTTAATAAAAGTTTAAAACAAAAATAAGTAATGCGAAAGAAAAAGTGAAAGGAAGGAAAGTGCGACAGGACGATGTAAAGTGGCGCGAGAAACGACGGCTGCTTCGAGCTTGCCTTGGAAGGGCTTAGAGAAGAAACCTTCGTGGTACGTATAATCGCGTTCTTTTGTTGGTGGTGCACTTTAGTCGACAGTTGCGCCCTTCCATGGCGTTGCGACGCGCTACACTGTCTACGTTGACGCTTTTCTATAGGCCACAGAGGCGGGTTTCGTGAGGCGAGTCGCGTGACAAGGCCATTTTCTCTGTTAGAATCTCGCTTCTCACACCGGGCGTAGCTTTTCCTACCAGACTGTCTCGATTATTAGGGCTGCCTTCGATCGAGGGGCAATCTAGAGGTGCCCGACGATAGGCGGAGCTTGCAAAAGCCTATTGCGCTGTGTTCCACATCCCAGTAAAAGAATTTTCAACAAGATTCTTTTCTTTTATCTTTGCTCTTTTGAGCTTTTTTAAAAAACTTCCAGCACGGCACAAAAAATAAAGAGAAAATGGCATATTTCTACAGAACATAAGGAGAACATTTAATTTCGATAAATTGTTTATTCCATAACAGGTTGTAATCTAAATGCTCTTTATTGTTGAATGTTTTTAATATGTTTCAAAGAATTTTTCTAAGTATTTTTGATTGAAGAAAGACTTGATAAGTTTAAGCCTTTACAATTTTAGTCAATATAAAGTTTTAAAAGTGGCATTTCTGTTGTGTAGATATATACATATATAATTTATATTGCTATAAGCGTGTATGTGTATGTACACATTTTCTGTATTTGTTATAACATATAGTCTATTATATTTTTTATAATTTCAGTTCGACAGCTATTTTAAGCTTTTGCGGAATGCTGGAGCGAAATTTTAATAAGAAAGAAACTAAAGCTTTGATTAAGTCCGCAGAATCTTAAAACTTATCAAGAGAATATTAAAAGTAATTTACACTAATACTCTGATAACTAGTACTTTCGAACGCTGCAAGTTATTTATTTATCGGCATTAGAATTGGCAAACAAGAATCTGTATCACTAATTAATAAATAAGTCGATAATTAGATGGATAATTTTGGACTTAATCCGTTTTCGCCTGGTTCGCTTGTAGGTCCTGCTTTTATACCATTGCGAGATGGTAATAATCCTCAATAAATAAGCAATAAAGACTGAATTCGAATAATTTTCGCAAATGACCTTTTATTCTTAATTTATCTGTATGATCTTTTGATTGGTTTGCGTGGCTACCGCAATGTTCGGTGATTGCTTATTTGTGACGTAGCGACGTATTATCTATTTTTTCGCGTAAAAATTAAGCCGTGTGAAAGAACGTCTTTTTAGTTATTCATAATTTTATCATGCTTGGATTTCTTATAGGTACTGGACATCTTTTAGTCGGATCTATTGATAGTGATTTTAGTTTAAAAGTCGAGAATTATATTTTTCCGGGGGAGGATTATGACTCTTTTTTAAGATTTTTTATGTGAGGTAGCATGTACTTTTCTTGCTTTGTATTCTTGGTCCCATTAGTTCAGCATGATTTCCCATATTATAAAATAGAATGTAATAATTATTCAAACACATTGTTAAAAAAATAGTTTTAATTCTATTAATAAGACCAATATCTGACTTAGCGATCTTTTGTTTTGAAATTGTATACGCTCCTTGGCAGCTTTTTCTTTGTTAATTTCTTTGTTTTATAATTTATGAATATGATGCTTCTGATGGTTGCGAATAAATTTCTCTTAATATCTATGCATAAATAACCTCCTAGTTGGATACGCGATTTATCACAAAACTTTAAGTGTGGTCACCAATTATCACTCAATGTTTAATAAAATAATTGATAGAAATTAAAGAAATTGCATTCTCTAAGAAAGATACAAAATTTAAATTAATTTGTTCTTGATAAAGTCATTTAATTTACGGAAATAGACAATAAAAAATTATTTAATATATAATTAAGAGATAATCGTATAATTACGTGAGTAGACAAATGCAATGTTGATTCTCTTAGCATATATATACTTAAAAAAGAAGTACAAGGATTTTAGAAAAATAACTGAAAACATTATTATAAATAAATATTTAATAAATATTTAATAAAAGCTTTGATAAGAACTATAAAAATTAAAAATAACTTTTATTTAGTTACGTAAAACAAGAAATTTTTGATTAACATTATTTATTTAAAAAATGTGTATGAATATGTAATTTTTTTTTCAATAGGAACAAAATATTAAAGTTTGCTTAATGATGGATGCGCCTCTGACTACGCAAGCTTGTTTCAGCCAGACTGGTCCTATATCGTAAATCTTGAATCAAGATCCGGCGACTGCCGCGCGATCCAGTCGCGAGTATTTTATGGAATCGTCAACGAGGTCCCATCCAATTCCAGCCGTCATTCCAAGTCCAAACATAACGCCATTCCACGGAGCAAACATTTCTACTTTTCAACGTGCAAACCTTCCGCAATACCTCCGGGGAAGCTTGCACTTCTACTGTGCTGACCATTTCGCGTCTCATTCAGTTCTGCCATTCATTTTCCTCTCCTGCGTTGCATATGCTTAATCGTTAGCTCAGATATACAATTGTCATGCATAAATATATATTCAAATTGTGTGTAAAGCATTATAAAAATACTTTAAAAAAATATTTTAAAATATATAAATCTTAAATTATTTTTATCTTACCAACAGGTATTTGAAAATAAACTAATCTTATATTAACTATGTTATAAATAAATTGATCATACAAATAAGTTTGCCAAAATGAGAATGAATATATCTGTATAAACTTATGGCTTTGTGTCATAAAAGAAACTTGAAAAAATGTAGGAGATAAAACAATGTATGATAGAACATAATAGTCTGTAAAATTACTGGTAATTATGCATAAAAGGGGCCTCCTCTCCGATTTGCTTTATTTTTAAATATGTTGTTGGGGATGTCTTCCCGAGTCATTTCATATATATATATACATATAAGAAGGGTCGGACTCAAATAGCTTCGGAGATACAGGAGCGGAGGCCCCTTTTATGCATAAATACCAAATTACTTTTTTAAAACATCACAAAAGTGATAAATTGATTTATTTTTGGAATTGATTAGTTTTATTAAAAAGATAGTGCTTATGCATGCAGGAAATATAGAACAATAAAATATTGAAAACATAAAAAAAATGCAGAAACATAGTCATATTTCTTTATTGTTAAAATAGCAACGTTCTTCTTTCCTTTATAAATACGAAAGCTATTGTTGTATGTATTAACATACAACTGTTAACTTAAAAGGATACATACATATAGCAATAGCTATCGTATTTATAAAGAAAAAAAAACGCTACTATTTTAACAAAGAAATATGATTATTTTCTCTGCATATTTTTTATGTTTCCAATATTTTATCGTTCTATATGTGCTATGCATAAAGTGTTAAGTGATACCACAGTATATAATAGCTGTAGTATCACATATTTTATTCAGATTGACCAATATGTGGATTGCATTGGTGTGTGCTAAAATACTAATATGGTGACTGCAAAGGGAGAGTTGCTATATAGTAACGACGACCCTCGAAGTCATCAAATTGATCGCCACAATTTGGATATTCCCTTTCTAACGATTAATAAAACCCCGTTGGGGCGCACTGAATGTGTTGTCAATGAAGACAATAATATCTTTATTTCAAATTATTTTTCAGCATTCCCAAGTTATAAAACAACAGATTCGTAAAACAAAAAAATCTATTTTTTAAATATAAATTTATATTTTTTATATAATGTGTAAATTTAAAATTAAATTTGAAGAATTTAAATTTATGCATTTATTTTAATATAAAGATAATAATTTATACTAATAATCACAGAAGATATTTGATTAAATATGACATGATATATTTTTTAATAGTCTTGTACGAATTTTTGAGAGTATTCTCCTGAATCCTTCTACGCAATTTATTCTCGATTACGAAAATCTTAACATTACGAAAAACAATAATAATTTGACATTAAACGATTAATATTTTCGTTACAGGTCTACCATGCAACCATTTGCAACCGGTAGCACAATGGCGACCGAGACACCAACAAGTCTGCCACCCGAAAGAGTAACCTCCCCGACGCCTTGCCGAAATCTTACCTTTTCCATCGCGAAGATTATGGAACCAGACAAACGACTGACCGAGCAGAACGCTAATCTGGTGCCTCCACCACCGCCAGCAGCAGTACCAGCCACAACGACGACAACGATTCTTCAACAACCGCCGAACATCTCCTCCCCATCGTACTCAGCGCATTTGAAATCGGCGTTCGAGAAGTATGTACCGACCTTGAGGCATCAAGATCTCCTGCAGCATTATCCCGTATTGTCCAAGTACTATCCACTGTACTATCCTAATCCCTTACTGAGGGCTTTTCCGGGCCCTCCCGCCTCGACCCCATCGGTCACGCAGAGTTCGCCACCTCCCACGACCATCCAGGAGGTTTCCTCAAGACTGAATCTGACTAGCATGTCGCCAGAGAACCAGCGCGGCAAGAAAAGCCCGGCGCCGCGCAGCGAGCTCGGTACCGCAAACAAGCAAAAGACCTTCACTTGCCCGGAATGCGGCAAGGTGTTCAACGCGCATTACAATCTTACGAGACACATGCCAGTGCACACGGGCGCCCGGCCATTTGTCTGCAAGATTTGCGGTAAAGGTTTCCGTCAGGCAAGCACTCTTTGCCGACACAAGATCATCCACACCGCTGAAAAGCCGCACAAGTGCGTGACGTGCGGCAAGGCCTTCAATCGTAGTTCTACCCTCAATACGCACACGCGCATACATGCCAATTTCAAGCCGTTTGTTTGCGAGTTCTGCGGCAAGGGCTTTCACCAGAAAGGTAACTACAAGAATCACAAGCTCACTCACAGCGGCGAAAAAGCGTACAAGTGCAACATCTGCAACAAGGCGTTTCATCAGATCTACAATCTGACCTTCCACATGCATACGCACAATGACAAGAAGCCGTTCTCCTGCAAGATCTGTGGCAAAGGCTTTTGCAGAAACTTTGACCTCAAAAAGCATATGCGGAAATTACATGACGCAGGTTCGCCGGTGCTCAATGGATTAGATGCCTCGGGCCAGAGTCACAATCAACAATCGGGCTACTCGTCAGTGTACCACGGCCCAGAACACTCTATCGTCAGTCCATTTATACTTCCTCCACCCGGATCCACCAGTTATCATTCTCTGAGTAAGATGTTGTGACAAAGCGAGAATATGCACTATCCCAGGAAGACTCAATATCCGCTCATTCTTGGCTCACCTGGTTACTCGACTGATATGGCTCAGTTGGCGCAAACTTCTAAATGAAGAGTTAAGAAGGCACCTAAAGACTCATTCAATTTCTTATTTGGAGAAAACATTTTTCAACTTACAATTAGTTACAAAAATGAGCCGAAAGATACATTTCGAAAGATATATCTTTTTGAAAATGTGTAGAACATTAAAAAATTCATCCACAGATAAGATTTTTAAATGTGACAGATGTTTTAAAACAACAAGAAACAATATCAACCATTTGTTCGATAAACTCCGACAGCTGGTTGCTCATCCTTATTACGATTAATAATTGGATTAAAACAAAATTAACAAATGACTTAAATGAATTCATTTTCTTTCATTCTATTTTCTTACTTTTATATATATCGAGAAAGAAGTATTTTTTTCTAATTTTCTATTTTTATAACGTAATCGACAAAGTTGATTAAAAGTTATTTTTCCGAGAATTTATATAAGATATAATATATCTCATAACAAAATTGATTTTTTATATTTTTTTATTATCTTGCTGTAAAAAATTCTTGATTAAATTTACATTGACATTACATTTTATCAGTTCATAGTATGCTGTAAATAGAAATATAATTGTTAAACTTTTATGACTGGGATTGCATGTGTTGTAACATTCTGGACGATACTTTGATCAACATATAATTCTGTGAAATATTCGCAAAACGCACTAAATATTACAAATTCACAGCGTGAACGAAATCAACCATATCACAAAGATAAATCAATAGGGCACAGATGCCCTATTAGTCTCTTCACGAATTGGGAAGGGTTTTAATGATCGATTATGAGCGTTGATGGTTGCATCAATGGATTCCTGCGGGCTAATGTAAATATTTGTAAATATTTGTATGTGCAAAGCAAATACGTTACGCGTTAACGTTGGACGGGAACGAGAGTTATTAGCAAAGTAATCTGTAATTAGGGTCGTCTCAACATAGAGACTGATAGAGAGCCATGAGAAATACGATGAAATCGTCCAAAAGGCTTATCAAAAATTCGTCCAGATTTCACGGAATGTTTGCCTTCGAGTTCCATTATGCATTAATTTCTCTGCCGCAAAAATAATTTAAAATAAATGTATACATTTATGTGTAAGAAGAAAATGTCAAAAATTAAATATTTATATTTGGTTGCAAAGTGATAACTAGATATATTCTTTTTTATTCATTTATATTTAAAACATGTTAAAAAAATGTTTTGCAACTAACATCTCTACATATATTCTACTATTTTTGAATTACGTTTTCCTTGGCATTATGCCATTGTAAATTTCTGTAATGGAAAAGAGTGTAGTATAACATTTTACAATATCTTAAGTAATGCTAACAACATGTCAGAACTTACATAAATCTATTTATTTTATTTTAAATCGACACAAATTGCATATTCTCGTAATTATTATTTTTATTTTATTAATAGTGCATATTAAGGATTTTCCTTGAGACAAAATCGATGCATAATCGAACAAGAAGGACAAATATTTTAAAAGAGATTTTTTGTATCATTATAATTTACGAATAAAGAGCTACGGCTACGGTGGAGCGTACGGAGCAACCTTATACGTTGACTGCATATCTATCTACTTTTAGGCAAATGTATAAATCGGTGTGATAGTAGCTTTAAGTGAATCATAGATAGCAAATGAAATGTTGGTCATTATTATTACTATTGTAATTATTATAGCTAAATCATGATCACTGTGGCTAATGCAACTGCGATCATTTAAAAGCTTTGCAATAGAATCAAGAATGTTTATAAAGATTATTATTATTATAACTCGTATAACTATTTATGCATTTTTATTTACATCTCGTAATTATGAAAAGGCCGCCTAAAAGGCTATTTTTATTATTATACGTAAAATCAATTTTGGACGCCGCGTTACAAAGTAACATTGATTATTATAACAAAAGATATAGTACGGGACCAAAACCATATGTCATCGCTTCCCGTTTAAAATCATGTAAAATCGATAGATTTGACGACCCTGGACTGGACTAGGGGGTTCCGAACGTTCGGGATCGGTACGTCTTAAGGGGGGCGCCATGTCTGCTATTGAAAAAAAAAGAGGTGACAAATTTATTACTAATACGTTTGATATTGGAAAGGTGAATTGATTTGGGTATGTTATTGATGGATTTATCAACATCAGACACCTAGGGCGTTCCGTTTTTCTGCTATGATAACGCAAACTTGTATACAAATCGGACCAGATGAATTTATAGCTTCCCGCTTGGTATAGAGCATACCTTTCACTGCCCAGAATACGGAATCAGTGTTTTCAGACACTTTGAACGTTCCATACAAGAGAAAAATGTACCGGAGTCGGCCGGCGCACCCGGTGTTTGTTACGCTCCTATCCCCAGCGTTACCGAATCTCCTATCCTCGTAGACGAAATATTTCCATTCTAATAATTTTTTTATTTTTCTGTATATTAATATTTTTAAGAAGCTTTTTTATTTAACTTAAATAAAAATATTTTTTTTTTACAATATATTAATTATTACATTTTGACGTGAAATTAAGGAATTAAATTTTAATAGCTTTTTATTAATTTATAATAGACCGGTTATACCCAATAATTATGATTTTGCATGAGATAGAATAAGAATTTCGGATAAGCTACAATATTGTAAGCGAAAAGTTGTCTGATTAGCTACACGCAACACTCAATTTGTCTGATATTAATGTTTTTGACATTTGTGCATCTCATTTTATCATGTACACCACTTTTCAGACATATTGTTATAACTTAAGCGCCTCCAAAATCCCTACATTTTGTATGTGCAGTCAAAATTCAAGGTCACGTGACATTCGTCTGAAAATGTGTTTTTTTGTCATCAACTGAGCCTAATTAGCGTAATTAAATGATTTTCAGACGGATAGCAATAAATTTTTTTTAAGTCTTTTTTTTACGGCCTCCTCTCAGTACAAAGAACGCGATCGCCTTTTGATATTCATGTTTTCCTTATCTTATCACTATATAAATGAACTATATCCCGAAGATCAGACAGATTGCCATAAATTCGTTAGGTCTTATTTCTCAACAACTTCACACATGGCCTCAGGAAAGAAGGAACGCTCAAAGTGTCTGAAATTTGCGTTTTTAGGCTCAAGTAAGTGCAATTAACAAAATCCACAAGGACTTTTGCGGGAAGCGATGACAGCTTATAAAATCTTGGTCGTGGGCTCCCGTACTAATATAATTTGCTTTATCGTATGTTAAAAATTTATTTTAACGAAGCGAGTCATAACGGACTCTTGTCTGTATATGTATCGTGCGAGAGCTAGATAAGCGGCAAGTAATTGCGGTGAAATTAATCAAGCGTAACTAAAAGTGAAAAGTTATGTATGTAGATAATTGGTATAGAGTAGATGAAAATGCATATATATGTATGTGTCCTTGTTGTAAATATGAGTCAATCCGATGCAATAAATTCATCGATACCAATCAAGTACTGTTTGTTCCTCTCAGCTCTTCTCAAATCTTTCCTATATATAGAATTAATCAAATTTATTGCTAATTAGAATGCGCTTAGCATATAATTGAATTGAAAAGTGAAGAATATTATAACAATGAAAAAAAATCATCTTATGCCGAAACGCGATTAATTTTAATGACACTCTTAATAGTTACTTTTTTGGGCAACATTTTTTCGCTATTAAATTAAATTAAAACCTTGTTGCATTTGCATTCAATAATGTCAAGTTTAATGAAATTCCATAAAAGCTCGCGATATATATTATCTGGTATGAGTAAGAAGCGGAAGTATCGCGAGTTTAATAAAATTGTGTATCGATTACGCGGAAAAAAGGCTTAACCCCTTGCGTAATATACGTATATAACGAGGGTGTATATACATGCTAATCTCTCGGGCACATCATCCGGGCGATCCCTAATCTATAGCTGCAGCGAGCGAGAACCGCCCCTTAAGCACATCGTCTACCTCGATATCCCATCTTCTACAATCGCGGGAGAGGATTAACGATATCGGAAGCGAGTAGCCCGATCGACGGAAGGTGCTAGAAAAGGAGAGGCAAAGAGAACGTCTACCATTAGAGGTGATGTGATCTGTAGGGTTGGGAGTAGAATGGGGAGAGAAAGAGGGAAAGGGAGATGGCTTGATTTAGAACGAAACAGAGATTGAAAGTGCAGCCAAGAATGATAGCAGTTGCGTGAAAGAGTGGGAGTAGAGGCGCGTTGGAGATGGATGACTAAGGGGGTGTGGAGTTCGAAGGGCGTTAAAGAGGGACAGAGAGAGGACAACGTGCTTCTCTCCTGATGTTTGCGCGAGATACCGCACCGACCCTCTGATGTATCTGCAGAATCTGTCCTCTATCCATTAAATTCAAGCTCATCCGACCATCGGGGCCATTCTGTCTCTTATCAAATACCGTCGGTCGTTACGGGATCGGTAGTTCTATATAGGACGTCGCGTCGTTCAGGTTACGTGTCAACGAGAAATACGGCGATGTTTGCGATGTAACACGGCTCGCTATTGAATACTTTCGTGGTCGATACGCGAACGCATCGTATCTCAATAATGTATCTGCACATGGATTCGATGACACGCGGTATTGGATGTGTTGTCCTAGCCACGTCATTGATTCTGAAGGATTGTCATCAAAGGAACTAATTACGAAGATGTGTAAAAATTTAACGTTAAAATATCATATACAAAAAAAAATTGGGAGAATTCAATCAAATTTTATTAATGCGCATAACGATACAGGTACTTGTACACATAATCTTTTATATATGTATATGTATAGCATACAAGCGTAAAAAATTAAAAGGAATCTTAGATATATTCAATATATTTCAATACATTCAATATATATTTTTTTTCATATATAGGTACTATTTGCTTTTGTCGATAATTTTGTTGTTACTAAAAGGCACGTAAAAGTGGCAAGCTTTCTCTATGTAATGGCAAGAAATTTTGGCTTTTTTAGTATAGAGTCCCGATCGCGCAGTAGCATTTGTGTACAAACAAGTATTTAGTGGCATTTAATAGGAATTATCCTCACCGGAGAGGCACAATTACGAGCGGATTATTAACACCTGGAACGATGTCGTGCTGCTTCTCGAGTTGTCGGCTTCTTGCTTCCATTGCGAATCCCCTGAACCACGAACTTATACGGATACGTCTTCCCTGCCGAAGGATAGAGCGCAAAGTAACCGCGTCGGTCGCCTTTTAAGCCGGCTCGCTCTACCGCGATTCCGGTTTTGGAATTTTGCCCTATGAAGGAAGGAATTTGATGTACCGTGAAATCGCTAAAAATCACCATTACAACGTTTAAGAACCACACAATCTTGAGATGTTTGCATCGCTATTTAGGGAAATATTGTTTAGGAAAAAAATACCAAAATAAACTGAATTTTATTATTTATCGCGTATTAATAATTTTGTCATTCAAATTATCAAAACATATTTGTACAATAATATAAACATTATTAGACAATTTAATAATTTTTGTTAATTATTGACTTATTATTTATATCTTTAAAAAATGTTAAATAGTTTTCTATCAATTTATTATCGCATTTTATTTTTGATCCACAGATTGTAATTAAATCTGTAAATAAATTTAAACGATACATCATGTACAGTTTTTTTCTTAAGAAGGTTAAATTCCATGTACAGTGCAGATCACAGAGCATTGAAATAAACTCAATGATTGTTGTAATTTCCACAAATCCGCCATACACATCTCTCAATAAATATGATCTTAAGCGGTGCGCGTCCGAAATGTATATCGATTGAATTTTTGCGCGTATCAGCTCAGTCGAGCGAATATTCGCGTGAATCCCGCAGTGGAGCGGACGATCCTCGGCGATCCGTGATACAATGACAATACGGAGGCCGCCATAATGCCAGGCATCCGTACTGACACGCCGCGCCGTCGCCGGGGCCATGAAGGGATGAAGAGGGTAATGAAGAGGTGTCGAACCGTATCTCGTAAACCCCCATCGCCGAACCAAGCGAACCAAAGGTCTTGCTCGCATAATAACTTACAGTTCGCTCATCAGTTACGGGTTTTAACCAATTATAAGGATATTAACGGGGGTGGCTTGGTCGCGAATCAGCCCCCGGGGGTCGCATTTACGAGCGACCCGATATCACACCAGGGGGATTTAGAGCTTCCTGCTGCGATCATTTCGCATGCTGCCGTCGCGTATGTTTGTTTCGTTTCAACGGTGTTTCAATGATCGCTCCTATCAATACGCCATTGCTAAATGAGAAGCACTTCAATTAATTAATTTTACGATAAATAATCATCATTTAAACCTTTCGTGTATCATGTTCGTTCTTGTACGAATACATCTACGTTCATCCAGGAAGTTTGGTTAAACATTACAATTAAGTCTTTAGAAGGCTATATCATTATTTTAAAGCACACAGAATGTGTGACTATAATTATTACAAACATAAAATTTTTTTAAAGGTAAGAATCTCTCTCTCTCTCTCTCTCTCTCCCTGTCTATTAAACAATTAAACAAAGGTTTAATCTCTTGACCGAAGTGAATGTGCTATCGAACATGCTAATCACATAAATTGCAAATAAACAATTAATATCGAAAATAATTAATTTTTAATATTTAAACAGTTACAGATAGAAGAATTTTTAGGAGAGGAAGGAAAAGGACTAGAAGTAATGAAACGGATAGAAAAGGTTAGAAGAGAGACGGAGAAGAGGGATAGGATAGAGGGAGAGGAGTAGGAAGGGAAATTGGAAGACAGTTAGAATGCATTGATGTTAAATTAGGTTGGAATTAGTTAGGTTGATCTAAGTGATACAAAATATAGATAAAAAGAGAAATTGATATTAATATATTTGTAAAAGAGGAGGTATATATTTGGAAATTGTATTGTGAAATTATATTATTTGCTGGCAATTTATGTAAGAGTGATGTAAAAGAAAGTTATCCTAAGCCGCAAGGCAAGGATTAAAATAAATAATAATATTTAAACAGTTTAACATTTTTTATTACGCTGCAATAAAATGTACAGTTACTTATATTCAATAAATATAAAATAGCAATCAATTAATATAAATACACATATACGCTTAATTGTCTATATACTATCGATTTTCTGGCCACAGCGTTGTGCGCCGCCGACGTCTAATTACGAAGTATCAGGTGTCACTGGGGCACCACCTAGCCTAACCCCGCTTTTCTCGATCATTGTGCCTTGATCGAGCGTTATCCACGGTTCGACGCCTCCGTGAAACGCAACGGGGACAACGAGTCATTCGATTCAATCCGAATCATTCGACTAAGCGGGAATACTTAGCGGAAGGAATATAAAGAGGGCGGTCGAGCATTCAACGATCGCGTATCCGTTTCACGGAGACACACCATTTTCTTTTGTTACCCCCGTGAGAAGAGTCCCAATCCCTCTCGCGTTTTTCAAAGTAATAAAGCGCACTGCGTGCCGATCTTATTGCCTTCAGCATAATGCCGGAAGAGATTCTAAAACCGATGAATTCGTTTGTGTTCCAATGTCTCAGCAGTCTCGGCACCATTGCTATAGTACTTAATGCATTCGCAAATATTATTTGTCTATTTTCAATAATTAACTTAATAATAATTCGACAAAAAATTAATTAGCATTAATTATATTGATACATCAATCTTTGACTGCCTTAAAATACTTTAACTAGAAAAGTGCACTTAAATTATTAAGGTGGTTCTTGCAGTACTTCGAAGTCACAAAAACAACTATTGTTACTAGTGACAAATATGAATGATTTAGTATGTAAAAATCAGCATACATTTAAATTAATTGTTCCGTAAGGTTTTTTCTCATTAAACCGTCGCTATATAAACTGAAAATAGCAGAGCAAAGTCACAAATTTGACTAGAGAATGGTAGGACACGCGCCTTGTGTGTCAGCTGACGCGTGCGCGTTGCTAAGCAGCCACTCAAGACGGCCGCCATGACTCTCGTGTCGTGTCAAAAGTTGCCGAAAGTTTGTCGAAAGTTTCGCTTTATTTATATACGATACGGTCAATCAGTTTGGTTTCGCGTCAGTATCTTTAGAAATGTTTATTGCATCGATTAAACAATTTTTTATTTGTTCATTTACTCGAGAAGTATGAACGTATTCCATGAATGTGCGATTACATGGGATAATAGGGAAAGGGGGGTCAAAATTGGCAAAGTTTACGGACTTATATCTCCGGAACCAAGCGATAAAAAAATCCGAAATTTTTCAAACACACTCTAGGAACGTTAACCTTTCATTTAATATCATATTTTCCGGGCTATCTACATTTGACCTAAATGCAAGAACCACCTTAAATGTAAGAATATAATAAGCCAAGTTTAAAACAATAATTAAAGAAAACGCAGATAAAGGAAAGTAATAAATACAATATATGTTTAATAGTGATAATCTGACTAAACATAAAGAGGGGGAGGGGGAAGAGTGGGAGGGGGAAGAGGGGGAGGGGGAGAGAGAGAGAGAATAATGTTGAGAAATAATATCTATACCTAATATCTTTCGAATAATTGAAGGAAAATGCAATATATTATAGATATAACATTTGTATGCAAAGATGAATGCGACATGAATTCTGATAATCATAATTTTGATTTGTTGTATCCCAGAGGACGATGGACGGTAAATTGAATGATGTGACAGAAGTTCAAAGTTTTTTGCAACGAATCACGAGAAAAGTGGTCGACTGCGAATCCCCGCATGCGGATCTAACAAGGGGGTGGTTGGTGACGATGGATGCGCGACGCAATGTATTATAATGACGTCCCTCTTGGGAACGGCAGCATTTCTTACCCCCGGTAGTGATGCCTGTGCAAATCTTGGCACTTACGCGCGGGGTGCCATCGATTCGCTCGACCTCTTGGCTCTCGTAAAATTGTACGTCTCGACGAACCGCCTTCCTCATTATCGTCGGGCTCTTACAAAAATCGAATGGGAACGCGACTCGGAGAACTGACTCTCGATAAAACACCTCGATATATTGTATTTTGTATTCTATATTTTTGCCGTACCTTATTGTTTGATGTTACATATCACATAGCGTATTCTACTATACATTACAATGTATTTGTTGCTGTTATCTTATGATTCAAAGTGGTTTCGCGCAGCAAAGGTAATGCCTTGTACTTCAAATTGAATAAATATAAAATAAAATACAATTATATCGCGCCAATTCTCTGTGCAATAATAGGGTAACCCTGGGGCAAACGGACAGTCTTATTGTTTTTTTATAAAAGTTGAATGAAAAGTGAGAAAACAGGTAATATTTATAGACTTATAGTGAAATATGAAGAGTTTGCTAAGATTACAAACTTTTATTCGTACAGTACATTTTACATTTCCACACAAAATTGGCGTTTGAAAAAAATGCGTTATTGTCCGTTTGCCCCTTGAACAGGGGCATACGGACATAGGTATTATTTTACTCATTTTCACATCTTATGCAACGAAAATATGGATTATTTTCATTTTCGTCACATTCTAGATATGATACCACGTGGAACATTGCACCTAATCTTTCCTGTCGACGTACTTTTGGTGAAAATCCGCAAGATTCAGTTTCTGACGTCTTGCTTGGTTTTTCTTTTGTTTTCTTTATTTTCTTTTTCCTCTCGTGCTCTTTTTTTTACGCACATCCAAAATAAGCTTATCAGACGTCAAAATCCTGAACATTGTTTTCTTGCGCCCTTTTCTGGATTGCCTAAAACTGTTAGAAGTACTCGACAAAGGGCACAGAGTCTCAAAGGTAGCTGAAGCACGTTGCATTAGAGTTGGCAAAATTGTTCTCAGTGACGGTGTTGGAGCCGAAATGTTAGAACTATGCACATTTTTTAAGAAGAATTATCTCTTCTTCAAACTGTGTTTTTTTTGGAACGTTAAAAGTCGAAGCTGCTGTCTGCAATATGGCAATTTATCGACTTTGACCGCTCTCACCGCTTCATCCATGCTCTCTTGGCTCTAAGAACATTTGTTAGTAGTTCTCTCACGATTACGCACCATGTTTTAAACAAAAAATATAATAATAATCACAAGAACCATCAAGTCCGTTTGCTTCTTGTACCAACTGTCCGTTTGCCCCCCGTAACGTATTAAAAAATATTTATTATAAAAAAAACAAGATAGCACCATTAGTTTTGTTTTAAAGCTCTGCACCGACTAAAGGACTCATTACTGATTGCGCAACAACAACCTCAACATTTCCAGATAATTTTTCATAATTTAAAAAAAAGATTAAATCTGACAAAATATCGTTAACGAGCACCTTATACTCATCGAATTTAACGCCACGCAAGTTGAGAAATGCCACAATCTTTCGAGATGACGCAAATTCACTTAAATTCATGACTGAACACATGTAATGACAACTCTATCCAAAGTGACAGTTCAATATGGCGGATTGATATTTGTTTTTGTTTTAATAATCGATTACTTAAGAAGGTGTCTATTTGCCCCAATGTTCGTTTGCCCCAGGGTTACCCTACGTACAATAATAGTTAAAAATATTCATGTATTTAAAAATAGAAATAATTGTAATAAATTGCTACAATTTAAAAAAATTAAAAATAGCGTTCTAAGATTAAACATAAAAAAATTTTAAGATATTGCAAATTGCTTTGTTAGTAAAATATATTTCACATGGCATCTTGTAAGTAAAATTTAGAAACGCATGTAGACTTTAATAAATCATGTAATAATAATTGATGTAAAAACCCAGAAGGGGTTTGCTCTTTCATACAAAATAATATACTTTTAAAAATTTGTTTAGTACATGATTGATGTTAAAAACTTACTTTTTGCTATAATTATAAAAAATAAGTTTTCTATAATTTAGTCTAAAAATGTCTTAATGTGTAAAATAAAAATATATGGAATTCTTGAGATTTAGGTCAGGCAAAAAGAAAAATCGAAATCGGTAAGAGCGCGCGCATAAAATCACGCGCGTGTCCTCGAAAGGGCGTAGACACTGTCATGAGAGAGGGTTGGCTAGCATCGTCAGCATCGTTCCGGGCGGTGGACGACCGCCGCGCTGGGAGTGCCGGAGACATTTTCGAATCTGTTTAATCTCGGTACGCGGCGCGCGTAAGTGAAAGCTATCTTCGTGAATACCGAATCAAACAAAGCGACAAACAAACGCCTTTCCTGTCACCATCGCCGCCACCACCGCCGCCATCTCAAGAGGAGCCGAAGTTAGCCGGGATGGCGTGAGATTGCGCCCCCTCACTACACCCTCGCGCTTTGATGTATGTGCTCGACACTAGCGTGTCACACTCCGAGTGTTTATGAGACGAATTTTTTACCTCCTGCTCTTCCTATCTCCCCCTTTCTCCCAGTCTCTCTTTTCTGCCTTTCCCTTTTAACACACCCGCGTCTCTCACACTCGCTTCTTTGCATTTGCGAGCGCCTTTCTTGATGTTTCGCTCTACTCTTCTGATCGCTGTGAATGGGCGCCTTAACTCCTTTTTTAAGTCTATTTTTCTTGATTGATTAACCGACTATCTCTCTGCATGCCAACCAATCATCGATGACACGGCTATAAAGTCGTCGAAATGGAAATAGCGCGTCAAATGATATTAACAGATTATCAACTAGAAGCCTATTAATAGACTTTTTGCTGTCAATGCCTATTGATTGAAAGTCTATAATCGGCAACATACATTTTACCATTCTTGCCATTATACTGTTTATTTAATAAAAAATATACTTATCTTCCGATTTTGTTCTAGAGTATGCAAAAGGTAAAATATAAAAAAGAGGCAACGGAAATGGCGGCTTGGGAAAAGAAGAATTGAAGATGATTAACGATTATCATCGCTCGACTTTTAATATAAGCTACTCTCTAAATCTGATCAGTGAATATAGTCACTGATTCAGATTTAGAGAGTACCATTTCCTCGAATGCACATACATAATAACTGTGAATGTAATGGTTACATTCCGTAAATTAATATTATTTTGTATTATATTTATACCTACAAACATATTTCTTTGTTTAGATATTGTGTATAACATGCATATAATCTAGTGCGTGTGCGTGTATGCGTGCGTGTACAAAGACTACAAAGTTTCTAATAAAGTGTTACACAAGATGTTTTTTCTAAACTCTTATAAAGATAGTGAGAAATTTTTTGTTAGTTAATGTGATTCAGTGAGGCTTTTTAAATGATAGACTGGATCTCCTTAAAAGAGATAAAAAAGGCGGTACTTTATTTCTTAAAACCTCTGCCTTTTTTTATAAATCTTGTTTAATATAACACACACAGCAATTGATACATTTTTCCCTGTTTTATATATTGCTAAATAGTTATAACAAATTATATTACCTAGACCTTTAGAAAATCATTCGCTATGAGAAGAAAGATATGGTCTGAAAGAAAATAAAACTCCCTCACTTTTTGCAAGAATTATATGTTCAATTTTAAATAACAAATTTGAAAACAAATGGATAGGATAAGGTGATGGCATTTTATGGCTACCATGCTTGTTCGATCTTACACTATAACTAGATTATCTTCTATGGAATTTTATTAAAGATAAAGTCATAATACATCTTCAACATAGCAGATAAAGGTGTAACTTTACCTCCAAGAATAGTATGCAGAAAAGAAATTGCGACATTTTTTGTAAATATATAAGAAAAGAATTTATTTATTTTGTATTTATAATAATTAATTATAATGATTAACTGTTGCCCCATCGCTGAAGATGGCTCGAAGCAGAACAAAAACGTCCGATGTATAATTATGTAGGTATCCTATATTAAGGCCTCCACTTTTCCGTAACAATAACAGTAAGATTTCGAGCCCTGTTAAGTTAGCTCCCCCACCAGCGCTAAACAAATTCTAATATACCGGAAAATTAGGTGCTAATTAAGTGCTAATTAGGTGCCGAAGTCCGGAATTTGATGCTTAAAGCGTTTGGCAGAAAATTATAAATATAATGGAGGGGGGGCTGGCTTAACATTAAGTTGGCCCCTCCATAAAAAAAATAAATATACAAGATATAAATTTAAAAAACAAACATACCAGAATTTGGTGCTAATTAAGTGCTCTAAGAAAACATTGAGATAAATAAAAAATATATACAATATTTTTCAAATATTGTTATATCGCCAAAATCAACAGTCCCCTTTGTCTGATCTATACCTAAATCGTAGCAAAATATTAGACTCTGCTTTGTTTCCGGTGTCAAAATATTCGTTTATTAATGTAATAATAAAATATCCGAACGCAGAATTAGGTGCTCGTTCGATTTTTGCAGAAATCTGAACTGAAACTTCTGTCGCGCGATCAGCTTACAAGAGTAAAGTTGTATTAAAAATTAGGTGCTTTTACGTAACTGGTGTCAAAAAATTCCTCTTTTTATACACTTATAAGATATTGAAACGCCGAATTTGGTGCTCCTTCGGTTTGGCAGATATTTTAACTTAAAGGTCAACTTAAAAATCTATTTTTACATACTTTTAATATTTTAGAGACCTTTAAGTTAAAATATCTGCAAAACCGAAGGAGCACTTAATTCGGCGTTTCAAACTTTTAATATCTTAAAAGTATATAAAAAAAGAAATTTTTTGACACTTATAGTTACGTAGGAGCACCTAATTTTTTAATACAACTTTACTCTTGTAAGCTGACCGCGCGGCAGACCTTTAAGTTGAAATATTTGCAAAACCAAAGGAGCACCTAATTCAGCGTTTTGATATCTTAAAAGTATACAAAAAAAGAAAAAGAAATTTTTTGACATCACTTATGAAGAGGCACCTAATTTTTTAATACAACTTTACTCCTGGAAGCTGACCGCGCGGCAGACCTTTAAGTTGAAATATCTGCCAAACGTTTCGATCTGAAAAATATATTTAGAAAAAATTTTTTTGACACCAGTTACGTAAGAGCATCTAATTTTTTAATACAAAACTTTACTCTTGTAAGCTGACCGCGCGGCAGAACTTGTTGAAATATCTGCCAAACTGAAGGAGCACCTAATTCAGCGTTTCGATATCTTAAATGTATATAAAAAAAGGAATTTCTTGACACTAGTTACGTAGGAGCATCTAATTTTTAATACAACTTTACTCTTGTAAGCTGACAGAAGTTTCAGTTCAGATTTCTGCAAAATCGAACGAGCACCTAATTCTGCGTTCCAATATTTTATTATTACATTAATAAACGAATATTTTGACACCGGAAACAAAGCAGAGTCTAATATTTTGCTACGATTTAGGTATCTCTTAAGCGGAGTCTACAATGAGAATTTAGGCGTAAAATTTAAGTTTTAAGCCTTAAGCCGTAAGAAATTGACAAATCACAGTCGAATATGAGAAGAATACTCGACTGTGATTTGTCAATTTCTTACGGTTTAAGGCTTAAAGCTTAAATTTTACGCCTTAAATTCTCATTTAGTCCAGTCAAAATACGATTAGACCTAGAAAAAATTGCAACGAAAGGTTTTATTACGTCATTGTGTTCAGAAAAATATACTGAACAACATATCAAAATTCCGCCATTTTCCGCTATCCCTAAGAATGTTTTTTATTAACAATTTATAAACAAATTCGTTTTTCTCCACAAATACGATAAATTTCGAAATTTTTGTAGAGAATCAAAGTTGTAGAACAGACAAATATCTACAAAAAATGTTCTATAAGTTTTTTTCGTACATGCAATACTTTTCACGTTATAAATTTTGCAAGATATACGCTGCGCGGTAAGCACTGACAGACGTCAAATAAATTGAAGCGTCGCACGCGCGCACAAAAAATGTTATATCTTTTGAACGAATCATCGTACAAAAATGATCAAAGAATCGTTGAAAAGCTGAAACTTTATGCTTTTTAATGCGATTTGGTTCGTTATTCTGCGACAATTTTTGAAAATTCCACGATGGTTTAAACAAATTGTTACATGCATTTTTGCTTTTTTTCATAAAATCAGCTACAAGTAGGTTCCAAATTGTTAAAAAAAAAAACGCCAGCAGGATATTACAGTATATACTTCATACTTTGACCCTACCAGAGAAAAAAAATTACAAAAATTTTTTTATTTAAAATCAAGCTATTGACATGTCCAGTCAAAATACTGAAAAAAGGGGGGGTACCTAGAAAAAATTGCAACAAAAGATTTTATTACGTCATTGTGTTCAGAAAAATATACTGAACAACATATTCAAATTCCGCCATTTTCCGCTATCCCTAAGTATGTTTTTTATTAACAATTTATAAACAAATTCGTTTTTCTCCACAAATACGATAAATTTCGAAATTTTTGTAGAGATCAAAGTTGTAGAACAGACAAATATCTACAAAAAATGTTCTATAAGTTTTTTTCGTACATGCAATACTTTTCACGTAATAAATTTTGCAAGATATACGCTGCGCGGTAAGCACTGACAGACGTCAAATAAATTGAAGCGTCGCACGCGCGCACAAAAAATGTTATATCTTTTGAACGAATCATCGTACAGAAATGATCAAAGAATCGTTGAAAAGCTGAAACTTTCTGCTTTTTAATGCGATTTGGTTCGTTATACTGCGACAATTTTTGAAAATTCCACGATGGTTTAAACAAATTGTTACATGCATTTTTGCCTTTTTTCATAAAATCAGCTACAAGTAGGTTCCAAATTGTTAAAAAAAAAAAACGCCAGCAGGATATTACAGTATATACTTCATACTTTGACCCTACCAGAGAAAAAAAATTACAAAAATTTTTTTATTTAAAATCAAGCTATTGACATGTCCAGTCAAAATACTGAAAAAAGGGGGGGTACCTAGAAAAAATTGCAACAAAAGATTTTATTACGTCATTGTGTTCAGAAAAATATACTGAACAACATATTCAAATTCCGCCATTTTCCGCTATCCCTAAGTATGTTTTTTATTAACAATTTATAAACAAATTCGTTTTTCTCCACAAATACAATGAATTTCGAAATTTTTGTAGAGATTAAAGTTGTAGAACAGACAAATATCTACAAAAAATGTTCTTATGAATTTTTTGAAATATCTCATATTATTTGAGATATTTGCAATAAGAGCTACTAGGCTACGTGCGGAGCGGAGAGTTCTATCAAGCACACGGCAGTCTTAGAATTCGCCGCTCCGCTCCGCGCGTAGCCTAGTAGCTCTTGTTGCAAATATCTCAAATAATATGAGATATTTCAAAAAATTCATAAGAACATTTTTTGTAGATATTTGTCTGTTCTACAACTTTGATCTCTACAAAAATTTCGAAATTTATCGTATTTGTGGAGAAAAACGAATTTGTTTATAAATTGTTAATAAAAAACATACTTAGGGATAGCGGAAAATGGCGGAATTTGGATATGTTGTTCAGTATATTTTTCTAAACACAATGACGTAATAAAACCTTTTGTTGCAATTTTTTCTAGGTACCCCCCCTTTTTTCCGTATTTTGACTGGACTAATTGTAGACTCCGCTTTATAGATCAGACAAAGGGGACTGTTGATTTTGGCGATATAACGATATTTGAAAAATATTGTATATATTATTTTTCTCAATGTTTTCTTAGAGCACTTAATTAGCACCTAATTCTGGTATGTTTGTTTTTTGAATTTATATCTTGTATATTTATTTTTTTTATAGGGGGGCTAACTTAATGTTAAGCCAGCCCCCCCCCCCATTATATTTATAATTTTCTGCCAAACGCTTTGAGCTGCACCTAATTCCGGACTTTGGCACCTAATTAGCACTTAATTAGCACCTAATTTTCCCATATATTAAAATTTGTTTAGCGCTGGTGGGGGGAGGGGGATAACTTAACAGGGGTAAGGTTTAGACCAATCGTGTTGCTCAATTCGGTCGTCCGTAACCGTAACCTTAGGGCTCAGACACAATTCTAGGAATAAGGAACAAGAAATAGATATTAATAGTCGCATCCTTTTTCAATGCACGTCTATTAAAGAAGGATATGCGACTATAAATTCTATTCCTTGTTCCTTATTCCTCGCATTGTGTCTGAGCTCTTACTGTTACTGTTACGGAAATGTGTGTGTGGAGGCCTTTAGTTATTAAAGATCGATATAACGTTAACTTACGCACTGTCAACCCGTTGCTCTCTCAAAGCACACCTCTAATTACTTGTTACTCGTTAATTTAATTATAATGTTTAATTAAGCATAAAAAACGTAAAATGTTTTTATTACAGATACATTTGAAATAACAATATTATTGCGATAATTAATATATTATTATATTAAAACACAATTATTCATTCAAATTTAGTTCTTTACCACATTTTCAATAAATACAGAAATAAAGATTCTTTTAGCGTTCGGTAATGAAAAATTTTTATACACGTAATAATAATAATAATAGAGCATTACAAAGGGATCTAAAGTATAAGTTTCACAGATCAACACTATTGTTGTACAGTGCGGATCAAAAGCGATTAATTGTTGATGCTATTAAACTGGCTGCAAACAATATACTCGTTTATCGTTTATTTCAAGTGCGAATATGTCGCGTTTACATGAATTTTATTAGATTATTACATTCACGCGTGTTACATCGTTACGTCCATACGATGTGATATCTGTCTACTGAGTATTCGGCAAGCGAACGTATCGTCTAGAAGCGGCTTTAGCGCGGAAAGCGGCTTGGTGCAGAGGATTAACGCGATACACGTACCGTGAGCGGCGAGATCGCGCGAACTCACGTGTACCTACTACTATACTGATACGCGAAGGGTATTAAAAACTCATCGTGACGATTCCGTTTACGCGTTACAGTTCTCATTCGCGAATACACGTTCCTGCGAATTGCGACGCGACGCGTGAGCGATTTCCATTTCGATCCTTTTTCGAACAGTATCACATATTTTGGGTAACTTATCCGACATTTCAATTATATTACTTTAAATTATGCAGAATTGTATAGAAATTAAATTAGATACAGGAATTATACATATGCTTATGCGCCGCGGTTTTTTTCATCGGTCGCGCGTGCTTCTTTTTTTCTCCACGCCGACAAAAAGAGGAGCCGAATGAATGGCGAACAAATATATTTCCAAAACTTGTTTCGACAGTGGCGATAATAAGGGCCCATTGAGACGGTACGAGCGCTATTGTGTCTATCCGGGTATACCTGTCCCACCTTGGGCATTCTGAAGATTCTCAATGGAGCGAGCGAACTCTAGAGAAACTGACAAGGTCACGAGTGAACGCGCTTTCTTCAGTCTTTTTAAACCATCTTTTTAAAACATTGCAAATTGTCGTTTATGATCATCTTTATTCTATCGTCATTCTCACTTATATACGTACTGATATGATTGCGCGTAGTGATCAACTGATGATCACGATTATGATGTCTAGTATATTCACGAATATTTTCAAGACTCAAAATACGGATGGAAAATTACAACTATGTCAAAAACTATTAGGCACTCTCGGCATAACAAATTCCGTTGTATCAGATATTGAAAGAAATTTTGCGGTCTTTTTTACAGAAAATATTTGTAACCAGACGTCAAAATATTTTTTCAACAAGATAATAATTCGTGTCACGCGGCCGAAGCAAGCAAATTGTGATTTGAACCAGACGAAGTCAGATTCTTAGATATTGGCTTTCTGGATCTTACTGAAAAAGAAGTCAAAATTGCGTTGTTCGAAAACACTTTTCAAAAATCCATGCTTTTGTTAAAAAATCGTATTTTCCGTAATTTTCAATATTTTTTAAAGGTTCTTGCGGCATTTTCAAGAGAAAGAATGATACTATATGAAAAAAAATGCCGCTATTGTCCGCTCCAAAAAGTTGAATTATTTAAAAGGATAAAAGTATAGAATTTTAATGTTGATAAAATAAAAATCTTTTATTAAAAAATTCTTACTTATTGTTAGTGCATTATTGTTTTTTTGTTTGTTTGTTTTGGCGTTATTTCAAAGAGTATTGATTACAGTACTAAAAAAAATGCATTTTATTTTATAATGTATTTAAGTTTTATACCACATTTGAATGTATTTTTAAGTATTTTATTACTGTAACTCATTATTAACGAGTAGTACTTACATAAATACATATTACTTACATAAATGCACACGTTAGGTTTAACAGTTCAACACTTAAAAAAATTTGAGGACATGAAAAAATTACGTTGACAGCATACATGGGTGTATGACACCCTGCACAGATTTTAACGCTTCACTGTAAAGTTGTAAAAATAAACTGAAATTCGAAATCAATTGTATGTTTGAGAGAAGATCCGAAATCGAATTTAGAGGAGAGAAACCGTCGGGCCCTACCTGCTTAAAGTACCAACCTAAGGAAAAAAAAATATAGGCGGCATACACCCAGTGTACCGTTCTAGGGTTAAAGAAGTTACTGGTTTTGTTAAGCTGCGTCTCCACTGGAGCAACAACAAGCAACTTTTTGTTGATGTTCCATGTTTCTTAAAGAAGTTTCTAGTTGTAGCCGAAAATTTCTTAAAGTTTCTCAATGTTTCTGTTGCCTGCGACAAATGTTGCCGATTGTTGCGTGTTTCCATTCGAAGCGGTAAAGATTAAAGAAAAACTAGCAACACGCGTCAACAAGTCGCAACAGGAACAAATGTTCCTTCAACGTGAACATTCAATTGCCAGTGACGCACGCGGTTAAGACGGGAACCGGAACAAAACCCAAATGTAATTATGTGGCTTCAATGTAGACAAAATGTTGCCGTAAGTTGACATATGTCGGATTATTTCGAAATATTTAGCAACAACGAGCAACAAAAAGTTGCTTGTTGTTGCTCCAGTGGAGACGCAGCTTTTTAAGCTGTGTCCTCACTGGAACAACAATGAGAAACTTTTCACTCCAAACGTCATCTTCTTTTGTGTTTCTACATTTATAGTTTTTATCAGAATAAGGTACCCATAAACATGACTTATATTTTCTCTGTTCCTCTATTAACTTATTGATAATTAACTCATTATTCCACAATTTACTATCTGAAACATTTTTGGATAATGCGATTGTAACCGCGACTGTGTCACTGACAACTAAATATCCACACTGAAAGAACATTTACTCCTGTTGCGACTTGTTGACGCGTGTTGCTAGTTTTTCTTTCATCTTTACCGTTTTGAATGGAAACACGCAACAAGCGGCTACTTTTGTCGCTGGAAACAGAAACAAAGAAACTACAAGAAACTTTTGGCAGAAAACATACACTAATATATACACTTCGGTAATTTTCCACTAATTTTCTACAGTAAACACAGATATCTTATCCCATTTTTTCAATACTGTTTACCGTAATATTTTTTGACTGCATTTCCGATTTTGACTTCTTTTCCAAAGCTATTGGAGCCGATATGGCAGAAAAAAAAACAGAAAATACATAATTTGATTAGTCAATTTTTTAAAAAAATCAAAGCAATCTTTAATAAGCAAAAATACATTAAGTGCCAAAAAAAATTTTTTTTACTTATTTTTATTTACCTAACAATATATAAATAATTTCAAAAAATAATTATTTCTACAAAAATTATTAGAGGAAAGTCCCCGATTATGAGATACCACATCTATTTTGTGTGATTGCCGGAAGTCTATGGGCAGAATTGAAAAATATAGTAGGTCATTTTGAAGGGAATTTAATAAGCTTTAAGATGCTGAAGTGTAAAATTTAATTTTAATATTGATTTTTCTGAAAATTAAAAAAATGTAAAAAATAAGCTTTCGGCAAAATCGAAAAAGTGTGCTCTTAATATGAGAGACTCCGGGAAATCGCTAATAAAGTGCAAAATACATTATATGTAATTAGACAACTTTATTTGAAGTTTCTGAAAGACAAATGTAATGGAGAAGCACATTTGCAACAATCGTAAACACACTTATACCCAATATTGAACCTAATCTGCCCCCTCCACCTTTCCCCCTCAAATCAAGGTCAGCACACACTTATAATTTTGTATAAACCTTCCCTTAACGTTAATATAGTATTTTCTTTTATTTTATTACTGTGTACAATAACTTTCATACTCCAGCAACCCAGGAATACCCTGAGTATCTCATGTTACGAGCCCCACGTCTTGCGGTTTTGCGATCACCAAATCTAATCTCTACAATTGAGCAACTCAACATATTTCGTATTTTCCTATTAATACGACCTTACTCTATCACTGCATGCAGAACTCATTGCCAAATATTTATTAATTATATAATAAACAAGGTTTAAAGTCTCATATTCACGGCACTTGACATCCAATTTTACAATTTCTTTCTCTCCAACGACTACACGCATGATCAAACAATGAATTTTACACTAAATAGGTTTTACCCCAAGGGCAATAAGTTCATGGTGGAACCAACTGATAGGGCCTATTAGTTTAGCAGAAACCTCGCGCTATTGCATATTAGGAGCCTATCTCATAATAGAGCTTTTCTCTAATAATTAATTTAACATTATTTTCTAATTTTTAGAAAATTTAATAATAAATTGAGAATTTAACTAATTTTTCAAAAAATAAATAATTCAATAAAAATAACTTTTAATTTTCCAAAAAATAAAAGAAAATCATTGAATTAGGTCGACAGTTTTCAAAAAAATAAATAAAAAGAGTGAGAAACTGGAAGAAAATTAATTTAAAAAAACAGAAAAAATATTCAAAAAAAGAAAGTCGATAATAAACAATTAAACTTTATTTATATTAGAAAATATAATTTTGTGAAGACAATAAATCTCAAGCTTAAATGTTTTATAAAGTTGGTATTGATTGAAGAAAAGATGTGTTTAATCAAGGAAAAATATATATGTTGCTTTATCTAGTGTGAGATTATTTGATTCAGTTATTAAGTTTTTCTGGGTAATGGCCGGGTAACCAACGTCAAGTTAGAAACGTTAAAAATTATTTACATCAAGAAATATCTGAATAAATAAGAAAAATACGTAGGTATATAGACACGTAAAATCAAAACTCACAATTTTTTGTTTATAATTATTATTATGATTAAATTATAATTGTTATGTTAAGGGGGTGAATAAAGCGTGCGAAGCACGTATAGATCTTCTAGTAATTACAAATTTTCCCCAAAAACACGAATTTTTAGTATAAAAAAGTTGTTTAGTTGATTTCATCGTTTCCTTTCTCCTGCAACTGATATATTTTTAAAAACAGGTACTCGTACTTTACAAATTAATAAATGCTAATTTTCTCGAAAATTAGTAATATATTTTTTAACAACTACTAATTGATCAAGGAACATATAATACACTTCTTTAAAACTACTAATTTTTCAAAAAATGAGATACTTTTTTTTGAATGTGATTTTTTTTTATAATCGACAGTCTATTTCAATATAATTGCCAATTTCTTAAATTATGAGCAATATATTTCTGATTATTTATTAATTTCTTAAACAGAGTATTACAATATATTTCCAATCAATTAAAAATTATTTTAAATTTAGAGCTTAGGATTTTATTAATTACCAATTTTTTGTTAATTAAAATTAAAAACATTCAATAATTAAAGGAAACGCCATAATCGGTCGGGACTGGATCTTGGTCGTCCAATAAAATTATTCGTGAATTTTAAGTACAAATCATTACTCTAGTAAACCACGCGCCGTTACTTACGGACTTAAACGTAGTCACAACTAAAGCTAGAAAGAGTACCTACTCTCACACAATTAAATTAAAAATTAATTTAATCTCCCACTAACACTCGTTAATATATTCGAAAAAGGACGGGATATGTATAGAAGGATATAGGGTAATAAAGAAAATGTTTGATAAATATCAGCACATGCCTCAGTGGTCGAATAGGTGAGACGCCCGCCCGGAAAGCAGGGAGGTCCAGGTTCGAATCCTGGCTGTGGTGTTATTTTTCGCAACATTTTCTCTTTCTAGCTTTAGTTGTGACTACGTTTAAGTCCGTAAGTAACGGCGTGTGGTTTACTAGAGTGATGATTTGTACTTAAAATTCACGAATAATTTTATTTGACAACCAAGATCCAGTCCCGATCGATTATGGCGTTTCCTTTAATTAATGATTATTATCTTATATACGGTTGTACTTTAAATTCGTTTATTGTTAAAAACATTCAAATTTTTTATTTTTGATTAATTGAAAATAACCGCCGATATTATTTCTAAAAACAGAATTTTTGCTGAATTTCACTGAAGTACATCTATTATTATTCACTCTTTACTATACTTACTTGTATAAACAAAACTGATTTGTTTCTTCAGTGTAGACAGCTTGTTGAACTTGTTGCTGGCTACAAATGGGAAGACGATAATAGGAACAAAACCCAAATGTTCCTGTTATTATGTTGCTTCAGTGTAGATAAAATGCTGCCACAAGTTGGCATAATATGCCGCTCCGGAAGAACAATAACACAACTGCAAAAAGTAGAAACTTGCACATTGCTTCCTCATAGTTTTTAAGTTAGCAAGTAGAAACTTGCACATTGTTTTCTCATAGTTTTTAAGTGAGCCAGTAGAAACTTGCACATTGCTTTCTCATAATTTTTAAGTGAGCCAGTAGAAACTTGCACATTGCTTTCTCATAGTTTTTAAGTGAGCCAGTAGAAACTTGCACATTGCTTTCTCATAATTTTTAAGTGAGCAAGTAGAAACTTGCACATTACTTAATCAACATTTTATTTCGCTCATAAAGCTTCCTCTATGAAGAAGCCAAATTTTTTCTTTGATATATAATTATTAGTAAATATTTATTAATTTGGCTTCCTCATAGAGGAAGCTTTATGAGCGAAATAAAATGTTGATTAAGTAATGTGCAAATTTCTACTTGCTCACTTAAAAATTATGAGAAAGCAATGTGCAAGTTTCTACTGGCTCACTTAAAAACTATGAGAAAGCAATGTGCAAGTTTCTACTGGCTCACTTAAAAACTATGAGAAAGCAATGTGCAAGTTTCTACTGGCTTACTTAAAAACTATGAGAAAACAATGTGCAAGTTTCTACTTGCTAACTTAAAAACTATGAGGAAGCAATGTGCAAGTTTCTACTTGCACACTTAAAAACTATGAGGAAGCAATGTGCAAGTTTCTACTTGCACACTTAAAAACTATGAGGAAGCAATGGTCAAGTTTCTACTTGCACACTTTAAAGCTATGAGGAAGCAATGTGCAAGTTTCAACTTGCACACTTTAAAGCAATGAGGAAGCAATGTGCAAGTTTCTACTTGCACACTTAAAAACTATGAGGAAGCAATGTGCAAGTTTCTACTTGCACACTTAAAAGCTATATGGAAGCAATGTGCAAGTTTCTACTTGCTCACTTTTTTTATTATCCTAAAAAATCATTTTTTAAAGTCTCAATTATTAAGACTTGAGATGTTTTAACTGCAATTAAAAAATTAGCCCTTTTGCAAAAAGACTAGCCCTTTTGCAAAAAGACTATCCCTTTTGCAAAAGGCCGCCCTTTTGCGAAACACTGATCGTTTCCCAATAAAACTAAACGCACTTTAGGCTTTTTGGCATACATTGGCTGATGCTAGGCTAGACACTTACGTCAGTTTTATTTTAAAAAAACGATCAATGCTTTTGCAATAGAGCGCCCTTTCGCCCTCTCTCTCTTTTTCTCTCTTTCTCTCTCTTTCTTTTTCTCATTTGAAATTTTGGAGAATTTGTACATATATCGAAGCTTTATAAAGCTGGGTCTAATCAACCAAACCATAATGAATTATATATGAAATAGGGGTAGAAAAAACTGAAAAATATATTAGAATCAAAAAAATTGTTAATAATTAACACTAAATTGTCAAAAAATATCAATTTATGAAAAGTCTCAATTGTTGAGACTTGGGATGTAGCCCTTAAAGGTTAAAATTTTACGATTCTAGCAATTTTTTTAATTCTACTATATTCTTCAGTATTTTCTACCCTTTTTCATATATAATTCTTTAAGATTTGGTTGATTAGTTTTTGAGTTAAAGACATTTAAAATTTCGGGGAATCCGTCCATACATAAACATGAGTTTAATCAACCAAATTTTAAAGAATTTTATATGAAATAGGGGTAAAAAAGACAGAAGAATATAATAAAATTAGAAATAGCCAAATATTTCAAAACTTACAAAAGTTAGAGCAATCAAAGGCATTTCTTAAAAAATTCAAAATTTTATAAAGAATTTACCTTTACCAATTATCGTTAAATTTAATTCCATCTTTCCTTAAATAATACTTTACCGATTAAAAAAAATTTAGCCCTATATCTCAATATTTGCATAAGTTAGAGCAACCAGGGACATTTCTAAAAAAATTAAAATTTTTTAAAAAAAAGAACCCTTTTACCGATTATCGCCAAATTCAATATCAACCTTTCTTAAATGATACTTTATTGATTAAAAGAAAAATCGGGCCGATATCTCAATATTTGCTGAAGTTAATGCAACCACGAACATTTCTAAAAAAATTAGAAATAGCCAAATATTTCAAAACTTACAAAAGTTAGAGCAATCAAAGGCATTTCTTAAAATATCGTGCTATTTCTAATTTTATTATATTTTTCAGTCTTTTCTACCTCTATTTCATATATAATTCTTTAAAATTTGATTGATCAGTTCTCGTGTTACACTGCACATTTCAAATTTCGGAGAATTTGTACATACATAGAAGCTTTATAAAGCTAAGTCTAATCAACCAAATCTTGAAGAATTATATATAAAATTGGGGTAGAAATAACTGAAGAATATAATAAAATTTGTTTTACTTTTTAATTATTGTCATTATTAAGTTTTATTTACATAAATATGGACTAAAGATTTTATGTTTAGTATCAATCATCCCTTGGTTTTCCCGGGCGTTTTTTCAGGAATTTCAAGATTGCTCGCTTGCAATGTACACAGGACTTCGATATTTCACTTTAAAAATATCCGGGAAAACCAAAAGATAAAATCGGTAATTGGTAAGTAAAATATCGAGGTTCTCTGTACATCGCGAGCGAGCAATCTCGAAATTCCCGAAAAAACGCCCTGGAAAATCAAAGGATGAAGACGCTGATCGGTAAGTGAAATATCGGGGTTCCGTAGTAACCTATGTTTTGCGCAAGGATGTAAAGAGTAATTGTGCAAGAGTTGGTTCAGATCGGTCGAATAGTTTATGAGTGTATAAAGAACAAACAGACTTAAAATACGCCCGGGAAAACAAAGGGATAAAATCGGTAATCGGTAAGTGAAATATCGAAGTTTTGTGCGTACATCGCGAGCGAGCAATCTCGAAAGTCCCGAAAAAACGCCCGGAAAAACCAAGGAATAAAGTAGCTGATCGGTAAGTGAATAATCGAGATTCCGTAGTAGCCTATGTTTTGCGCAAGGATGTAAAGAGTAACTGTGCAAAAAGAGCAACCAGGGACATTTCTAAAAAAATTAAAAATTTAAAAAAAAAGAACCCTTTTACCGATTATCGCCAAATTCAATATCAACCTTTCTTAAATGATACTTTATTGATTAAAAAAAAATCGGCCCGATATCTCAATATTTGCTGAAGTTAATGCAACCACGAACATTTCTAAAAAAACTCAAATTTTTTTTTAAAAGAACCCCTTTACCGATCATCGCCAAATTTAATACCAACCTTTCTTAAATGATACTCTATCGATTAAAAAAAAAAAAATCCAATATCTCAATATTTGCGGAAGTTAAAGCAACCACGGACATTTCTAAAAAAATTTAAAAATTCTTTTAAAAAGAACCCCTTTACCGATCATCGCCAAATTCAATACCAACCTTCCTTGAATGATGCTCTATCGATTAAAAAAAAAAACAGCCCGATATCTCAATATTTGCGGAAGTTAGAGCAACCACAGACATTTGTAGAAAAATTTTAAATTTTTTAAAAAAAGAACCTCTTTACCGATCATCGCCAAATTCAATACCAACCTTCCTTGAATAATGCTCTATCGATTAAAAAAAAAAACAACCCGATATCTCAATATTTGCGGAAGTTAGAGCAACCACAGACATCAAATCTGCACATACATACATACAGACATTTTTTTAAAGGCAATTTTTCGACGTTTTAGAACATTCTGAACACATTGGCATCAAAAACTAAAAAACAATTTTTTCTTTGGTCTTTTCTACCCCTATTTCATATATTTTTCTTTAATATTTGGTTGATTAGACCTAGCTTTATATACGATCAAAGGTCCATATACGAAGTTTATGAAAACAAAGCTTCCTCTATGAGGAAGCAAAATGTAATTTTACAGAAAAACGAAAAAACAAATATTAGTTAAATAAAAATTACATTAAACAAAGGGTAAGTGTGCAATTACATTAGTACTAAAGCAATTTTTTAAAAATTGGATTTTGTTCTATTGGATGTTTTTGGTATTTCTGGAACCAGTGATGCAAATAACTAACAAAAGAATGACTTTTGCAGTTGCGTTATTGTTCTTCCGGAGCGGCAATATGTCGGATTATTTTGAAACATTTATAACAACAACAAACAACTAAAAGTTTCTTGTTGTTGCTCCAGTAAGGACGCAGTTTTAAAAGTCACGAAACATAAAGGAGGAGTAACAATATATATTAAATATTGCATGGTAAATTGCAAATAAAGATTTCTATTTACAATCTTTCACTGAGAGAAATATCCAGTAGATATCCGTTCGAAAATTAACAAAGGGATATTATCAATCCTTTCCAATCGGAATAACAATGATATCCCATCCAAAATTCAATTTTAGATCAAAATGTATGGCTCTTTACATACAGAAAGAATATTATTAAAATGCCTATAATATCTTTTATATCTTGTAACTCATTTTTAATTAGATTAATTGCTTATATACTGAATTCCTATATAGTCTAAGGCGCGTCCACAAAGGAGGATACAAAGTTGAGGAACACTGTATCCATACTGTGTCAAAATAGTCCTAAAACAGATTTACCAAAGTCGCGAAACAAATTGAGCACAATTTTGAACGTGCATCGACTGTATCGAAACAGTTCGACAACCGCTGTATGCATGTTTCTTGCTATCCATTTTGAATGAAAAACACGAAACAAAGTATTGCAATATTGAGTAGTGTGGACGTTTTAAAACGAGAAACACGTATCTCTTTGGTGACAAGTTCGCCGCCCGGTAAAAAATTTTTCATATAAAACATATATTAATATATATAAATATATATAAAACATATATATATATATATATATGTATATATATATACAGGGTGTACACCAGACCTAGCGTATCACCCGTTAATAGCAGATTCCTGAGATCATTTGGAGACAAAAATCCTAATGCCAAAATGTCGAGTGTAGTAGAGAACAGTATACAAAGAAATAAAGTGAATAATAATTTCAAATATTTTTATTGAGTTGAGTAAAGTGTGGAAAAGCTGTTTTGACATGCGACGTCCCTGAGTGCGTAAAATTTTGACAAGCACACTAGTAAACTTTAAACCTTCTCGTTTATACACTGTAGCAGCCTCGACATTTTGGCATTAGGATTTTTGTCTCTAAATGACCTCAGCAATCTACCATTAACGGGTAATATGTATATATATATATATATATATATATATATATATATATATATATATATATATATATATATACAGGGTGTACCAGACCTAGCGTATATGTTATATATACCTACAAATATGTTATATATATGTATATATATATATAACATATTTAAATATATATAATTATATACCAAATATGTCCATACATGTTTTTTCCTCTTGCATAATCTCTGTTTGTATACATATATCTACAGGAAAAATAAAAAAAAGAATCTAAAAATAATTTAAAAAATCATGTTTGCATTGCATTTTTTTTTTTATAAAAAGTGAAGTTTGAGATAATGAGAAAAATTTGCCCATACATAATAATATATAAATGTAACGGTTGTTATATCCAACTAATGGTTGTCTGGACGAGGAACAAAGTATTGATAAAGTTACGGAATGTGGACAGACAGTTCCCTTATTTTCTATCTAAACTGTTTTTCGATTTGGTATGGATACAGTGTTCCTCAACTTTGTATCCTAGTGTGGACTACACTTTACACATGATCGCAATTTTATTTCGATCAGAACATGTAGTATATGTAAAAAATTTAAATATTTATACTTACATCTGTATATAATAAGCAACATTCTATTATGTAAGTTCTTTATTACTTAAATTTTTTATAATTTCTTTTCTACAATTGTGTTATAAAATTTATAATAATATAATATATGATTTTTATACGTGTTAATATATAGCGAAGAATTGAGCAATCAAGCTTAAGACCATTTTGCTTAACCCCATCCCGTAATCCATCTCAATAAAGGGATAGTTTAGAATAGCAACTCGTTTTCGAATATTGTCGTTTTTCCACGTCGCAAGGTTTGCCATCAATTAGAGCAAACGGGTATTTATCGGTGGCTCGGATTCCAAGGTATCAATGCTACAGTCTCATTGAGAAGAGTTTACGTCCGGTACGGGCAAGCATGCCAGAATCAAAACGGTCAATAATCCGCGTGTAGATCTTGACGGTAAAAGAGGCTGACAGCAGATTCATTGAAGAATTTAACATCGGGCCGGGTTTAAAGGACCCGCGCCGGCAACAACACGGATCGGCGACGACAATGGAGGCGGTAGCCAATGACCAATAAATTGAACTATGGTTCATTTCACTAATTCCCGTAATAATCTAGTAGATTAACGATTATCTGTTTAGTACGGCTCGTTTACGTCCGCTATGTGCCCCCGGAGAACGGCTCATTCAAAAATTATGAATGAATCCCTTTTGGAACTTTTTCTCCATCAGGCGAAAAAAAGAAGAACGCCTTGTGTGAAAAGATCATTATTACAGAAATTTCTGACTCATGCATATAAAAAAAGCCATTAAAAATTGCGATTATCAATTAATATACCTACATTAACTTACAAATATCAATTTATTTAAATTTTAATTTATTATATAGTTAAAGAAAATATTCTTACAACGTGGTTTATCAAAATTTTCTTAGTAGCATAATTTTTATCAGCAATAGAAATTTAAAGATCTGCTTTGTTGTGTTAAATATGATTGGGGGGAGGGGGGAATTAAAGATTTATATTTACATTACTTCGGCAATATAAAGCCAACGTAGTTTAAGTAGAACTGAACGAAGCACTAATCTTTTTATTGCGTCGACCAGCAGCATCAAATTTGGGGTGCAATTTAATTTAATGGGGGCAAACGAAGGTAGTTGGAGGGAGATCGAGAAGATTGAAGGGAGTGAAACGAGCAAAGACCGCCGATCGGTATTTAGTGGTTCCTGCAAGTGACATGTACGAGCTAACAACCGTTCCATTGCATTTTGAATGAGCAGGGGATTTAAAAAAGAAATTAAGTACTATAAACGTTAATCAATGTAAACAACCTATACTTTTTCAATAGAATTAATAATATCCAGGATTATAGGATTTAATAATATCAAGTTAATTATTAGTATAATTATGTAAAAAATTATTAGTATAATTATGTAAATAGTTAAAATATTTCCTATATAAGTTATATATATGATCATGATATTAAAAAGTTTTTTATCTATCTATACTTATATTTAAATATAAATGTAATTTTTTATTATTAAATTTTTTAATACACATCTATATTTGTATTCCAGAAGTACCTATAAATTTTTAGTGATTTCAAACGTTATGTATGTATGTATGTAGGTATATTTATAAATAAAAAATTTCAATATTACAGAAATGCCAAAACAATAGCTATCCTTCCCCATCAACAATAAGCAATTCAAACCCCAATAGAAAAACGCAAACAAACATGTGTTGCCTGCGCGGTTGAGTAGAATCTGGTAGAATCGTGCGACAATCGTTGATGCACGAGGTGGAAAATAAAGACAAGTGCAAGTGCAGCGCGATGCACAGCGTCGTCGCCAACTGCGGGGGCACGCTGCGTGCGACAAGGGGGATTTTCACGGGGAATGGACATGGACGGAAACACGTTCTTTGAATGCGTGAGACGCGCTACGTGTGCGTGTGCGTGACGTGGGTGGAGAGGTTAACACGTGCGCGCGAGGGATTTCTCTGTCGCCGTGAAACGCTTAGCGAGATTGCTGTCGACAATACGACAATACAACGTGCGTGACACGCCCGGCGCGGTTTTCGCAGGAACGACGAGAGGAAGGGAAGGGCGCGAAGGGGACTACGCTAGCGTGGGGGGGGGGGGGGGAGGAATAGCGACGACGAAGGGGTGGATTTCGAGCAGACACTGAAATCTCGCCAATTCTAGAGGGGTGGCTCGCCACACCCCAGTTCGCGCGGCTTTCATCGTGCGGACTCGACTCTACCACGGCCCGCGATTTTCACCCTTGTTTACCGCGACGACGCATTACCCTCCCCCTCCTCTCTCTCTCTCCCTCTCTCTCTCTCTCTCTCCCTCTCTCTCTCTCTCTCTCTCTCTCTCTCTCTCTCTCTAGCCAAGGACGAGCGCGTGATATTTCTACGCATGGAAACCCGTTAGAGATCATCAGCTAATCTGCACGATGGAAGCGGATTCTGTGTCGGCAATCTGATGAATCCGATCGGTGTCCGGGCACGCCCGCTTGTGCGGTACTTTCTGCATCTATGAAAGCAAGTGAAGCTATGTATCGAGTTTGCTATTAACTTATCATAATATTACATCATTGAGTATAGTAAATGTTTAATCAGTTAGACATCAATACGCGATGTCGGCGATGTATAAGCAAATTCTGTTCCTGGGATTCTTTTATCTATGTTGCAGGCATGATACAAAATCAGGCATTTTATAAAATGCCTAGACATTTTACAAAATGCCTAGACATTTTACAAAATGCCGGCAAAACGTGAGGGGAACTATTTATATCCTGTTATGCCCGCTTATTTTCAGGCATTTCACAATTTGCCTAATACGACCTAGACATAAACACATCTTTTTGTTAAAGCAGAGAATAGTTGGTATAAAAAAGTATATACACAATTTTATATATTATGTTAGAAAGCATGAATAGTATTCTCTGCTTTAACCATAATTGTATCATTATAATTGTAAATATTATTTATTGAGTGCGTGGGCGAGGGGGGCTCTGCCCCCTGCACCCCCCGTTTAGGGGTCGGTGTGGGGTGGACCTCGCTTCAACTTACAAAGTACATGCGTGATTTACATCCACAATTTCAGAACTCAATAGATCGCTGACGTGGCCGCGCTCAGTTTAGTACATTTGTGTGTTTTGACTAACTCGTATTAGGCAAATTGTAAAATGCCTGAAAATAAGCGGGAATAACAAGATACAAATACTTCAACTCACGTTTTGCCGGCTTATTGTAATGCCTGGGCATTTTACAAAATGCCTGATATTGTATTATGCCTGCAACATCTACACTACGAACAGTGTCTGAAAGTGTGTTTGTTTAATATGTGCAGAAATTGAATTAATACTTATCTAGTTCCTGATATGGATAACAATTCAATAAAGTTACTTCTCATGTAATGTCAGGATATTATCATAATATGTCTTTTTTATATTATAATAGAATTCTATTGTAATGTTTTCCTAAACTTAAAACTATAACTAAAAGAATAACTTGCAGAATTGATTTTATATACTGCCTGATTAAGCTAATAATTCTATTAAAGCTTGCGGATTTATAGGTAAATAAAATATCTCACATCTTACGTAGGGTTTAGTAAGATTACGTCGAGGAACGTCTATGTAGCGATACGTGCATATTCATGTGTTGAACAGATATAAAATGAGCCGGACAATAGGTACGTCTCTCTTGGATTCGACCTCGAAGCAAAGTGGCAAGCTGCCTAGTACAAAAAGATGCTCTTATGTATACAAAATAGTATTCGAGACCATCCTCACCCTTCGGCGTGATACGTTGTATCTTCACTCCGTGTATACCTACCCATATGTATCTAGCTTATAAAATAGCGCACAATACTGGCAGTATAATACCCGGAAAGTGCACAAGTGCATGGGCTCTTGAGTTTGTACCGAAGATTTCGTATCTGTATCCTTTTGTGCCCGTATGCGAGGGTTCAAATGGCCAGTCAATGGCAAAAGGGACCGCGCATGATTTGTCATGCTATATTTCGCAAATGTTTGCAGTGCACTACAAACGCTGTGTATATATTTTATAACGCATAGAATAGGGCGGAAATTGTAGCATGACAAAAAAAAAACAAGCAGGTGATTCATGTGGAAATAAGTCAAAAGCCGCCGAGTACATTTATTTTTGTAAAAAAATATGTTCCCGAAAATGTCGATTAAGATTGATCTTATTTAATTGTAAATTATCTTTTAAATATAGTATATCTTTTAATTGTGTACTATTTTTTAAATATAGTTTATAAAATAAGTCTCTCTCTTTCTCAATTATTCTTCGCATATGTACAATAGTATGTATAGTGATGCCGACAAGTTTGCTGTGTAGTAATGGCAGGAAGGCGTGTTGAGGGACTAGAAATCATGGTTTGGTTATATTTTTCATAGGACGGAGAACGTTTTTGATGGAGAAGCATGACCCACTTCTTCGCTATTACAAATCAATATTACGTCGTCTCGAGGGCGCCTGGTTGTACGTCAAAGCGAGATCAAACTTTTTCAATCTCGATTAATTCCGCCGCTGCGGTATTGCCGTGACAGGAGCGATTGTCCGCTGTTAAAGAGTGCGGAAAACTGCGGTTGAGTGACAGGAGCGCTTGAAATGTAAAAAAAGAGCCCTATGAAAATAAATAGAACGGGGGTGCGCGCGGTGACAGGCAGCGGCGCTTCATAAATGCCGCGCCGCGAGGTAATTTCTCTTTGTCACGCTCAGTTCGATAACGAGATGACTCTCAAAAACGCAATTCAAAAAATTGTATCGCCATTATAATAAACTTCGATATGCCGTATCTTACAAATAAAAGTTTCCTTATAACAAATGTGTTTGAAATTAAAGCATACTTGTGCGCTTTATTAATTAGATATGATATAAAAAAATATTGTGTAAAAATAACTTATTATATATTAGGATGTTGATTAAAAAGTTTAAGAATTTGATCAATTTGACAGTTCAAACCACATTTTTGCACTTATTTAATTTTTATTATATTGCACTATATAATCTAAAATTTTAACTTTAATAATTTAAACTGTGATGGTTATACACACCAGACATTGTGTTGTAATCATTTCTAATTAATAAATTTTATATTATTTTACCCGGTGCACCACGGTGGTTGGACATTACAACAGATTCGTATTTGTCACAAAGAAATATGTAAGTACTGTTGCAAGCAGATGCGTGATAGATTTATGTAAAATTTGCGAACGACAATAGTCTCTGCAAGCTAATAACATTTTTTTTCTTAATTTAATTATTTATGCACTGAAGATGATCTAATTGAACATTGTAGCACTAAAATTTAACTTAGTTCACAACTTTTTCTATCTTTGTTTGATTAATAAATTTGATTTTTTATGGGAAGTTTTATCATTTATAGAAATTAAAATGCTTTTATATGTATTATTTCAGTATAAATGAAAGAAGGCTACGGACGCAAAATGAGACTGAAACAAATCAAGACTATTTGACCGCGATATGATGTTAAATACGCGATGTAATATGCAAAAAATTCTTGCGATTCTTCTAGATTTAAACTTGAAATTAAAAAATCTAGCGGTTCCACGCCAATGGGACGTGGAACTTCCTATAAATGGTTAAGCCGGTCTTAGTCGCTGCTCCAGTAGTACAGGGGTAAAGGTTACGGGCCGCCAAGAGATTCTGTGCGGTTCCCGGATACGTATGCACGTAATACACGCACGATACACGTGTATCCGCGCGGAACAGCGCGGCTTGCTGAAATCTCCGTGTAAGAGAGTCCGACCTTGCGATCACGGCTTCTGTAATGCCCGCAGGAACACCGAGGGGGAATCCCTACGGTAGCAGGATCTTCAATGACGATGACAAGGGCCGACAGCCTTTCCAAACACGCAGTTGTAAACGTCTGTTCTCGTTTCATGCCAGACGTGACCGCGTCACCCTAAGGGCTTTACTGCTATTCCGGCAGTAGCTACTGGCTACTGTTCGCTACCGAGTTAATACGGCGAAGTAATTCTTGGTTAGTGCGGTGCAAGAGACCGCTCGTGTGTATCGATAGATTTGCGTGAGAAGCTTGCGACTTGGTATGGTTTAGTGTTTGTTAACATATGGCTGACACGACTCTATCTTTTCGTGCATGCCTAGAATAGTAGGACTATAAAAATTAGAACACTTATAATTTCTGAAATGGAATACAAATTAGAATATATTTATATGTTTCTTATATTATTATTAAAAAAAATCATGTATACAATATATATTTATATGTTTATTAGATATATATATAGGTATGTATTTTATACAAATTATATTTTTTTTTTTTGTTAAAATAAATTGCAGTAGTAAAGAATGGAATTAATGCAAGCATTGCTGAAGTAATATTCGATTTAGAGCAAGGACACTTTATTTTATATACCCTGTTTAATTAGTTTTGTGTTTCTACTTAATGGTGTATAAAACTTATTTACGTTCGGTAATATTAAAAGAACACTGTACCTTTTTCTTAAATTGCATATACGCGCATGAAGGAGATTTCTTTTCGGAACGATCACTCACGTTCTTAACGATATTCTACAGCTAAAGAAACTTTGTTATTATTTTCTTCTTCTCGATTATTTTAAGCATTATTGTTGATATATAAGATAAATACATTTTATTTAACACATTATTTATATGTATATGCATGAGAGTGAAAAGTGAGACCGCTAAATAGACTAAAGGTTTCTTCAATACGTGTGATAATAAAGTGGCACCAATGACAAAATCCTGAAGTTACTTTTTTAACCATCAGCCGTTTCCAGATTTAATCCGATTTCGTGAAAAGGTTTCTCCAATTTCTAACGGTATGTATCGAAAGAATTCGGTTTGTTGCATCAAGCGGTCTTTTGAAAGGAATCGAAGCAGTCTGCAGCTGACAATAAGTTTGCGCTATTACTTTATTTATATTTTGAGAATTTTATGAGACGTGCAAAATGATCTCTCTTATAGAAAATTTATGATTTTTCTAAAGACTTATAATATTTGTGGTATTTTAATAACTAAAAAATACATTTTCTTTTAACACGTGTACATTATTGTTAAATTGATTGCTGTTAAGGCGAGCAATTAAAAGTTAATAAAGTCATATACTATGTTGTATACTTTGACAAGAAGAATTATTAAATAGTATTATAAAATATTAATTCTTCCGTAAAATATAAACTCTTCCGTAAAAGTTAAAAAATTTTATACATTCTTGTTACAAATATGTAGTAAGCGCAACTTAAGTTCCTTAAAAGTTTTCTTTACACTTTATCTAGTAGATATCTTATATTTAGAAATTTTAGTATAATTAAAATTTTAAAAATAAATTGTTCTATCGGAAAGACGTTAAATATTGCCAGTTAAGTCGATTTAAAGTAATTATTTCTAGTTTATAATCACTGGCGAATTAAATATATGTTATTTGTTTATTATTTCACCGTTGACTGAAAAATTCGGTGTTTCATCTTATTGTTATTTAGTCACCTTATGTGTGTTATTGCGATAAATATTACCATATGCCCCGGTGGTCGAATTGGTTACGACACCCGAACGGAATACGGGAGGTTCCAGGTTCGAACCCTGGCTGGGGTAATATTTTTTGCAATACAAATTAAAAATAAAATTAAACTATCTACATCAACGGACCAAAACCCATGGTCAAAATTAATGTCTCGACGATTGATTCGAAGAGTGCTGTGTGAATCCGACAAACCAAGTCGGCTCCCAGTCTTTCAATTTTTATATCGGAAAGACGTTAAATATTGCCAGTTAAGTCGATTTAAAGTAATTATTTCTGTTAAAGTAATTATTTCTAATAAATTGTTCTCTTTTTCTTTAGTTCATGTTATGTAGGTATCTTTAGTTATACTACATAATACAGAACAAATTCTCTTTCTTCCTGGGAATTATATGTCAAACAAATTCTTTCTATTACCCTTCTAATCTCTCGTTTGAACCAGTTCAATTATTCCGATTGCTAATATCTTCGCGTTCACCAAGTTTGCTTCCGTCCAATCCTTTGAGGCTTTATTTCCAAAAGAAGCGACATCAAAATGACAACAACAACACAAGAAGATTTCGTTGGCCGCGCTACGAGACTTACAGGAAGCTTATCTCCCTAATGCTGGTAATACTTTGGCTTTAACCGGGCATTAAAAGCAAATGTACTTACGTTCTACTATTCGACCCCGTTTTTGTGTCGCCGACCATCACGGTATTAATACATGAAAGGGATCCATGACCCCGTTTACGTTTCTTTATATATCGGATTACCAGAAAATGTACAAATACGTTGGAATTATTCATATTCGTGAATCTTCGCTAAACATATTATTTTTTTATTTATTTTATTTGCAGGCTTATCAATTTTATCTGTTTAAAAAAATCCTTCTTTATTAATAAGAAAAACTTAATATCTACAAATTTTATATATCTAAACATTTGAAATATTTACATGGCATTTATATAATGACTAAAGTGCTTTGAGAGTTTCGTAGTTATATTTAATGCAGACATATGCACAATGTTTGCCTTTGGGTGCGCACGCTTCATGCTCTTCTGGTTACTTTGTTTGGTCTATTTCTCTCTTTATTCAGATGACCACTCAGATTGATTTCCTTAAACGTAATCGTGCATAATAAAATAAGCAATTATTTGTATACATATATTAGATCTTAAATAAATAATCATAAATAATAAACTTTTTTGTAATATATTTTATTATTTCCTTCTGTTCCAATTACTTAATTAACACTTCGTCGGTCACAGTCGGAACAGTTACGCCAGTGGTTGCGTGTATATCTCTCAGGTAGAAACTACCATATTCTAATTGAACTATTATCATATTTTAATTAATTAAACTAACTTATTATTTTTGAATATCTATAAATGAATCCTTTTCTGATCACGGAAAAACTGTAGAATCATAATTTAACGGGGATACATGGAAGGAGATCTAACTGCTTATCATTTGACTACAGAGCTATCTTGAGATTGGAAATTGTAGTATCTCACATATACAGATACTGCGGTCGACAGAGTGTTAATTTGTTTAACAAATTATTTTATTAATATATGTATATAAATTTATATTTTGTTTTTTAAAACAGCATATATATAATGTTAAATTTATAATTTAGGATACGTTTAGTAAAAAGTTTCTTAGCCTTTTAAGTTTTAATGCAACTCTTTATAATGCAAAAAATCTATATTTGTTTTAGTGTTAATTTCAGATTGATAGCATCATACAATAAGTCACGGTTGGTATGCGGCACTTCTGGTTTATTGCATTGTTTTGAAGTGGTATATGAAGTGCATATAGGATGTGAGAACACACAGTTTAACGGTAGTTTGTCAGACAGCTGAGAGAGACGTGGTGTGAATTGGTAAGTTTAGTTGAGTTACGTCAAGAGTCAAAGTTTCCTAGGCAGTGATGGTAGCGATTCTCTCTCGAATAGTACAATTTTTTTTAAATTTTATATTTATATAATGTTACTTATTATAAGTCAAATTTTAAATATTTATTTTGTATAATGTACAGGGTGAGTTATTTCAATCAATACAGGCAAATATCTCGAAAGATATGGAAGATACGGAAAAATATTTCAGACAAAAGTCGTACGGTTTGAAGGGACATAAGATGATGGCAATGATTTAATCTTGGGTGGTTGTTTGAAGCTCACGTGAACGTCACCTTTAGTTTCTTACATGGGACGCCCTATATTATAGTATATTGTTTGAAAGGGCATAAAATAAGAAAAATTTTGGCGCAAACCAGAGGTCGACACGTAATTGACCCGATCGGGAGTTCTAAGGCCAAAAATTAGCTTTTTCGAACTTTGACTCTAAATAACTTCCGAACAGATCAATGTATCGACCTTTGGTTTGCGCCAAAATTTTTCTTTTTTAATGCCCTTTTAAACACTATACTACAATAGGGAGGGTTCCATTTCAAATTTTTGAGTTGGAGTTCCTCTGGGACACTGAAAAATTTTAAGTAAAACCTCCATATTGTAGTATACTATTTGAAAGGGCATAAAATAAGAAAAATTTTGGCGCACACCAGAAGTCGATACATTGATCCGTTTGTGAGTTATTTAGGGTCGAAATTTAAAAAAATCAATTTTTGACCCTAAATAACTCCTGAACGGGTCAACGTATCGATCTCTGGTTTGCGCCAAAATTTGTTTTATTTTATGCCCTTTCATACGATATACTATAATATAGGGGGTTCCATGTAAGAAACTGAAGGTGACGTTCACGTGAGCTTCAAAGGACCATCCAAGATCAAATCATTGCCACCATCTTATGTCCCCCTTCAAACCGTACGACTTTTGTCTGAAAAATTTTTCCGTATCTTCCATATCTTTTGAGATATTTGCCTGTATTGATTAAAATGACTCACCCTGTATATCTTATTATAATGTTTGCAAAGCATTAAATTTTATTAACTTTTTTCATTGAGCTTCCTCTGTTAACGTTATTTTTTAAAATTATTATTATGTTTAGATAGTCAATTAATATTTGTATATTTGACTTTCAAATGGTATATAATAAAAAATGTTTCCCTAGTTAAAAAATATCTATAAAGGATCTTTTAATCTTTTAGGGTTACTTCGACCAACTCCGATTAACTTTAATCGACAAAAATAAAAAATTAAAAGATTTGTTGTATTAAAAGCAGTTTTTATTCATGAAGTGATAAATCACGAAGAGATAGGTTAAAAAAAAATAAAAAAGAACAACATATACATTATACAGTTAAAAGTCTTGCTGTTGACGAAATTGCTGATCGAGTTAATTGTCGATTAAAGTTAATCGGAGTTGGTCGAAGACCCTTAAAAGTATTTTTCTTAATAAAAATTTTTAGTAAAAAATTATAATAATAGATAATAGCATTAAAGAAACAAGTTACCTACTTAATAAATTTGTCGACTTACTTTTCAGGTAATATATGTACATATATAACAAATTTAAAATTTATATTTATACAAACACACACACACACGCGCGCGCGCGCGCGCGTACAACGTGTGTGTAACAACTACACTTCTTATCTGTGTAATAACTACATTTTTCAAAATATATATTTATTGAGAAATGTAGTTGTTATATAGGTATACAGAAGAGGAAACATTCTGAAATTTGCAAATGATAAGAATAATGGCACGGTTAAAAGTTGTTTGTATACATCCCTAAATTTTAATAAGAGGAGGTGTGAATAGACTGTTCCTGGTAATGAGGAATCTACTGGCTAAGCAACCAACCATCCCTAACTCATCTATCTAACCAACCCGCGCCGCGGTTCGTTTCCCCATACCTATTTGTTTCTGCCCGTTTGCACCCCCTTTTGATACTACCGCTGCTATCCCAGACTACTGTTAACCCTCTCGCATGCCTCCGACTTTGTCACATCCCAGCTTCCCTTTTAACCTCTGTCACCCTACTCTATTCGCTTGTTAAAAGTTAAGGAGCAAGTAGTAAAGAGATAGAGGACAATATCTTCAAAAAAACTATGCGGAAGAATTTTAAGACCAACTTTTCTGTTTTTATAAATTTTGGAACATATATGTTATTTAAAATTATAAATTTTTGCTTATTTTTAATTTGTTTTAATGTTGATAATAAATAATTTAAAAACATAACTTTAGTAAATACTAAAAAATATATTGAATGAGATATGATTTTAAGACAATCACAATTACAAAAATAATTGAGAAATTAAATTACAAACTGAGAGATCTATATTAACAGCCCATCTGTCTAATTGTAAGACAAAAATAAAGATATTTCTAAAACACAGTGCAGTGAATAGAATATTTGTACAATATATTTTATATGATTTACTTTACATTATGTAAGAAAACATTATTTTTCATATAAAGCAATTGATAGTAGCTAGGAAATCTATCTAGTCTATATATATATAAAATAGAATGTCTGTATGTATGTTCTTTATACACTTTTAAACTATTCGACCGATCTCTGGATGAACTTTTGCACAGTTATTCTTTATATCCTTGCGCAAAACATATAGGCTACTACGAAACCTCGATACCGTTCAGCGATTTTATTCCTTGGTTTTTCCGGGCGTTTTTTCGGGAATTTCGAGATTGCTTATTCGAATAGAATAAGCAATGAATAGATTCTAACGTTTAGACTTTAGACTATTAGCATAATTTTTGCCATTAATTTTATTGTTTGATGATATCATCAGAAACAAATACAACGACGCGACGAGCCGCCGTGTCATTGCTTTCACACTGTCAGATATGGAATGATCGATACGTTTCAGTTATCTCCAGATACTTCGGAAGCTCAACGGATAGTTGCGAAGGAACTCAAGGCTGAAGAGTACTAGGATAGGAGAGAAGAGGAAAGGAGAGGGTTGGATGAGGGTGAGAGAATGAAATTGACGAGGTAGCGCGACGAGCGATAGAGGAACGAGTAGGTATTCGCAAGAGCGGAAGCGCAAAGGAATACCTCTGGTAGAAAAAGCGTAGACGGAATCGCGGTTGAAAGGATTTCGCGAATTAAGACGCGATAACGAGCTCCGTTCTGCACTCTCGAAAAGCCGCCCTTAAGAGGATCACGGTACGACACCGCTACGTCGATTTCGTAGTGATTGGCTGATTATCCGACAAGGTAATACACTGGTTTATTGTCTGTCCAATCTGACACTTCAACCCCGGAAACAAGAGATCCTTTTCACTCCATCTGCCATCTCGGTAGTGAGAGAAATGAAAGTTACAAAAGGCGACAAGGAATAAATGCGCATTAAACACACCAGCAATTAGATCCATCGGTACTGGAATGAGATGTATAAATAACACAAAGAATCTTGTCTATTTTTTATTTTCTAAAAGTGTTTTTTACTTTGATATGACATTAATTCCGCGTCATTATATCAAAGTATTGTTGAGTAAATGTGTGTGCGCGCGCGCGTACGCGCGTATTTATGTTAAACTTGTTTTGTTATTATATACAATTCTAAGTTTAAAAATAGATGGTAGTTTTAATAAATTTATTAATTTGTTTTTTGTAGTAATCCTGAATATGTATCTTTATTTATATTTGTCTTTGATAACATAACATATTCTGTTACATTTTTTAATGCAAAGCGTTCTGATTTTATTTTGTCTTATTATGTCATTTTATAAATAATTTGTTATTATGAGGAAATATATATAATAAAATATGTATTAAGAATAGAATTAATTGAAGCAATACTCAATGAAAATTGGCAGCTCGAAAGCGATAGAAAAGGACACGATCGAGAGACAATGGCCTTCAACCTCCCTGAAGGGAGACCTTCATATCCACGTCACGTCATCTATTATTGCGTTAACAGCTAATCATCTACAATCCCTTGTTCTACCACGTTATAGGGGATTCCAGGAGGGTGAAATCCAGACGATGAGCACGAAAAAATAAAAGCAACTATATGTATCTCAGCAGTGTCAAGATGGAAAATTATCACAACTCTAAATAATAAGTATTGTATTTGGTATTGTAGAAAACATTTACATACAAATTTATCAAGGATCTTCGTGATCATATCGGATATGTGGCCGATGTCCTAAGTCCTAAGACGTCGAGATGATCTTGCTATGTGAATGGAGAATTAGAATGGGACCAGGAGACGGATTGTTATACCTAAACAAATCACGAGATTGTTTGCAGTGGCATCGTTTCACGCATGAACCCGTCGCCGAGGCCGTTCTTTATTCCTTTCTCGAGAGTCGATGCCACTTGAGCGAGCTCGAGTATAGACGAATGCGAGGAGGGCTGCTCTCTCGGTCGGTCGCCGCGCCGGCCACCCCCGCGGGGCGGACGGCTTTGATCTACTCTAGAACTAACCCTGCTGTTATTTTATCCACTTCGACGATGCTCCAGAGACTGCGGGATTCCGCTGCGCGTCGTTCAGTCATCGCGGGCAAAGGAATGACGCCCGCGCGATTGTTTTTCGGTCTCCACGGCCACTCGACAGAAAGGAATCGTGCCCTCACTGAAGTCGCTCTCTTTGTTTCTCTTCCTGGGTTTATGTTTATCAAAGTGTGGTCTCGTTAAACAAGTTCCAGACCAATTCGCAAATGCTGATACTTGGATTGATTTACATGTGTTTATGTGTATTTATGATACGCTTAGTAACAAATAATTCGCCAAAAGGTCCAAGTGGACACTCCATGCTTATGGGAGTAACGTTTCGCTTTGAAAATTACATAAAACAGTAAATATATTGTGGTCGCGGTTTGAAATACTTTTTGCGAAAAGAGTTGAAGCACTTTCTTGATATGTGTTTCTCTCATAATTGTCGTATGTAATTTTAAGATGCATTTTGAGAGTACTAGACTCTGAACAATTGAATAATTGGTAAACTTGTACCTAACTATCATGACATTCACTCAACTACAGCTACAGTTTTATGGATTTTAACGATGAGTAGTCTAAATAGTGAGTCTAAACAATAAGTTTTTATTGTAGCTGCTGCTTCGGAATTTACTCGAGGAATTTGATCTTCTATTGTTTCAAATATAGTGGAAGCTTTTAAAAATCTGCACGTTCTTTTCTATTTATATTTTCTTATTACATAGCAACTTAGATGTGTGTCTGGTCATTACAATTAAATATTTAAGTATATATAATTTATAAAAAGGAAGAGAGTGTAAAATAGAAGAATGAGAGGATACATGTATATAGGAGTTTTATATTTGGTATTAATTAATATGTACAACTTGATAAAATATCTTCTAAATATAATTTGATATATTAAACTCACAGGCGGACGAACGGTGTCCTGTCATCCCGATCGATTCGCTATATTAGCTGCTTCGTCAAAATATCTCAAACGTTCATTATGTCTGTTAACATCGATGTTTGGTTTGGAAACGTCAATGTTTTGTTACGAATTTAGCGGTTAAAGAGTTTCAGTTTTACACATAATACAAATAACTAGCCATATCTGTAGACCTTTATACAAATAGGTATAATACAAAATTCTATTCCTACATATATAATGTAATAAGATATATAGATTTTATATAATATTTAATGAGATTTTTTTACTGCAATAAGCACAAGAATATGCATCTATATTATATTTAAAAAATATATAATTGTGTTAAATAATATTTCCATAAGTTTAGTTGTCATCCAACTTTCAGATTAAAGACTACATCGACGTTTTCGCGTAATCGCATCACCTAGTGTAGGCTTAAAGGACGACAATTAGATGATGTAGTGGTAACCTCGACTGAGATTTTCCATATTCATGGGAGATCAACGCGCGTTTAGATGGGGGATATGTCGGTGAGTTGATCAAAGGCCGCTCGACTGCGATGCCAGTGTCCTCACAGCCCTTGCGCGAACTTTTCGCTCTTTATTACTCAAACAACTCACCCCGGCACCCGAAGTTCAACTGTACTTTTCAAATAATGACCTCGTCATATTGTATACCTTTGCATTTTTGCATTAACAACTCACCGCTTTCTTTTAATGTTTTGCGATCGACGACGGCTACATGATGGTGGGAGGAGGAAAGGGGAGAGAGAGAGAGAGCGATGTTTTTCAGAGACGATAAAAAAAAGCAGAAAGTAAAATCCACTTACGACCAGATCTTATTTGAACCATCTAATGTTTGATTGCAAATGGACATGTTGTCGTATAAAGGCTATGTCTCGATCGCTCTAGTCAACAAGACATAGCCTTTTCTTTCAAATTATATCAAAAATTATGCACCATTTTTTTTAAATTATTCCAAGATTTACTTTTAAGTCTCTATATAAACATTGTATTTTTTATACAAAATCTTTATAATTTACACAGGGTGTTCCAGGTCAGGTTTATACAAACTTCAGGTCTTATAGGAACAAAAAACATAGGTTCTTATAAACATAGGTTCGGAAACACTTTGTTAAAAAATTATAGCTAATATAAACTGAAAAATCACGTTTTATGATAATTTTTAAAAATTAATTCAAAACTTCAATTATTTGAAAAGAGTAACGAGATAAATCTGATGAGTAATTAAAGAAATTAAAACAAAGTAAATTATACCAGTTTCATTTAATTCTGATAATGTATTAAAAAAAAGCTCAGAACAACGAAAAAAAAGCATAAACTTGAAAAAAACCACCTTTTGATAATCTTCTTGTAAACACTACATTCGTAGCCTTCGCTTTAGTATAACAATTAGTAGCTAATTGTTTTAAAAAATTGCTTAAGAAACGTGATTTTTTAAACTTTTATTAGCTGTAACTTTTTAACGAAGCGTTTCCGGATCTTTTTTGTTCCAAATTCAATTTCCTATAAAACTCTGAAGTTGTATGAACCTGACCTGGAACACCCTGTATATCATAGAGATATATTAAAAATGTCATAGAAGCACATCAGAAATATTATGGAAATTTTTATGCACATAAAAGATTATTATATAAACTGCGGTATAGATTGTGCAAGATAAATATGTAACATTGCGTGATTAAGGTTTTCGTTGGCTTATCTTGTATACATATACAAAGTGTCCCATTTTAATTTTTTTACGCAATTGTCTCCGGAATTTGTTGTTAAAAAAAATATTTTAAAAAGAACTTCCTCTGTTTCGAGTGGGACATCTTATTATGGACATAAGGCTTGTCTAACAATATAAGTGGAGATACCTACCTCCAAGATTTTAAGGTAACCTTTGTTTTTTAAAATGGGATCTACTATTTTTTATTTTATTATCTTTTTTTATTAATCAATTTGAACAACTTTTGTCTGAAACATTTCTTTATTTACTTAATATTTTTAGAGATATTCAAGAAAAATTTGGTAAATTATTCAATATTTAGCATATGATAATCTCGATAATTGTTTGTCGGAGAGAAAAGTGGTACGAGACTTTTTAACTTAATTTGGTCTCAAGAATGTGCTGTTGCATTATAGGGGCCAAAAATAACGAATATTATTGTTTAAATATGTAACAACATACATAAGTGTTTACAAAAGTTGGAGCATTATTGCAACGGCATATTCTTGGGACCAAATCAAGTCCTATAGCACTTTTCCTTCCGACAAACAATTATCGAGGTATTGTAAGCTAAATATTAAAAAAGTCACCAATTTTTTCTTAAAAATATAAGAAAATATTAGGTAAATAAAAAAATGTTTTAGACAAAAGTTGTTTAAATGGATTAATAGAAAAAAATAAAATAAAAATAGTGGGTCCCATTTAAAAGAACATAGATTACCTGAAATCTTGGAGACAACTCCAGTTACAATTAGACAAGACTTATGTCCATAATAAGATGTTCCCCTCAAATCAGAGAAAGTTCTATTTAAATTACTTTTTCGAACAACAAATTCCGGGAACAATTGCGTGGAAAGATTAAAATGAGACACCCTGTATATGTATTATACAAGATAAGTCAACAAAAACTTCAATCACACAATGCTACATATTTATCTCGCATACCGCAGTTTATAGAATAATCTTTTATTTGCATTAAAATTTCTATAATATTCTAATATATGTATATGTACAACGTACATACCTACACAATTATAATTACAAATTCTAATAATTACAATTGCTAATACTGTCGATGCTCCTTATTCGCGGATTTGCTATTCGCGATAGATATTTCAGTATTTGCTGATATTAATCACCGCACGTGTGTGATTGCATTTTGATCATTGCCAACATCATTCAAAGACGAGGTTTCGAAAAATTGGAAATTAAAGACATTGAAGAGTTATTACAGTCATATAAAGAAAATCTTACAGAAGCTGACTTATTGTTAGAAGAAATGATTTTGCCTGAGAAAACTCAGTTATTGAAGGTGCATCGACGTGCATTAAGCTGGGAAAACCGGAGTTTAACATTGAAGACATTGGTTATAACAATTATAAGCTTTTTTACGATCTTTATGGATTCTTATTTACATACAACAATCCGTCTATAAAAAAAAGACTTATTTAAAAAAAAAAAGTAGAAGAGGCAATGGATGATTACACAAATCGTTTTAAAAAGATGCAACATGCAAAGCAGACAAAAATAACAAGTTTTGAAATCAGTTAACAACTGAAATTAATTAAAATAACATATTAAATATGTTTACTCTACTGAACGTGTTCTGAACGTGTTCTAGCGCCTCCCGAGGAGTTCCGGCGATTAGCATTATTTATTTATTTTTTAAACAATTTTTATAATCCTGAGAAAGCCGCATTTACGGGTATATGGATGAGACGCTGGCCGATTTTCGACAGTTTTGTGCGTTCTATTATAATTTTCCTGTAGTTCTGAACGTGTTCTAACGTTTTCCGAAGCCTTCGGATTATGTGAAATATAAAGATGGTACAATTTAGGAGCCGGTACAATATAGGCAACCTTCCCCTATATCCGTAAATGCGGCTTTCTTGGGATTAAAAATTGTTTAAAAATTGAATAAATAATGCTAGCCGCCGGAACTTTTCGGAAGGTGTTAGAACACGTTCAGAACTACACGATAAATATAATAGAACTCACAGAACTGTCAAAAATCGGCCATCTCCCATATACCTGTAAATGCGGCTGTCTCAATTAAGCGATAAAAATTATTTAAACATAAAAAAACAATGTTTATTGACAGAACTCTTTCTAGAACTCGTGTAGAACTATAGATCTTCCAAAAACCTACAAAATACTGTACCAGAAATCTTTGCAGGACAAAGTGAGACGCTGCGTGAACCTAGCGTCTCAGTTTGCACTGTCGCGTTTTTTGGCTTCAAAGGGCAGAACTATTGGTTTAATCTATCAGAAACTTTAGAACTATTCAAAAGGAAGTCAGAACTCTCAATAGTTTATGAGTTTCCGCGAAATGAGATGCTAGCTTCACACACACGTTCACACGAGAGGACAGCGATGTCAGAGATTATGAGCGTGCAGAGCGTGCACCACAGTGCACTGCACTGAGTGCAGTTGGAAGTTGCATTGCGTGACAGGTGACAGCGCGTAACATTAATCGCACGTCCGGATCAACTCGTGCATACGTGATAACAAGACGTCGAGGAATATTTCATCGTCGCGTCCGAACACTTCAAAGGCGAGAAATGACACGCTGAGAATTCTTCCGTGATATTTCCAAATAGAAAAATATTTATATATTGTAAAATAACTTCAGATCACTTCAACGCGCTTCAAAAATACAGGTTTATCCCTTTTCTTTGACAATATATAACAACCATAAAATGAATAATGTAATACAAAGCCTAGTCATGCAAGCTTATGGGCAGGCGCAAGACTAGGTTTCGTATTACATGCATACATCGAACGCCGTAATGTCTATCGACATTTATATCTCTGATAAAATCAAATTTAAATATTTGTATTATAACTTAGAATTATATCTGACAGTTTGACATCCTTAAATGTGTGTGGTTTATATAAATTTATAAATCAACCAACGGCTTAACGTCTCTTCCGAAAGACGGAACATGAATTTATAAATCATTAAAAAATTTTAAAAACATAGGTTGTGTTCCCTTTGGACTCTTTCGTGCTGAAAGCGTCATTCTATCTTTCTTCAGCATATAATATGCAATAAAGATAGAATAACGCTTTTAGCATGAAAGCGTCCAAAGGAAACACATAGCTAAAATATGAATATGTCAGGCACAATGTCGATTAAGTTTGTCGAGAGCAGATTATTCAAAGTTTGCTATATATGTATATAAATTTTGTCGAAAGAAAAACTACTGCTTTGTTACAGGATTTGGCATGTATGAGCAATGTTATTGGCAGAGTATTAGTAGATAATATATAAACAGACAGATAAAGCGACAATGTCAATTTACTCTGCTAATTTTTTATTAGATATAAAATATTAGACAGCTCCTCCGACTGTATCTTCTCTATCTCCATAATATTTGTTTATATAGATGTGTATATAAGTAAATATCTCTAAAATAATAGTTTTCTTGTCACTCATTAATTAATTAACTAATGTTTTGAAATAAAATTGTTCATACATATCCTTTAACTTATCATATCAAAAATATCTTATCTAATAACAAATTAACAGTAAATTGGCATTGTCGAACGTAGATTCTGCTGTTTCTGGCGCTAATCTGCATCAAATTATATAGTACTGCCAAGTTGTACTTATAAATTATTAATTGCCTTTTTTTATTAATAAACTTTACTATACTCGTATATATTGATCTACTAACATTCTGCCAATAACATTGCACATACATGCCAAATTTTAACAAATCAGTAGTTTTTCTTTTGACAAAATTTATATATGTATATAAATTTATATAGGTTTGCTATATTACTTACATAGCAAACACTTTGCATAATCTGCTCTCGACAACTTGAGTTTGCCTGATATATTCATATTTTATGTTTCAATTTTCTTAATAATTTATAATTTATACGAACCACACACATTTAAGTCAAACTGCCAGACATAATTCTAAGTTATAATACAAATGTTTACCTTTTTTAAAAAGGTAAAAAAAGGCGCCAAGTACACGCATGGTGTATGTACCTTGAAAAAACCTATATCTTTGTACCTCGAAAAAACCCAAGTAGTAGTATCTTTATTTCAAAAAAATTAAAACCCAAGTGGTACATATTACAAAATTGTGTTACTTTATTTAATCCAAGTAATTATCTATTACAAAAAAAAAGAAATAATATCTTTAAATTGCGCCAATTACAAAGACAGAACATATATATTGCATCAAAAAATAATTGTTGTACTACTTTTAAAAATCTTAACATTGTGTCAATTACAAAAAGAATGTATAATAACAATTTTATAATATTAAAAATTTTTTTTTAAATTTATTAAGGGAATACAAGATATTTAAATAATACAAAGTTTAAAAGTTTATATATGTATTTTTTGATAAAATAAAAAATTTAATCACAAACAATTACAGAGGTAACAGTACAAAATAAACATATTTTATTAAAATAAAACGCCGTTTTTTTACAAGAAAAATTTATTTATTTTTACTATGAAGTCAACCTTACACTTTTCTGCAAAATTACGTTTACTTCATAGTCCTGTAACTCGGTCCAAAAAATCGTAGGAAAATTTAATAAAAAGCATTTGGTAGTTAAAATGTCCTACTTTTACTTGTGTTACATTTTTCAAAAAAAAATTTTTATTGACCTGCAGTGTAAAAAATTGTATACGTAATTTTAAGAAACAAGACAATGTTCTTTTTTAAAGCATAGAACAAGGAAAATAAAAGTTTTAAACTACCGATAGCGCGTTAACGTTGAAACTTTAAGCTTCAAAATGCGTGTTTAATTTTTTGAGAGATTTTTTCTTCATTAATTGCAGTAGAGCAGATTGATTTTTAGTTCTAGCAATTTCGGTAATTTTAAGTGCGATGGACACATGGAACAAAATTGTTTTAGCTGATAAACGTTATTGTTTGTTATTGAGGTATAATCAGACTACAAAACTTTGTTGTAGCGATTTTGATTAGACCTTCCTTCGCGACAATATACTAACTTAAAGAAAAAACGAAAAATATGTAATTTTTTACATGTTTTTTAAACTCGATTTGCTGATAGAAAACGTAAGGTTAAGAAAAATCTATAATAGCGTTCGAAAGGACTAACTTTCAGCTTTTAAACGCTTTTTTCCAGAATGCTGTACGTTGATTTTTTCACGAGGAATAAGCAATCAAAGTCAAAGTAACCACTTTTTATTCAAGCCTCGATAACTCCGCCAAAAAGAAATCGCACAAAGCTCCACAACCTCTTAAATTGAAGGGAAAAGAACCCGCTACAAGATGCAAGTACCTAATAGGAATTTCTCACGATTTTTTGCACGCCAGATGTAGCCCAGTAAAGTTGCATTAAAAATTTTTATTTTGACGGATCAAGCTTTATCATTATGCCATTGTGTAACAAAAAAAGATAATCAAAATCGCCAAAAAGCATTTAAAAGAAGAAGTTTTAAGCTTTAAAATGCTTTTTTAATTTTGGGTTTACAATGATTTTTCATCGAGTTTCAGCGGTTTAAAAATAGCTTAAATTTTTGGCATTTTAAAAGGGTTCCCTATTTTTTTTAGTAGTGTATATTACAAACTCTAATTTTTGTGCTTTTTGTAACAATATCATACAAACGTAGGTATATAACACGTTTAAAAATTTTGTTATATATTTACTCATATACATATACAGATATACTCAATAATATATACTTATCGTAATAATATTATCTACTCCTAAAAGAAAGAAACAATACAGTAAAGAATACAATACTAAAAATACTAAAAAGTGGCAGGTTACAAACTATCTTGCTTTGTCCGACATCACCATTTTTACCTTTTTATATATATATAATATAGAATATATATATAATATAGAAATGTATGTACACCATATGACACTTGCTAGGTTATAGACTACATTAAAGTTCTATCTTAGTTTTACACGCAACAAAAGAAGCCACTAATTGTAAGAATCTGTGAAGTAAATTGACTACAAATAATATTTTTTATATACTAACCTTACGCAGTACATACCATTGCAAATCTTCAATTTCAATTATTAACTTTTCATTTATGACACCTTGTACTATACGCAGCCGCTTTGTACGTTAGATTAAGGAGCCAGCAGCTCATTCCACTGCTGTCCGCTAGGCTGTAACAATTAATAATCTAGATCATGATGCAACATCATGATTTAGATATTGTGATGGTTCAATTTGTCCAAATGGTTTAACTTACCCTAACTTCCTTACAGCTAAAATATGTTATTTGTAAGGTTAAAAAGTAGATAATTTTGAAATTACATATGTTAGAAACCAGAAAAGCCCGCAGCGTGATTCAAAGTGTACGTGATTCAGGACTCTATCAACATATAATATTTAATAACATTTTCTTTATTATAACAATTTTAATAATTGTAATTAACATACATATCTATTCATCCATAACTGAATTAAAAAGCATAAATTAATGCAAAAACCATTTAATATTGATTAAGTAGAAATACCTTGGGTAAGATCGGTTTTATTTGAACATCAAGTTAGTGAATTATACATATTTAGATCGATATTATTGGTAAATAGTTAAATACGTCATTGGATCATGTCTTTTTGAAGAAATGTTATATATCGGGTGTACCTAACCTGGCGATAAATATTTTAAAGACAAATTCCTTGTAACATTTTAATACAAAAATTCTAATACAAAATTGCCGAGGCTATAATAGTGAATAAATACTTTTAAACTGGTTGTATAATTTATTACGGACAAACAGAAATAATTTCTTAATAAAACTTTTAAATTTTGCTTTCTCATAGAGGAAGCTTTGTTTCTGTAAAATTTTTTTTTAGTTGCCGCTGCCAATGTGTTCAGAATGTTCTAAAACGTCGAAAAATCGCAATTTTAAAAAATGTCCGTATGTGTGTATGTGTGTATGTGTGAGTGTATGTATGTATGTGCCAAATTTACCGAAATTTCTATAACTCTAGAACTAATCAACCAAATCTTAACGAATTATATATGAAATAGGGGTAGAAAAAACTAAAGAATATAATAGAATTAGAAAAATTGCCAATATTTTAAAATTTTAACCTTTAAGGGCTACAACTCAAGTCTCAATAATTGAGACTTTTCACAAATTGATGTTTTTTTGACAATTTAGTATTAATTATTGGCAACTTTTCCAATTCTATTATATTCTTTAGTCTTTTCTACCTTCTATTTCATATATAATTCTTTAAGATTTGGTTGATTAGACTCAGCTTCATAAAGCTTCTATGTATGTACAAATTCTCCGAAATTTCAAATGTGTGTAACACAAGAACTGATTAATCAAATTTTAAAGAATTATATATGAAATTGGGGTAGCTAAGACCGAAGAATACAATAGAATTAGAAAAAATTGCCAATATAGTAAAAAATGTGTGTAAATTAGAAACTTGCGCATTGCTTTTTATGTACGGATTCTTCAAAATTTCAAACGTCTGTATCTCAAGAACTAATCAACCAAATCTTAAGGAATTATATATTAAATAGGGGTAAAAAAGACCTAAGAATATAATAAAATTCGAAAAAAATTGCCAATATAATAAAAAAATGTAAAAATTAAAAACTTTTGCACATTGTCCTATGTACAGATTCACCAAAATTTTAAAAAGCTATAACTCAAGAAAAAATTAACAAAATATTAAAAAATAGTATTATATAATATATAAAATAGGGGTAGAAAGGACTGAAGAATATAACAGAATTAGAAAAAAATTGCCAATATAATAAAAAAGTGTGCAAATTAGAGCACATTGCTTCTTTATCATTTTATAATTTGATCATGAAATTTGGCGATATAATTGGTAAAGGGGTTATTTTTTAATAAAATTTGGAATTTTTGGAGAAATGTTCGTGGTTGCTCTAACTTCCGCATATATTGAGATATTGGGCTGAATTTTTTTTAATCGATAGAGTATCATTTACGGAAGGTTGGTATTGAATTTGGCGATGAACGGTAAAGAAGTTCTTTCTTTATAAAATTTTGAATTTTTTGAGAAATGCCCGTGGTTGCTCTAACTTTTGCAAATTTTGAGATATCGGGCTATTTCTAATTCTTTAAAATTATTTTCGGCATTCTCGGCTGTTTCAAAAAGAAGAGGAAAAGAGAGACAATAGAAACAGGAAGAGAAAAACAAAAAGAAAGACAGAGAGAGAGAAGAGAGAGAGAGAGAGAGAGAGAGAGAGAGAGAGAGAGAGAGAGAGAGAAATAAGGTATTTAAACATAAATAATAAATAATATGTATTTTTGGGTAAATATATAGAGAAAAGTCTCCGATTAAAAGATACCACATTTATTTTGTGTAATTGCCAGAAGTCTATGGGCAGAATTAAAAAATATAATGTCATTTTGAAAGAAATTAAACTTCAAGATACTGAAATGTAAAATTTAATATTATTGAAATTAATTTCATAAATTTATCTTAGTTTGGCAATACAATCCTAACAACTCACTTAGTGCTTACACGTTATTGCATATTCTTGTAGCTTTTGTCGAGACGTTTTCAAAACACTCTTTCGTTCAGTTGATTTAAACTATGATTTGAGAGTTTTAAAGAATTATGATTTTATTAAGAGTTTGAAGCAATCAAATTTTCAGAAAAATACTGGTTTTTTGTAAAACCATAATTAAAATTTACAAAATTCTTACTCAAAAAAAAAGACGGTTAAAATTGCCAATAACTCATCATAGTTTTTAAGTGTGCAAGTAGAAATTTGCACATTGCTTCCTAATAGTTTTAAAGTGTGCAAGTAGAAACTTGCACATTGCTTCCTCATAGTTTTTAAATGTGCAAGTAGAAACTTGCACATTGCTTCCTTATAGTTTTTAAGTGTGCAAGTAGAAACTTGCACATTGCTTCCTCATAGTTTTTAAGTGTGCAAGTAGAAACTTGCACATTGCTTTCTCATAGTTTTTAAGTGTGCAAGTAGAAACTTGCACATTGCATCTTCATAGTTTCTAAGTGAGCAAGTGGAAACTTGCACATTGCTTTCTCATAGTTTTTAAGTGAGCAAGTAGAAACTTGCACATTGCTTTCTCATAGTTTTTAAGTATACAAATTATAAACTTGCACATTACTTTCTCACAATTTTTAAATATGCAAATTATAAATTTGCACATTGCTTAATAAACATTTTATTTCGCTCATAAAGCTTCCTCTATGAGAAAGCCAGATTAATAAATATCCACTAATAATTATACATCAAAGAAAAAACAAGCTTCCTGAGCATAAAACAAGCTTTATGAGCGAAATAAAATGTTGATTAAGCAATGTGCGAATTTATTATTTGCATACTTAAAAATTGTGAGGAAGTAATGTGCAAGTTTCTAATTTATATACTTAAAAACTATGAGGAAGCAATGTGCGAGTTTTTACTTGCTCAACTAAAAACTATGAGAAAGCAATGTACGAGTTTCTACTTGCACACTTAAAAACTATGAGAAAGCAATGTGCAAGTTTCTACTTGCTCACTTTTTTACAATAATTTTACATTATTGTCAAGATGCTGATTTCAATACATGACAATGAATGGGATACTATCATAATATACATATAGTACATCCCCATAGTTGCAGCCAAACCTGCAGATCAGATATCGTCAGATGCCTGCTGCAAATTTTTATCGGCATATACGATACAAATTTGACGCAAAATCTGTAATATCTAATGATGTTGGCAGATCATCACCAGAAAAGCAACAAGATCTGCTGATATAATGTGACGCAGATTGTCGCCAAAAACCGAGCAAGTCAACTAATATAATCTGTCGACAGATTGAAACCGAGCAGAATCTGCCCAGATAGCAAAATCTGACTGGAGAACGTTTTGAAATTTATGTGCTACATATTATAGCGACAGAATGCTATCAATATTTTAACAGGTTATGCCGTTTCAGTTAATGCCGTCAGAAACGCAGCAAAAATCAAGCACTACGTGCGTCACAATGTAATGGCAGAAATGCGGCAAAAATTGAGCCGAGATTATCAGCATAAATAGAGCAAATTTCAAACATCGTATGCTGGCACAATGTGTCCAGCAGAATGCACACTGCGATTGCACATAACTTGCTCTCACAGTGTAACAACAGATTGTCAGCAGAAATCAAACTTGTCAGCAAGTACGCTATGATGGCAGAAACGCAGCAGAAATTCAGCATGCTCTGTCGTTGTATTGAATTAAATTGGATGAAGATTTTCGAACTAATTCAATGCCGATAGATGGCATCTAATATGATCTGTTTCTCGTATTTAAAATTTGACGAACAATGCTATAAGAACGGTGTCAAGAGACACGACAGCGTCTCGCGCCAAGCAGCGCCTAAGTTTAAGATAAATCATGGTACGACACAACTTTTGTATCAGTTGTATCGTAGAGTCCACTCTCATATAATAGAGTGGCACACTTGAAAAATAACATTTTGAAAATAATAATTCTCAATATGTATGTATAATAAAAATTTCTGATAAATTAACATAGATTTTCTCATATTACGAGTATATATAAATGTATATATATATTGGGGAAACATATGTCATTCTTATTTTTTCTGAGTTTTTCTGAAAAACATTCCAATTTGTATAAAAATTCTGAGAAAATATGAAAGTTTTTATAGAAATTTTGATTAAAATATATATATATATATTAAAAATAATTCTAAAAGATATTTTTTCATCAGGAAAATTCTGATTCATTTCTGCCGTGTTTCTGCTGCCACATCGTGACAACACATCATGCTCTATTTCTGTTATACATCTGCTGTCGATAACTAATATTGCTGGCTCTGTTTGTTATTAGCTGCATTTCTAGCATCGTATCGTGACGGCATACCGTGCTTCGTTTCTGCTGCATTTCTGCCATCACATTGTGCTGGCACATTGTGCTGGCAGAACCAAAGCTTAATGAGGACGCAGCGGAGCGGAATCGGCTGCAAATTCGTGATTGAATCTGCTGGCATACTGCTAGCATACTGCTAGCATTTTGCTATCTGGGTGCGTAATGCGGTTTAGCGGCAGATATGCAGCAAAAACCGAGCAGGATCTGCGTAATGCTATCTGACGGCAGATATCCAGCAAAAACCGAGTAGATCTGCGTAACGCAATCTGACGGCAGATAGGCAGCAAAAACCGAGCAGGATCTACGTAATGCAATCTGGTGGCAGATAGGCAAAAAAAATCGAGCAGGATTTACGTAATGTAATCTGGTGGCAAATAGGTAGCAAAAACTGAACAGAATCTGTCGTTTCAGCGGATCCTAAATTATAGAGCACTCTGCGACCGCGAATGCTAGTAACGCGCGCTGCCGCGACGCGGCTACCACGCGCCAGTACTTTCTCGTAATCAAAAATTATCACGCGCTACTATAATAAGAGGCGAGCCTGGGAGATGCTTCAATATTTATAATGGAGGATCATTCTATTGTTTATGATCCCGCCGAAAAGTCCCGGGCTTTAGCTGAGTGTTTCAGTAAAAATTTCTCCTCTTCATTGAATCTCGTCTCTCCGCATGATAAGGTTGTGGAGGATTACATTGTCTCTTTGGATAATCTGTCCCCGTCCGTTGATCTGGCTTTTCTATCACCGCAGCTAGTTTCCTATATTGTCGGTACGCTGCCGAACAATAAGGCCCCGGGGCATGATAAGATTACTAACAACATGCTCAAGAAGTCTGCCTTTAAAATTTTCTTACAGCTTTACTATATCTTTATGGCATCTTTTTAAATGTTTTACTTTCCTAAGGTTTGGAGGACTGCGCTGATTTTGGCTTTCCCTAAGCCGGGTAAGTCTCAATCCTCGCCTGCTAATTATAGACTAATTAGCTTACTCAGCTCTATGAGTAAAGTCTTTGAAAAAATTATTTGTCGTCAGATAAATTCTTTTCTTAGTGAAAATAAAGTTATTATAAATGAACAATTCGGTTTCAAGCCTGGTTACTCCACGGTCCTGCAATTACTCAAAGTTTCTGAACATTTTGCTATGGAAATGAATAAAAAACGTAATTCAGCAATGGTTCTTTTAAACTTACAAAAGGCATTCGACTCTGTCTGGCATGCTGGTTTACTTTTTAAGTTAAATTCTATCACCGTTTATTTGATTAAGATGTTGAGAAGCTATCTTGCTGAGCGGTCTTTTATGGTCTCTTTTCAGGGGGAACTTTCTCCTCTCTTTGATATTCTCACCGGTGTTCCTCAGGGGTCTATCCTGGGCCCGATTCTGTTCAATATTGACATCAACGATATGCCGAAAACTACTAACACTAGCCTTGCGGTCTATGCGGATGACACGGCCGTATACACCACTTCGTGGAGTGCTGCCCTGCTCGCCGCAAGACTCCAAGGTCATGTTGATGACATTGTCCAATTCTTTTCTGATTGGAAAATGACGATCAATCCTCTCAAAACTGAAGCTATAGTGCTTACCAGCAATCCAAATTTTCGGCCTCCGTTGATTCGTGTATTGAATCATTCGATTTCGTGGTCTCCATGTGTGAAGTACCTGGGTATTTCGTTGGATTCTGGCCTTCGATGGCGTCAGGCTATACATGACCGCTCTTGCAAGGCCATTGGCAAGCTTAGGATTCTTTATCCTTTGATAAACAAAAAAAGTTCTCTCAGTTTGAATCTTAAGCTCTTACTATATAAAATGTGTGTCCGTTCTGCAATGCTTTATGCTGCACCAGTCTGGGCTGCTGCTGCTCGTACACATCTTAATCGACTTCAAATAGTTCAAAATAAATTCCTTCGTATAATCCTCGGCTCGCCACCTGATACGCCTATACGCGTGTTACATGAAAATAGTAACATGGAGTATATTGAGGGATGTGATTACAAGGATGCTCGAAAATGTTTATAAACCAGAACATGAAAATCCGTTGATTAGATCTATCGGAAATTATAACATAGATGATATCCCAATGCGTATCAGATGTTGTTTGCCTAAACACTTTTTCTCGTAATGTTCTCACCCGTTTAATTTTTTATAAATAATTGAATGGTTTACAGGTCTGCCTGAAATGGTGAGTGCTAATCATGGTGGGAGTTTATTACTTTTGTAGGTTAATTTAAGCTTTATTTATATATATTTATTATATATTTTAGTAAAGGTATTTAGATCGACCAAACTGGCAAATTTATTAATTGAAGAACGCTACGTTTCGACCGCAGATTTCGGTCCTTTTCAAGCGTGTAAATTCAACTTACAAACATTCTTTAGTCAGACATAATGCCCAAACTACGCCGAATCTAAAACTAAACATCGGAAATCAGATATCGCAACTATGAGTAAAACAAATTCAATTATACAGATCCAAGCTTACAATATTTGTGCGTCCAAATTGGCAGAAGTAAATGTACGTTAAACAGCATTATCTTTAGACAATTACAAGTCATCGCTGTGCGGTGGTAAAATTTGAACTGACGAATAATAAAAACAACCAATGTCGTCGGTAACGACGGCGAGTGACGTAGAGAGGGAAACAGAGAAGAAGGGGTCTGAATTAAGTTTCCTTAATAATGTGTACATAGAGAGCGTTAAGATTCTCCGTGTCTTTTTGCAAATTAATAGTGTCATCAAATTTCTTAATATAAAACATTTCGGCCATTTCTCTCTTTCTAATCTGTCTCTCCCTGTGTATAATTTCTGGCTTTTGCCAATCAAAATCATGTCCTGAGGATATTCGATGCTTACTTACTACCGACTGTTTGCTCGAATCTTTCTTGATATCGTTTTGGTGTTCTCGGAAACGTGTGCACAGATGTCTTTTCGTCTGTCCTATATACGTCGCATTGCAATTTTTACAATTGATCTTGTAAACTAATTCAGTTTGTTTAAGATCATCAATTCTACCTTTGCCACGTTTAATTAGGCCATCTAATTTTTTCGGAACTGTAAATAAAGTGTTGAGATGGAACTTTTTCAAATTGCGACTTAAGTTGTCACTTAAACCTTTAATATAAGGTAAAGGTATACAGTTCTTTAAATCAAAATCTGCTCTATTATCCGCGGAGCTATTAAGTGTTGTATTGCGTGTTTTAAGAAGGTTTAAACGTTTGGCCACATGTTTATTGATAACTGGTTTTGGAAAACTATTGTTCATTAAAATTTTTTTAACTATTTCAATGTTGCTTTTATGGAATTTATTGTCTGAAAGTAAAATCGCGCGATCTACCAGGCTTGTGATGGTGTTTAGCTTGTATTTTAAGGGATGGTTAGAATAAAAGTTAATGTATCGCCCAGAGAACGTCGTTTTTCGATACCAATTAGTTATCAGTGTGTTCCCGTTCCTGATAACGGTCGTGTCAAGAAAATTGAGAGACCCGTTTGTTTCAATTTCATGCGTGAATTTTAGTCTGGGATGATAATCATTAAAAACCTTCAATATCAGGCCAACACTAGCTTTGGGAACAACAGCAAAAATATCATCAACGTATCTGAAAAAGATCGAGATATTCAGATTTAAGCGATCTAAGCAAAACGTCTCCAAGTCGTCCATAACAATATCGGCCGCGTATGGACGACTTGGAGACGTTTTGCTTAGATCGCTTAAATCTGAATATCTCGATCTTTTTCAGATACGTTGATGATATTTTTGCTGTTGTTCCCAAAGCTAGTGTTGGCCTGATATTGAAGGTTTTTAATGATTATCATCCCAGACTAAAATTCACGCATGAAATTGAAACAAACGGGTCTCTCAATTTTCTTGACACGACCGTTATCAGGAACGGGAACACACTGATAACTAATTGGTATCGAAAAACGACGTTCTCTGGGCGATACATTAACTTTTATTCTAACCATCCCTTAAAATACAAGCTAAACACCATCACAAGCCTGGTAGATCGCGCGATTTTACTTTCAGACAATAAATTCCATAAAAGCAACATTGAAATAGTTAAAAAGATTTTAATTAACAATAGTTTTCCAAAACCAGTTATCAATAAACATGTGGCCAAACGTTTAAACCTTCTTAAAACACGCAATACAACACTTAATAGCTCCGCGGATAATAGAGCAGATTTTGATTTAAAGAACTGTATACCTTTACCTTATATTAAAGGTTTAAGTGACAACTTAAGTCGCAATTTGAAAAAGTTCCATCTCAACACTTTATTTACAGTTCCGAAAAAATTAGATGGCCTAATTAAACGTGGCAAAGATAGAATTGATGATCTTAAACAAACTGAATTAGTTTACAAGATCAATTGTAAAAATTGCAATGCGACGTATATAGGACAGACGAAAAGACATCTGTGCACACGTCTCCGAGAACACCAAAACGATATCAAGAAAGATTTTAGCAAACAGTCGGTAGTAAGTAAGCATCGAATATCCTCAGGACATGATTTTGATTGGCAAAAGCCAGAAATTATACACAGGGAGAGACAGATTAGAAAGAGAGAATTGGCCGAAATGTTTTATATTAAGAAATTTGATGACACTATTAATTTGCAAAAAGACACGGAGAATCTTAACGCTCTCTATGTACACATTATTAAGGAAACTTAATTCAGACCCCTTCTTCTCTGTTTCCCTCTCTACGTCACTCGCCGTCGTTACCGACGACATTGGTTGTTTTTATTATTCGTCAGTTCAAATTTTACCACCGCACAGCGATGACTTGTAATTGTCTAAAGATAATGCTGTTTAACGTACATTTACTTCTGCCAATTTGGACGCACAAATATTGTAAGCTTGGATCTGTATAATTGAATTTGTTTTACTCATAGTTGCGATATCTGATTTCCGATGTTTAGTTTTAGATTCGGCGTAGTTTGGGCATTATGTCTGACTAAAGAATGTTTGTAAGTTGAATTTACACGCTTGAAAAGGACCGAAATCTGCGGTCGAAACGTAGCGTTCTTCAATTAATAAATTTGCCAGTTTGGTCGATCTAAATACCTTTACTAATTTTTATTACTCACTGGCGACTCAAATTCTTCTTTTGTTATTATATATTTATTTAGCTTTTGCTGTCGCCTTTTCACTGACTCATGACTATGGGTTTTTTGCAAGTTTTCCCATATCTTATATTTTGGAACTAAGCGTATTTCCAATTTTAGATCTTTTCATGTTTTCTCGGTATACTATCTCACATGTTATATGCAGGTTTGGCTTGTCCTGGGTACTGTGCAGCAGTTAACTCATTGGAAGAGAAAAAAAAAGCGATGCTTCAATGCAAGCTTCAACGCTTGAGTGTAACATTCTTTGTTGCGGATTAGCTTAAGTGATACCTCATCCAGTATCACATAATGCAGAAATCTGCGAAGCGTTTTTTAATAAATTTAGAATTGTTGGATACGTCCTTAATTATTTGTTTTCATGTTTTTAAATAATTGTATTAAATATAAAATATTCATATTAAATAATTTTATTAAGAATAAAAAATACTTATTTTATAAATATATATACCTACCTACATATATACGAAACTTCAATTATGTTAAAACTGATTAAGACCGATATAAGCTAATAAGAAAATTTTTTATTGTTTTCTATCGTTGGCGGTTATCAGGGAATAAAAATAATTGCTATTATAGCAGTACATATTAAATATTTATAATTAACCTTTCCTTTATACCTTTCAGTCGATTTTAATTAAAAATAACAAATTTTGAACGGTTTTTGTCATTAATTTGGCATCGAATTGCGTCGCACAAATCTTTCTCGGTTTTTGGCCTCAATTTGATGTCAAACGACGCCGTGCAGATCCTGCTCGGTTTCTGCTGCGTATCTACCGCCAGATTGTATTACGCAGGATTTGCTCGGTTTTTGCTGCCTATCTGTCGTCAGATTAGATTACGCAGATCCTGCTCGGTTTCTGCCTCCAATCGTCTGGACAGGTTATGTCAGCAGACTCTGCTCGGTTTTTGGCGACAATCTGCTGTCATATTATGTCAGCAGAATCTGCCTACAAAACACAAGCTTAATGCGGGCACAGATGGCTGTGGTTTTGGTCTGGGATTTTGATCGAGTTTGATGCCAATCTGCCGACAGACTGCTATCATTTTGCTTACTGGGATATTATACTCATAATCATATCACTTCTTTTATTTGACATACTTTCTGAGAAAAACTTATTTATAAATTATAATAGGTTACCACGCACACGCACACACACACACACCCACATGGAGAAAATAATAAAATTTAATGTAATTAACTTTTAAAGTAATTAAAACTTATTTTTTAAACGTTTACGTATGTAATTGCACGCATGAATAGAATTTTGCGAAATATTTTGCGAAACCACGCAATCCTTGTTACTATATGTAGGTATGTACAGCACCGACAGTAATAACATCCGCTCAACAATAAACAAAAGGAAATATTTCAATAGAGAAAAAGAAGGAACGAGAAACGGGATTATTTACATATTTGGGGAAGCCAACGTTCTCCGTGTAAAGAAAGAGGCCCGCAAGACGCAGGGGATGGAATATAGGCAGAGGGCTTCAATTTGCATGATGGTTGTTGCGTTTGTCTGAAATAACCCGCGTAATCTTCCGACATCAGAAAAAAGAGTAAATTTTATCACATTCTCGGATATGCAAAGGAACGAATAGGATGATAGAAATCGCTTTGTTAAAAAGCCAATTCTATAACTATATTTATGTTTATGTTTACAGATTGAACAAAGATAGAACAGGGAGTACGTCTGTGCGAGAAGGGAAATCAGAGAGTTAACGTTGTTTAGCACAATTTTTCGACCTAACTACTTTTTTAAAGCATAATTCGGCCCTGCTAAGGAAGAGTGTCGTATCTGCAAAAACGTTAAACTAAGAAGAACAGCTCGAAAGTTTTTAATGCAGCCGTTACAATCTATATCTATTTTACCAATTGTTTAATTTTTTTCTGAAGTAAATTTTTTGCTTATTCCAATAAATTCCTCGAGGTCGAAAATGCCATCAGAATCGATATATAACTCAAAATGTGAATTTTTGCACGGCACTCTTCCTTAGCAGGGCAGAATTAGAGGCTGCCACATCACAACAAGAAATCGCGAATGTACATACACTTAAAAATGAGTAGATGTATAGAACACGGTTTTTTATTATTTGTAGATAATAAGTATACAATGTTATTTCTTGTTTATATGCATAGATAAATGTGATAAGAACATGTCAGGGCCATATTGAAATTTTTACATTATGTAAAGAAATTAAACTAAATAAAATTGTTTTATTAATTATTACTTTTCTGTACATAGTGATAGTAAAATAAAATAACATTTTTTATAACAGATATCTAATAATACAAATAAATATAATTAAGTTGTTTATAAACATGTAAACTCTGGCACAATAAATTTTTATAAATTTTATTAAAACATTTATAAAAATTAATGTAAGTATATAAATTTTGTATATTATAATTTTTTAATATCTTTCATTTTCTTTAAAAAATTTCGGTTATTACTAATTATCCTTCAAAAATTTATTTTATTTGTCAACTCCTTTTAGTTAGTAATATTTTATCTTCTCTTTTAAAGCATATACTTAGTTTTTGTTTTTATAAAAAAAAGAATATGAAATAAGGAGGGAAAAGCAGAGAGAAAGAGAGAGAGAGAGAGAGAGAGAGAGAGAGAGGGGAGGGGAGGAGTTTATACATTTATATAAAATTATGATACCTATCTTAGGAAATCTTAACAAAGATATATTTGATTATTTATAGATATTTAATTAAATACAAAAATTTTTATGTAGAAAATTTAGGATAACTAATCAATTTAATATAAAATTATATGTATAAATAATAATAATAATATATTATTTTTATATTTATTATATATTATATAATAAAATTATTAAATAATAATAGTATACAATTAGTTGTTATTAATATTACAATATAAGTAATTGTAAATATAACTAATTAAATAATGGTTATATCCCGAAAAAAATTTAAAACTTAAATTTTATACTGTAATAGAAATCTTAAAGGCCATCTCTACACAAAAAATTGCCGTATTCCAATCGCGTTTATCCCACACATTATTCATGAATGCTTCCGTTTGGTTCATACGTTATTTTCCCGCAATTTCGTAAAGGTGCGCAACAAAGGTACGGACACCAACTACAGGTAGTTCCAGACATGTAATCGCCTTAGCAGATATTTGTGAATACCGTAGGCTGAGAGCCGCGAAAGTCCCCGCATCCATCGTATAATAGATATCCGCCACACGTAATGATAATCCCATAATACGCGGATCTATTTGAAATGGGCTGGGTACACAAGTCTTAAATATCTTTCGTTTCGTGCGCATCGAAAAATCATACTTTCTTTTCAATTTATTCACTGATCTTATGTGATTGCAAGAGATGTGGGTATGCTGGTACATAGGACGGATATCATATATAAATCTAGAGATAAGATTGGTACTTGGGATATGATGATTTATTAGATACAGTAAAATTGACATATGCATCTTTCAGTCGTGTTCGGACAGTATAAGGGATCTCGGAATTTTATTTCGATATCAGCAATATATAATACTTAAATATGTAGGTATATAATAAAAAACAAAGAGATAGAAAAAACAAATATTATTCTAAGAGTAGAATAGAAAAATATAACACATTATTATATATAACATATAATACAATTATAAGATAACAGAAATTTATTTGCACAAAAATAGTAATAATTATTATTCTTAATAACTTTTAATATTCTTTGTAAAAAATTAATTTAATTATTAAAATAAATGTCAAGAAATGTTTCAAAAATATATGTTATAAAGATATGTTATATCCATTTTTTGTTTTTTATATTTAAGCTTGCACATAATACACATTCTAAATATCTACACATTAAAAAATAAAAATTATGTTTTTATAAACATATACATGTAAATATATTTATGACTTTAAAATATTTGTTGTAAAAATTTTGAAAAAAAATGTAGTTTTGCGATAATATATGAGTATACATGCTATTATTGCGTCATAAATATGCATGTTTATTTATCAAGCATCTGTATAATAATAAATCATAAAAAAATTTAATATTACTTTATGAGCTAATTATCCAAATACGCAATTATATCGATATAAAATTTATATCCATAATCGATAATACCAATACTTTCAATTACAGCTTTTGCGACTGCGAGGCTCTGTTGATAGTCACAATAATTTCAATGTATAGCATCTTATCTAGTGTCCCTAAAAGTAAAGGAACTCTAATCTTATCGGATGAAGAAAGCCGCCTTGGGTAAATTTTCTTGACTATCAAATCAGCTAGCCTGATGATAATATAATGAGGATTTTTACTGTCTTTTACTCCCGCACAGGGGAGCCACCGTGCCTGCATGGTAGTTAGTGGCGTAAATTTCAAATCAGCGAAAAAATTGTGACAATAAGTGGCAAAAAATAAAACACAATAGTTGTAGGTAATTATGCATAAAAGGGGTTTATTCTTCTCCGATTTGGTTTATTTTTAAATGTGTTGTTGGGGGAGTCTTCCCGAGTCATTTCATATATATATATATATATAAGGGTCGGACTCAAATAGCTTTGGAGATACAGGCTAAGAAAAGATAAAAATAATAAATATCGAAGGCCCCCTCCGCATGCCCCCTCCCAACCCTGTACAGGGTGGACTTCGCTTCAACTTACAAAGCATACTTTTCATATACCAACTATTCTCTGCTTTAACAAATTATTTCTGTTTCGTTAACTTCGACGCTTAATTATATCTGTACAGCACATTCTCTGCTATAATAAAAAGACTGTTCAATATACAAACAATTTGCTGCTTTAAGTAACTTTTCTTCGTTCATACATCGTCAAATTTAACTTTGACACTCGGATTACCGCATTCTTTGATACAATGGCTGAAATCTTTTAGATTCCTAATGATAGTGTTGAATAAATCATCATTAAACGTTTATTTTTGTATTTATAATTATTTTTATTCTTTTCCAGCCTGTATCTCCGAAGCTATTTGAGTCCGACCCTTAAGTCCGACCCTTATATATATATATATATATGAAATGACTCAGGAAGACTTTCCCAACAACATGTTTAAAAATAAACCAAATCGAAGAGGAAGCCCCTTTTATGCATAATTACCTAGTTGTATTTTATAGTGTTGTATAACATAAAAATTTACTTATTCGTGCGACTTATGCCCGTTTCTACCAACGTCGGTTATTAACTTTTATCTTAGTTTAACTCACTTAGGTATGACCAACCTAAAAAGGTTAAAGTTAACCCAATATACGATTTACTCGTATATTTGCTTGTTTTAGAGAAATCATTTTCCTTAAAATATGCAGAACATAATCTCATTGTACTTGTAACCTTAAAGCCCGAGTGCTGATTTTGGAGCAGTGCATTCTCCCAAAGTTTCCTTTTCTCCTTATCTTTCGGAAATCTGTGCACTCCTTTATTCGTGCAGTTATCAGCACAATACACTACCATTTCTTTTCCAGATATTGAAGAACCGCTATCAATATATAAACACGCACAATCAATAAACTTGCACAAGCCACACAGTGACATATGTCCAAACGTCAATATAGGTCATTATGTCTAATATACTCTTTACTCGGTGAACCAAATTGTAACAGAGTTATTTCAGTTAGTGAATGTGAACAAATATAATTGATTGACATACAGTAATAATATTTTTATTACAATACTGATTTTTTCCATATGTTAACAATTGGCGTTTGAAACCCGCGCGAAATACTACGAATTTTGATATGGTGCTGCACTCTATGCTAGCTTTCACTAAAGATCCTTATTAAAGAATACATAAAATATAGACGTTATCATCTGTCGATATAAATTTTTCGATTGTTGATATACGATAAGTATCTAAAAGTTATCCAACATGAAAGATGTCTCAATTTACCAAAAGATGTCTTCAAGACTTTCTGAAAGTTATTTTTATAATACCGGGTATAGACATTCTAGACCTGAGGATAATCCTACTTGTGGCTCATCCGACTACTTTCGTCCGTCTACACTGCACAACCCCAGATAGCAAAATGCTAGCAGTATGCCAGCAGTATGCCAGCAGATTCAATCACGAATTTGCAGCAGATTCCGCTCCGCTGCGTCTTTATTAAGCTTTGGTTCTGCCAGCACAATGTGCCAGCACAATGTGATGGCAGAAATGCAGCAGAAACAAAGCACGGTATGCCGTCACAATATGATGCTAGAAATGCAGCTAATAACAAACAGAGCCAGCAATATTAGTTATCGACAGCTGCAGATGTATAGCAGAAATCGAGCATGATGTGTTGTCACAGTGTGGCAGCAGAAACACGGCAGAAATGAATCAGGATTTTCTTGATGGAAAAATATCTTTTAGAATTATTTTTAATATATATATGTATATTTTAATCAGAATTTCTATAAAAATTTTCATATTTTCTCAGAATTTTTATACGAATTGGAACGTTTTTCATAAAAACTCAGACAAAATAAGAATGACATATGTTTCCCCAATATATATATACATATACATATATATATACTCGTAATATATGAGAAAATCTATGTTAATTTATCAGAAATTTTTATTATACATACATATTAAGAATTATTATTTTCAAAATTGTAGGATAGTGAATCGACTCGACGTAATAGAAAAACTCTCTTTATTCCAAACGCCTCTTCACTCGACCACTCCCTACGCAAGACTGTTCTCAACTCTCTTCCCTCGCTTTTACAACAATCGCACATCGCTTCCCGCTCGCGTCTACCAATCCGCGCGTTACAGTTCCGGCTCTAATCCCGCGTCTTTCAAATCTTGCTGCTCTACATCCTCCTGCCTTACAGCTTCGGCCGTCCTGACTACAAGGCCGCCTCGGCCGTCTTCTTCTTCCTCTACGGAATCGTCTTTACGCCAGGGTTTCATATTTGCAATATTCAATCATCTTATCGAAAATGAATTTTATTGAAAGACTGCGAGCCAACCAGATTTGTCAGATTCACACAGCACGTTTCAGATCAAATCGAGATGATGAAATTTGACCATGGATTGGGTCCGTTAATGTAGATAGTTTAAATTAATTTTTAATTTTTATTACGAAAAATATTACCCTAGCCAGGATTCGAACCTGGAACCTCCCGTATTCCGTTCGGGCGTCGTAACCAATTCGACTACCAAGGCATGTGGTAATATTCATCGCAATAACACATATTACGACGACTTCTAAACAATAATAAGATGGAACACCGAAATTATAGTCAAAGGTGTGGGTATTCTTTCAATAAAGTGCAGTCTTTCAATAAAGTTCATTTTCGATAAGATGATTGAATATTGCCAGTTTAGTCGATTAAAGATTCTAAATTTGTTTAATTGTTTAATTATCACTGACGAATTAAGTAATGTATTATTATTATAATACCCACACCTTTGACTATAATTTCGGTGTTCCATCTTATTATTGTTTAGAAGTCGTATTAATATGTGTTATTGCGATGAATATTACCACATGCCCTGGTAGTCGAATTGGTTACGACGCCCGAACGGAATACGGGAGGTTCCAGGTTCGAATCCTGGCTGGGGTAATATTTTTCGCAATAAAAATTAAAAACAAGTAGAAACTTGCACATTGTTTTTTTATAGTTTTTAAGTGAGCCAGTAGAAACTTGCACATTGCTTTCTCACAGTTTTTAAGTGAGCCAGTAGAAACTTGCACATTGTTTTCTCATAGTTTTTAAGTGAGCAAGTAGAAACTTGCACATTACTTAATCAACATTTTATTTCGCTCATAAAACTTCCTCTATAAAGAAGCCAAATTTTTTCTTTGATATATAATTATTATTAAATATTTATTAATTTGACTTCCTCATAGAGAAAACTTTATGAGCGAAATAAAATGTTGATTAAGTAATGTGCAAGTTTCTACTTGCTCACTTAAAAATTATGAGAAAACAATGTGCAAGTCTCTACTGGCTCACTTAAAAACTATGAGAAAGCAATGTGCAAGTTTCTACTGGCTCACTTAAAAACTATGAGAAAGCAATGTGCAAGTTTCTACTGGCTCACTTAAAAACTATGAGAAAACAATGTGCAAGTTTCTACTTGCTCACTTAAAAACTATGAGGAAGCAATGTGCAAGTTTCTAATTGCACACTTAAAAACTATGAGGAAGCAATGTGCAAGTTTCTACTTGCACACTTTAAAGCTATGAGGAAGCAATGTGCAAGTTTCAACTTGCACACTTTAAAGCTATGAGGAAGCAATGTGCAAGTTTCTACTTGCACACTTAAAAGCTATGAGGAAGCAATGTGCAAGTTTCTACTTGCACACTTAAAAGCTATATGGAAGCAATGTGCAAGTTTCTACTTGCTCACTTTTTTTATTATCCTAAAAAATCATTTTTTGAAGTCTCAATTATTAAGACTTGAGATGTTCTAACTGCAATTAAAAAATTAGCCCTTTTGCAAAAAGACTGGTTTTTTTGCAAAAAGACTAGCTTTTTTGCAAAAGGCCGCACTTTTGCGAAACACTGATCGTTTCCTAATAAAACTGAACGCACTTTAGGCTTTTTGGCATACATTGGCTGATGCTAGGCTAGACACTTACGTCAGTTTTATTTTTAAAAAAACGATCAATGCTTTTGCAATAGAGCGCCCTTTCGCCCTCTCTCTCTTTCTCTCTCTCTCTCTCTCTCTCTTTCTTTTTCTCATTTGAAATTTTGGAGAATTTGTACATATATCAAAGCTTTATAAAGCTGGGTCTAATCAACCAAACCATAATGAATTATATATGAAATAGGGGTAGAAAAAACTGAAAAATATATTAGAATAAAAAAAAATTGTTAATAATTAACACTAAATTGTCAAAAAATATCAATTTATGAAAAGTCTCAATTGTTGAGACTTGGGATGTAGCCCTTAAAAGTTAAATTTTAAAATTTAGTAATTTTTTTAATTCTACTATATTCTTTAGTCCTTTCTACCCTTATTTCATATATAATTCTTTAAGATTTGGTTGATTAGTTTTTAATTTAGCCCTATATCTCAATATTTGCATAAGTTAGAGCAACCAGGGACATTTCTAAAATAAAAAATAGACATTAAAAATTTATAGTAAAATCATAGTTTTATTGCACATTGTAAGTATACATTTAAAAAATATAGTTTTATAAGTATTATTATTTTTTAATTATATTCATCAATATAATTAAAAACCAGACCAGTTTTCTCCACATGAGAGATATCAATTCTCAACTTCTCATGCAGGAGGTGCAGTTTTAAATATAAAATTTGCACACTTTTTAATTATATTGTTAATTTTTCTAATTCTATTATATTCTTTAGTTTATTATATCCTAATTAAGACTTTTCATAAATTAATGTTTTTGGACAATTTAGTATTAATTATTGGCAATTTTTCTAATTTGATTATATTTTTTCAGTGTATTTTGCTTTCTCATAGAGGAAGTTTTGTTTTCGTGAAAAAATTTTTTTTTTAGTTGCCGCTGCCAATGTGTTCAAAATGTTCTAAAACGTCGAAAAATTGCATTAAAAAAAAATGTCTGTATGTGTGTGTGTGTGTGTGTGTGTGTGTGTGTGTGTGTGTGTGTGTGTGTGTGTGTGTGTGTGTGTGTGTGTGTGTGCGCGCAGATTTGATGTCTGCGGTTGCTCTAACTTCCGCAAATATTGAGATATCGGGCTGTTTTTTTTTTATCGATATAGTATCATTCAAGGAAGGTTGGTATTAAATTTGGCGATAATCGGTAAAGGGGTTTTTTTTAAAAAACATTTTTGAATTTTTTTAGAAATGTCCGTGGTTGCTTTAATTTCCGCAAATATTGAGATATCGGGTTGTTTTTTTTTTAATCGATAGAGTATCATTCAAGGAAGGTTGGTATTAAATTTGGCGATGATCGGTAAAGGGGTTCTTTTTAAAAAAATTTTTGAATTTTTTTAGAAATGTCCGTGGTTGCTTTAACTTCCGCAAATATTGAGATATCGGGTTGTTTTTTTTTTAATCGATAGAGTATCATTCAAGGAAGGTTGGTATTAAATTTGGCGATGATCGGTAAAGGGGTTTTTTTAAAAAAAATTTTTGAATTTTTTTAGAAATGTCCGTGGTTGCTTTAACTTCCGCAAATATTAAGATATCGGGTTGTTTTTTTTTAATCGATAGAGTATCATTCAAGGAAGGTTGGTATTAAATTTGGCGATGATCGGTAAAGGGGTTCTTTTTAAAAAAATTTTTGAATTTTTTTAGAAATGTTTGTGGTTGCTTTAACTTCCGCAAATATTGAGATATTGGGTTGTTTTTTTTTTTAATCAATAGAGTATCATTTAAGGAAGGTTGGTATTAAATTTGGCGATGATCGGTAAAGGGGTTTTTTAAAAAAAAAAAATTGAGTTTTTTTAGAAATGTTTGTGGTTGCATTAACTTCAGCAAATATTGAGATATTGGGCCGATTTTTCTTTTAATCAATAAAGTATCATTTAAGAAAGGTTGGTATTGAATTTGGCAATAATCGGTAAAAGGGTTCTTTTTTTTTTAATTTTTAATTTTTTTAGAAATGTCCCTGGTTGCTCTAACTTATGCAAATATTGAGTATAGGGCTAAATTTTTTTTAAATCAATAAAGTATTATTTAAGGAAAGATGGAATTGAAATTAGCGATAATTGGTAAATGTCTTTTTTCTTTATAAAATTTTGAATTTTTTAAGAAATGCCCTTGATTGCTCTAACTTTTGTAAGTTTTGAAATATTTGGCTATTTCTAATTTTATTATATTCTTCTGTCTTTTCTACCTCTATTTCATATAAAATTCTTTAAAATTTGGTTGATTAGATTCATGTTTATGTATGGACGGATTCCCCGAAATTTTAAATGTCTTTAACTCAAAAACTAATCAACCAAATCTTAAAAAATTATATATGAAAAAGGGTAAAAAATACTAAAAAATATAGTAAAATTTAAAAAATTGCTAAAATCTTAAAATTTTAACCTTTAAGGGCTACATCCCAAGTCTCAACAATTGAGACTTTTCATAAATTGATATTTTTTGACAAATTATTTTACTCTTATTTTATATATAATTCTTTAAGATTTGGTTGATTAGACTCAGCTTTATAAGGCTTTTATGAATGCACGGATTCCCAGAAATTTTATATGCCTTTAACTCAAAAACTAATCAACCAAATCTTAAAGAGTTATATATGAAATAGGGGTAGAAAAGACTGAAGAATATAATATAATTAGAAAAATTGCCAATAATTAATACTAAATTTTCCAAAAACATTAATTTATGAAAAGTCTTAATTAGAATATAATAAACTAAAGAATATAATAGAATTAGAAAAATTAACAATATAATTAAAAAGTGTGCAAATTTTATATTTAAAACTGCACCTCCTGCATGAGAAGTTGAGAATTGACATCTCTCATGTGGAGAAAACTGGTCTGGTTTTTAATTATATTGATGAATATAATTAAAATATAATAATACTTATAAAACTATATTTTTTAAATGTATACTTACAGTGTGCAATAAAACTATGATTTTACTATAAATTTTTAATGTTTACTTTTTATTTTAGAAATGTCCCTGGTTGCTCTAACTTATGCAAATATTGAGATATAGGGCTAAATTAAAAACTAATCAACCAAATCTTAAAGAATTATATATGAAATAAGGGTAGAAAAGACCGAAGAATATAGTAGAATTAAAAAAATTACTAAATTTTAAAATTTTAACTTTTAAGGGCTACATCCCAAGTCTCAACAATTGAGACTTTTCATAAATTGATATTTTTTGACAATTTAGTGTTAATTATTAGCAATTTTTTTGATTCTAATATACTTTTCAGTTTTTTCTACCCCTATTTCATATATAATTCATTATGGTTTGGTTGATTAGACCCAGCTTTATAAAGCTTCGATGTATGTACAAATTCTCCAAAATTTCAAATGAGAAAAAGAAAGAGAGGAGAGAGAGAGAGAGAGAGAGAGAGAGAGAAAGAGAAAGAGAGAGAGGGCGAAAGGGCGCTTTATTGCAAAAGCATTGATCGTTTTTTTTTTTAAATAAAACTGACGTAAGTGTCTAGCCTAGCATCAGCCAATGTATGCCAAATAACCTAAAGTGCGTTCAGTTTTATTAGGAAACGATTAGTGTTTCGCAAAAGGGCGACCTTTTGCAAAAGGACTAGTCTTTTTGCAAAAGGGCTAATTTTTTAATTGCAGTTAGAACATCTCAAGTCTTAAAAATTGAGACTTCAAAAAATGATTTTTTAGGATAATAAAAAAAGTGAGCAAGTAGAAACTTGCACATTGCTTCCATGTAGCTTTTAAGTGTGCAAGTAGAAACTTGCACATTGCTTCATCATAGCTTTTAAGTGTGCAAGTAGAAACTTGCACATTGCTTCCTCATAGTTTTAAAGTGTGCAAGTTGAAACTTGCACATTGCTTCCTCATAGCTTTAAAGTGTGCAAGTAGAAACTTGCTCATTGCTTCCTCATAGTTTTTAAGTGTGCAAGTAAAAACTTGCACATTGCTTCCTCATAGTTTTTAAGTGAGCAAGTAGAAACTTGCACATTGTTTTCTCATAGTTTTTAAGTGAGCCAGTAGAAACTTGCACATTGCTTTCTCATAGTTTTTAAGTGAACCAGTAAAAACTTGCACATTGCTTTCTCATAGTTTTTAAGTGAGCCAGTAGAAACTTGCACATTGCTTTCTCATAATTTTTAAGTGAACAAGTAGAAACTTGCACATTACTTAATCAACATTTTATTTCGCTCATAAAGCTTCCTCTATGAGGAAGCCAAATTAATAAATATTTAATAATAATTATATATCAAAGAAAAAATTTGGCTTCTTCATAGAGGAAGCTTTATGAGCGAAATAAAATGTTGGTTAAGTAATGTGCAAGTTTCTACTTGCTCACTTAAAAATTATGAGAAAGCAATGTGCAAGTTTCTACTGGCTCACTTTTTTACTTCTATTTCATATATAAATCTTTAAGGTTTGGTTGATTAGTTTTTGAGTTAAAGGCATATAAAATTTCTGGGAATCCGTGCATACATAGAAGCCTTATAAAACTGAGTCTAATCAACCTAATCTTAAAGAATTATATATAAAATAAGAGTAAAATAAATTGTCAAAAAATATCAATTTATGAAAAGTCTCAATTGTTGAGACTTGGGATGTAGCCCTTAAAAGTTAAATTTTAAAATTTAGTAATTTTTTTAATTCTACTATATTCTTTAGTCCTTTCTACCCTTATTTCATATATAATTCTTTAAGATTTGGTTGATTAGTTTTTAATTTAGCCCTATATCTCAATATTTGCATAAGTTAGAGCAACCAGGGACATTTCTAAAATAAAAAATAGACATTAAAAATTTATAGTAAAATCATAGTTTTATTGCACATTGTAAGTATACATTTAAAAAATATAGTTTTATAAGTATTATTATTTTTTAATTATATTCATCAATATAATTAAAAACCAGACCAGTTTTCTCCACATGAGAGATATCAATTCTCAACTTCTCATGCAGGAGGTGCAGTTTTAAATATAAAATTTGCACACTTTTTAATTATATTGTTAATTTTTCTAATTCTATTATATTCTTTAGTTTATTATATCCTAATTAAGACTTTTCATAAATTAATGTTTTTGGACAATTTAGTATTAATTATTGGCAATTTTTCTAATTTGATTATATTTTTTCAGTGTATTTTGCTTTCTCATAGAGGAAGTTTTGTTTTCGTGAAAAAATTTTTTTTTTAGTTGCCGCTGCCAATGTGTTCAAAATGTTCTAAAACGTCGAAAAATTGCATTAAAAAAAAATGTCTGTATGTGTGTGTGTGTGTGTGTGTGTGTGTGTGTGTGTGTGTGTGTGTGTGTGTGTGTGTGTGTGTGTGTGTGTGTGTGCGCGCAGATTTGATGTCTGCGGTTGCTCTAACTTCCGCAAATATTGAGATATCGGGCTGTTTTTTTTTTATCGATATAGTATCATTCAAGGAAGGTTGGTATTAAATTTGGCGATAATCGGTAAAGGGGTTTTTTTTAAAAAACATTTTTGAATTTTTTTAGAAATGTCCGTGGTTGCTTTAATTTCCGCAAATATTGAGATATCGGGTTGTTTTTTTTTTAATCGATAGAGTATCATTCAAGGAAGGTTGGTATTAAATTTGGCGATGATCGGTAAAGGGGTTCTTTTTAAAAAAATTTTTGAATTTTTTAAGAAATGTCCGTGGTTGCTTTAACTTCCGCAAATATTGAGATATCGGGTTGTTTTTTTTTTAATCGATAGAGTATCATTCAAGGAAGGTTGGTATTAAATTTGGCGATGATCGGTAAAGGGGTTTTTTTAAAAAAAATTTTTGAATTTTTTTAGAAATGTCCGTGGTTGCTTTAACTTCCGCAAATATTAAGATATCGGGTTGTTTTTTTTTAATCGATAGAGTATCATTCAAGGAAGGTTGGTATTAAATTTGGCGATGATCGGTAAAGGGGTTCTTTTTAAAAAAATTTTTGAATTTTTTTAGAAATGTTTGTGGTTGCTTTAACTTCCGCAAATATTGAGATATTGGGTTGTTTTTTTTTTTAATCAATAGAGTATCATTTAAGGAAGGTTGGTATTAAATTTGGCGATGATCGGTAAAGGGGTTTTTTAAAAAAAAAAATTGAGTTTTTTTAGAAATGTTTGTGGTTGCATTAACTTCAGCAAATATTGAGATATTGGGCCGATTTTTCTTTTAATCAATAAAGTATCATTTAAGAAAGGTTGGTATTGAATTTGGCAATAATCGGTAAAAGGGTTCTTTTTTTTTTAATTTTTAATTTTTTTAGAAATGTCCCTGGTTGCTCTAACTTATGCAAATATTGAGTATAGGGCTAAATTTTTTTTAAATCAATAAAGTATTATTTAAGGAAAGATGGAATTGAAATTAGCGATAATTGGTAAATGTCTTTTTTCTTTATAAAATTTTGAATTTTTTAAGAAATGCCCTTGATTGCTCTAACTTTTGTAAGTTTTGAAATATTTGGCTATTTCTAATTTTATTATATTCTTCTGTCTTTTCTACCTCTATTTCATATAAAATTCTTTAAAATTTGGTTGATTAGATTCATGTTTATGTATGGACGGATTCCCCGAAATTTTAAATGTCTTTAACTCAAAAACTAATCAACCAAATCTTAAAAAATTATATATGAAAAAGGGTAAAAAATACTAAAAAATATAGTAAAATTTAAAAAATTGCTAAAATCTTAAAATTTTAACCTTTAAGGGCTACATCCCAAGTCTCAACAATTGAGACTTTTCATAAATTGATATTTTTTGACAAATTATTTTACTCTTATTTTATATATAATTCTTTAAGATTTGGTTGATTAGACTCAGCTTTATAAGGCTTTTATGAATGCACGGATTCCCAGAAATTTTATATGCCTTTAACTCAAAAACTAATCAACCAAATCTTAAAGAGTTATATATGAAATAGGGGTAGAAAAGACTGAAGAATATAATATAATTAGAAAAATTGCCAATAATTAATACTAAATTTTCCAAAAACATTAATTTATGAAAAGTCTTAATTAGAATATAATAAACTAAAGAATATAATAGAATTAGAAAAATTAACAATATAATTAAAAAGTGTGCAAATTTTATATTTAAAACTGCACCTCCTGCATGAGAAGTTGAGAATTGACATCTCTCATGTGGAGAAAACTGGTCTGGTTTTTAATTATATTGATGAATATAATTAAAATATAATAATACTTATAAAACTATATTTTTTAAATGTATACTTACAGTGTGCAATAAAACTATGATTTTACTATAAATTTTTAATGTTTACTTTTTATTTTAGAAATGTCCCTGGTTGCTCTAACTTATGCAAATATTGAGATATAGGGCTAAATTAAAAACTAATCAATCAAATCTTAAAGAATTATATATGAAATAAGGGTAGAAAAGACCGAAGAATATAGTAGAATTAAAAAAATTACTAAATTTTAAAATTTTAACTTTTAAGGGCTACATCCCAAGTCTCAACAATTGAGACTTTTCATAAATTGATATTTTTTGACAATTTAGTGTTAATTATTAGCAATTTTTTTGATTCTAATATACTTTTCAGTTTTTTCTACCCCTATTTCATATATAATTCATTATGGTTTGGTTGATTAGACCCAGCTTTATAAAGCTTCGATGTATGTACAAATTCTCCAAAATTTCAAATGAGAAAAAGAAAGAGAGAGAGAGAGAGAGAGAGAGAGAGAGAGAGAAAGAGAAAGAGAGAGAGGGCGAAAGGGCGCTTTATTGCAAAAGCATTGATCGTTTTTTTTTTAAATAAAACTGACGTAAGTGTCTAGCCTAGCATCAGCCAATGTATGCCAAATAACCTAAAGTGCGTTCAGTTTTATTAGAAAACGATTAGTGTTTCGCAAAAGGGCGACCTTTTGCAAAAGGACTAGTCTTTTTGCAAAAGGGCTAATTTTTTAATTGCAGTTAGAACATCTCAAGTCTTAAAAATTGAGACTTCAAAAAATGATTTTTTAGGATAATAAAAAAAGTGAGCAAGTAGAAACTTGCACATTGCTTCCATGTAGCTTTTAAGTGTGCAAGTAGAAACTTGCACATTGCTTCATCATAGCTTTTAAGTGTGCAAGTAGAAACTTGCACATTGCTTCCTCATAGTTTTAAAGTGTGCAAGTTGAAACTTGCACATTGCTTCCTCATAGCTTTAAAGTGTGCAAGTAGAAACTTGCTCATTGCTTCCTCATAGTTTTTAAGTGTGCAAGTAAAAACTTGCACATTGCTTCCTCATAGTTTTTAAGTGAGCAAGTAGAAACTTGCACATTGTTTTCTCATAGTTTTTAAGTGAGCCAGTAGAAACTTGCACATTGCTTTCTCATAGTTTTTAAGTGAACCAGTAAAAACTTGCACATTGCTTTCTCATAGTTTTTAAGTGAGCCAGTAGAAACTTGCACATTGCTTTCTCATAATTTTTAAGTGAACAAGTAGAAACTTGCACATTACTTAATCAACATTTTATTTCGCTCATAAAGCTTCCTCTATGAGGAAGCCAAATTAATAAATATTTAATAATAATTATATATCAAAGAAAAAATTTGGCTTCTTCATAGAGGAAGCTTTATGAGCGAAATAAAATGTTGGTTAAGTAATGTGCAAGTTTCTACTTGCTCACTTAAAAATTATGAGAAAGCAATGTGCAAGTTTCTACTGGCTCACTTTTTTACTTCTATTTCATATATAAATCTTTAAGGTTTGGTTGATTAGTTTTTGAGTTAAAGGCATATAAAATTTCTGGGAATCCGTGCATACATAGAAGCCTTATAAAACTGAGTCTAATCAACCTAATCTTAAAGAATTATATATAAAATAAGAGTAAAATAAATTGTCAAAAAATATCAATTTATGAAAAGTCTCAATTGTTGAGACTTGGGATGTAGCCCTTAAAGGTTAAAATTTTAAGATTTTAGCAATTTTTTTAATTCTACTATATTCTTCAGTATTTTCTACCCTTTTTCATATATAATTCTTTAAGATTTGGTTGATTAGTTTTTGAGTTAAAGGCATATAAAATTTCTGGGAATCCGTGCATACATAAAAGACTTATAAAGCTGAGTCTAATCAACCAAATCTTAAAGAATTATATATAAAATAAGAGTAAAATAATTTGTCAAAAAATATCAATTTATGAAAAGTCTCAATTGTTGAGACTTGGGATGTAGCCCTTAAAGGTTAAAATTTTAAGATTTTAGCAATTTTTTTAATTCTACTATATTCTTCAGTATTTTTTACCCTTTTTCATATATAATTTTTTAAGATTTGGTTGATTAGTTTTTGAGTTAAAGACATTTAAAATTTCGGGGAATCCGTCCATACATAAACATGAATCTAATCAACCAAATTTTAAAGAATTTTATGTAAAATAGGGGTAGAAAAGACAGAAGAATATAATAAAATTAGAAATAGCCAAATATTTCAAAACTAACAAAAGTTAGAGCAATCAAAGGCATTTCTTAAAAAATTCAAAATTTTATAAAAAAAGAAGCCCTTTACCAATTATCGCTAATTTCAATTCCATCTTTCCTTAAATAATACTTTATCGATTAAAAAAAAATTTAGCCCTATACTCAATATTTGCATAAGTTAGAGCAACCAGGGACATTTCTAAAAAAATTAAAAATTAAAAAAAAAAGAACCCTTTTACCGATTATCGCCAAATTCAATATCAACCTTTCTTAAATGATACTTTATTGATTAAAAGAAAAATCGGCCCGATATCTCAATATTTGCTGAAGTTAATGCAACCACGAACATTTCTAAAAAAACTCAATTTTTTTTTTAAAAGAACCCTTTTACCGATCATCGCTAAATTTAATACCAACCTTCCTTAAATGATGCTCTATCGATTAAAAAAAAAACAGCCCGATATCTCAATATTTGCGGAAATTAGAGCAACCACAGACATTTGTAAAAAAATTCAAATTTTTTTTAAAAAAGAACCCCTTTACCGATTATCGCCAAATTCAATACCAACCTTCCTTGAATGATACTCTATTGATTAAAAAAAAAAAACAGCCCGATATCTCAATATTTGCGGAAGTTAGAGCAACCACAGACATCAAATCTGCACATACACACACACACACACACACACACACACATACGGACATTTTTTTTAATGCAATTTTTCGACGTTTTAGAACATTCTGAACACATTGGCAGCAGCAACTAAAAAAAAAAATTTTTTACGAAAACAAAGCTTCCTCTATGAGGAAGCAATTAATTTAAACTATCTACATCAACGGACCAAATCCATGGTCAAATTTCATCATCTCGATTTGATCTGAAACGTGCTGTGTGAATCTGACAAATCTGGTCGGCTCGCAGTCTTTCAATTAAGTTCATTTTCGATAAGATGATTGAATATTGCCAGTTTAGTCGATTAAAGATTCTGAATTTGTTTAATTGTTTAATTATCACTGGCAAATTAAGTAATGTATTATTATTTTCATATTTGCGCTCTCCCATACACCTTGGTACGGTCGCTGAGAGAGTTGGTGTCCCTCGACATCGCTTAATATATAACGATTATTTCGTAGACGCTTTTTTACACAATACGGACCCTTATAGGCCGGCTTTAGCTTATTAGATACTCTTACGGTTGAATCAAAATTTCGCACTACAACTAAATCGCCTTCCTCATATTTATTTGCAGGTTTTCGTCTTTAGTTTACATATTGCTCATTATACGACTGACCCTTTGCAATCTGCTCAGCCGCTTTATCGCAAATCTTAGTTAAATTACGCTCGCTAACACAGTTTTCTTCTAGCACGTTTTCTTTAACATAATCTATAATTTTTCCGCGTTGCTCTGTCCCAAACAATAAGACGCTTGGAATTGCTCCCGTTGACTTGCAAAACGTATTGTTTAAAGCAAACTCGATCTCATTTAATGCTTTAGGCCAACTTTCCTCGTCACTCAATTTTCCTAGAGCGGACGCTAACACTCGATTGTATCGCTCGACTTGACCATTAGCCTGAGGTGATCCTGTGGCCACCTTTACATGTTTCACGTTCTGTTCCGTTAAAAAGTCTTCGAATTCTCGAGAGGTAAATGCAGTACCTCGGTCAGATATTAAAAGCTTTGGCCTGCTGTATGCTCGGAAATACTCCTGCAAACATTTAATCGTTTCAGCGCTCGAAGTCGATTTTACCGCATACAATTTCACGAACTTCGTAAACGCATCTACTACTAAGAACACATGTTTTTTCGCAATAGCACCTTTTATAGGGTCATAATGATCTACGTGTATTGTTGAGAAAGGAACACTTTCTTTAGGTATACTGTTTATATATCCTTCTAACTTTCCTGAAGGTTTCGAATACGCAATACATTTAAAACAATTCCTTATGTACTGATCTACTTTCTCACTCAGTTTCGGAAACCAATAGCTTTGCATTATAATATCACATGTTTTTCCTGTTGCAAAATGACCTAACTCATTATGATAACGATGCATAATCTCGTATTCCATTCCGTGTGGTACATAAAACAAGATTCTTTGTCCCCACTTACGATAAACTAAACCGTCTCTCATCTCATAATACCGATCTTCTGATTTCTCTAATTTTTCTCGGATCTCACGAATTTTAGGATCTAACGTTTGACATAATCGTAGGTTTGCCTCGAACGAATTATCCTCGACTACGAGTACTTCGTACACTCTACTCAATGCATCAACATGAGGCATCTTCGTTCCCGCTCGATGTTCGGTATAATAATCAAAATCTTGCATCTCTAAAGCCCATCTGGCTATACGCAGGTTTATGTCTTTCTTCTTTAACGTCTGTATCAAGGAATTACAATCCGTAAACTTTAAATCTTATACCGTGAAAATATATTCGGAATTTCCTTAACGCGTAAACGATAGCTAATGTCTCCAACTCGAAGCTGTGATATCTACTTTCGACCTCTGTAGCTCGCTTTGAATAATAAAACACTGGATGGAATTTTCCATCTTCTTTCTTTTGCAATAAGGTCGCTCCGAAACCAGCCGAACTAGCATCACAATGCAATTCTGTTTCATCTACCGGATTATACAATGCCAAAACAGGTGATTTAATCAGTTTGTTCTTTAAAGTTTCAGACGCCTCCATTTGCTCGTCACCGAATTTGAATACCGCATCTTTTCGCAATAAATCATACAAGGGTTTCGCAATTATCGAGGTCTTTTACAAATTTACGAAAATACGCACACATTCCTAAAAATCTTTGAACTCCTCGCACATCCGTGGGTACAGAATAAGTCTTTACTGCTTCTATTCCCGACTCACTAACGCGGATTCCGTCTCCCGTCACGATGTGACCCAAAAAGTCTATTTCGGTATACAGAAACTTGCACTTGTCTATCCGTAATTCTAACCGATTTTCTACTAATATTCGAAAAAGTATTTTTAGCACCTCTAAATGTCGCTCTAAAGTTTGCGTTGCTATAAAAAATTTATCCAGATAAAGTCGCGCGTCACCTGATCGAACCAATTCGTCCATAACTTTCTCTACATGTTTCTGAAACGTCATGGGTGCTGTCGTCAGCCCAAACGGCATCTTAGTAAACTCAAATTGCCCTAACGGGGTGATAAATGCTGTGTATGGAATGCTTTCTTCCGCAACGTCAATGTGGTAAAATCCGTCTTTAAGATCTACCAAACTAAAATACTTGTTGCCATTTACTGACTCTACTACTTCCTCAATAACCGGAATAGGATGATTTACTCGTTCAGTTAGCGCATTTAAAAACCGATAGTCTATACACATTCTTATTTCGCCCGATTTCTTTGGAACTAATACTATTCGTGAAGCGTATTGTGATTTACTCGGTCTAATAATCCCCTTGGATTTCAATTCTTCGATTATTTTCTCTACTTGCGCACGCTCGCGATAGGACAGTCTACGTGGCGCAAAATGAAATGGAGTATGTTTCTTAAGTTTAAGTTTAAGTTCCGTACGCACTTTCGGAGTAGGCGGTCGTTCCGCTAACAAATATTCGTTTCTAAACAACTCCTTTAAACGCTTATGCCACTCAGGCGCAGTTTTCTCGCTTATATTTAATGCATCCACCTCGTCTACCGCTAATACACTTGCACTTATATTTAAAATCTCGCACGCACCTGTCTCAAGAATCTCTTCGCGCTTGTTCTCTATCTTGCGCTTTTCACTCAAATTCTTTTCGCGACTAACCGTTAAGGGGATCCTGCATCCGTCTGTATTACCGATAGAACGCGAGTCTTCGCGAGTCTCTTTTGAAGTAACACATCTTTTTATTGGCTTTACAGAATGAAAAATCCTTTTCAGAAGTTAAAGTATATGCACTAATGATGTTCCACGCTGGTCGATTTTATGCCGAGAACAAAAATAATTTCAGAAATACAGATTTTCGTTACCTACTTTCACGCCAAGTCATGACAACATTTGCTTCATATAAACATTCTACAATTTGTTGTTACAAAATGAGACCAGCCTGGACAACGGATAACATGAAGAAATAACATACCGTAGTTAGAATTAGGCTTAGACACGTAACAAAAAAGATATGCTGCTTAAAAGATTATATAACCTATAACCTTGTCTATCCTTGATCTGAAGAGGATAGATATATCGTATAGATACTCGTTAGACAAGGACATATCTATATCGGTCGGTAACTTAGACGATTGAAATTATCGACATCGTTGGAGTTCGCCTGTCACTGCAGGATCCCCTTAACCCCAAAATATTCCACGCGTCTCTACCGATAACAACCGGAGCTTGCATTGATGAATCTGGCACTACGCGTAAAAGTAATCCACTTAAATTTTCGCCTTCGTATTCTACGGTCGCATTTACTACTCCGCTAATTTTTAACGGGCTTTAATTCAATCCGATATATTTATTATTTTCATTATTCACTCGCGTTACTGATTTTACTGGTACAAAAGATTCTTTTATAAAACTAATCGGACTTCCCGAATCTAACAACGTAGGGTCAGTTCTACCGATAGCTCAGTACTCACAAACTTGTATCGCAAGTCTCTAAAAATCTGTTCTTCTACGACTCCGATTTGCTTCGCTTCGGTCTCCGTTGATCCCTTCGTCGCGTCCCGTGGTTTCTCCTTGGCCGCGTCTTTCTTAACCTTTTGTGGACAGTCTTTAATTCGATGATCTGCCTTGCCACAGTTAAAGCAAGAACCTCGCTCACGTTTCGACTGCTGACAATCTCGACCTTTATGTCCGAACTCGTTGCAATTGTAGCACCGCACTTTTTTTGCTTGCTGCGACTTCTCCTTCTCCGCACCATCGCTCGCCTCTTTTTTCGTATGGTCGTTCCCTTTTTGCGATCGTCCTTTTCCTTCAGGCTCAAGCCGAACTTGCTCGAACGCTTCTAATAACGCTTCTTTGGTAGGAAACCGCTGAATCTTTGCTTGATTCCTCAGATGCACATCGGATATGCCCTCAATCAGATAATCGACGATCTCTTCTTCTTCAATTGGCACCTGATTCGCCAACGTCACTTTGTCGTGGAAATACTCACTAAATAGCTCAGCCACTTGCCAAACGCGTTTTTCGAAATTTCTTCTGAGTATTATCCTGGCCGGTCGATGATCGAACATCTTCCTCATCTCCTCGAGCAACTCTTCGACGGAAATCTCCAGGTGTTCTGGCTTAGAATGGAACCATTTCAGTGCCTGGTCCTTTAACTTCATGCCAACTAGAATTCTGGCAGCTCGATCGTCTAACTCGTACGTCGTACATAACAATTTAAATTGTTTCTCCCAACGCCAGTAAACATCGCTGGTACCCTTGAACTCTGACAGCAACTCGCAGATGGCATTGATATTCGGCCTCTGCCTAACCGTCGCTTGTGGTAATGGTGCCGTTACCGACCGTGTTATCGACCGCCGTATTGGCAATCCTGAAGACTCACCGGACGAAGCTGGTACTTCCCTTTCGGCCGCTCGCTGCCCCGTCGTGTCTCTCAAGCTCGCGTTCTCTATGCGTAACACCTCTAATTCTCGCACCACTAGATCCCTTTCACGCCGCAGTAGATCTAACTCTTGTTCTCGAATGCTCGATTCGGCTGCAGAATTTACCGCTTGCACGCCATCATTTCCGGCGGCCATGTTGTCCTGCCTGCCCTCTTCGGCATTCGTTTGTTGTTCTGCGCTGTTCTCTCCGCTGCTCATCCTGATGCCAAGCAATGCTCTACTTGTCCTCAGTCCACTCGGATCGGCTTCGCGCACAATCTCACTAACAACTCGGCTTTTCTTCCAGCCTTACTCAGCCCGAGAGCGCCTAATCGTCCTCTCAATTCGATTACGGACCACTGCTCGAAACTTTTACCACAGTACATGCCGTACTTGCACGCACTCGTCGTCTCGCGCCTTCGTTTCAATAGACGCTCGTGATTCCGGATCTTGCCGATCGCCGTATGCTCTCGTCTCAAAGGAACCTCGCACGACTCGAGAACACTAAGCTCGCGACAACTTCCTCTCGTTCCCGCAGCAACCCGTATGGCCCGTTCTCGTTCGCGACTCGTCACGACTTACACGCGTCCACTGTCTCGCACGCACGATTGTACAATTATCAGGATCCTATATGCGATCTAATGAATCTGATATACGTTGGATCTTATATCCCACTTCTGAAATTCTGTAGGATAGTGAATCGACTCAACGTAAAAAAAAAACTCTCTTTATTCCAAACGCCTCTTCACTCGACCACTCCCTACGCAAGACTGTTCTCAACTCTCTTCCCTCGCTTTTACAACAATCGCACATCGCTTCCCGCTTGCGTCAACCAATCCGCGCGTTACAGTTCCGGCTCTAATCCCGCGTCTTTCAAATCTTGCTGCTCTACATCCTCCTGCCTTACAAAATGTTATTTTTCAAGTGTGCCGCTCTATTATGTGAGAGTGGACTCTACGATACAACTGATACAAAAGTTGTGTCGTACCATGATTTTTCTTAAATTTAGGCGCTGCTTGGCGCGAGACGCTGTCGTGTCTTTTGACACCGTTCTTATAGCATTGTTCGTCAAATTTTAAATACGAAAAACTGATCATATTGGATGCCATCTATTGGCATTGAATGAGTTCGAAAATCTTCATCCAATTTAATTCAATACGACGACAGAACATGCTGAATTTCTGCTGCGTTTCTGCCATCATAGCGTACTTGCTGACAAGTTTGATTTCTGCTGACAATCTGTTGTTACACTGTGAGAGCAAGTTATGTGCAATCGCAGTGTGCATTCTGCTGGACACATTGTGCCAGCATACGATGTTTGAAATTTGCTCTATATATGCTGGTAATCTCGGCTCAATTTTTGCCGCATTTCTGCCATTACATCGTGACGCACGTAATGCTTGATTTTTGCTGCGTTTCTGACGGCATTAACTGAAACGGCATAACCTGCTAAAATATTAATAGCATTCTGTCACTATAATATGTAGCACATAAATTTTAAAACGTGCTCCAGTCAGATTTTGCTATCTGGGACTTTAATTATTTTGGGTTGGTAAAATTCAAAGCTAATCTCAGTATGATTTTCATCCGTCTATACTTATACTCACTAGTATGAGCCACAAGTACGTAGGATCATCCTCAGGTGTAGACCCGGCATAAGATATTTTTTGAGTATAGGTATGTCTAAAGCTGTTTACATTACCTATTGTATTTTAATTTTATTTCAGAAATATAAATCAATATATACATGCATTACCTAAATAGCATAAGCAATCATCGTTATAAACTAAAAAAGAATATCTCAAAAAATATCATATAAAAAATAACTTTCAGATTCAGAAAGTCTTGAAGACATCTTTTGGTAAATTGATCGAGACATATCTTTCATGTTGGATAATTTTCAGATATACGTATATCAACGAAAAATTTATATCGACAGATAATAACGTCTATATTATACTCTATTATATGCATGAAAGCTTTCCAACTAGCAACACACACGACACGTATAAATATTTGGCCCCTCATCTACAACAAAATACAAAAACATTAATATATTTGGATTGTACATCGTTTGTACATAAATGTATTATAATTTTTAGTGTTTGTACATTCTTGGTTAATTTAAAAAAAAATAAAAAAGTTTTACTAACAATCCCAGACAGCACAAGACGTCCTCAGGATCGTCCTGAACACGTCCAGGACGTCCTGGGATATTTTCAGGATACTTAGTTGTTTCCCAGATAGCAATGACATCCTCGGAAAATCCGAAGAACATCCAGGACATGTGTTATTGTAAATATTTTATTTGACTTTATTAATTGTGGTGAAATACTTAAAAATAGCTTCAGAATGTTTTAAGTAACGTAATAAATTATAAATTTTTCATAAATGTCCACTAGACTCAAATAACATAAAAAAAACAGACGAATTAATTTTAAAAAATTTGATTGCATTTTGTATACAAACTTAATTTTGAAAAAATACAAATGTAAAAATTAATATTATTATTCGATTTATTTGATTAATTAACTACGTATAAAAGCGCTAAAATAAAGTCATCGAAAAGTGAATACTTTACAAGATATTTCATATTTTATATTAAAAATATTAAGACAAAATTTGAAATATCTCAGTAAATTCTTAACAAAAAAAAACTTTATTATAGTGTTTTAAAAACGTCTTGACAAGGGCTACAAGAATGTGCTATAAAAAATAGGGGCTTCTATATAAAAAATTTAGATCAAAAGCACCTTAAATTTTTTAAATAAAACACTATAAGGGGTTAAATAAAAAATAGTTTTTTGGCATATTCTTGTAGCCCTTGTCGAGACGTTTTCAAAACACTATAATAAAGCTCTCTTTTGTTAAGAATTTCCTGAGATATTTTAAATTTTGTCATTATATTTTTAATATAAAATATGAAATATTTTGTAAAGTATTTACTTTTCGATGACTTTACCTTAATACTTTTATGCGTAGAATAATGAAAGGAATCGAATGATGTAAAAAAAAAATTATAATGTTAAAAAATTTGATTGCATTTTGTATACAAACTTAATTTTGAAAAATTACAAATGTAAAAATTAATATTATTATTCGATTTCTTTGATTATTCTATATATAAAAGTATTAAGGTAAAGTCATCAAAAAGTAAATACTTTACGAGATATTTCATATTTTATATTAAAAATATTATGACAAAATTTTAAATATCTTAGTAAATTCTTAATAAAACAGAACTTTATTATAGTGTTTTAAAAACGTCGTGACAAAGGCTACAAGAATACAAAAAATAGGGGTTTTTATATAACAAATTTAGATCAAAAGAACCTTAAATTTTTTAAATAAAACACCATAGGGAGTTAAATAAAAAATAGTTTTTTTGCATATTCTTGTAGCCCTTGTTGAGACGTTTTCAAAACACTATAATACAACTCTCTTTTGTTAAGAATTTCCTGAGATATTTTCAGAAAGATGCAAGGTAGCGCATCTTTCCGTGGTAGCTTGCAATGACACCGATAGGTGGCGCATAATGGTGTGATTAACTCGTAAGTAAATTTCAGTTGAGAGCAAATATAAGCAAGTCCAAGCGAAGCAAAATCATGACATTCGCCAGACATATCTTTGCCAGCAATATTGCTGCAATGATATAAATACATAAAACTATATTTTCCAAAGTAAGATGTTTTTCAAATTGTAAAAAATATTTTAAATGTGAAACAATATTATTTCTTCAAATCTTAAATTAAAATTGTTCTTCAGACGCCTAAAAAATGTTCATAACATATTCCACAGAAGTCCTCAGGATGTCCTCAGGATATTGTAAAGACTAGTTGGCTTTTATTTGCTCTTCCTCAGGATATCCGGAGGACATCCGACAGGATGTCCTCAGGATATCGTGAGGACTAGTAGTTGGCTATCATTCGTTCGTCCTGCACAGGCCGCGTATTTTCGTGTCCAAGTGAACAGGTCGCGCATTTTCGTGTCCAAGTAAACAGGTCGCGTATTCTCGTGTCCAACTGCACAGGCCGCGCATTCTCGTGTCCATGTGCACAGGTCGCTCATTTTCGTGTCCAAGTGCACAAGTCGCGTATTTTTGTGTCCAAATGAACGGTGTCCATATAAACGGTGTCCAAATAAACGGTGTCCAAACGAACGGTGTCCAATAGATCGTGTCCAAATGATCGTGTCTAATTGAACGGTGTCCAAATGTACCGTGTCCAAGTGCACCTCTCCCCAGAATACAATAAATGTCAGTACTCAATATGCGAAGATGATCGTGGGTCGTACATAATACGCGAGACGCGTTAACACCCCCCCCTCGATCTGCGATCAGTTCTCTTTCCTGGGAATGCGTTAAAGTCCGGACATCTCGGTGCATCTCAGATGTTTCGGTCTGGGAAGTCCCTTCGTGAGCATGTCTGCAGGCATGTCGTCTGTTGAAACGTGAGCAATCTTCAGAAGGTTGTGGCTCAGAGCTTCCCGGATGAAGTGATGACGCATATCTATATGCTTGCTCCGAGAATGATAGACTGGGTTTTGAGCTAACTTCAATGCTCCCAGATTGTCGTTGAAAATAGTAATGTCAGCTAGGTCATGGAAACCCAGCTGCTCCAGAAATCTGCGTAGGTAGATAGCTTCTTTGGCACATTCCGTCAGCCCCATGTACTCCGCCTCCGTCGAAGATAAGGCGACCGTCGGTTGCTTCCTGGAATCCCAAGAAATGGGACTGCCGGACAGCTTGAATTGAAAGCCTGTATAAGATCTCCGATCCTCTAGACAGCTGCCCCAGTCGGCATCGACGAAGCCTTCAATGGGCCTGGAATCTCTTCGGTACACAAGTCCTAGATCTCTGGATCCCTTTAAGTAACGAAGGACCCGTTTGGCTGCTGTCCAGTGTTCCTTGCCGTAACAATTATTGAACTGTCCCAAATAACTGACAGCAAAACTTATGTCGGGACGCGTTGTGACAGCTAGGTAGGTCAAGGCGCCCACGAGTTCTCGATAGGGGAGACCCGATTCTTCCTCACTTGAGACATCCTTCTTGGTCAGCTTTACACAAGTGTCCACCGGAGTGCTGACGGGATTGCAGTCGGTCATCGCAAAACGCTTGAGTATATCGTCGATATAGCCCCGTTGATGCATGGTCACCTCGTTTTGACCAACGTTGAACTCTACGTTGAGGCAGTAGCCTACCTCGCCAAGGTCCTTGATGTCAAATCGATTAGACATCTCCTCACGAAACTTCGCGATGAGCGATAAGTTGCGGGATGCGAACAAAATGTCGTCAACGTAGATGCTGATAATAGCGAGGTCATCCCCTTCTCCAATAAAATATACGCAGGGGTCAGCGTCGGAAGGGATGGCTCCAAATTCCTTTAGTGTACGGTCTAGTTTCTCGTACCAATTTCTCCCGGCTTGGCGCAAACCGTACAGAGATTTCTTTAAGAGACATGCTTTGTCTCCGCTTAATAAATCCTGCAACATATTCTCGGCTTCAAGAGCTAAACTTGGATCGTCCTTATCTTCAGAAATCGTCCTCAAGATCCCGATCAGCTGCTTTGGGGGTTCCATTAGAATCCGTTCGTCGAGGTCTCTGTTCAGATAAGCGGTCGTTATATCGAAATGATGCATCTTCATCCCAAGACGAGCAGATAACGACGCAATTAGACGTATCGATCCTTGTCGGGCTACCGGCGCAAAAGTCTTTTTAAAGTGTAACCCAGGCTGTTGGCTGAATCCCTGAGCGACCAGACGAGCCTTCCGTCTGTGAAGGGTTCCATCCGAGTTGAATTTATTGCGCAAAACAATACGACTCCCGATGGTGGTGGAATTCGTCGGTCGGTCGATGAGTCGCCACGTTTTATTTCGTAGGACAGATTTAATTTCGGATACCATGGCATCGTGCCATTCCTCAGCCTCTGGACTCGACATCGCCTGTTTCATGGGTACCTCGGACATAAGAGCTATCTCTTCTTCAGCATACGCGATATCCACAACAGCTGGTAAGTAAATTTTACGGGGTCTTCCTCTTTCCCCGGTTCTCTTGATCCTCGGTCTTCCTCGTCCCCTGGACGAAACTCGTGACGGTTCTGGTGGAGTTTCTTCGTCGTTGCCTTCTTCGTCAGCCTGTTCCTCATTAGAAGATGATAACTCGACGTCGATAAACTCAGGTTCCTCATCCGTCTTCTCGATCAAAGCTTTCCCCTCTGGTTTGCCATTTAGTAAAGGAATGGGACTCTCGGAACTTGACTTCGTGTCCACGATAAACTTAACGTCGCGAGACACAATGACCTTGCTCTCTTTGGGTAGCCATACCCTAAATCCTTTGGATTCCGTGGAGTAGCCCAAGAAGATACCTTCCTTGGAGCGTGGATCTAACTTTCCTCGACCTGGTTCTCTGTTCAAGCAAAATAAACGACATCCAAATTCTTTGAAGTGTCCGACATCAGGTACGTTCCCGGTCCATAGTTGATACGGCGTTAGACCATTAAGACTTCTCGATGGGCATCGGTTCCGAATGTAATTGGCCGTGTTAACCGCCTCGGCCCAAAACTTAGGAGGTAGTCCTGACTGCGTAAGTAAACACCTCGCCATATCCTGGAGGGTGCGGTTTCGCCGCTTTGCGATCCCGTTTTGCTCGGGATTGTATGGGACCGTAAGTCGCCTGGTAATGCCCTTTTCCTTCAAGAAACTATCGAAGTCTTTGCCTGTAAATTCCAAACCATTATCAGTCTGAAAGCACTTGACCTTTTTACCTGTTTGGTTTTCTGCAAGTGTTATAAAATCCTTGGTCGCCTAAAGAGCCTTATTTTTGTGTCGCAAAAATTGAACTTCGCTCCATCTCGAGTGGTCATCTATGAATTCGATGAAGTATCTCGCCTTCCCTAAAGACTCGACCCGGAAGGGGCCACATACATCCGAATGGACCAAATCGAGAAGTTCCGAGACTCTGTTGGACTTCTTGGGAAATGCTGCGCGAGTCATCTTTCCCTTGAGACAGACTTTACAGGTGAATTCCTTCGCAGTAGAATCAAACTTTAAACCGTTGATGGTTCCGTGTCGCTGAGCATCGATGAGATCCCTCGCGTTTACATGACCGAGCCTACGGTGCCACAGCTCAAAGTCCGAGAGATTCTCCGATGTGGATAATGCACAGCTTGGCTCTGAAGATTTATCTTGTCTGGATTCACGTGCGAAATATAAACCGCCGATCCTGTCCGCGACCAGTTTGACGCTTCCGTCTCTGCCTAGTATCTTCGCGTCCTTCTTAGTAAACAGCACGTTAAAGCCGTTATCCGTAATTTTGCTTACGGACATCAAATTTGTACGCAGATCCGGAACGTGTAAAGTCTTGTTTAATGACAGGAGCTTATTCTCGCCATATACATCGGCCGTCACCATCACCTTGCCCTCAGCGGTCGTCTCGGTTAAAGCACTGTTCGCCAAATTCAACTTTCCCGGTCTTGAATCGCTTACTTCGCAAAAAACTTCCATTTTGCCGCAAAGATGTGTAGAAGCGCCGCTGTCCAAACACTACATTCGACGTGGCTCAATCGTGCTGGCTTGTAGAGCGACGTCTGCACATAATGACACCTGCTCGGCACTTTTCGCTGACTGACTCTTATCGGACTTAGAAGGGCAATTTGCAGCCTTGTGACCCTGCTTGTTGCATTTATAGCAGCGAATTTTACTACTCTTGTCGTCTGCTTGCGCGTTGTCCGTACGTTCGTGCGCGGTCGATTTGTTGTCGTGTCTTCGGCCCTTGTACTTATTGACAAACATTGCCTTGGCGCCAGCGTTGTGTGCCTCGCCCTTTCGCGCCTCGTTCTCCTCGACGATCTTGATACGTAGAGTGTCGGGTGTGGGCAATTCGTCGCGAGCTTCAATAGCGCATCTGAAATTATCGAAACTCGCCGGCAGGCTATATAGAAGCATCGTTGCCAGTACATCAGGATGTATGTCGACCTGCATATCTTGTAATTTGTCGACTGCATCGAAAAACTTACTCATATGTTCGCGAACGTCGCTGCCTTCCTCCATTCGATGAAGCATGAGTCGCTTTAGTAACGTAGCTTTCCTGGCGGGTCCTTGCGATTGGTATGTTCCCTCTAATTTCAGCCAAACATCGCGCGCAGTAGTGCAGCCTTTAATCTGCTTCAGCTTAGAACTGCCAATCGCCAAAATGATGTCGGATTTCGCCTTAGCATCGCCTTTTTCCCACGCTTTCCGTGCGGCTTCCGTTGCGGCGTCGCCGGCTACAACTTCAGGCTTTGCTAGTTCACCGCTCACATACGACCAGGCATCGTTTTTGACGAGGAGAGCCTCCATATGGAGCTTCCATGTGTCATAATTGTCCTTTCCGAGACATTCGATTCGCGTCACGCCCGCGGTGTTCATAATTGAACAGGTTAACTTTCGCCGTAACCGACAATATTCACTATTTCGACTATTGCGGCGCACCTGGGCCCATAACCTATTGGAAGGTTCAGAGGATAGATAGCCAGGGTCGGTCAAAAACACACGGCAAGGTACAATAGCACTCTCGATTTATTATAAAGAGAAAATACTTCGGGCGACGTGCGTGCTCGGAAAACGATCACGAGGGAACGGGGGGTGAGCGAGTAGATGCGCGGGCAACGCGCTTAAGTCGTCGGTACAGAATACAATAAATGTCAGTACTCAATATGCGAAGATGATCGTGGGTCGTACATAATAGTCCGGGAGCCAGCTGCCATTTTTTATGACCAAAATTAAGAAACCTAAGATTTTGCTGTATGGTTCATTTAGTATTGCTACTAAACAAAGTGACCGTCAGCTTGCACATTTGCGGTGGGTGTTACCGTGGCAGCCACCCACACACGTATAATTATATTTAAAAAAAACAGACATAAAGAAAGCTAAGACTTTGTTTGTACGTTTATTATGATCTAAATAAACGGAAAACAGTAGTCAGCTGACTTCATGGTGGGGGGTTGTACGTCAGCTTCCCGCCCAAACATGCGAAAAATAGACGCTGAGTAAACTTATACTAAGAAAGCTGAAATTTGGGGAAGTGATAGTCGATTTTAACAGTTTCACGAAAATAATTGTCCGCTGAGCTTTTCGCGGTGGAAAAGTGCTCAGCTGACGACTGAAAGATACGGCGCATCGCTATGCGCGCGGACGCGTGGCATCCTTCACTGCATCAGCTGAGCACTTTTCCACTGCGAAAACCTCAGCGGACAATTATTTTCGTGTAACTGTTACAGATAACTATAAGTTTACAAAGTTTTAGCTTTCTTGGTTTCAGATAACTTGATTTTTATTAATAAAACGGTGCGTATATGCGCGCGGGCGCGTTGCGCCTATCGCACTCAGCTGCTTATCTCTGACGCTCAATTATACCCTTAAATATGTATACATGACAATATAAACAGTAAATACGTATATATAATATTATAAATAATAAACATTTACACATGCAAATGCCAGAAGTAAATATTTATGGATACAGAGATGTATAAGCGTTATAAGTAATCGTAAGATTGAAATATCTATGGAAGTCGGTGTCGGCAATAAACAACGCTTTATAAATATCAGCGAATTATATAAAAAATTAGGCCCTCAACTGAGCGCAGCACTGCCGGCTTTCCATCCCTTCACTGGCTGCGATTATAATCCTTCCTTTTTCAAGAAAGGGAAAAGCCGTCCCTACAAATTATTACATAACTCTGCAGTATACATTGATAGTTTCATTAAACTAAGTAACGCACCTGACGGAAACTTGGAGAGCACGTTTACAACAATTGAAGAATATGTTTGCCAACTATACAATTTTAAAAAAATTAACAGTGTAAACGAAGCAAGAGCTGCTATGTTTTTCAAAACGTACAACATCTTGGACAACGATGACATATTTCGTCTGGCAGCAAAAAATATAGACGGGTCCGCTCTACCGCCTTGCAAAATCGAACTGCACCAACATTTGCTTCGGACGACGTACATCGCTAATATTTGGGCCCATGCACATCTTGCTGTTCCAACTGAATTGCACCCGACTGATTACGGCTGGAGAGAAGAGGACAACAAATTTTTGTTCAAATGGTTCGACGGCGATCAGCTACCCCCTTCTCTTGGCGATATTACCATCGAGGAAGAAAAAGAAAGTACTGCAGGTCAGAATTATACTTGACTATTTCTTTATTCAAGTGTAATTTTTATATTAGTTTTGTTTTTAATTTAAAAATACAGTTTAGAAACAATTAAAACAATTTTTTATTATAACGTAAACACTTTTTATAAATAATATTTTAATTAATTTCAAAATTTTGCTCTTGCGTTATTATATTATTATAGTATATATGTATTAAAATTATAAAACTAAATTAAAAAACTTTTTTATGCGATTATTTTTTATGTAATAATACATTATTTATTATATTTGCTTACAGATGATGAGGATCGGACGCCGATGATCGATATGGATTACAGCAATCACAAAAGCGAGCAAGAGTTTGAGGACGATGATGAGGAAGACTGAAGAGTAAATGTCTGATACCTCATACGTATTTAAAAAAAAAAAACGTAATTAAAAATTATTTTTGTCAATAAAAGCGTTAAATATAATTACATATTTGAATATAATCAATAGCATAATTTAGCGTGAGAGAGAAGCAGCTGATGCCGTGAGATAGGCGCAACGCGCCCGCGCGCATATACGCACCGTTTTATTAATAAAAATCAAGTTATCTAAAACCAAGAAAGCTAAAACTTTGTAAACTTATAGTTATCTGTAACAGTTACACGAAAATAATTGTCCGCTGAGGTTTTCGCAGTGGAAAAGTGCTCAGCTGATGCAGTGAAGGATGCCACGCGCCCGCGCGCATAGCGATGCGCCGTATCTTTCAGTCGTCAGCTGAGCACTTTTCCACCGCAAAAAACTCAGCGGACAATTATTTTCGTGAAACTGTTAAAGTTGACTATAACTTCTCGAAATTTTAGCTTTCTTAGTATAAGTTTACTCAGCGCATATTTTTTGCAAGTTTGGGCGAGAAGCTGACGTACAACCCCCCACCATGAAGTCAGCTGACTATTATTTTCCGTTTATTTTGATCATAATAAACGTACAAACAAAGTCTCAGCTTTCTTTATGTCGGTTTATTTTTATTATAATTATACGTGTGTGGGTGGCTGCCGCGGCAACACCCACCGCTACCATGGAAGCTGACGTTCACTTCGTTTATTAGCAGACCGAATTGAACACTAGCCAAAAATCTCAGATTTCTTAAAATAATTCACTTAAAATGGCAGCTGGCTCCCGGACTATAATACGAGAGACGCGTTAACATATCACTTATCACCAGTTATAATAGTAGATTCCTGAGATTATTTGGAGACAAAAATCCTAATGTCAAAAAATCGAAGCTGCTACAGTGTTTGAATGGGGGAAAGGTTTATAGTTTACCAATCTGTTGAGAGAATTTTTTTATGATAAAATCTACAGAATTTATTTGAATTCAAAGTTTTTATCATTTTAGTTGTAATGATGTAGAGCACGACCGTTCACTGAGCGCTCAGTGAGCTTTTGCATCTGATAGGCGTAAATTTTTATATCTAAAGGAATATCCCAATCAGATGCAAGAGCGCTCAGTGAGCGGTCACAGAGAGAAGGATTCTTCTCTCTGGCGGTCGTGCTCCTGGATGCACCCTATAGTAATTTACTAGATCGCAAGCAATCCAGATTCCAGCAGAAAAAAAACCATAGACTTATATAAGCTGCGTTTCGCTATTCACTCGCAGTACTGGCAGCACTGTAAATCCTTTCTAATATACGCGGCAGTAAGCTGTCAAAGCGTTTTCGTGTTTATGTGACGTCATAAATTTTGTCGTCACTTCCTACTTTTATTACTGCGGTTTGCGAGGTGAGGCATTCGCAGTAAGAACATGGCGGCCCTTACGAAAAAGTAATACTAGCAATCAGTACTCAGTGCTGAGTGATCAGTACTCGTAGTATTGAGAATATTAATATGTTAATACTCATGAATATTGCAATAGTCAGTACTGTGCCTATTAGTTCTTACAGTACTGGCAGTACTATCATGATAGTACTCCGAATATGAATCTGATAAAGTACTGATACCATTTTAATACTTTGAAGTACTAATGAGTATTATTGCTTGTAGTACTGCCAGTACTGTGTAAGCACTGATAGACACAGTACTGTAAACACTGATAGCCACAGTACTGACTATTCTGCAGACATATGTAGACAATATATAACACTTTCATCAAATTAAGAAGTAGTCTATCGTAAGGCAGTCGGCTCACGATCCAGAGGTCCCGAGTTCGAGTCCTACCAAAGGTAAGTGTTTTTTAAATACGAGAAAACATTCAATAAATTACAAAAAGCTAATTTTCAGATGGAATTATCATAGGCTGCATGCACTTAAGAAACAATTAAAAAATAGTAATAAAATTTCGAAATGGATATATAGATATAATTTTTTTTACGTCGTGTGAATGAATACTAGACGAGTATTGGATGAGTATTTGGGAGAGTACTTAATGAGCAGTGAATGAGTATTGGATGAGTACTGGGAAAAGTACTGACAAAGCACTGACTACACAGTACTTTCGAGATCAGTATGGTCGAATTTAGTAGTACTTTGAGTATTTATATTTCCAGTACTTTTACCAATACTTTTTCCAGTATTAAAACCAGTACTACTTTTTCATAAAAGGGGCCCCCTGAAAGAATTGGTCCTTGTGGACCTGGAAGGCAACAACGAGGAATCTGGAGTAATTGTTAGTCACGAAGTTGCAGAAAAAGCCCGAAAAGGTTACCAATAAATATAATTAAGAATAGGTGCTCTCTCTCTCTCTCTCTCTCCTATCGTCGTGTCACGCCGTGTTTAAGATAGGTTATATTTCTTTCTATACATAACAACAGTCGCAGTACTGCGGATATCGTTCCGTTATTGCAGCGTTATATGCGGTAAAAGCAATAGAAGTAATTACGGAACGATCTTGCAGCTCTGCGAGAGCTTTGTGACATCACATTGTCAGTACTTAGTGAATACCGAAACGCAGCTTATATAGTGACTGTGGCACTAACTTTGTGGGAGCCGCGCAGGAACTATAAGAGAACCACGTGTGCCTCGCGGCGGAGCGAGAGAAAATAAGATGGTCGTTCAATCCTCCCTCCGCGCCCCACTTCGGGGGCCTCTGGGAGTCTGGAGTCGTTTAAAACCCACCTTCGGCGGGTGGTGGGGGATCAAATTCTATCGATAGAAGAATTCACTACGGTTCTCGCTCAGATAGAATTCGTCCTGATATCCAGGCCCCTTTGCCCTATGAGCACCGATCCTTCTGATCTCGAGGTCCTATCCCCGGGCCATTTTCTCACAATGCAGCCACTTGTATCAGTTCCCAGTTCCGACATAACTCCGCTGTCCGTGAATCGTTTGAGTCGATGGCAGCTAGTTCAAAGAATCCACCAAGATTTTTGGAAGCGCTGGCACCATGAGTATCTTAATACTCTGCAACAGCGTCCCAAATGTTGGACCTCAGCCAATCAGCTCAACGTAGGTTTGTTGGCCCTCATCAAGGACGAAAACGCGTCCCCTTTACGTCGGAGGCGTGGAAGAGTGGAAGCGCTACATCCGAGTAGCGATGGCGTCCCGCGTGTCGTCATGGTGCGGATGGCTCGATTATGCGTCCCCTGGTGAAATTGTGCCCTGGGATGTCTTCCCGAGTCATTTCATATATATATATATATATAAGGGTCGGACTCAAATAGCTTCGGAGATACAGGCTGAGAAAAGATAAAAATAATAAATACGAAAATAAACGTTTAATGATGATTTATTCAACACTATCATTAGGAATCTCAAAGATTTCAGCCATTGCATCAAAGAATGCGATAATCCGAGTGTCAAAGTTATATTTACGGCGAAACAGAAATTCAGCAATATATCCTTCATAATGTATTTGACGTGTTCCGTAGCGAGGAATATTAGCACACGTCTCTCGCCAGGCACGCTCATCGTACATATAAATATGTACTTTTCATATACCAACTGTTCTCTGCTTTAACAAATATGTGCTTTCTAAGTTGAAGCACATACAAAGCACATACTTATAAAGCGCGCCACTAACTTATAGGTTAGTATATATATATATTTGAAATGACTCGGGAAGACATCCACAACAACATATTAAAAAATAAACCAAATCGGAGAGGGAGTCGCTTTTATGCATAAATACCTCCTTTCTCAGCTTGTATCTCCGAAGCTATTTGAGTCCGGCCCTTATATACATATATGAAATGACTCGGGAAGACATCCCCAACATACTAAAATATCAAGCAAATCGGAGAGGAGGCCCCTTTTATGCATAAATACCGTTAATTCCCTCGTATTAATAGCTTTGTATTAGTTAATCAGTTAGTTTCTACGATTAGTATATTACCGTCGGTAACTTTGACTTCGTGTTTGACGATTCGCGCGAAACGTTGGTGGATCGCGATTGTTACTTCTCGTCAATATTTGCGCGACTCACCCTACTCGTGCTGCCCGCCCCCGGGTGGCATCACCATAGACTTATATAGATAGACCGGCTCCTGCCGTAAGAAAAACCGTGCGTAAGATAGACGGTGCAGACATAGTCTCACTGGAACATCTCTCTTTTTCTACTGATCGTTTGGTGGGGATAGAAGTCTAGACTAGTGGGGACTAGTAGGGAATAGCCGGGCTAGCTTCTATCCCCACCAAGCGATCAGTAGGAAAAGAGAGGTGTTCCAGTGAGACTATGTCTGCACCGTCTATCTTACCCACGCTTTTTCTTACGGCAGGGGCCGGTCTATCTATATAAGTCTACGGGCATCCCCAATTATTAGGAAAAGATTGATACTCGTTCACGCTGTACTTCGCAGGAGCGCGAACCGGATAGTGCCAAAGCACTCACTTATCATTTGGATATTGTCGAGTCAACATCTCATTGTTCGGATGTGGTTAGGTTAAGACGTATCATCATTCGGATGTCATCAAGTTAAGCCGACTCTTCATTCGGAAGTCGTCGACAAGTGCGATTCATAAGAGTGTCGTGCCTTGCTAGCCTGCCTTGCTTGCCCGTCTGCCTGCCTGCCATTATTGCACGCTTGCCTTGCTCAACCCTTGCCTGCCTGCCTGCTCCTCTCGCTACCACGGAGTGCTCGCCAGCCGAAAAAAAGAACGAGATCGACAGAGAGACCATTCCCCAGGAGGGCGCCGGGGCAACGATACGGTGAGTCGCTTGCATTCGTTTTTTCGTACCCCCGAGCAACCGGATTCTAGAATTTCTTTTATTTCTGCAACAGAATGTTCATGCAGAACAACTCTCTCGTCTCAGTAGCCCGCCACGAAAGCCAAACTGGGCTTTACTCATGCGACAGCCAATCAGAGCTTTCCGGGGTCACGTGGTCAGACTGTCTGGCCACGCCTCTGGCGCCAGAGGGACCGGTGGTGTGGGTTTGTTTTGACGTACTACCCATATACTATACTGACGTTTAAAACGTTGAACGCGCAAGAGACGACGCGAGAAACGTTGCGAACGTTGAATCTGACGTTTCGAACGCGGAGAAAGAGATCGTCGCCAGAAAGTTCGTGTTACATCGCGATACGGACGTCGCTAGCGCCTTAACGGAATCCTAAACCCGTCTGTATAACCGATTTTCTTTTAAAGCACTAATCTTTTTATTGGCTTTACAGAATAAAATATATATCCTTTTCCAAAGTTAAGGTATATGCACTAATGCTGTCAACGTCGCACGATTTTATGCCAAGAACGAAAATAATTTCAGAAACGCAGATTTTCGTTACCTATTCGAAACGTCAACTCATAACAACATTTGCTTTTTATAAACATTCTACAATTTGTTGTTACAAAATGAGACTCACCTTGACAGCGGATAACATAAGAAAATAACATACCGTTCTCAGAATTAGACTCAGACATCTAATATAAAAATTTAGTGATTCAAAAGATTATATAACTTATAACCTCGTCTATTTTTGTCTATACATATCATTGTCTGTACAAGGACAGATATAGATCGTAACATAGAAATGATAAAAATTTTTTATATTATTTCCAATTAATTTTTCTTAAAGTTAACACGTTCTTTGAGGAGATAAAAAGTGAGGCATAGAAACTTATGATATAAAAAATTAGTTTTTCGTCCAGCAATTAGATTTTACAGAAATAGGAAACAGACTAGATCGTATAATTTATCATTTCGCTATTTCCAAGTATGCTTGTCGTCACCTTCAACTAAACAGTAACAAACAATGCACCCAGCAGCAAACCAAACCATCTCATGTACATAAACTTTGCTAACTAATTCGTTATATATTCAGTTTTTAAAAATATCCGTTACAAAACAAAATGTGTAAACTGATAATAAAAATAATATTAAATATTTCTATCATGTTGCGACAAAAAACTGTTATAATTTTATATGCTCAAAACTTTTTATTTGATTAAAAATATCTAAGAAAAAAGTTGCAATAAAATAAAATAATTATATTAACTATAATATGGGTACACTAGCTGGTTACCCGGGCTTCGCCCCGGAGGACCTTTTGCCCCATTGTAGACATCAGTTAGACAACAGAGGAAATGAACAATATTTTAATTCATTTTTATTATGTCATGAAATAATATTGTTCATTACAATTAAACAAAAGTTTATTGGAGTCAAAATCGATTTAAAATAATTAAATACCGCAACGAAGCACGGGTATTAGGCTAGTAATAAATACAAAAATAAATGTTTGATGATGATTTATTCAACACTATCATTAGGAATCTGAAAGATTTCAGTCATTGCATCAAAGAATGCGGTAATCCAAGTGTCAAAGTTATATTTGACGATGTATGAACAAACAAAAGTTATTTAAAGCAGCGAATCGTTTGTATATTGAACAGTCTTTTTATTATAGCAGAGAATGTGCTGTACAGATATTAAGCGTCGAAGGTAACAAAACAGAAATAATTTGTTAAAGCAGAGAATGGTTGGTATGTGAAGAGTACATATAAATATGTACTTTTTATATACCAACTATTCTCTGCTTTAACAAATTATTTAACGAATAATTTGTTAAAGCAGAGAATAGTTAATATGTAAAAAGTACATATTTATATGCACAATGAATAGTTGTTATATAAATATGTACTTTTTATATACCAACCATTCTTTGCTTTAACAAATTATTTCTGCTTTGTTAACTTCGACGCTTAATATCTGTAGCAGAAATAATTTGTTAAAGCAGAGAATAGTTGGTATATGAAAAGTATGCTTCGTAAGTTGAAGCAAGGTCCACTCTGTACAGGGTTGGGAGGGGGAATGCGGAGGGGGCCTTTGGTATTTTAAAAAAAACAGAAACAATTCATAAAACGAAAAATGCTATATACAAAAAAGTATTATAATTTTATTGGTTTTAAGTAACAAACCTCTATAAATTTCAAATTCTATGCACAAATGTCTACAAAGGGGCGAGAAGTCCTCCGGGGCGAAGCCCTGTTAACCAGCTAGTATAGATTAGCGAATCTCTGAAAACACATTTTACCCATTTTCACCTCCTTAAGGGACAAATTTCTAAAAATCCCTTCTTAGTGGGTGCTTACGTCATGAGAGGAATACACTCCCCGAATTTTATGTTTCTAGGTTCAGGGGTTTGGGCTGGGCGTTGATGAGTCAGTCAGTCAGTTGGGACATTTATTTTTATATGTATATATATAGATAGTACCCGTGCTTCGCAAAGGTGTTCGCAAAAGTAAATAATAACTAATGAAGAAAGAGTATATATAGTTTGAATAAAGCGAAGCGTGTTGATGTAGAAAAACGATGAAGTAAAATTCGAAATATAATATTTTATAAAGAAATAAAAAAAAAAGAAGATTGTAGTGTAAAAAATAATGCCGGTCTCTCTGCCGTAATAACTTTAAACATCTACCATATGATCTCGAGGAAGAGGCGCGCAATACAATTAAAGTTTATCGGAGTCAAAATGGATTTAAAGTAATTAAATACGGTAGCGAAGTACATAATTTAGCAAAATTTGTATTTTTTTCCATTTGCAAAAGATATTACGTTCGTCTTAGACGGTAATAGATATAATGTTTGTAAGAGAGACAGCAACATGTGTCTGTAAAATACACCATGTCTGTAAAAAATTCTATGTCTGTAAGAGACTACCCGCCGCACGCGGGGTAATGCCGTAGTTGGGGTAATTACAAATGGGTTTTGGTTACTGTTTAAAATTATAATTTATATTGATAATCTATAAATATTAATTATTGTAGTTTAAAGTAACTTTGGGATTTAAAGTAACCAAATAACTGGAGTAATATTTAAAATAAAGATTTTTATAACTGAAATTTTATAAAAAACATAAAGAACATGTAATGGTATTTACCTTGAACAACGTGTGCATCCTATCGTCACGTGTTATTGTGCGGCACTGAGCGTATATCGGACTATCGGTATTAAACTAATTGTTATTTTTGACATTCCTAATGATCATACAATACAAAAAAATTGATTTATGGAAATCGGAGGGGGACACAAAAACGGTTTTATTGATTCTCCTCTTTTGGTGCCGACTGCAGTTTAAATTCAAGGTGACATACAATCGCTGATATATTAATGGATAAACATCCTGGCATCTTTTTATCGTTATGTTGTTTTCTTTTTTACACATCACAAAACCAATTTAAAGAAAACAAAGAAACAATTTATAAAACAAAAAATGTTATATATACAAAAGTATTATAATTTCATTGTTTTTAAGTAACAAACATCTATAAATTTCAAATTCTATACACAAATGTCTACAAATATCATGTAAAATAAAAAAACAAATAAATAAAGAAAGGGGTTAAAAATAAGAATTAAACTCCAAATAATAAAATTTTCAAATATTTGTCTTCTTGAAGTCTAAAAATATAATGTGAGGTATTAAATTAAAGCAAATTTCAACCTGCACATAAATGTGGTCATGTCATTCAATGGAACCATGACTTTTAATAATTACAGGGTGTTGCCTGACATGGGGTAGTTGTGCTTGTTCATTGCAATCAAAGGAAAGTTTATTGCAGCCAAAATGGATTTAAAGTAATTAAATACCGTAGCGAAACACGGGTATTAAGCTAGTAAATAATAAAAAATATATTATTGATTTAAACTAAATAAAATAAACGTAAATATATTTTCTAGTCCTATTTTATTTGTATCCTACATATTCCTATTCTATTCTCATACTCAATTAATCCAATTAATCTTGAAAATTAGAATTATGCGCTACTGTCATTTTAATATCAAATTTTATATTACATTTTAAATAAAAAAAATTTTTATTATGTTAAATATATGTCTATTAATAATTACAGGGTGTTGCCTGACATGGGGTAGTTGTGCTAAATTTAAATTGTTTATTGCAATCAAAGAAAAATTTATTGTAGTCAAAATGTATTTAAAGTAATTAAATACCGTAGCGAAGCACGGGTATTAAGCTAGTTTAAAATAAAGACTTCTATAATTGATAAATAATCTTCGGCTTTATTTAACTTTTCCGTTTGATGTTAGCACTTCTTCCACTCTCCCCTACCCTTAAAATTATTTTTGCTAATAAATTTATTGTGGAATAAGAAAGCAAAAGTTATTTTTTTAAAAACTGTTGTTTTGTCTATATTTTCCTCTTTAGAGGTTGATTAGAGAAAAATCCTGAATTATGTTTTTAAATATTTGTATGGGTAACCTTTGTAAGCAAAAACTAAGTCAATATCTCATCGGGCCTAAGAGATATTAACGAATTCGTGAAAACACATTTTACCCCTTTTTAACCCCTTAGAAATTAAATTTTTAAAAATCCCTTCTTAGTGGGTGCTTACGTCATGAAAGGAATACACTCCCCGAATTACATGTTTCTAGATTCAGGAGTTTGGGCTGGGCATTGATGAGTGAGTGAGTCAGAACATTTGTTTTTATACGTATATATAGATAGATTAACTAAAAATTGCTTTTTGTCAGTTACGATATAACAAAAATAACATTAAGAGCGAAATATAAACTCTATTATAAAAAGATATTATTTATATATTATATTATACAACATATAAATATATTTTACGATAAATGAGATAAATGCAATCTGTACTATTATATAAAGGGGAAAAGTTTGTTTGTTCCATTGTTAGGGGTAATTTTAGAAACTATTAAACCAATTTTAAAATTTTTTACACTGGTGAATAGTTTACATTTTCCTGAGTAACATAGGCTATATCATGGTGTAAATATACAAGGTGAACCATTGCGCATAATAGCGGAGGTCTGAGATCTTGACCAATCAGAGCTTGAGCTATTAGGCAGCGCGCTGTTTAAAAATTTCAAAAATAAAATAAGATTGTGTTTAACGGAATTTGGATAAAAATGTGTTTTATTTGTATTAAAAATTATATTTATAAGCATTCGGAACAGAAACTCACCATAGCTGAGTTTTATATCTCCTTCTTTTCTCTGACAAGCTTCGAGCCACTGTCTCCTTAGTTCACCCTCTTTGGGAAAATAATACAACAATACGTTGAAATTTTCTCTGTTACCCACGACCGGTCCGCTCTTGCAATTTTTCACACAACACACCGGCATTTTCAGCACATCGTGCACACTTAACAACCGATAATCAATTATAAACACATTATTAATGCGTTCAACGCATTCGTGACAGACGTACAGCACGTGACAGTGAAACTCAGCAGCCATATTGAATTTCGCACAATAGCTCAAAGCGTAATTGGCTGACTGTCCCCCACTACTTTCAGCCTACTGCGCATCCATCGGAATGGTTCACCTTGTTATTTACACCATGGGCTATATTATATGTGCCAAACTATTGAACCAATTTTAAAAATTTTTACACTGGTGAATAGCCATGGACTGATTTTCTTGCAAAAAGTGCCAAAATTATTTTAATTTTTCGGGAATGGCTACCATAAGGTTCGATTTTTTGTTTTACCGATTTACATCTAAAAATTTTTACACTGATGAATAGCTTACATTTTCCTGAGTAACATAGGCTATACGTGCCAAACTATTGAACCAATATTAAAAATTTTTACACTGGTGAATAGCTACGAACCGATTTTCTTGCAAAAGGTGCCAAAATTTTTTGGGATACCAAGGGGTTCGATTTTTTGTTTTACCTATTTTCTTGAAACCGGTGCAAAAATTTTTCTAATTTTTTGGGGATAATACTCGAGCGATAGGGGGGGAAGGGGGGGCAGTAAGCGTCGTCTCAGAAATCGGCCCGAAATATACATCTCTTTGCGAGCACTGCATTAATGATTAATGCCGATTTTCATGCATCGATTGGAAAAGTACGATTTAATATGTGGGTATATTTAACGTGTGGTTATTTTTAATTGCTAAAAAAAATTAAAAAATTTAATATTTTATCTGAATTTGGCGCAATTTTTCCACTTTTAAAGAACAAAATTTGGCAGAAATAATGCTGAAAGAAATAACTGATTTGTGCTTTTATGGAAAATGTGTTGATCAATAATTTTTTTAAGAGGAAAAAACTTGGGAAGATTCTTGGTTTGCGCGACTAAGCACACCTACTTTTCAAACAAAAAATGATTATATATGTAACTGGTTTTACATAATAAATGTCATGTGAATTTTTTATATGATTTGTTGCACGAGAAAAGAATAATCCATAATAAATTTAAACTAACAATTGGAAGAAATAACTGATTTGTGCTTTTATGGAAAATGTGTTGATCAATGATTTTTTTGAAAAGAAAAAACTTCCAGTTAAAACAATTTCCAGTTAAAGTTTCTTTTGCGTTAACGATTAATAAATCACAGGGACAAGCTTTCAAATTTGTGGGCATAAATTTAAAAAAAGTGTTTTTTACACGGCCTCTACGTTGGTTTATCTAGAGTAGAAAACGCTAAAAATCAATATATTTTGATACGAGAGGGAAATAAAACAAAAAACATAGTATATTCAGAAGTCCTATAGGTCTATATATAAATACATTTTTTTAATTCAATAAAGGTATAAATTTTACGATTTATAATGTAAATTGACACACATCTAGGCACCAAACTATATAATATTGTACTATATAGATAGTGTATTTATATAACATTTAATAAATTAATTCTATTTTTTATATTATAAATTTGTACTAGATATTACTTCATCCATTAAACAAAAATAATATAACCTTTTATGAATGAGAGCTCAATAAAGCGGGTAAGCGGTAAGTACATTAACTCGAAAAAAATATAAATTTTTTGATTTATAATGCAAATTGACACACATCGAACTATATGATGTACTGTATAATATGCGTCTAGCTTTTAGGCCCGCGCTGCGCGCGTACTGAAAACCTAGTAATTTTATATTTCCAACGTTTCTTGTTTTATTGACAATTTATTAGTCTAATAATAAGATTACAATTAGAAGAAGAAAAATATACTTTATTCCCCACTTCTGGGGTTAAAAGGGCGTTTTTAAGGGACGTTCCCAACCCTTCACAACTCCATACCACTCTTCCTATCCAATACATTAGCGTTTTGTAGGGACGTACCCAACCCTTTACAAACAATAATCCCATCCTCAGCCCGACCTGGCCGTATGCGACCCTGTACAATCTAAACACCGCCCTCCCATACACGGCACCCCTCCCCCTTCTCCACCTCTCCCTTCCCTCCCCCACAACCTCATCGTTTCTCCATGCATCCTCCTGCCCCGGTCGCCTGGAATGACGTCCCCTCCTGCCTCTCTTCCTTTGTCCGCTCTCACCTCTGATCCTCCGTTCCTCTCCTATCACCTCCATACGACTGACCTCCATCCTTCTGCCCTCTCCCTCCCTGCTTAACTCTCTGATCCTCCATCCTTCTCCTATCACCTACATCCGACTGACCTCCATTTTTCTGCCCTCTCCTTTCCTGCTCTAATCTGCACATACAAGAATATTAAAACCCCTGACCAACTACCCGCCTCCCTCTTCCTCCTCCCCCTTAGCTTCCAACTATCTCCTCCATTTCCCACCCTCTTTGCTTTACCTCCCTCTCGTCCTTTCCTCCTTTTAACCTCTGCCCCTCCGCACCTCATTACACCTCGTGCCACCTTCCATTCCTCCTCACCTCCTATTAACCTCCGCCCCTCCGTCCCTCATTAGACTTCATACCACCTTCCGTCCTCCTCGTCCCACTCTATCTCTCTACCTTCTATCAAATTCTCCTGTTTGTAGTCCTCACTCTCTTCCCCTTACTCATCTCCATGTACGCCTTCTCCATTATCCTTCACTTCATCTTTCTCTCTTCTCTCGATAGATCCTCCTCCACCCTCACGTTCCACTTACTCTTTATTTCCCACCCTCTATCTAATAGCACCTCTTTATCTTCTTCATCCTCCAGTTCCACTATCAGCACCATCCCCTCCTCCCCCTTCCTCTCTATCACTCCTCTTACCCTGCCATTGCTTCTCAGCTCCGTCCTCACCATCCTTTCCACCGCTCTTCTTCTTTCCTCAGCTTCTTCGCCCTTTACACCTTTGCAGACTATCCTCCTCTTTCTTCTTTCCCTTTCCTGTCCCTCTCTTATCTCCAGTCTTGTCATCATTTCCACTCCGTCTTCTTCTTCACCATCCCTGGTTTTATCTTCTCTCCTTGGTCTGACCGCTCCCCCCGCCCTTCCCACTTTCTCTCCCATCAAACTCCTCCCCATCCCTCTTCTTTGCCATTTCCTACCTTCTACCCTTCCCTGACTTTTCCCTGACTCTCCTCCAGTCCCATCACTCTTGCTGTCACTTCTCATGAGATCCCACCAATTTTCACTTCCCTCACTCCTCGTTCCCTCCTCCGTTTTACCCCGTTTCCCTATCCTCCACCCCTTGGCCTCCATCCTCTTCCTTACTTCTCCCTCCACCCAGTCCTTAATCTGCGCCCCCCTTATATCCCCTTTCTCTCCCTTCAACCGTCCCCCCAATATTTCCTCTTTCGCCCCTTCTGCGCTCATCCCCCCTTTCCCCGTGCTCTCCTTTTGCTCCTCGTGCACCATCTCCCGTTCCACCCTCTCTTCCTCCCTCCTCTCCGTCCGCTCCTCTCCTCGGTCCTCCTTGCACTTCATCGCATACGTCGTCTCATCGCCCCCTCTCCCGGTCCCTCTCCTCGTCTCCATACCCTTTTGTGCCGCCATATCCTCCATCTCAGCTCCCTCCTTCTTTTTTCTATCTGCCCCCTCCGTCTTCCCCGTCCTATTTCCTCTTCTCTTCATCCCTCCGTCCTGCACTCCTCCGACCATTCTCCATGACACATCCTCCGACCGAATCTTCATCTTCTTTCTCTCCGCACTGCCCTTCTCCCTCTCGCTAGCACCCTCCGGCCTCTCGTCTCCATCCTCCAATTTCCCCTCCGTCTCTCTTCTCTGCTCACTCTCCAGCATGCCTCTCCTGATCCCCTTCACCTCCTCTCTCAGTGCCCTCAGCTCACTCGCCAAAACTAGCCTAAGCTCCCTGACCTCTCTTGCCAGTTCCGCCATTCCCACTGACTCCCCCCCCCCCTCTGCTCCCCTACTCGCTCTCCTACTTCACCCGTCCCTCCTGCTTGCGGCCCTCTATTCCCTTCCTCCTGCATGGCATTTTCTTCTTCCTCCTTCTTCTGTATCCCCTTTCTGTTTTTCCCCATCCTCTTCTCTCTTACCTCCTTCCTTATCGCCTCCAACCCCCTCTTCTTACTGTCAGCCTTTGCCTCTCGCCGAGCTGTCACCCTAACTTCCGCCCCCTTCTTCCTTCCGGTCCAGCTCAATCTCCCCTCTCTTAATCTTCCCCCCGACTACCGGTTCCACTTCTCCCTTTCACTCACTCTTGCCCTTCCTCGCTCTTCTCTCCGCGCACCTTCCGCCGCCCCCGATATCACACACTGCTGCCTCTCCTTTCCCGCCACCAGCTCACCTGCTTGGTCCTTTCCTCCTACCTTCCCCCGCTCTTCTCCGTAACAGCGTCTCTTCTAACCGCGGCGAGTCTCCTTGACCTCCTTACTCTTCGTCGCGCACAATCCTCACTCTTTGTCGTGCACGATTCTAAACAAGCCGTATCTCCACGTGCGATCCACAAACTAAAGTCCCGGCGTCCCGCCGTGACGCCAGCCACGGCTGACATCCAGCGCCGCCACGACTTTCCTCGCTCCTTCCACGTCTCAGCAACTCGCCCGTCTTTCCGCGCCATCTCGATCGCCGACCCTCCGTGGTACTTCCGACATCCGCCGCCGACACAGCGACCCACCGCGCCACCCTACACCACGGTCTTCTACTCAGGGCCTAAATTCTGTACACGATACCGACAATTATCAGTGTCGTTGCGCAGGTTTTTCATATTGTATAAAAGCTGCGCAACGACACCGATAGTTGTCGGTATCGTGTACAGAATTGGGCCCCAGGGGCCCCTGGTCTGGAAACTCCAGTGGTGGGGGTGTCTCGCTTAACGTCCACGTTTTCGGTAGTTCGCTCCGTATCCGCACTAATCGTGTCGATCGAAAAGTCGTCTAGAGACCCTGTAATAAGAGTCTAGCCATAAGCGATTTCGGGATAAACCAGTTCTAATACTTTTGATCAACTTTGCGTGATAATGACCTGACAACTATGGTCAATCGGTGTGCGGTGCCAAAGTGCGAGAAAAACTCGAAGAGTTTGAACCTCAAGCGTTCATTCTTTAAAGTGCCGGTGGACGAAACATTGCGCGATAAGTGGAGAGCTGCGATCCCGGGATTAAAGGCAACGCAATTTGTGTGCGACAGACATTTCGATGCCGGTTGTATTGTGAGGAAGTACGTGAGACACGATGCAAATGGACAGCTCCTCGCTGATGTAAGTAAAATTCTAACATACTCTGTATTTTCGGAGCTGATGAGCAGTCGGGATTTGCGAATACTAATTACATACGTGTTCTGATGCAGATTGCGTCGAGCGTCGGCAGCGTCTAAAAGAGAAGTTCGATGAAATTATTCGCAAGGAAGACTGGGAGGCAGATGATATTATTGAACGCAATCACGATTATTCCCTTTCGCCTGCACTTGATTGCATCATCTATTACGTCACAGGTTTCTATTTTCTATTATTTCTCCAAAACGTTATCTGAAAAACATCATGGGCAAGCAATATTAGTGGGTGACAAAGTAATTACGCTTCATCGCTTCGACTAACATCTTTTAGTATGCAGTTTAATATCGATCGCTTATTAATCCCTTTAATGCAGGCTTACGCTTTATCGCTTCGAGTAACATCTTTTAGTATGCAGTTTAATATCGATCGCTTAAATCTTTGTTACCGCTTATTAATCCTTTTAATGCAGGCTTCAACATTTATATTTCGATGGGACATTTTTCAGAACGGTTCTCTCAATTCTCAGCGAAAATGATTTCAAGCATTTGCAAAACAATTATACTGATATAATGTTCTGTGAACGCTATACGTTGTTCTCGCTGAGATACTCATTTTATATATTATTTCATGGGATATTTCAGGATATCTGTGCAAGCAAGTCCTTCGCCGATTTAAGTCCTGTCCTATTTGCTCCGAGGCTATCCTTAAGCCCGATAAAAATCCCACACCCGAGTCAACGCTGGTAGACCTGCGATCTCGAGGAGGATTAATTCATTCGAACCTCAAATTTTTTAATTTGATTCGTTACGTCAAAGAGTGTTTCGCGAAGCATGCCAAATCGTCCGAAGTCTTCGATCTAACAATCAAGGAGGTTCTCTCTAATTATAATTTTACATTCCCGTGTAAAGATCATGCCTCGGAGATTCTCTCTTATGCACTCTGTTATTATATAAGGTTGAGGATGCGCCAATTTACGTACTAGGAAAATCAAAAACTGAAAAAGAAATTTGTACCTCAAAGGAAATTGTCGAAATTGTCAAATCAATAAACAAGTTGATAATTAAAACCATGTCGCCTGCGCGTCATTCAAACCATGTCACAATAAGCGATTTTGTCAAAATCCTGCGAGAGAGAAGGATATACATTATCTCAATTACATCGCTGTAATATCGCTATTATTCGCTATCTACCTATTGCTGCAATACTTATAACACTTTTACAGCTGCCAAATGTGCTACGTTAAAGAGAAAATGTATATCCGTTTCTCTCGCAGGATTTTGACAAAATCGCTTATGGCCAGACTCTTATTACAGGGTCTCTAGACGACTTTTCGATCGACACGATTAGTGCGGACACGGAGCGAACTACCGAAAACGTGGACATTAAGCGAGACACCCCCACCACCATAAAATGGTGCGAGTTTCCAGACCTGAGTAGAAGACCGTGCCCTACACCACCTATCTCCCCTGTCCGACTCCACTCTCCGCACCGCCAGCGCCGGAAGCTCCGCTTCCCCCTCTCTTCACCTCTGCCCCGTCTCGCTCTCGACCGTCATCCTAACCTCCAAACGTCTCTAAAATACTCCAGCCGCCCTCGTTCTTCCACTGCCGACTCCTCGTCGTCTCCCTCATGTCCCCGTGTTCTTCTGCCTCTCGACCATTCCGTCCTTCACTCCACCTTACTCACTACACCATTTTCACCCACCAACTCTCCCTTATCTACCTCTTGCTCCGAACCCAAACCTTACGTTCCACCCGCCGAACCGAAAGTCCCAAGATTACAATTAGATTATGATATAAATTTATAAATGTTTTAATGTTAACCACAATATGACAAAAATATTATATGTTACATTTATTCGCAAATATTCAACATATTTTTCGAGATTAATATTTGTCATTTTTTTGATTCAGTTATTACTTGCTCCTTGTTTTTATGTCTTCTCTCTTTACTAAATATTTGTCGAACCCAAAATCTTCGTTTCCTTTGTTCTTTCCTCTTTTTTTAAATAATTTGTAAATTAAAGGCTATAATTAAATCTTTACGATTCAATTCCTTACGCGATCCCAACTGCGGAGTTGTTTTCCATTCATTAATTTTGTGGTAAGAATTCCGCGCGAATAGCCCCTACTTCCGAATTTGATGAAGCTTGCAGCAATTGTGGACCATTAGCTAGAGGACACGTCTAGACCGTAAAGAATTCTTTAAGGAAACAAATAATAGCGGAGAAATTAAAAAAAAAACAAGATAAATTTTAAGATTTACTGATTACTAATTACAATCTACTAATATGTGTGTATAGATAGTTCACATGTAGGTACTGCAGCCCCTACCCCTACACCTCCACCCCAGCAGCGGGTGATGTGGAGTAGACCTTGCTTCGCGTGGAAAGTTGTAAATCCATGTGAAACCGTATAATAATAAACCTCGTTTTGCCCTGTAAGCAGGGGATGGTGTGGGATGGACCTCGCTTCAAGGGTAGGTCTCCTAAACAGCAGTTTTTAAGTGAAAAGGACCGTTATGATATATACAATCAATATACAGGGTGTATAAAAAGTATGGAACCGGTGAAATATCTCGAAAACAAGATATTTTAAAATAAATGTTTTAATATACAAAAGTTATGGGGTTTAAAAGGATCTATTTACTGACTTTATCAGTTTGACAATGGGTGGCGTCTCTAAGGTCATGCAGGTCAAGATCACCTTAAATTTTTTTAATGAAACCTTCTATTTTTTATTGCATATTCTTGTAGCCCTTGTCGAGACGTTCTCAAAACACTATAACAAAGCACTCTTTTCTTAAGAATTTCCTGAGATATTTCAAATTTTGTCATGATATTTTTCATGTGAAACATGAAATATCTCGTAAAGTATTCACTTTTAGATGATTTTACCTTCATAGTTTTGTACGTAGAATAATGAAAGGAATCTATTGTTGTAAAAAAAACAAAAAAAATTATTTTAAAAAATTTAATTGCATTTTGTAGATGCACTCAATTTTACAAAATTGCAAATGTAAAAAATTAATATTATTATTCGATTCCTTTCTCATTGTTCTACGTACAAAAGTATCAAGGTAAAGTAATCGAAAAGTGAATACTGTACGAGATATTTCATGTTTTACATGAAAAATATCATGACAAAATTTGAAATATCTCAGGAAATTCTTAACGATAGAGAGCTTTGTTATAATGTTTTAAAAACGTCTCGACAAGGATTACAAGAATATGCAATAAAAAATAGGGGGTTTCATTAAAAAAATTTAAGGTGATCTTGACCTGACCTTAAAGACACTACCCATGGTCAAACTGTGATAAGGTGAATAAATAGATCTTTTTAAACCCTATTACTTTTGTATATTGAAACATTTATTCTAAAATGTCTTGTTTTCGAGATATTTCACCGGTTCCAGATTTTTTATACACCCTGTAGAATAAACTTGCCATTTACGGTCGAGCTTAGATCTCATAGTAGCTCATTAATATTTTCTGTATGTATAAACATATTTTTCTCCAACTTTAGAAAACTGCGCGCCGGCTAAATCGTCAGACTTACAACACAGCTTTAGTAAAATCCTCTCCCTCCCCCTCTAATTAAATCGACGATTTAATTTTGATTTAAATAACTTTGAAGAATTTATTGCAAAAAAATATTACCTCAGTCAGGATTCGAACCTGGAACTTCCCGCAATCCGTGTCGGGTGTCGTACCAATTCGACCACTAAGGCATGTGGTAATATTTATCGCAATAACCGGTTAATAATAATTTGAACGTCTTTTCTCAGGCCGACGTAAACAATATCAAATGAAAAGGACTGTTATGATATACAATCAATATAAAATAAACTTGCCATTTACGATTGAGCTTAGTTCTCAGCTTATTATTATTTTCTGTATGTATAAACACATATTTTTCTCCAATTTTAGAACCTTTACCACATGCCTCAGTAGTCGAATTGGTACGACAACCCGACACGAATTGCGGGAAGTTCCAGGTTTGAACCCTGGCTGAGGTAGTATTTTTCGCAATAAATTCTTCACAGTTATTTAAATGAAAATTACATCGTCGTTTTAATTAGGGGGGAGGGAGAGAATTTTACTAATGCTTTGTGTTGTAAGTCTGACAATTTACTAGGCGCGCAGTTTTCCAAAGTTGGGGAAAAATATGTGTGTGTTTATACATACAGAATATAATAATAAGCTACTAAGATCTAAGCACGACCGTAAATGGCAAGTTTATTTTATAGCAGTTTTACCTTTTTTTTCCATGTCAAAATATTGAAAAATCTAAATTAAGCCAAATAATGAAAATTTTTTTTCTCGGAAACTAAGCATTTTCACAACTCAACACTGTACGTGTTTCGACTTCATTTAGTAAGTACTACATACCTGTAAAATCTCATTGTTTATTTTCCTTTTTATGTTAATAACTTCCTGAAAAAAATATAAAATATTTATTAAAAGAAATTTATTAGTATAAATAAAATATTTATAAACGAATAATATATATTTAATTTGCCAGTAATTATAAACCAGAAATAATTACTTTAAATCAACTTAACTGGCAATATTTAACGTCTTCCGATATGAAAATTGAAAGACTGCGAGCCGACTTGGTTTGTCGAATTCACACAGCACTCTTTGAATCAATCGTCGAGACATTAATTTCGACCATGGGTTTTGGTCCCTTGATGTAGATAGTTTAATTTAATTTTTAATTTTTATTGCGAAAAATATTACCCCAGCCAGGGTTCGAACCTGGAACCTCCCGTATTCCGTTCGGGCGTCGTAGCCAAGAATGAAAAATTCGGTGTTCCATCTTATTGTTATTTAGTCACCTTATGTGTGTTATTGCGATAAATATTATCACATCCCCCGCTGATCGAATTGATTACGACCATCGATTTATAAAGCAATTATTTCTGTTAAAGTAATTATTTCTAAAATATTTATGTTGTGTACAATAATTATGTACAATGTAAAGTGTAATCTCTTATCATGTTTTCACATATAAATATTTAGTAAAATTTTATATTTTATTTTCACAAAAAATTAAAACGTAATATATAAAAATTACACTAAAATAATATTTCTTTTGCTAAATTTATATTATTTCTTTATTTCCTTCATTCCGTTCCGCTTTTATATATAACTATGGGTTTCCCTTGAAGTATATTTTACGCCTTACGGAAAAACGGAGATAATTGTAACCTAAAATTTGCAATAATTTTGAACCTATCTGTGGCCGGTATTCATAGTCGAATCTAGGGATGACGATTATCCGTTTATCCGGATATCCGAATATTTGAGATAGAGATAGATCCGAGATAAAATAGTTATTCAATTTAAGTAAAAATTCGGATTCCGCGGATTTTGTTTGGATCCGGATCTTGTTAATAAGGATCCGAATCTGATGCCATGCCGTTTAGATTTCCGATTAAATTATTCGGTCGTTAACCAGATCTCGGATTCAAATCTTAAACGCTAGTTACCACAAATCATAAATCTTAAGCACGAGTTACCGTGGAGATTTTTATCATTATTAAATTCATGATACTTAATTATTATACTAAAACATAGAAATAATTTAGCTTAATCCGTTAACTACTTTAGACGCCGAGGATACTCGCGCGACGCGATATCGTCAGACGCTTTGGATCAGTTAACTTGGGCCACAAGTTTGTCAAGCAAACTTCTGTTGTTCCATGCTTTCAAATTTATTACAATGAAAAACAATTCAAATAAATTAGTATTTTGTCTTTATGCATTTTTTCTTTTTACTTCTCCTCTTACCTCAAATATTAATATAAAATAAAAAATTAGTTGCTGTTGATTAAACAATCTTGATTTTTAGTCATATTTGTAGTCAAATTATGAAAGTTTGCTTGACAAACTTGCGGCCCAAGTTAACTTCAAAGCGTCTGACGGGCAATATCGTCGCGCGAGTATTCTCGTTCAAACTCCAAAACGTCTGACGAGGGCGATATCGTCGCGCGAGTAATCTCGTCCAAAGCAGTTAATGCATATCACACAGAAAAATATATATTACCCTCAAGCTAATATTACTTGTTTCAAGTATTGATAAGTTCATATATCCGCAAATCTACCATAAAGTCGTCATAAGTATCACATTTACTTAAAATATATTCTAGATCTTAGCAAGTTTACTTGAAACAACAATATTAAATTACTCAAACCAAATAAAATAAAATGAGTAATTGCTTTTCTTGGCTGTAGAACGATATTTTTCTAGGTTAGGAGGTTTTCGTGCGCGGTGCGGAGGAGTACAGTTTAGAATATTAAAATTCCTGTCATCAGGTGGACTCGAACCTGGTTCCTTGTGGTTATGAGTTTGACACTTTATCACTAGGCCACATCTCTGATTATATTCTTAGTACTGCAGTATCTAGTTTTGACAGAAGTGATTCATTGATTTCAAGTATTACTTACGAAAAAACACTATTAGGAACTACTGGGAACCACTATTGAAAATCACTACTCGTAACACCAGTAGTAAATTCGCGGATTATTGAAGATCACTATTGGGAATTACAGTAATCCCACTATTGAGGATTACTGGAATCCACTATTCGGGATTATTGAGATTCAACTAGTCAGGATTACTGGGATCCCACTATTCGTGATTACTGCCCAGTCAGAAATCATCAGTTGAAAAGACGTTTATTAGTTGCTTATAAGACGTCTATATTTTTAAAAACATTTTACAATATTATTTTTAACGTTTTCAAAAATGTATATACATGCCTATTGGTGTCATTGCAAACTAGCATGGAAAGATGCGGTACCGTGCACCTTTCTTAAAATATCTCAGGAAATTCTTAACGAAAGAGAGCTTTATTATAGTGTTTTGAAAACGTCTCGACAAGGGCTACAAGAATCTGCAAAAAAACTATTTTTTATTTAACCCGCTATGGTGTTTTATTTAAAAAATTTAAGGTGTTCCTGATCTAAATTTTTTATATAAAAGCTCCTATTTTTATTGTATATTCTTATAGTCCTTGCCACGTTTTTAAAACACTATAATAGTTATTTTTTGTTAACAATTTACTGAGATATTTCAAATTTTGTTATAATATTTTTAATATAAAATATGAAATATCTTGTAAAGTATTCATTTTTCGATGACTTTACCTTAATACTTTTATACATAGAATAATCAAAGAAATCGAATAATTTAATAATAATATTAATTTTTACATTTGTAATTTTTCAAAATTAAGTTTGTCCACAAAATGCAATCAAATTCTTTAAAATTAATGTGTTCTTTTTACATTATTCGATTCCTTTCATTATTCTACGTATAAAAGTATTGAGGTATATAAAGTCATCGAAAAATAAATTACGAAATATTTCATATTTTATATTAAAAATGTAATGACAAAATTTAAAATATCTTAGGAAATTCTTAACGAAAGATGGTTGCATTATGCGATAATGTTTTGAAAACGTCTCAACAAGGGCTACAAGAATATGCAATAAAAACTATTTTTTATTTTACCCTCTATGGGGTTTTATTTAAATCGTGAGAATATCGTGTAGATGTTCTTTTTAAAATCCCCCATATATCTCATTTATCTCAACAAGATATCCTGTAAATATTCTGTACAAAAGTGTCAGTGTATACATGTAATGATATACTGATAATATTTTATGGATATTAAGATATATTTGGGATATACGGGATAAATTCAGTATATTCCACAGATCTTCTTTGCTGTGTGGGAGATCAAGTCAAACAGAGTATTTTCTATCTGATTACCTCACAATTTTAATATATTATATATTTGTGTTACAATTTATTTACTCCTATAACATACATGTTTTTTATTTGCAAAAATAATGTTAATAAAAAATGTTTAAAAAATTTTTTTTTAAATAAATAATTTCTTTAAATTGTTACAACAATGCACAAAAATGGTTATAGCACTGATAAAAATCAAAACAATACATATAGTAATGGTTATAACACTGATAAAAATCAAAACAATACATAAAGTAATCAAACGCGTATACATTGCATAATTCATTCCTTTGACTATTTAAATCGTGACTATTTAATATTAACCAGATATCACAGTTTTTTGTAAATATCTTGAAAATTATAGATTTTAAGAAAAAATGACAATGTACGTTTTGTATAGATCTTGATCAGATCTACAATTTTGATCTCTTGAGTTTTTTCGATATTCCTCATAGTTTTTGAGAAAAACTCATTTGTTTATATTTTTACGTGTATTTTGTTTAAAAAAACATAGAACAGCAAAGGCAATTTTGGTGGATTTTGGATATTATTCAGCAGATATATTTTTCTGAAAATTTTAAGCCTAAAAACGTGCGTGGTGCAATTTTTTACGGGTTGACCTCTTTTTTTCCGTATATCGCTTGTACTATAAATTAATGTCAAATAAACGATAAGTAAATGTCTTTTCAAATCATTATTGTAAAAAAATAATTAATGTGAAATAAATATTAAATTAATATTAAATATATGTTAAATAAATATTTTTTCAAATCATTATTGCAAATAAATTATTAATACAACATAAATATTAAATAAATATTTTTTCAAATTATTATAGCAAATAAATTATTACTAATGTAAAACAAATTTTAAATAAACGTTAAATAAATATTTTTTCTAAATCATTATTTTAAATAAATTAGCAATGTAAAGGAAATATTTAATAAATATTATTGCATAATTATCTCAAAAGCTAGTGTAAGAAAAGCAAAATACATCTCTCATTCTTATAAATTGATTAAAATTCGTAATAGCTCAATTATTATGACTTTTCAGCCAAGTAATGAGAACTATTGTCTCGTCAATAGTGCGGAATAAGAATACTGGTCTCAGTAGTCTTCAGTATTCGGAATGTACTTCGTAATAGTGGTGTAAAAGTAGTATACACTCTTTATCAGTAGTAGATGTGTGGAGTCCACTATTCGACATTAGCGGCGTAAGTAGTGAACACTACTGAACGCGATTATCACTACTGACGGGAGTAGTGCACACTATTCAGCACTATTGAATCCAATAGTAACACTACTTACTACGAATAGTGACACTATTAATCATCAGTAGTGATTACTCAGGCCCAATAGTATTTTTCCGTAAGGGTTTCATATTCTTACCTAAATATTCAAATCAAGCTTATGTTGCTTTTTTTAGATAAATAAGTTTCAGAACATACTTGAAAGAAGAATAAATTCTTCTTTTAAGCACATGAGTATAAGCTTTTCTAATACGTGTGATGAGTATATCTTAAAACTAATATTAAGAAAATATTCTTTGTTGAAGAAAACTATTACTCAAACGAAATAAAATAAAATGAGTAATTGCTTTTCTTGGCTGTAAAACGATATTTTTTTGTGTGTAGGTTAAATAAACATCTAAGAGCCATACACTTATTAATAAACACTGATAAAAATAAAGATAATCAAAAGCAACGGTAAGTAGTTCTTCAAGTTCTACTGATATTGTGTTATACGTACGTAGTATTTTCCATTATCTAGATAAAATTATTTACACATGTGCTTCATATGTCCTTTAATTTTATTCATTTATTATAGACAAAAGGAAGAACAAAATGACAATAATGATCAAGATGAAGACTTTGATGACTCTCAAAGGGAGTTCGATGAAAGTGACATTACGATACTTGTTTTGCTGCAGGTCCATCGCAGGAAACAGTAAGACGTGCCACACGAGGGCGATCCACATCCACAAAGAAGGAGCAAGAAAACATCGATCGCGCTTTAGCACAACTTATTGCCTTAAATCAACTGCCTATCTCATTCACTGAATCTGAGGGATTTTGCAGTTTTATGACTGTTGTTGACCCCTCATACAAGGTTTGTGCATAAAAAAGAGTATAGATAGAGAGTATAGACTTTTTACAATTTGTGTTTAGTTTTTATTAAAATTTGGATGTAGTAAATAAATATTTTTACTTTTTTTTACTTTATCGTCGGTTCTTGGAATTACTACTCGCGATTTCTTTTTAGTCGCAAAGAATGAATCTATATGTTCTATGTACACATATTTCAGACGTATACTAATATGTTCAAATGTTACTTTTATATTTCAGATACCTTACTCGGAGACCCTTAAGAAAAGACTGTATCTGCTGTATGCTGAAAGAGAAGATCAAGCTGAGATGTCCAAGGCTGGGTCTGTCACGTGCATTTCGGACTTCTGGAGCTCGAAAACTCAAGATGCATACATGACAGTGGTTGGTTAATTCTTAACAGACAATTGGGAAGTAAAATCTTACACACTAACAACGGAGGAAGACAAAGAACGCCATACGACCATTAAGTAATATAAATGCAAAATTACTTGAAGTTCTGCATGAATGGGAGATTGAAGGAAAAACTACAACTGTTATTACTGACAACGCTATAAATATAACGAACGCTGTCAAAGCTCTATCAAATTTGATAGTAAATAAGGGGACAATATGTGCAGCACATATTATGCAGCTTGCAATATCCAAAGGATTGGATGTCGAATAAATTGTACCTCTTTGTCAAAAAGCAAGGAAGATGGACAAATATTTTCGTCATTCAAATATAGCGTGTGACGCATTAAAAGCAAATCAAGAGAATCTCAAGATGCCTGTGCTTAAGTTGGTACAAAACATTCCTACTCGTTGGAACTCTACATTTGATAAGCTTAAGCGCCTCTTAAAGAATAGACGTCTCGTGGAAAGTGTCTTTGCCGACAGATCTGTAACCAAGCCAAAAGTCGCTCAAAATCTGGAAATCTCAGCATACGAGTGGCATATTATGGAGAATTTTGTCAATGTGCTCAAGTCCTTATACAAGTAGCAACTACGGTACTATGTGCTAATAATTCACCCTTCTCGATAGTTCGCCCAATCGTCCGTTCACTGTTGGAGAATCATCTAAATCATAATTTATTGGACAATAATTTGCTCCGCAAATTCAAAGAAGTGGTATGCCAGAAACTCAGTGTTGAACTAACAATAAGTCATTTATGCATTCAAATTAATGTTTACATTTTAGTTTGTTGGAGTCATTATATTGGTAACAGACACACTAGTGTAACAGTTCTGTAATTCATAAGTTGTCAGCACTAAGATGCTATAGTTCTTTTTACTTTTTCTAGTTTGTGGTACTTTATTTGAGATGTCTCTCACATATCTTCTGTTACCGCGCCTTTCGTTCACGAGAGATTTCCAGAGTTTCCTACATTATTCAGTTAAACTTGTAACGTAATAAAGTTATACTTATATATTTAATCTCATCAAGTCTGTCTTCAGCATATTATCAATCCCAGCATCTGCTAATAGGTTATGGGTCCAGATCCATCGAAAGTAGTTCTTTGAAGACTGAAAGAGTTTAAAGTGAATTGCCTTAACCTAAAACGACCGACTGTTACTGCGTTCGGCAATACAAATCTGAGGCGTCGGAGTGCTCTTTTACCTCGCAAATCGTTCGGCAATACATATCTGTTTGCTCTGTGTCATCTTATCTGCGTTCGGTATTAACAGTTTCAGAGCAAATCGAGCTCCTCGATTCGCTCTGGATGTAAAGACCGAGCTCATAGAAGAGACGGTTATTTGCGCGCAAAAATTGAATTGTATTAGTCGAAACAATGCCGTTAGCCATTTTGTGTGCAATGTTCTTTTGTTATATCAAGCTGCATGCTCTCTGATACGGGCTTTAGACTGTTTCTTGGTTAAAATTTCAAGGTTAAGATCGCAGTATCCTTTTGATAGTTCTGATTAATTAGCAATTATGTCTTCAATTAATTGTTCTGAAAATGATGCTGAAACATTCGAGATATTAAATATTGACGGTCAACAATATTTATATAATAAAAAAGGTAAATTCTTTGTTAATTATTAAACTTGTTACTATTGCAAATAGCTACAGCTGTGTCTAATTGATTATACTATTATTATAAAGTATTTTGTTTATAACTTTAAAATATTCTCATCTTGTTCGACTTTTCTTGACATCGAGTTGTGTTCTTTAATATTTTTGTACATCTTTAACAAGCTTTTTTATATAGTGGTGTTTTTATCACTATAATTATAATTTGAGTTACTTAATAAGATCTAAAAATTTTATAAATTTTTAAATCAGAACTTGTTATACAGGGTGTTACTAAAAGACCGCCCACTAACTACATAGCGGTATTCCTTGTCAAAAACTGAGTCGAAAAGTCCTGAACCACTTTTTTCTATAATGCTTAACAAAGCCGTAATCATTGAGTAAAGTTAGTCCAACCAGCGTCGTTCTTTAGCCGGGCGAACGTCGGTGAGCCGCGCGCCTGATAGTGTGCGTGAGCGCTCCGCCGCGCATCGCGCGGCGTCAGGACGGCACGGCCGCGGTCGGCCGCGGTCGGCCGCGGCGGTCGCGTTTTGCTTTCGCGCGCGTTGCGTGCAATATTCTTACGCATTGTAATAAAAGAAATAATTTTTCCTGCACTAAAAATCATTTTTTACTCTTGTCAGAAGTACCTCCTTGCAGAAAATTTTGATAACGGATAAAACTTTCGCCAAGACATAACTATTATTAAGATATAAAAATTTAAACAAATACAAAAAATTATACTGTGTATTTTACAATACAAAAATTTACAATACAAAATTTTGCAATATAAAATTTTACAATAAAATATTATTTTCTAATCCGTTTCGTTAAATATCTTTGCGTTAACTTAATTTAAATTATAACACAAAGCACTTATTGAATCTTTCTACGAGGTTTGCCCCTAGTTACTCAAAAGTAATAAATTTTTTAAGGGAAATTTACTGTAACAATTAGATATTTAAATAATCTCGTACTTAAAAGGAAATACATTAAAAATATTATTAAAAGATAAAGTATTCAAAAATAAAACAAATTTCTTTTTTTATAAAAAAAAGATTTATCCTAAGTTATAAATAACGCTATCCAGATGTACAATCTTTTTGAAACTTAAGGCAAATAAGAGCAATCCGCCGAGCGATCAATATTAATTTTTATAGCGAATAATAAATAATAACACGTTTAATAACTTAAAACAAAATTCAATACAAACGTTTCTATCTTAGTTTAGACGCATAAATAAAAGTGAAATGTTATCGTATTCATAAAACATTGTACAGCGGTAAAGTTATTGAAAAAGGTTGAACATAAGGTAAATTACGTGATAACTGCTGCGTTTTAAATAAAGTGAAATTGAAAATAAATAAAAGGTCAAGGACTCTCGAAAATTTCAACAAACAAGTAAAGGGCACTGAGAGTCAACGCGGTTCTTGATGCGTTGAAATATCAGATTACTGATTTATTAATTCATTGTACATTCAATCCGAATTCGTACGTTTCGGCTCAGGATTGAGCCATCTTCAGCGATATAAATTAATATTTGATCAAGTTCTCCATTATACTCTAGTAAGTTTCATGATTGGAAGATCCAGAAATGATGTTAGTTTGTAAATGACTACAAGATCAAAATCTGTAAATCCCAACTGAATTAAATAAATATGATTAACTCACCAGATAGTCAAGAGAACGAAAACATTACACAGAAAGCCATTATCAAAGAATCAAGTACAACGTTTTATTCGGACTTTGTTCTTGATGTTTGTTCTTCTGGCCTTGATCCATGATTTCATGAGTTTTACCGTGTAATATCCAAAGGTGGAAGAAATAAATTTGAAAAATTGTAACTGTTGACGCAGTCAAATGATGTAAATGATGTAAACGATGTAAATGACTACGAGATCAAAATCTGTAAATTCCAAACTAACATCGTTTCTGGATCTTCCAATCATGAAACTCACTAGAGTATAATGGAGAACTTGATCAAATATTAATTTATATCGCTGAAGATGGCTCAATCCTGAGCCGAAACGTACGAATTCGGATTGAATGTACAATGAATTAATAAATCAGTAATCTGATATTTCAACGCATCAAAAACCGCGTCGACTCTCAGTGCCCTTTACTTGTTTGTTTAAATTTTCGAGAGTCCTTGACCTTTTATTTATTGAAGTTACGCTGGCTGAAAGGTAATGCGTCAACAGTTACAATTTTTCAAATTTATTTCTTCCACCTTTGGATATTACACGGTAAAACCCATGAAATCATGGATCAAGGCCAGAAGAACAAACATCAAGAACAAAGTCCGAATATAACGTTGTATTTGATTCTTTGATAATGGCTTTCTGTGTAATGTTCTCGTTCTCTTGACTATCTGGTGAGTTAATCATATTTATTTAATTCAGTTGGGATTTACAGATTTTGATCTCGTAGTCATTTACAAACTAACATCGTTTCTGGATCTTCCAATCATGAAACTCACTAGAGTATAATGGAGAACTTGATCAAATATTAATTTATATCGCTGAAGATGGCTCAATCCTGAGCCGAAACGTACGAATTCGGATTGAATGTACAATGAATTAATAAATCAGTAATCTGATATTTCAACGCATCAAGAACCGCGTCGACTCTCAGTGCCCTTTACTTGTTTGTTTAAATTGAAAAGTTAGCTGCAATTCGTATAAGTTTTTTCATAAAGATGTAAAATTCACTTATCAGACAGTGTAATATCAATCTCGTGATAATCTACCGTGTCTGGTTTCAGTGATTAAACAATGCTTATGAGTTAAGATCAGTGCACGGATTGAAGGCTTAAGCTGATGCGCAAGGTGAAATGAGTACATACAAATGTCATGAAGTATCATATAACAAAATAACATTAGTAAATAAAAAATATAAATTAAATAAATAAGCTAGTAAATAAAAAATCTTTCTAATGATTATTCTCCTATTGTCGAAAAACTTCCACACAATTGACATCTGTAGTCTGTTTTATTCATTAACTTATTTTTATTTATTTACGAGTGTTACTTTGTTATATGATGCTTCATGATATTTCTCTGTACTCATTTCAGCTTACGCTTAAGTCTAGGCCTTCAGTCCGTACACTGATATTAACTCATAAGCATTGTTTCGTTACTGAAACTAGACGGTAGATCATCATGACACTGATATTACACTTTCTGGTAAGTAAATTTAACATAAAAAAACTTATACGAATTGCAGCTAACATTTTATTTTATTTAAATGACCGCATTTACTTTATTTTTAATCTTTTCTAACATCTTTACCGCTGACCTACGTATTACGAATATGATAACATTTCATATTTATTTATGCGTTGTTAACGATTTGATTTAAGATTATTGTGAAATATTACAATAAAGAGGATCTAAACTAAGGCCAAAGCGTTTGTATTGTATTTTGTTTTAAGTTATTAAACGTGTTATTATTTATTATTCGCTATAAAAATTAATATTGTTCGCTCGGCGGTTTGCTCTTATTTGCCTTAAGTTTCAAAAAGATTGTACATCTGGATAGCGTTATTTATAACTTAGGATAAATCTTTTTTTTATAAAAAAAGAAATTTTTTTTATTTTTGAATACTTTATTTTTTAATAATATTTTTAATGTATTTCCTTTTAAGTACGAGATTATTTAAATATCTAATTGTTACAGTAAATTTTCCTTAAAAAATTTATTACTTCTGAGTAACTATGGGCAAACCTCGTAAAAAGATTCAATAAGTGCTTTGTGTTATAATTTAAATTAAGTTAACGCAAAGATATTTAACGAAACGGATTAAAAAATAATTTTTGTATTGTAAAATTTTATATTGTAAAATTTTGTATTGTAAAATACACAGTATAATTTTTTGTATTTGTTTAAATTTTTATATCTTAATAATAGTTATGTCTTGGCGAAAGTTTTATCCGTTATCAAAATTTTTTGCAAGGAGGTACTTCTGACAAAAATAAAAAGTGATTTTTAGTGCAAGAAAAATTATTTCTATTATTACAATGCGTAAGAATATTGCACGCGACGCGCGCGAAAGCAAAACGCGACCGCCGCGGCCGACCGCGGCCGTGCCGTCCTGACGCCACGCGATGCGCGGCGGAGCGCTCACGCACACTATCAGGCGCGCGGCTCACCGACGTTCGCCCGGCTAAAGAACGACGCTGGTTGGACTAACTTTACTCAATGATTACGGCTTTGTTAAGCATTATAGAAAAAAGTGGTTCAGGACTTTTCGACTCAGTTTTTGACAAGGAATACCGCTATGTAGTTAGTGGGCGGTCTTTTACAAACTTTGGCATATTATTTGTAATGTTTAAAAATATATTATTTTTGTAGATGACATTTATCAACCTATTGTCATACAGACACAACCCTAAAATGAATTAAGTGAGTGAAAAAACGGTATGGCCAAAATCTAATTATAATTAATTCACATAGAAAATCCAATTCCTAAAAACTCTAAATAGTATCAATTAAATGAAACTCACGTGAAAAATGTACAAGTTTTATTTTAGCAGAAATCGAATTGAATAGGAATCAGCTCTAAACAGCTCTGAATCGTTCGGCATTAAGTTTAGTGCTCGGTTTGTTCGAAGATTACGTGACTCAAACTCGACATCTGCTCGCTCGCATCTCAGATTTGCATTGCCGAACGCAGTATGTATAAAGACGATGACGTCGGAATCGATGTTTATTATAACGAAGTTGAATAATGGAATATATTTTAATTGGTGATACAAGATAAAAATGTTACTGATCGAGAAGGGCGTTTGGACGGTAATTACAGCGAATCCGCCAAATCTTGTTACAAACGACTGGACACAAAAGGACAAAAAGGCACACACCGCAATTGCGTTGAACTTAGAGGACGACCAAATTCAACAAATCAGAAATTGTGATACAGCGAAAAGTGCATGGAAAAATTTGCAAGATTTCCACGAAAAAGATACGCCAAACAACAAAGTGAGCATCTAGCAACAGCTTATAACAACACGGTTAGACAAAGGCGGTAATGTCGAAGCTCATGTAACCAAAATGACGGAATTATTTAAAGACTTTATAGCTTATGGAGATGATTTAGTAATTATTTAGAAAAACTAACACAGCTGGGATGACTTTGACCTTGACATATGTTGTTAAAGACATGATTCTGAGTAACCTTTCCTTATAACTTAATCGGCGGTCGCTGTTTATTAAAAAGTTATTAACAAATAAAATTTGACAAATATATAGTAGTTATTTTGAGTATTATGACGAGATCAATCGCCACTTAAATATGTTGTAGAAGAGGTCTTTCTGAGTAATTCTACGCAAGAAAAAAGGGGGACGGCATTGGTTTAGAAAATATAGCAAATTAAAATTTCAGAATTTTAATGCTTTTTATTATATATTATAAACCTATAAGTTAGTGACGTGCTTTATAAGTATGCGCTTTGTAAGTTGAAGCACATACAAAGCACATACTTGTAAAGCGCGTCACTAACCTATGCTAAGTTGTAAAGCGAGGTCCACCTTGCCTACCAGCGGAGGGGGTGCGGGAGGGGGCCGAAGGCCCCCCTTACACCCCACGCGTGTGTGTGTGTGTGTACACCATGTGGCTGCGAAACATATTCATCATCGAAAGTCAAGCGATTTAAAATAACTACTATATTTGTCAAACTTTTTTTGTTACTAACTTTTTAATAAGCAGCGACCGCCGATTAAGTTATAAGAAAAAGTTACTCAGAATCATGTCCTTGACAACATATGTCAAGGTCAAAGTTATCCGAGCTGTGTTAGTTTTTCTAAATAATTACCGATGATTTAAAGCAGGAATTAATTTTGTGTGTCACAATTCTCAGTTCACTACCGGAAAGCTATGATGTATTGGTTACAACATTGGAGAATCGCAAAGATGAATTAACATCAAGTGTTGTTTGCTCGGCTGTGATTGCGGAATATCGAAAACATCTCAAACGAAGCCGTGATAATAATACTGAAGCCGTATTAAGGATCAGCTTGTCAGCCAAAGGGTCATCAAATGCAAAAGGTGAAGCAATTGACATCAGTAAGTCGAAATGTCTTTTCTGCAAGCGCAAAGGCCACTGGAAAAAAGATTGCCGTAAGTTACTTGCGCATAAAGAGAAAAAGAATCAAGGTCAACAAAGTAAGACTCGGCAGCAGGTAAATTCGGCTGAAGCTAGCGGTACCACTCAACATTTATTCGCAGCAATGATGTTTAATAACGACGGCTGGTTGGTTGATAGCGGAGCAACTAATCACATGGTGAGTAGGCGTAAAATTTTTACCGACCTGAAGAAGCATTCCGAAAGTATCTACGTAGCAAACGGTCATAAAGTTACTGCAGTCGGTAAAGGAACAGTCAATGCAAAATTCATAAATATATCAGGCGACATTGCAGAGGTTACGATTGGAAATGTATTGTATGTACCAGATATACAAGGAAATTTTATTTCTGTACGGCGTTTGACCACAATGGGATATACGGTGACTTTCGATAATGATAAATGTTGTATTGTTTGTGCACATGACGGAGTACAAGTTGCATTGGGCGAACTTTGTGGAAATCTGTACTAGCTGAAGACACCAAATATGATATGTGTAATAAGAAATTCAGATCCGGAACCAATAAAGAACTGCGTTCATAAATGGCATAGTATTCTCGGCCATAGAGACATCCAGGTAGTGAAGCCATTGCCATCAAGCGATCTCGTCGACGGTATTCATTTTGACGAATGCAGCAAGGAATGTAACAACATATTAAACTGCGAGGTATGTCTTCAAAGTAAAATAAGCAGGATGAAGTTTCCGAATTCGAATAATCGAGCGAAAGAAAAAGTTGGACTTGATTCATTCGGATGTTTGTGGCCCCATGCAGACAGCGACACCATCTGGTAAAAGGTACGTTCTCACCTTTATAGATGAGAACGTACTTTAAATATGTAAGGTACATATTCTATATGTACCTATTCTAAATTTACTGCTGTTTACCTTATTAAAGAAAAATTGGAAATTTTTGGTAAATTTAGAGAATTCGTGGAGATGTGCAAGACGATGTTCAATCGTGAATCGAAAATGATTCGCACAGATAGAGGAGGAGAGTACATGAGTGTCAAATTCATCAAATTCTTGGATTGAGAAGGCATTCAATACCATAGAACGGCGCCATACAGTCCCCAACAAAATGGCGTTGCCGAGCGTAAAAATCGGACTCTCATCGAGATGGCAAGGTGCATGATCTTGGAAGCTAAGCTTAAAAACAAGTTTTGGGGCAAAGCAGTCGTAATGACGAATTACATACAGAATCGTTTGCCAGCCAGGGACATCGTGCAAACACCGTTTGGAAATTGGTATGGTACCAAACCCAATTTAAATTTTTTCAAACAATTTGGATCGAAGTGTTACGTACATGTACCTGATAAAAAGCGGAGGAAACTTGATTCGAAAGCAACTGAGGCAATTTTTGTTGACTACAATGCGATTTCAAAAGAATATAGGTGCTGCGTTCTATCAAGCAAAAAAGTAGTCATAAATCGAGATGCCAAATTCGTCTACAAGGACAGCGATTGGAAAATTAATCAAGATCAGTTTAAGGAGGAGAGCGAAGTCACAATTACGTATCTATTTGAAGATGAATTCTACAGTGCTGATGAAGAGGATAGAATAGAAGAGAACGATCCAGCAACGGGTGAAGCATCAAAAAATATTCAGCAGTCACCAATAGCTCAATGAGAAATTAACGAACATGCTCCTGATAACGATGAAGGTGAAATCGGAGTACCAGAACTTCGTCGGTCGACAAGATCGAATTTAGGGGTACCACCACGTCGTTACACTGAAGAAATCAACGTCGTCAAGGAAGAATTAGTCGAGCCAAAGACATACAATCAAGCAATCAGTTCCGAACAAAAGAATGATTGGATTCAGGCAATGAAGAACAAAATTAAGTCGCTTAAGAAAAACGAGACGTGGGAGCTTGTGGACCTGCCGAAGAATTGTCGTGCAATTGGTTGTAAATGGGTATACAAAATAAAATCCCATGGTAAAAATGAAATATTCAAGGCACGATTGGTTGCACAGGGTTTCTCCCAAAATATGGAATCGAGCATGATGAAGTGTTTGCTCCAGTGGTAAGACATGCAACATACAGGATCTTATTCACCGTTGCGGCCAGAAAACAAATGAAAGTTATTCATCTCGATGCAAAGACAGCGTTTCTAAACAGAAAATTAAGTGAAACGATCTACATGAAGCAACCTTTCGGCTTCACTGAAGAAGGAAGAGAACATCAAGTTTGTCTCTTGAGGAGGAGTATATACGGTTTGAGACAATCTGCCAGGGTGTGGAATCAGGAAATTCATCAAACTCTTACGGCTGCGGGTTACGTACAAAGCAAGAACGATCCATGCCTGTACATTAAGTATAATAAAGGTAAAATCTGTTACATACTAATCTATGTCGATAATTTGATTGTAGCCAGCGAAAACAACAGCATGTTAGCAGAATGCGAGAAGATTTTGAGCGCAAAATTTAAAATAAAAAATCTCGGAGATGTCCGTAATTATCTTGGTTTGCAAATCAAACGCGACCTCAACGGAAACTTTGCACTTAACCAGAAACGGTACATCATGAAGATCATCAAAGATTTCGGTATGATGAAAGCGAAAACTTCGAATGTTCCAATCAGCGTGTCATACAGCAAAGGTGGAAATTCTGAGTTACTAATGGATAACAAAAATTATCGCAAATTAGTTGGTTGTTTGCTTTAAATCGTTGTGAATACAAGACCAGACATCTCAGCGAGCGTGACAATCTTGGCACAAAAGGTGACAAAACCAGCACAGAAAGATTGGAATGAACTAAAGCGTATTCTTCGATATCTCAAGGGCACAGCAGACCTTTCGCTGATTCTTGGCGGCATCAACAGTAAAACTGGCCTCGTCGGTTACGCCGATGCAAATTGGGCAGAAGACGTCGCATTACAACAACGCAAGTCAACTACCGGCTACGTTTTCAAGTATTTTGATGGAGTAATCAGCTGGTGTAGCAAGAGACAAACTTGTGTTGCTAAATCGTCCATGGAAGCTGAATATATAGCACTATTAGAGGCAAGCAGTGAAACGCTATAGATTCGTCGTTTATTGAGGGACTTTAAACAGCCGGAAGAGGACCCAACTACAATCCACGAGAATAATCAGAGCTGCTTAAAACTAATCAAAGAAAAGAAGCTGTCAAATCGTTCGAAGCATATTGATGTGCATGCCTATTTCGTCAAGGATCACGTTGACAAGGGAACCGTCAAATGTGTCTACTGTCCAACAGAAAACATGGTTGCTGATCTATTGACGAAACCATTATCAGCTAATCGAATCGTAAAATTACGAGAAACTTGCGGCCTGATGGAAATTCGAATGAGAAGGAGTGTTGAACTAAGTCATTTATGCATTCAAATTAATGTTCACATTTTAGTTTATTAGAGTCATTATATTGGTAACAGACACATTAGTGTAACAGTTTTGTACTCATAAGTTGTTAGCACTAAGATGCTATAGTTCTTTTTACTTTTTCTAGTTTGTGGTACCTGATTCGAGATGTCTCTCACATATCTTCTGTTACCGCGCCTTTTGTTCACGAGGGCTTTCCAGAGTTTTCTACATTATTCAGTTACACTTGTATCGTAATAAAGTTATACTTATTTATTTAATCTCATCAAGACTGTCTTCAGCATATTATCAATCCCAGCATCTGCTAATACTCAGTACGCGGTTCGATATGAATTGGAATGAAAAATTTAACTGTCTCTGCACGACAATCTTAAGTTAAGATGGTAATACGGCGCTATTGTCTTAAAAGATTGTACTTAAGACGGTCTTATAAGTATAAGATCCCATTATGAATACCGGTCTTTTGTTTTCCCGTAAAATATGCTTTATGAGATTGTACTATTTATTATAGATAAATATTTTCTTATAATATTAATCATTTCTATAAACTGTAATAAAAAATAATTTTAGATATTTACATATTGCCGTTTTTCCTGGTATAGGTACATGGAAACCCGGTAATACCTATAAAATCGGAACGGACACATCTTTTGCAGTAACATTCTGATTGGTTACCCCAATAACTATTCCTTTCTGTTCCGTTTTTCCGTTCCACTTCTTCCTCTACGTGGAACTGCTCATCAGGGTGCAGCCGCGATGGCACCTTCGGTTTGGCAAAGGCGGCGGCAACAAAGGCGCCGACGGCGACACCGGCGGTGATCACAGCCGCGCCAAGTATCCAGCTGTTCATAGAAGAGTCCGTAGCGGAGTCCATAGCAGAGTCCCTAGCAGAATCCATAGGAAAAGAGAAGCCGCTACTACTCATACTGCCTTCTTTCAAAGTTTGCTCGTAGATATCCTGATCGTAAATACGCTTCTTCTCAGGGTTTGATAATACCTTATACGCTTGAGAAATTTGCTTAAACTAAAAAAATATACGCGACATTTCATAAATATTAGATTTTATCATGCGTAATGCAATCGCGAAAGACATTTAAAATTTTAAGCTTTATAGTTTTATTTATTTCTATTTTATTTTCCATACAAACCTTTTCTCCTTCAATAGGATTCTTATCGGGATGATATTTTAAAGCGAGCTTTTTATAGGCCTTCTTCAAATCTTCCTGCGAGAATCCGGGCTTCACGCCCAATACGTCATAAAATGTAGTCTCTTTAACCATTTTTACTAATTGTAAAAAGTCCGTCTTATATTAAAAACGCTCCTGCTGAAACCAAGAAAAAATACTATAATAAATTCCTCAATTCTTTAATTAAAGGTACTGCCAATACATGACAGACAATTTTTCTTATTAGGAACGCTAAAAATACAAGTTCCATATTTTTTGGAAAAATGCACATGCATAATGAATTTAAAATGTCAAATGCATTTAATCTACCGATAAAGTGACATCAGAGGAATTATATATAATAGGTACGCACTATTCTTTACATTGATAAATTAAACAACCCGAGATGTTGCAACATACGCACGCATGACCCAAAAAGGCAAAGATGTATATATAGCCATGTTTAGCTCATAATTAATTCATAAACTCTAAAACGAATGCATCACTTTTGTAGCGTTGCATAATTGGATCTTATAGGCTCAGTATGCATTAATTCTAACATGGTCAGAGAGTAAAGTGCATAACGCTACTATGCAACTTGGAGTCGTTCTTACGAATATATTTAAATTAACAGACAGCTCAAGTTGTTATATGTATAGGGTGCAATGGATAACAAAAGCACTTGGCACCCTAGTAAAAAATTTTTCATATAAAAACATATATAATTATATATCATGCAAATATATATATACATATGTCCATACATGTTTTTTTCTCTTGTACAGTGAAACCTGTCTATGTTGGTCACTGGTGGTGAAACTGAAAAACAGCTAACTTAAACAGGTGGCCAACTTATAGAGAAATATACATAAAAATCAATTGCGGAATCAAAGTTTATTTATATACAATTTTACATTAGTTTAATTATACATAGATATACATTAACATAATTAGTTTTTATTTATGTTTTCGACCAGGGATTTCGCAATTTTAAATTGTTTATAGCTATTTTTCTTTAACTGACGCCCTTATATCCAACAGATCTAACATTTCTCTTTTTTTTATTGTTAATTTATTTAATTTTTTTTTGTTTTAAAGCCATTTTTTATTATTATACGCACGATGTTCACTGTAAGAATAAATAAATTTATTAATTCGCAATGCTCACGACCGATGGCGGCGCTGCAAGCAGCTCGGTCACGTGGGCTAAAAAGAGGGTCGTGCTTGACATTCGCCTTGTCTGTCGTTCAGTTTATCATATTCTTTATTTATTATCAAACGTATAATTCGACCCGAGGATGTTCTTACGATTAACGCAAATATACGAGTTTGTGAGAGGGGATATGCACAGTTGGAACATGAATGAAGGCAAAGAAAAGTATTGAAATCCTGGCAAGTGATTACCGTTAGCTGTTCAAAAACAGCGATTACTACAAATGGTTCTTTAAAGTAAATTACAGGCCTTGTTTTACAAACGAGTGCTCTTAGTAAATTTCCTCACACTGTCGAAGGACTGATAAGAATTGAGAACGATGGATTAGTGATTCAACAAATGCAATGCTCGTGCAAAGCAGGATTGTCGGGCATATGCAAACATGCAGTGGTTGTGTTGCTTTTTCTCGAACGGTACATACTCTTCTGAAATTATTCGGAGATAAAAAAATTATTTGTATAAAACAAAGACTTGTTAGTTTTCTTTATCATTTGCCCGTACTCTTTATTCTTTTAGAAACGACATTGCTTGGAGGATATGTCTTGTACTGATTTGAAATGTGTATGGTCTTCATGAAAAAAAGATGTACATAAAGATTTTGCTCCTGCTCCAGTTCATGCGTTTTGTTGTGCTTCAAGAGAGAAAATTGACGATACACATAAAAAAAGACGACCGATTTTTTTGATAGACTTTGTAGCCTAAATCCAGATGCGGTAAATATACCGATCAGGGGACCATCCCCCGATGACCTTGACCTTGACATATTTTGTCAAGGTTGTGACACTGAGTAACCTTCAAAAGTTTTTAGCCGTCGCTTGTTGTTTGTTAAAAAGTTATTAACAAAAAAAGTTTGACAAGTATAGCAGTTATTTTGATTTTTGAGTACTAATAGACATAAATGACTGATATTTATGTGGAAATAGTAGTACATGTATGAACGAAGGAAATTTAGTTAAAGTAGCGAATTGTTGGTATATTAAGAAAAGTTATTTAAAGCAGAGAATAGAGAGTATGTGCTTCAACTTACAAAGCACATACTTGTAAAGCGCGTCACTAACCTATAGGTTAGTGGCGCGCTTTACAAGTGTGTATATAACTATCATGAACGCATTGATGCATTTTTCAATATAATAAGTTCCATATATCCATTAAATTCATTAAATACAGAATAAAATTTTTGTTTCATATATCTATTGACTTTTTAATATATCACAATTCTATGATTATTGTAAATTTTGCATATGTTAATCTAATTTCCAAAAATTTTTTGCATGACATTTTGGCTTTTTACAAGTATGTGCTTTCTAAGTTGAAGCATATACACTTAAGCACACACTTGTAAAGCGCGCCACTAACCTATAGATTAGTGACGCGCTTTACAAGTATGTGCTTTGTAAGTTGAAGCACATACTCTCTATTCTCTGTTTTAAATAACTTTTCTTAATATACCAAAACAATTCGCTACTTTAACTAAATTTCCTTTGTTCATGCATGTACTATTTCCACATAAATATCAGTCATTTATGTTATTAGTACTCAAAATAACTGCTATATTTGTCAAACTTTTTTTGTTAATAACTTTTTAACAAACAACGAGCGACGGTTAAAAACTTTTGAAGGTCACTCAGGGTCATAACCTTGACAAAATATGTCAAGGTCAAGGTCATCGGGGGATGGTCCCCTGATCGGTATTTACCCCAGATACTGCAATTCAACTACATAGAGTGGGTCGTGCAGACACAGCTGTGCGCCGCAGTATTGACGAAGTCTTTTCATACAGTCGAATACCAGATATAATATCTAATAGTTTGAATAATAATTGGATTAATGAGATATCGAACTTGCCTCCACTGACTTATTTGAATAGTTGTTGCTTGTCAGTACTGAACAATTTGTCAGTATCTGATCCAGTGAAATTATGTTATGAATCAGCACATACTGGAGGAAGGAAAGACAATTAAGGGTATTTCAGGCTCAAGGATTTATCCATTATTTACGTATGCAAAGAATGCAAAGCCAAATTGGAAAAAATCAAAGTATTATTTTTGTCCAAAAGAATTGAAAAATAAGTATATGCAACATGGAATTATACACGAGCGGTTTACGAGAGAAGAGTATGAGAAGCTGACGGAATGTAAAGTGGAACAGTGTGGTTTCGTAGTTCATCCTCAATGTCCTTGGGTAAGATATATTCACCAGATGGAGTAATCTTTGGAGAGAATGGTCCTGAATTGCTGTTAGAATTAAAGTGTCCGTATTTAGGAAAAATAAACACTATAACCGAATGCTTAAACTCTTGTTCTTTCTTAGATAAAGACTACAATTTAAAAAAACATGCGTATAATGGACAAGTTCAATTAGGCCAACAGATACTAAATGTACAAAAGTGTCATTTACGTATCTATGCATCTTTTGATAAATCGATTTACATCATTTCAGTTCCATTCTACAAGAATTTTGCGCTTGAGATGTTGTCGACTGTTCGTGACATTTATATGTTAAAAATGTTGCACTACGTTTGCAGGAAGAAGGAAAAGTGAGGAAGTAGAAACTTGCACATTGCTTTCTCATAGTTTTTAAGTATACAAATTAGAAACTTGCACATTACTTCCTCACAATTTTTAAGTATGCAAATTTGCAATTATAAATTTGCACATTGCTTAATCAACATTTTATTTCCCTCATAAAACTTCCTCTATGAAGAAGCCAAATTTTTTCTTTGACGTATTAGTGGATACTTATTATTTCGCTCATAAAGCTTCTTCATAGAGGAAGCTTTATGAGCGAAATAAAATGTTGATTAAGCAATGTGCAAATTTATAATTGCAAATTTGCATACTTAAAAATTGTGAGGAAGTAATGTGCAAGTTTCTAATTTGTATACTTAAAAGCTATGAGAAAGCAATGTGCAAATCTCTACTTAGTCACTTGAAAACTATGAAAAAGCAATGTACAAGTTTCTACTTGCTCACTTAAAAACTATGACAAAGCAATGCGCAAGATTTTACTTGCACACTTAAAAACTGTGAAGAAGCAATGTGCAAGTTTCTACTTGCACATTTAACAATTATAAGGAAGCAACGTGCAAGTTTCTACTTGCACACTTTAAAACTATAAGGAAACAATGTGCAAGTTTCTACTTGCACACTTAAAAACTATGAGGAAGCAATGTGCAAGTTTCTACTTGCACACTTAAAAGCTATGAGAAGTTATTAGCAATTTTAGCAGACGTTTTCTTTTAAGTAAAGTTTTTGTAAATTTTAATTATGGTTTTATAAAAAACCAGTACTTTTCTGAAAATTTGATTGCTTCAAACTCTTAATAAAATCATAATTCTTTAAAACTCTCAAATCATAGTTTAACCCTCCGTAGTCACACCTATTTTTTCAAACAAGGAAGTCAGTCTGGGTCATTTTGACCCGAGACGAAATTTGATCGTTCGCCATTTGACCGTTTATCCACCGATCGTGTTGAAAAAATTCTCGAATGTACTTGCGATATTGCTAAATTGATTGCTATAAAAAAAGAAGTGCCTCAGGAATTGTTAACATATTTTAAAAATTCGCGAAAAATTTGTTTTTTTTTTAAACTGAATTTTACGAAAAAAATTACTATTTTTTTAATTTTTAATATTTTTTGCTAAAAATTTCCAATGTTTGTGAAACAGAGCTAAATGAAGAAAAAATTTGTATATTAGTGTACCATTTAAAAAAGGTATTTATTTCGCTAAGTGACGGAGGTGGTTTTTTGAGTAAAGAAAATCGACAATTTTCGTTGAAAAATTACAAATAAATTAATTTTTTATATAGAAAATTTAAAAAGTCGTCACATTTATTTATAAACTAATGATTTTAGTCGTGTCCGGCACAGTCATTGCAAATATATGCCCGATGGTCGTCGCACATGGGGCGCGAACAACTGGGGCACTGACTTTTTATTTTCTTATCTTTTTTACTCGGGCACAGGGAGCATCTCGCTCTTTTGCGCAATTCTGGTCTTGCTTCTTCGGTTGCTGTCAACTTATCATCCAACATGAGCCTTATGCCCTTCCAAATTTCGTTACGCAGCGTAACGACACGTAAGTCAAACATGGGTCAAACTAACCCGACACCGAACTGCAACAAGGCTCAACTGTTACTGCGTCTTGCGCAGTGCGCGGGAAGCATCCCAAGCTATAGTTGATACCCTGATCTACAGCTAGAGGGCCTCATGCCCGCCAATTTTCAAATTACGCGCAAGATATTTACGAGCAAAGTTGAGGCTCGGGTCAAATTGACCCGATGTGACTACGGAGGGTTAAATCGACTGAACGAAAGAGTGTTTTGAAAACGTTTCGACAAAGGCTACAAGAATATACAATAACGTGTAAACACTAAGTGAGTTGTTAGGATTGTATTGCTAACTTAAGATAAATTTATGAAATTAATTTCAATAATATTAAGTTTTACATTTCAGTATCTTGAGTTTATTAAATTCCTTTCAAAATAACATTATATTTTTAAATTTTGCCCATAGACTTCCGGCAATTACACAAAATAAATGTGGTATCTTATAATCGGAAACTTTTCTCTATATATTTACCCAAAAATACATATTATTTATTATTTATGTTTACAATAAATACTTTATTTTTCTCTCTCTTTCTTTTTCTATCTTTGTCTTTCTTTTTGTTTTTCTCTTATTCTCTTTCTGTTTTTCTCTGTCTCTCTTTTCCTCTCTTTTTTTCGAAACAGCCAAGAATGCCAAAAATAATTTTAAAGGATTAGAAATAGCCCGATATCTCAATATTTGCGGAAGTTAAAGCAACCACAAACATTTCTCAAAAAATTCCAAATTATATTAAAAAAGAACCTCTTTACCAATTATCGCCGAATTCAATGATCAAATTATAAAACGAAAAAGAAGCAATGTGCTCTAATTTACACATATTTTATTATATTGGTAATTTTTTTCTGATTTTGTTATATTCTTTACTCTTTTCTACCCCTATTTTATATACTATTCTTTAATATTTTGTTAATTTGTTCTTGAAATACAGCCTTTTAAAATTTCGAGGAATCTGTATACAGGACAATGTGCAAAAGCGTTTAATTTGCACACTCTTTTATTATATTGGTAATTTATTTTGAATTCTATTATATTCTTAGGTCTTTTCTACCCCTATATAATATATAATTTTGTTGGAGATACGAAGTGGCTCCACTCGAACTAACGGGTCGCGACATTATCGACGCCTATTTATTCTATTTTCGATACTTATAGATTCTTAATGTTTAGTTCTTTTTCTGGCGTCACACGGTCGACCACGTGTAATCATTGTAATCGTAATCGATATAGTAATCTCGATAAATCGCGTTATACAGGGTGTCCCAAAATTCGCGACTCAAAATATTATAGCAAGAAAGTTCTCAAAAAATTAAGTAAAAAAGTTATATGTAAATTTTTATTTCAAGCAGTAGTTTTTGAGATATAAGAGTTTCAAGCTAGCCAATTACAGACTAGGTTTAGACGGACACCTGTCCATGAGTCGCGCGTGCGTTAGTATTAGTGAGCGCGCACTTCAGCATGCATACTGCCATGACGGGCGCGGTGGATTGTGCGTGTGTTCTCCATACGTTACCGCGCGCAATTTCATGATATTGATTTCAAATTAATTATGTAAATAAGCGTTACAAATAAGAAATCTTTAAACTATTCAAATTTTATCGCTAATATTGTGGATTACAAAGAAACATTGGGATTACTACAATTTATATTAGCACAATAACATTAATATTAAGGAAATATTAAGTGAATAAAATTTATAATTACTTATAAGTCGTGATTGTATACGCGCGCGAGCAATAATTTTTTTATAAATGTTGAGAGATATAATTTCATGCGTTATTTCTTTGCTATAATTAGTCTGATCGAACTTAGCGGTTTGGCGGAAAGCTCGGTACTAATAACACCGTGTAACACGATTTTTGTGTCAATGAACTTAATGACTTTGTGAGTCATGTTTCTTGTGCCTAAAGACGACGGAAAATCACCGGACTTTTGCAAAAAGATTGCTTTTGTGACCAGGGCTTCGTATTTTTAAAATTTCAATAATGTCGATCACTCAGGATCGTCCGGAATTATACAAAGAAGTCAAGCTGTATAAAAACGCCCGGGAGAGGTAGAAGCACGATGATCTGTATGCCGTGATACATTGCAACATTTGGAAAAGGCTTACATCAGGGTCTGCGTTACGCCAAAGGAATACACGGAAGCGTGTAGCAAACTGTTATTGCAATATAGAGCTGCATTTAAACAGGTGAGCGTTCAGTGCATAAATTAAGAATTAATGAGTCCCTTTATATACGTTATTTTTATATTTATCAAGTATATTTAATGAAGAATAGTATATAAATTCAAGTATATTTAACGGAGAATATATAAACTCCATTTTCTTGTTATAGGTACAAAGCGATCAATTTCCAACAATTGATACCTTCACCAGAGCATTCCGCTTAGATTGTCCCACTGCCCTCGAGAGAATCAAGGAGGACAAGCCAATCACGATAAAAGACGACAAGGGCAATACTTCTAAATGCATTGCCGACATTGTTTTGCTGTTTATCACACTCATGGATAAATTACGACTGGAAATCAAAGCCATGGATCAACTGCACCCGGATCTAAGAGATTTCATGGACACCATGAATCGCCTCAGTATACTACCCAGTGACTTTGATGGTAAAGAGAAAGTTTCAGAGTGGTTGCAGACCCTTGATAATATGTCTGCTTCTGATGAATTATCGGACACTCAAGTCAGACAATTAATATTATTATATTATTAATATTATTATTTCAGATTATTTACTCGCAATCAAAGCATGTATACTATCGGAATTTGCAAGGAAACCCAGAGATTTACGTGACGTAGACAGGTGAAAGGCCACGGAATTTCGGCAATTTTTATTGTACACTGGAATTGTCGTAATGAAACCAATATTATCTTCGACTGCCTATACTCACTTCGTTTGTCTTTGTGTTGCTATAAAAATATTAATTGATCCGCAATTGTATTTCAAATTTAACGCTTATGCAGATTCACTGTTATTGTGGTTTGTTTCCAACTTTGGAAGTATTTATGGTGATGAATATATATCTCATAATGTTCACAATCTTGTTCATCTTGTAAAGGATGTAAAAAATTTTGTTTTATTAGATAATTTCAGTTGCTTTAAGATTGAAAATCACATGCAAAAGATAAAGAAGAAATTGCATAACAGCGGTAAACCTCTGAAGGAATAAAAGTGTACAACTTAGTCTATGAGAAAGATGTATGCCTGCGTCTTTTATCGCAATTCTGAGTTTTAAGTCAGGTTATCTATATTTGTTCTTCTGCATATAGTTGTGATAATCCTACAGACTGAACTTATAGATTGTTGCAGGTGATATTAATATGTACGTAAATACATTGTACATACATACATATGTGTATGTACATCCCAGCAAACACAGACGGTTCATATAATATAACGTAGAAGTAACAACAAAGGTTATGCCTGAGTAATGTATAGATTATATAATACTGTTTTACATTTACAATATAACAAATTATATATCTATTATATTTCTGCGTTATTAACTGGTGACAACATAATAACAGAAATATAACCGTTATGAATAATATGTTTTATTACAATGTTATGAAACGTTACTTTAATATTATATAATATAATAATATTAATTAAATTTATTTATAAGTGCCTATAGTAGCTCTAGTGCTCTCTGTTCGTGAAAAAATCATGGAAAATTGAAATTTATAGAAGAAAACTTTGTGTAAAATGCATGTGCGTAATTATATGTGCCTAATGTGATATAAAGGTAATTAATTGTACATTTTTTAAATTTTATCTATGGTCGCTTAATTTCCGCTTCCGCTAGTGCCATCGTGCCACGATCGCGATATACATTTAAAGAAGACCGCGCCCGTCCGTGGGAGATCGTGAATCGCGTTCGCGGGTGTCTCGTGCGCGCAGCGGCCCGTCGCTCGTGAAAGGACGCGACGCCGGCGAGAGACGGTCAAGGACGTGGTAAAGATATGTTCTGTGCATCGTGCCGCGAGTCGCAACGGCCCGTCATTACGGCCAATCCAGGCCAATCACTTCAGTTATTCCGCCGCTGTGTCAAGTCGCCCGCCCTGCCTCGTCATGTACAGAGCGACCCGAGGGTCGTCCCACCGCGTGGGAAACCTCGCCGTCGGCGCCGCGAGAGGTAAGGATGCACCGCGACGTTCTCGCTTGAACAATAGGCGCGGTCGCTCTATCTCTCATTGCGTGTACCTAACCTCGAAAGAACTTGTTAGTATTATTGAAATATCGGTTTTTCTTTACAGATTTAGAACAATGTCGATCACTCAGGATTGTCCGGATTATACAAAGAAGTCAAGCTGTATAAAAACGCCCGGGGGAGGGAGAAGCACGATGATCTGTATGCCGTGGTAATAAATGCATTGCAACATTTGGAAAAGGCTTACATCAGGGTCTGCGTTACGCCAAAGGAATACACGGAAGCGTGTAGCAAACTGTTATTGCAATATAGAGCTGCGTTTAAACAGGTGAGCGTTCAGTGCATAAATTAAGAATTAATGAGTCCCTTTATACACGTTATTTTTATATTTATCGAGTATATTTAATTAAGAATGGTATATAAACTCAAGTATATTTAACGGAGAATATATAAACTCCATTTTCTTGTTATAGGTACAAAGCGATCAATTTCCAACAATTGATACCTTCACCAGAGCATTCCGCTTAGATTGTCCCGCTGTCCTCGAGAGAATCAAGGAGGACAGGCCAATCACGATAAAAGACGACAAGGGCAATACTTCTAAATGCATTGCCGACATTGTTTCGCTGTTTATCACACTCATGGATAAATTACGACTGGAAATCAAAGCCATGGATCAACTGCACCCGGATCTAAGAGATTTCATGGACACCATGAATCGCCTCAGTATACTACCCAGTGACTTTAATGGTAAAGAGAAAGTTCCAGAGTGGTTGTAGACCCTTGATAATATGTCTGCTTCTGATGAATTATCGGACACTCAAGTCAAACAATTAATATTATTATTAATATTATTATATTATTAATATTATTAATATTATTATTTCAGATTATTTACTCGCAATCAAGGCATGTATACTATCGGAATTTGCAAGAAAACCCAGAGATTTACGTGACGTAGACAGGTGGAAGGCCACGGAATTTCGGCAATTTTTATTGTACACTGGAATTGTCGTAATGAAACCAATATTACCTTCGACTGACTATACTCACTTCGTTCGTCTTTGTGTTGCTATAAGAATATTAATTGATCCGCAATTGTGTTTCTTTAACGCTTATGCAGATTCACTGTTATTGTGGTTTGTTTCCAACTTTGGAAGTATTTATGGTGATGAATATATATCTCATAATGTTCACAATCTTGTTCATCTTGTAAACGATGTAAAATTTTGTTTCATTAGATAATTTCAGTTGCTTTAAGATTGAAAATCACATGCAAAAGATAAAGAAATTGCATAACAGCGGTAAACCTCTGGAGGAATAAATGTGTACAACTTAGTCTATAAGAAAGATGTATGCCTGCGTCTTTTATCGCAATTTTGAGTTTTAAGTCAGGTTATCTATATTTGTTCTTCTATAGTTGTGATAATCCTATACAGATTGAACTTATAGATTGTTGCAGGTGATATTAATATGTATGTAAATACATTGTACATACATATGTATATGTACATGTATCTTAATTGTCATTTTTAGTTTTTGATCGAATATTGTCAGATTTTACTCTTTTTCATGTTTGTTTTCTACGTACAAAAGGAAGTGTACAACTTATTGTTAGTCTATAAGAAAGATGTATGACTGCGTCTTTTATTGCAATTCTGGTTGCAGGTGATATTAATAATATACATATATGTACGTAAATATATTGTATTACACACCCAAACACATATACACACTCATGTTGTATGTACGTACGTATATATATGTATACATAAGTTAAGAAACTCATTTTGATAGAGAAAAACAATTACTTTTGCAACAAAATATGTAACTCTATTTTATTATTAATAATTATATGTCTGTCATAAAAAATTTGCATAATATATTAATACATAAATATATATAATAAAGATATGAAAGCCTCATATATAATTACCGTTGTTTATTATTTAATTTAGAGCAATATCTAATAATTTCAATTGTTACATACTTGTTGCAAATGTGAATATCAAAAATATCAATAAATTGCGTGTTTTAAATTAATTTCAAGCAAAACTAAATAAAATAATATTGATTAGTTTTGCATGTAATTAATTACAAAATTTAATATTTGTATAAATATCAAATTCTGTAATTAATTACATGCAAAATTGATCAATAAATTTTATTTACTTTTGCTTGAAATTAATTTAAAACACGCAATTTATTGATATTTTTGATATTTACATTTGTAACAAGTGTGTAGCAATGCAATTTTTTATTCTCAATTCAATATGTAACTTTTTATTAAATTTATATACATGTTACATAACCATTTGGTAACATCGTCGAAGAGTATATTACACGTTATGTATGCTTTACATGAAGTTATATTACGGCAATGCACAAAGGGTAGAAATTACCACTAACGTGTATATAACTGAGACAATCCTGATATATTTTCTGTTACATTTCGTTTTATCAAGATATTATAATATTAATATACCCGTGTTTGCTGGGTATGTATCTTAATTGTCATTTTTAGTTTTTGCTCGAACATTGTCAGATTTTACTTTTTTTCATGTTAGTTTTCTACGTAGAAAAAGAAGTGTACAACTAATTGTTAGTCTATAAGAAAGATGTATGACTGCGTCTTTCATTTCAATTCTGGTTGCAGGTGATATTAATAATATACATATATTAGGTGCGCAACTAAGTTCCCGCTGTTTTCCAAGAAATGGCTCCAGCAGCAAGCGCTGGTCGACTGTGGCATATCCGAAACGTCATGAACCAAGCTTAAACATATGGTAAACAAACCGCTTTGACACATTAGTGATTTTGTTTTTGCGTCATATACTTTTGGTTGTGTAAAAATGTCTGATTTTGTGCCAAATAATCGTCATTTGCGGGAAGTGTTGCTTTTCTTCTTTCATTCGAAGAAAACGGCGGCTGAAGCGCATCGAGAACTCCAAAAAGTTTACGGATATGCTGCTCTAAGTGAAACAACGTGCCGTGATTGGTTCCGTCGCTTCAAAGACGGTGATTTCGATGTTGACGACCGTCCGCGTGAAGGAAGGCCAAAAACCTTCGAAGACGCTGAATTGGAGGCATTGCTCGAGGAGGTTTCGTGCCAAACGCAGAAAGAGCTTGCTTCAGCAGTAGGAGTTACCCGCCAAGCCATTTCCAAGCGATTGCATGCGTTGGGAATGATTCAAAAGCAAGGAACTTGGGTTTCTTATGATTTGAAGCCAAGAGATGTTGAGCGTCGTTTTTTCGTCTGTGAACAACTGCTCCAGCGGCAAAAAAGGAAGGGTTTTCTTCATCGCATCGTTACGGGTGATGAAAAATGGATTCATTACAGCAACCCAAAGAGAAAAAATCATGGGGACAGTTCGGTCATGCTTCTTCGAATGAAAAAAGAAAAGCAACACTTCCCGCAAATGACGATTATTTGGCACAAAATCAGACATTTTTACACAACCAAAAGTATATGACGCAAAAACAAAATCACTAATGTGTCAAAGCGGTTTGTTTACCATATGTCTAAGCTTGGTTCATGACGTTTCGGATATGCCACAGTCGACCAGCGCTTGCTGCTGGAGCCATTTCTTGGAAAACAGCGGGAACTTAGTTGCGCACCTAATATGTACGTAAATATATTGTATTATACACACCTAAACACATATACATACTCATGTTGTATGTACGTACGTATATATATGTATAAATAAGTTGAGAAACTCATTTCGATTGAGAAAAACAATTCCTTTTGCAACAAAATATGTAACTCTATTTTATTATTAATAATTATATGTCTGTTTCATAAAATTTGCATTATATATATATATATATATATATATATATATATATATATATATATAATAATAAAGATATGAAAGCCTCATGTATAATTACTGTTGTTTATTATTTAATTTAGAGCAATATATATGGTTATAATAATTTTAATTGTTACATACTAGTTGCAAATGTGAATATCATAAATATCAATAAATTGCGTGTTTTAAATTAATTTCAAGCAAAACTAAATAAAATTTATTGATTAGTTTTGCATGTAAATTAATTACAGAAATTAATGTTTGTATAAATATAAAATTCTGTAATTAATTACATGCAAAACTAATTAATAAATTTTATTTAGTTTTGCTTGAAATTAATTTAAAACACGTAATTTGATATTAATTATGATATTTACATTTGCTAACAAGTGTGTAAAATTCTGTAATTAATTACATGCAAAACTAATTAATAAATTTTATTTAGTTTTGCTTGAAATTAATTTAAAACACGTAATTTGATATTAATTATGATATTTACATTTACTAACAAGTGTGTAACAATGCAATTGTTGTTACATAACCATTTGATAACATCGTCGGAGAGTATATTGCACGTTATGTATGCCTTACATAAAGTTATATAACTGCAATAGGAAACTGGAAAAAAATATTTAGGAAATTACCACTAACGTGTACATAACCACTACATTCTTGATATATTTTCTGTTACATTCCGTTTTATCAAGATAATATAATAATAATATACCCGTGTTTGCTGGGTAACCTATGCTAATTAAGTTGTAAAGCGAGGTCACGGTCGTGCATACAGGTCTTGCAACTCTCATGGTGGGGGGTGACTCACTTCTTGAAGCAAAACCGTAAGAGGCGCAGCTATCGATTGTCCGAGTGACATAACCTGTAAATGTCTCGTTTTACAACGTCTCTCTGCTCTTCTCTTTTGCGTCGTTCGCGTAATTGAATATACGTATATTAAGTGCTCGTATTTAGTATTTTTGTCAAATGTGTAAAAAATGGGGAGATCGTGCGTCGTATGCAAGTCGAGTTATACGAACACGACCAATAATTCGCTGTTCAAAGTGCCGGCTGACTACGAAATGTTAAAACTGTGGCAAGCTGCAATACCCGGTGAAATACAGTTGAAGACGTCTCATTTCGTGTGCAAAACGCATTTTGAGACTAAATACATCATCTCAAAATATGTGAAACGGGATGTTAACAGAAAAATCATTGCTGAAGTTAGCGATTCTCAGGAGATTCCTTCGCAACATGCCTTTGATTTGTATGCCGTTAAAGAGAGAAAACTCCGTCTATCTCTCTCACATGGACGGACACGCGATAGCTGCGCCTCTTACGGTTTTGCTTCAAGAAGTGAGTCACCCCCCACCACTGAAATTTGCCAAAGTTGCAAGAGCTGTATACAGTCGGTCGCAAAAAGGTTGCAACACTTTTTTTTGGATGGGTTTTGGAACGCAGAAATATTTTGAGACGGCAAACAACTCTCTAGGTGCGTTTAGTGAGTGAGTGGTTCAGACAGCTGTCAGCCTGACAGAAAACTATATACAGGGTATGCACATACTAAAAGATGAAACAAGACATCGTATTATAACGCCTTTTTGCAATAATTTTATTTAATAATAAAAAAATATAAATGTAAGTAATATAAATAAAAATATACAATGTTATAGATATATTTTATTATATATATCTAGATATTATACTTATATATATAATATAAATACTTTAATTTAATAATTTTATATAAATTTTTGAAATGATTTTGTAAAAGAAGTTTTGCGGAAGCGTTACGTTACTTTAATAACACTTGTAATAATCAATTAAAGAAAGTGTTTATTATATTATATTATATATAACGTTTTATATAATGTCTTCACTAATTTTGTAATAATTAAAACTTTAAAAATCCGTTTTATACATATGTGTGCAACGACAATTAATATAATATTATTAATAATGTGACACACAAAGTTTACATAATTATTTTACTTAACAATTTTTAGGAAAAGATGCATAAACTTTTGCTTACTTGAGAAGATATATCTTCTCAAGAAGCGTAAGCAAAAGTTTATGCATCTTTTCCTAAAAATTGATAAGTTAAGTGACACACAAAGTTTATATAATTATTTTACTTAACAATTTTTAGGAAAAGATGCATGAACTTTTGCTTACTTGAGAAGATATATCTTCTCAAGAAGCGTAAGCAAAAGTTTATGCATCTTTTCCTAAAAATTGTTAAGTAAAATAATTATGTAAACTTTGTGTGTCACATTATTAATAATATTATATTAATTGTCGTTGCACACATATGTATAAAACGGATTTTTAAAGTTTTAATTATTACAAAATTAGTGAAGACATTATATAAAACGTTATATATAATAATAATATAATAAACAATTTCTTTAATTGATTATTACAAGTGTTATTAAAGTAACGTAACTCTTCCGCAAAACTTTTTTTACAAAATCATTTCAAAAATTTATATAAAATTATTAAATTAAAAGTATTTATATTATATATATAAGTATAATATCTAGATATATATAATAAAATATATCTATAACATTGTATATTTTTATTTATATTACTTACATTTATATTTTTTTATTATTAAATAAAATTATTGCAAAAAGACGTTATAATACGATGTCTTGTTTCACCTTTTAGTATGTGCATACCCTGTATATAGTCTTCTGTCAGGCTGACAGCTGTCTGAACCACTCACTCACTAAACGCACCTAGAGAGTCGTTCGCCGTCTCAAAATATTTCTGCGTTCCAAAACCCATCCAAAAAAATGTGTTGCAACCTTTTTGCGACCGACTGTACACGACCGTGAGCGAGGTCCACCCTGCCTACCGGCGGAGGGGGTGCGGGAGGGGGGCCGAAGGCCCCCCTTGCACCCCCCTGCGTGTGTGTGTGTGTGTACACCATGTGGCTGCGACATATTCATCATCGAAAATCAAGTGATATGCATTAAATAATTTCTAATTTTAAATTATTCCTATAAATTCTCAAGTAAATTCGCTTTGTGAGCATATCAAGTTATCCAGAACGCGTATACGTAACGTAAACTATAGATTTTCAGTACTGGCATATCTTCAGATGGGAAGGCATTAATGACCGCTAACTCACACTTAATACAAGTACTTTCTAAGATGTTATGTATATATAATATTTTACCAAAGCTACATTTTTAAACTTAAGGAGAAAAAAGCTATGTACAAGAGTAAAGTAAATAAAAAGCTACATTATGTTAACAATAAGAACTTAATTTAGTAAAAAAAATCTTGATTTTATTTCTTAACAGTCACACATTCTGAATTAAGCCACACCTAGGATTGATTAGTCAAAGTCCGAAGTGATTTTTCTTAGTTTCTAACTTTGACCAGCCGTATTAGTTATTCCTAGGATTGACTAGTCAGAAGCCGAAACGCAAAACTTATTTCGGGCTTTGACCAAGACGCTTGATCGTTCCCCAGAATTGACCAGTCAATCCTAGGAATGCCCGCGTTTCGGACTTTGACCATAACATATATATATCTTTTATTCCTACTCGTTCCCGTCCACCCCCTCCTATCCTTTGTCTAAACAGATACGTGTATTCCCGACACTTGTTCTCCGCATCACGAACAAACAACATCTTTTGACAGTAATTTCATGTTCTTGTTATGGATCATTACAGGTCTTCATAATTCATTAAATATGTACGTATGTCAAACAACAACCATTGTATCTCCATTTTGTTAACATATACTATTACCATGATAGTCTTATTTCAGTTCTTACTTCTTGACATTTTCTTCGATAATTCACGACCATGACATGCGTTTTAGACTAGAAAATTGATATATTGTGGTTTGCGACACGATGTAAAAAATATGCGTGCGGTTTTAATCTTTATTGTAATTAATTTCTGAGGGATGGCCTGATTCAGGCTGAAACATTTGTTCATTTTTTGTAAAATTTTGAACAATTAAATTTTGTAACACTAACACCTATAGTTACGGCTCTGTGCCCTTTATTTTAACCATTGATTTTTAATTTATATAAAATACCGGCGTGCCATACAAATCAAATGCCTTTTGTAAATCCAATAAAACCATGAATCAACTACGATTTGTATTTAATTCCATAGAAACATGTTCGAAAACTCTAATTGTAAGTAACTGCAGGACTGTAGAATGACCCGGCTTGAATCCAAATTGCTCATTAATAATAATATTATTGCTATTTAGAAATGAGTTTAGTTGGAACAAAATGATTTTCTCTAACACCTTACTTAGCGAGCTAAGCAGGCGAATAGGCAATTCAAAGGCGACGATTGTGACTTGCCTGGTTTAGAAAAGGCAAGAATTAATGGCAGGTTTTAGGGAAATAATATATCTTGAAAGAAGCTTTAAAAATATAATAAAGTTACAATATAATTTTAAAAGAGGATTTTTGAGCATAATGTTGGTAACTTTATCTTGTCCAGGAACTTTATTATTATGCAATTTACCAACAATATAGGGGTAAACAGTACAGTTATTGGCACCTTAAGCAAGATCGCAAAACAAAGAGTAAATTATGAACCTAAATTCACTTATTTTGAGAAAAAGATCACTACTAATAGTTGCAAAAAACAATAATAATTCATAATAATAAAATAAAATCCATCAAAAGAATTCAAGAATTAATAAAAATTATGTAAAATAACACTTAACCTGTCAAAAAAGATAGTTATTGGCCATATTAACACAGTTATTGTCCAACAGTGCGACAGTGATTGTCCTCATCTATCCATGCAAGAATGAGTAAATAATTAAAAAGTAAAAAAGAAATAATTTGGCACAAGAAACCAAAATTATTAAATCAATATATTATATTTTTTATATATATTATATAATTTATTACATATAATTGACATAAGATGAAAATATTAATTAAACAAAGGAGACAAATTTTGTCTGACAAGCATTCTTTTTAACTAAACGAACTTATCTTTTTTAACTTAATTTTGGCATTTCTTTGATAGAGCAATTTAGAAATATGTATAACCAAAAAAATTTTAGAAAGATTTTTTAAATAATTTTATCAATTATTATAATTTGTATATAAATTGATGTATTTATACACAGAGAAAATTTTATATTAAATTTTACTATGGTGTCGCATCAACTGCGGACCATCAAGGAATTGTACCCACACAACACGCATGTCTTAATAACGTTGTAACGACGTCTTAAAAGAGACGTCTCTATGACTTTGTTAGATATACGTCTATATGACGTCTTAGGAAAAACGTCTTTCAGACTTTGCTAGAAATACGTCTGTATGACGTCTTAGAAAAAATGGCTTTAAGACTTTGCTAGAACGGCGTATTTTCGATCGCATCATCCAACCGATAGATGGCTTTTGATGAAATCCGTTTCTCGTAAGAAAAATACGATGAGCGATGTTATATAAGTACGGCACAATTTGTATCAGTTATATCGTGGAGTCTATACTCTCTTATATAATACAGTGGCATATATATATATATAAACTTTTGGATTAATATAATAGTATATTAATTACTACAAGCACAACGCTAGCTCTTCTTTCGTATCCCAGACAGCACAAGACGTACTCAGGATCGTCCTGAATACGTCTAGGACGTCCTGGGATATTTTCAGGATACTTAGGTGAAAATCCGAAGGACATCCAGGACATGTGTTATTGTAAATATTTTATTTGACTTTATTAATTGTGGTGAAATACTTAAAAATAGCTTCAGAATGTCTTAAGTACCGTAATAAATTATAAATTTTTCATAAATGTCCACTAGACTCAAATAACATAAGAAGTCCTAAAATCATCCTACGTACGTCCAGGATATCTTGAGGAGTATCGCAGGATATCCTGAATACATCCTGTAAAACTCCTCCTCCTCCTCCTAAAATATTATGACAAAATTTAAAATATCTCAGTAAATGTTGATGGGATGGATCGAGGGAGCGCAGAAATAATCAGGAATATAATTGAATGACACACACGTATATTCTATATGCTTCTTTACACAGCGGTTAGCGAAAAAGGAGAGAGAGTGGCGTCAGCAACTCAGAAAGAGTGTGCTCGAATCAGCGCCGTAACAGGAAGAGACGGCGGTTAGCCGCATTAGCGCGGACCTTTGAGAATCGCCATAATACAACACCCCCACTCGATGTGCAAAGGGTCCTAGATGGGGTCCAGTTTCCTCAGTCCGCATAGATTCAAGCATTTCGAGTGCTTTCCTTTGGACAGTGCCTTGGTCATCATGTCCGCTGGCATGTCCTCCGTGGGCAGATGATGGATACTGATCATCCGGTTTTTCAAGGCTTCCCGGACAAAATGATGCCGAATGTCAATATGTTTGCTACGCGCGTGATAGGTAGCGTTTTCGGCAAGTTTCTTGGCTCCAAGGTTATCATTAAACAATACTCCGCTGGCCGAGTCTTCAAATCCTAATTCTGTTAGGAATCCGTTTAGGTAAATCGCCTCCTTAGTAGCTTCGGCCAATGCCATATATTCGGCCTCAGTTGACGAAAGGGCCACAGTCTTCTGTTTCTTGGAGTCCCAAGAGATAGGTCCACTACTTAATAGAAACGCGAATCCGGTATATGAGCGTCTGTCCATGGGGCAATTTCCCCAGTCGGAATCGACGAATCCAGTGAGGGGGGTTGAACTCCGCTCGAACATGATTCCGACGTCAATGGTACCCTTCAGATACTTCAGGACACGTTTTCCGGTCGCCCAATGTTCCTTATCGAAGTTCTCGTTAAATTGGCTGAGATAGCTCACGGCATGAGCGATATCGGGTCTCGTGGAAACGGCCAGATACATTAGAGAGCCTATCAGCTCCCGATAGGGCAATCTTCGTACTTCGTCATCTTCCTCATGGTTTGGTTTGTTCAATCTTGAGTTTGCGTCCATTGGAGTGCTGACGGTTTTTGAATTTTCCATACCGAATCTTCTTAACACGTCCTTAATGTATCCTCGTTGATTCATGAGTATTTTGCCCTCGCTTCGTGAGAACTCAATTCCAAGACAATATTTGATGTCCCCCGAGTCTTTCAGATCATAATCGCGAGCTAGCTTTGATTTAATTTCTTCAGACCTCTTCTTGTCCTTGGAAACAATTATGATGTCATCAACATAGACAATAATGTACGAAGATCCTTCCCTTTCCTTTATGCGATATACACATGGGTCGGCATTTGTCGGTTCAGCTCCAATTTTTCGCAAGGACTCATCCAGTTTTTTGTGCCAATTCCTTCCGGCCTGACGAAGTCCGTACAATGCCTTCTTCAAAAGGCACACCTTGTTCCCGGCTCGTAACTCTTTCAGCATGGCGTCGGCTTTCCTCTTCAGGGTCTTGTCACTGGATTCATCTTCCGCGATGGATTCGAGAGCTTCCTCCAAGCATTGGGGAGGCTCCATGAGCAGTTCCTCGTCGATGTCTCCATTTAGATAGGCTGTGGTTACGTCCAAGTGTCGAACACTCATATCTTCCTGAGCCGCCAGAGCCATCAAAAGACGAATCGAACTCATTCGCGCTACGGGAGCAAAGGTCTCGTTGTAGTGAAATCCAGGACGCTGTGCAAAACCTTTTGCCACCAGACGAGCCTTTCTCCTCTCCAGAGTCCCATCAGAGTTATATTTGTTTCGGAGTACGAAACGACTGCCGATTACTTCCTTATCCTTCGGTCGGTCGATCAACAGCCATGTATCGTGTTTGAGTATTGACTTCATCTCCGAACTTATGGCTTGACGCCAATCTTCTGCATCCTCACTAGACATGGCCTGCTTGAGTGGTATCTCGGTCAAGCCTGCAAAGATTGACTCTACATTACCTGCCTCTTCTCGGGCTGGCTGGTATTGCAGTCGGGGCCTTCCCCTCTGTCCGGTACGAACTATTCGTGATCTTCCGGGCCCTCTCTTCGGCTGATGTTGATCTCTATTTCCATCGAGATCTTGTTTGCGCTCGACGACGTCATCATCATCTTCATGCACCGACTCATCAGACTCCAGAGGAACTAACTCGATTTCCACCGTCCGATTTTCAGAAGGAGACTCCGTTATTTCTTCACTTTGACGTAGATCTTCAGGGATGAAATCTTCAAGAGTTGTCGAACTGCATGTGGGAGGACTTACGAAGGTCACATCTCGTGATACTGCAATCTTCCTCTCTTTGGTTAACCACATTCTGTAACCCTTCGAAGACTCCAAGTATCCTAGGAATATTGCCGGTCTGCCGCGGGGGTCGAACTTTCCTTTGGCTGGTTCCGTATCTAAGCAAAATGCTTTACTTCCAAATTCTCGAAAATGTGATACGTTTGGCCTCTTTCCTGTCCATACCTCGTAGGGCGTTTTTCCATCCAGACTGGAGCTTGGAGTTCTATTCCGAATGTGATTCGCAGTCGAAACAGCCTCGGCCCAAAATGAAGCTGGCAGCCCCGATTGTAACAAAAGGCATCTCGCAGTTTCCAGCAGGGTCCTGTTCTTCCGTTCAGCCGTGCCGTTTTGTTCTGGATGATATGGTATCGACAATCTTCTTGCAATCCCGTGCTCGGCTATGAAAGCATCGAATTCGAGGTTCTTGTACTCCCCTCCGTTGTCCGATTGGAGATACTTTATCTTCTTGTCTCTCTGGTTTTCGACCAAGGCTTTGTATTCCTTGAATGCGTTGAGCACTTCGCCTTTGGTTTTTAGGAAACGTACCTCGCACCACTTGGAACAATCGTCAATAAAAGTGACGAAGTATTTTGCCCGTCCGTGCGACTCGACGCGCATAGGGCCACACACGTCGGAGTGGACAACTTCCAACAGCTGCGTGTTTCGCTCACTTTTCTTGACGAAAGGGGCCCTCGTCATTTTGCCTTCCAAACAAATATCGCAGGTTAGCTTCTCCGTCGGTTTCTTGAACTCGATGCCGCAAACTGACTGATTTTTGACTGCTTCAATAAGATATCTCTCGTTCAGGTGTCCCAGACGTCGATGCCATGTATCTAGAGATTCGACTTCTTTAGAATTACAAGCCGCTTCGCGAGTATTACCGCTTCGATGGGTCGACGTTTCGCGCACGTAATACAGCCCGTCGATACGATCGGCGATGAGCTTGACGGCGCCTTCCTTGTCGTTGACCGTGGCCATATCTTTGTCGAAAATCACCCTAAAACCTTTCTCAGTAATTTTACCGACAGATAACAAGTTCGTGCGTAAGTCAGGAACATGCAAAGTATTTTGTAAACGGAAGTTCTTAACTTTACCAAAAACGTCAGCGTTGAATAAAACTTCACCCCTCGCAAGTATGTCGGTCGAGCTGTTATTCGCTAAGCTCAGTTCGATTTTGTTGACATCTTCGATCACGACGAATTCATCAGCCGAGTTGCTCAAGTGCGATGTCGCGCCACTGTCCAAGCACCATCGGCCGCCGCGATTCGTGCCGTTCGCGCGGAACGCACGATGTTCCTCACGTGAATCGACTGTTGCACACAGACTCGTTTTTTCGCTCTTCTTGGCAGTCTCCCGATCGCTGTCTTGCTTCTTGTTGGTACAATCCGCTGCCTTATGTCCTATGGTACCGCATCGATGACATCGATATTTGAATTCGCCGTCGGTTTTCGCGTCGTTCTTCTTCGCAACGGGTTGCTTCGGTTTTCGCATCTTCTTTCCGCCTTTATTTGCGTATAATGCGTTTTGTGCGGGTGCGCGTGCAGCATCGTTCATTCTTGCGTCACTTTCTTCGATAATTTTTATTCGTAATGTCTCTGGTGACGGTAGTTCATCGCGGGACTCTATAGCGCAACGAAAGTTCTCAAAACTGGACGGTAAACTGTAAAGCAACATTATCGACAATAAATCAGGATGAATGTCTACTTCCATCTCACCGAGTTTATCGACTGCGTCAAAAAACTTGCGTATATGATCGCGCACTTCGCCGCCGTTTTCCATGCGCTGGAGGGTCAGCTGCTTCAACAACGTGGCTTTTCGGGCTGGTCCCTTAGATTGGTAGATGTTCTCGAGCTTTAACCAGACGTCCCTCGATGTTTCACATCCTTTTATTTGTTTCAGTTCGCTAGGATTAATCGAGAGAATAATATCCGATTTGGCTTTGTCGTCGTTTATCTTCCATAACCTTACTTCGTTCGCCGCGACGGGGTCGTTGGCTACGAGCGTCGGCTTCGCGGTCTCACCGCTTACGTACACCCATGCATCGTTTTTTACGAGTAATGCCTGCATCTGGAGCTTCCAGGTGTCGTAATTATCCTTATTTAGCGCCTCAATGCGCGCTAGTCCGGCCACGCTCATCCTTCCGATTATTGACGACGGTGCGTTACTTAACCTCCTACTTTCGAGACTGGAAACTAATTCACTTCAGCTCTTTCGACTTTGACTATTCTGCACTCTCTTTGGGCGTCTCTGGGCCCATAACCTGTTGATGGGATGGATCGAGGGAGCGCAGAAATAATCAGGAATATAATTGAATGACACACACGTATATTCTATATGCTTCTTTACACAGCGGTTAGCGAAAAAGGAGAGAGAGTGGCGTCAGCAACTCAGAAAGAGTGTGCTCAAATCAGCGCCGTAACAGGAAGAGACGGCGGTTAGCCGCATTAGCGCGGACCTTTGAGAATCGCCATAATACAACAGTAAATTCTTAACAAAAGAAAACTTTATTATAGTGTTTAAAAAACTTTGTAACAAGGGCTACAAGAATAAACAATAAAAATAGGGGCTTCTATATAAAAAATTTAGATCAAAAGCACCTTAAATTTTTTAAATAAAACACCATATGGGGTTAAATAAAAAATAGTTTTTTTGCATATTCTTGTAGCCATTGTCGAGACGTTTTTAAAATACTATAATAAAGCTTTCTTTCGTTAAAAATTTTCTGAGATATTTTAAATTTTGGCATTATATGTTTAATATAAAATATGAAATATTTCGTAAAGTATTTACTTTTCGATAATTTTACCTTAATACTTTTATGCGTAGAATAATAAAAAAAATCGAATAATGTAAAAAAAAACAGACAAATTAATTTTAACAAATTTGATTACATTTTGTGTACAAACTTAATTTTGAAAAATTACAAATGTAAAAATTAATATTATTATTCGATTTCTTTGATTATTTAGCTATGTATAAAAGCGCTAAGGTAAAGTCATCGAAAAGTGAATACTTTACAAGATATTTTATATTTTATATTAAAAATATTATGACAAAATTTTAATTATTTCAGTAAATTCTTAACAAGAGAGAACTTTATTATAGTGTTTTAAAAACGTCTTGACAAGGGCTACAAGAATGTGCTATAAAAAATAGGGCTTCTATATAAAAAATTTTGATCAAAAGCACTTTAAATTTTTTAAATAAAACACCATAGGGGGTTAAATAAAAAATAGTTTTTTTGCATATTCTTGTAGCCCTTGTCGAGACGTTTTTGAAACACTATAATGCAACTCTCTTTTGTTAAGAATTTTCTGAGATATTTTCAGAAAGATGCACGGTAGCGCATCTTTCCGTGGTAGCTTGCAATAACACCGATAGGTGGCGCATAATGGTGTAATTAACTCGTAAGTAAATTTCAGTTGAAAGCGAATATAAGCAGGTCCAGGCGAAGCAAAATCATGACATCCGCCAGACATATCTTTGCCAGCAATGTTGCTGCGATGATATAAATATATAAAGCTATATTTTCCAAAGTAAGATGTGTTTTTCAAATTGTAAAAAAAATTTTTAATTGTGAAACAATATTATTTCTTCAAATCTTAAATTAAAATTGTCCTTTTTGAATTGTCCTTCAGACGCCTAAAAAATGTTTATAACATATCCCATAGAAGTCCTCAGGATGTCCTCAGGATATTGTAAGGACTAGTTGGCTATTATTTGCTCTTTCTCAGGATATTCGGAGGACATCCGACAGGATGTCCTCCGGATATCCTGAGGACTCTTACTTGGCTATCATTTGTTTATCCTCAGAATATTCGGAGGACATCCGACAGGATGTCCTCAGGATATCGTGAGGACTAGTATTTGGCTATCATTTGCTATTCCTCAGGATATCCGGAGGACATCCCGGGATTTAATTGGGATATCCACAGGATATCCCAATGGTCCGTCCTGGATGTCTTTCGGACTTCCCAAGGATGTTATTGTGCTATCTGGGATTTTTCTTAATTATAGCCAGACAACATGCATGTCTATAAAAAAAGTTTAAAAAACGTCTTAAATGTCTATAAAAAAGTCTAAAAAACGTCTTAAAGTAATATCTAATCTATAAAAAAGTCTAAAAAACGTCTTAAAGTAATATCTAATCTACGTCCTAATGCATTGTATTAAAAACGTCATAAATAGTGACATAAGACGTCCCAAAGACGTTTAAACTACGTCTTTCTGAAATCTTTTTAAGACGTCTAGGGATTTTTATGACGTCTTTTAGACGTTTTTATGACGTCAAAATGTTATCTGGGTAACTATTATAAAGTTTAAATGCTATGGTCAGTGTAAAAATTGCAGGAATTATAAGTTGAAATGCTATCAATATTTTAAAAAGAATAAAGCAACGCAATTTTTACACTGACCATAGCATTAAAACTTATAATAGTAATAATTCCTTCATGGTGCGACACCATATAGTAAATTTAATATAAAATTTTCTCCGTATAATAAATTTTATTTGTTTCTATTTATTATGATATAATATTGAATATTTTATTTATAGCTGACTGGAAAATATTTACAAACATACTTAGACCGATATTCATAGTCGGTTCTATTTAAAACGGTCATAAGCATCTTAAGACGTTAGACGTTTTAAACCAATCACAGAGCCGTATTAACATCTTAAGACATTACTTAAAACAGTTTTGAAATAAGATCCGACTATGAATACCGGCCTTACTGCCTTATCTGTCACTCGATGTAAGGGGCCAATAACTGTCACACAGTTTCCATAACCTGAAAACAATAATTGGCCGAGTGGCCAATTACTGTTGTAAAACGTTAATTGTGTGTTATTCGTTAGCATAGTATAATTTTTATAATATATATGTTTCATCGATATTAATTTTTTTTACAAAATTTAAACTTTTATTAATGCATGTATATCGAAAAGAAAAATTATAAATGTCATAAAAACATTAAAAAATCTGCAAATAGTTGACTCTATTCTTACGGTTTTTTGATTGAATGGCGACAATTTTCAAGTATCTTACTGAAGTCATTTTATTCATTATTTATATAAATTATAATATACAGAAAATAATTAAGTATTAATTGTATCTGAAGCAGAAAAGTGTATTAAATACTTTTGTATTTATAATTTAAAAAATTTTAATAGTATTTTTTTATAATCTTTAATTTTTTATGATGTGGCCAATCATTGTAGCGTGGCCAACAACTGTACTGTTTATCCCTATGGCAACTAATCTCGAGGATAGAAAACTCAAATCCACAGGAGGATTTGAGCCATCTAAAGAAACAATAAAATCTTCCACCCTCTCATCATGCGGTAAAGTAAGACTTAGAGGAAGAGAAATTAGAATAAAAATTATCAGCAAGCGCCCTCGATTTTCCAGCCGAATCATAGATAATTAATGCTTTGGTCTTCTAAAATAAAAGGAGGAGAAGGAATGCTTATTCGTTTGCGGGATTTTAGTATATTCCAAAAAGCCTTATTCTTTATGTTAATGTTTTTAAGTCTCTTTGACTAATAAACATCTTTTGCCTTTTGCAAAGGAACATTAATGCGTGAATTAACAATATTGCGAAAGGTTTTATATCATGTAAAACCTGTTCCCTGATACTTCCTAGCATCGAACCATCTCTACAGGCTCGCCTCTTATACTAGCGTATGACGATTTTTTATTACGAGAAAGTCCTGGCGCGTGGTAGCCGTGTCGCAGCAGCGCGCATTGCTATAGCGGTCGCGGTCGCGGAGAGCTCCAGCGAAGCGGCGCTACGTCTTCGCGCTTATCGCGAGTTATCAATCGTTGTAGTTGACATTGCAGTTTGCGGTGTGTGCACCATTTCGTGACTCATAACTGCGTTTTGTGACGTCGTTGGACGTGTTTCGTCATATAAGAATTTTTTCAGGATTGCGGTCGCAACCTGCCGCTTCTCATTCCTTCGAAGTGAACAACGAATTTTGCCAAGATACACAATTTATTATTATTTGTTTATTCAAACTACACTATATATATATGGAAACCTTGATATAAACATAAGCAACATTTACAATAAGATATTGGCCGTATCGACCTCGGAGATAACGCATAGGATTCGAGGCGGGTGCCATTTTAGAGCGAAGAAGAAGAAGTGGTGTGTGCACCGTGGTCTGACAGTCACATTTAATATTAAATTATTAAATTTTATATTTTATTATTAAATTTACGATAAAAATTAATAAAATATTTGTAAGTACAGTACGTTATATACAGGGTGTACCAGACCTAACGTACCACCCGTTAATGGCAGATTCCTGAGATCATTTGGAGACAAAAATCTTAATGCCAAAATGTCGAGGTGCCAAATTGTCATCCCGATATTCGTCGGTCTTGCGAACAGTGTACAAAGAAATAAAGTGAATAATAGTTTCAAATATTTCTATCGAGTTGAGTAAAGTGTGGAAGAGTTGTTTTGACATGCGACGTCCCTGAATGCGTAAAATTTTGACAAGCACAATAGTAAACTTTGAACCTTTCCCGTTTAAACACTGTAGCAGCCTCGACATTTTGGCATTAAGATTTTTGTCTCCAAATGATCTCAGCAATCTACCATTAACGGGTGGTACGTTAGGTCTGGTACACCCTGTATATGTTTTATGAAACCAAGATTTATTATTTATCTTTATAGTGAAAGCTTTGATAATTATATTTATATAAAGTTCATTAGAGTTTTATTAGAGAAATCAAATTATGTAAATTAAAATTAAGAGGATATAAAATATTATAAATGTTTAAATATACTCCCAAAAATTGTCGAAAAATTAATCATTTAAAATTATGTCTAATAAATTCGAAATTGCTAATTTAAATCGGCAAACGGATCCGCACCTCGACAACGGGGATACCGCGATTCCGCGAAAGCCACGTAGGTACCTGCGTAAACGACGAGGCAAGTCAGTGTTGCCAAGGATGACCTCACACTTTTCGCACGACCCGCGTTCGTCTCCGTGTCCGCGGCGTAACGTTTCACGTACCGAACTGAACTCTGTGCGTCCACGTCGCCTACCGATAGTACCATGGTGGAAGTATACAAGGTGAAGCCGTGCGCATAATGGCGGTATCATGGCCAGAGAACCAATCAGAACTGCCCCCACACTAAAAGGCGGTGATTCGAAATGAGATAATTTCAATAAAATAAAAACACAGTTTTGTCAGATTAAAACAAGTGTATTAATTAATTGTTACATGAGAAACAACAAAATACAACTAAAAATTATACTTTTTATAAAATAAACAAAAATAATTTAAAAAACTATAATATTACATTACAGATTGTTTTAGCTTTTTTGGCTTTCTTTTTGATCGAATTATTCATTTTTATATCTTTATTTAATTTGCGTAAACGGATGTACGTTCGTGTACGCACCAAACATGCAACAACCTCTTTTGGAATAAAACTATTATTTATTTTTACGCATACAATTTGGGTCAATTTATCAAAAATTTTGTCTTCTTGACTAAAAAAATCTCCGTAAAATAACATAAATTGATTATTCATAATTTCTGCAACTTTTAAAAAGTCTGCAGAAGGACGAATACAGTTCCCTCGCGAAATAAATGACAGCCAATCGTTACAGTGTATCGCCGTTTTGGTTGCACTACCCAATTGAGGATACTGATGGCGATATCTATGCGCAACGTACCCCGCAATATAAAGTAATCCTTGAGATTCAATGTCTTCTTGTGCAATATTAGTTTCGAATTCTTTTAATAGGTCCCATTCCAGATCTGTTGCCGAAAAATTTGTTATCTGTTGAGCTATAAATTATAAAAAGAACACATGAGGGCTTTTTTTTTTTAACTCAACTTCTTGCACGGTTTATTTTCCTTCTTTTTCTTTTCACGTTAAAGAGAAAAAGATAAAAGATGAACTGTACAACAAATTCAGTTAAAAAGAACAGGCCTATAATTAAAAATGTAAATAAAATTTGATAGTCAGCATGATGGTTATTATAACACCGTTTGATATTTTAAAAATATCAAACGGTGTTAACACAAAACCCTCATTTAAAAAATTGCAATTTTTAGCGCATTTTAGTTGAGTTTTTCTCAAAATCCATTTTTTCAGAAATGAGTGAATGTTATAGTCCTGTTCGACCCCGAAACATCTGCTGACGATGTGATTGCACGATATTTGAACATCCCACAAACTCCTGTTAAATACGAAGAAGTCATTCTGAAAATCGAGTGAGATGTAATTATTGCCATTATTTATTGCATGTAAAAGCAAAAACCGCGGCCAGGTATTTTGTGCCCAGTGTACCTGTAGGACTGTTAGGATGTGTACCTTTTAGGAGTTAAATAAATTTTTTAACACAATGTATATATGTACAAATTTTATTATGTACTTCACTTAAGTTGGAAATATACAATAATTATTATTTAAAAATTATATATATGCAATTATTTATTAGTAGCTAAAAATAGGAATTTGACTAAAGGGAAGGAGAGGCTAATATGTGTATCACATAATAAAATAATATTATTAGGCTATTAAGAGCTTGGACCGTTATGGCAATTATTCTAATTTAATTTGGTAAAAATAGGAAGTATTTCAAATAACAGTAAAATGTTATAGCAAATTAAGATGTGCACCCTTTAGGGGTAAAATAAAATTTTTTTTCTATACAATGTATATATATACAAATTTCAATATGTATTATAATTTCACATGTATAAATTAGAAATACACAATTATTGTTACCTTAAAAATTATATGTATACAATTTTTCATCAGTTGCTAAAAATAACAAGTATTTAAAGAAAACAGATTATTATTTATAATTACCTTCATTAAAATTTTCCTTGTCATTTTCCTCATCATCTTTCTCAAGAAATAATGCAGCTTCCGAAGCTAATTGGTCATCTTCTATGTTATGAAAAAGATGTTCTTCAGTTTCAGCATGAAAGTCTTGCAGGTCTATTAATGGTACAGTTTCAACGTCTGTTTCCGTGTTCCCTTTTTCAGAAATGGCATGATTACAATGTTTTCCCAAAATGTATCGTTTTAATCGATTTTTAAATTCGACAGGGGATGGATGGTCATTTGCTGCTCCCATTGCTCTTAGATACGAAAAAAAGTTTTCTAGAACATCTTGGCATAATCTTCTTGTAATTATATATTGCGGTTGAAAATTATCATCGGAGTATTTTTCCTTTATGTAGGGAAGCAGATTTTTCAACAACTCGTTTGTTAACAAAATACCTTTCTGAAATGGCAGAAGCGTTTTTTTATTGACTACTCTCATTTCTGAAGTTAATTTACTCATCTCGTTGAGAATTTCGTTTTGCTTGTTTAGCTCAACTCCGTAAGCATGTATACCGCTATGTTTACCAAATTTACATTGGCTATTTAGGACATCAAACCAATCATTAACAGTCTTCAATAAATATGACATTTTTTGCCAATTCTTTGATAAGAAACCTTTTGTGCCGCAATATTCCATACCTTTGGCATTTCTAAGTGAAAATACTTGTGCGGCTAACTTTACGCGTTGTCGCGGAAATCCCTTAGCATCTAAATGTTCTCTGCTCAAATTGAAAGAAATTTTCAAATCCTTCGAATTTAATTGTAGTAACTCTTCCAATAGTGATTTATCTAAAATTTCACCGTCGACTATAAAGCCTGAATCTATTAAATTATTTCTTAATAATTTAATAAGGTGGGGTGCGTCGGCAAATACAAATACTTTTGAATCATTATTTGATGGATGTGGGAAAAAACATTGTATTTTTGTGCATTCATCGACTTTATCTTCATTTACTTTTTTTTCTATTGTAATTCCGACATTCAACTCTTTCCAAAGTCCTGTATTAGTAGGACACATATCGCTTGTCGTAGCTATGACTGTATAACCAATTTTATACAATGATTCAATTATTGCAAAAAGAATTCCTTTTGTCATAGGTTTTGAAAAATCGTAATAAATTGGCTGCTTCCATTTGGAAAACAAACCACGGGCCATTACAACTTGACAAGTTTTGTGAGGTCCGTAAATTTTTTGTTCTCGCCTATCTATATCTATTTTATTACATATATAAACTTCATCGAAGGTCAGTACAGTTAACTTCTCCGCAGTTGTTAAATGTTCTCCTTTAATTTGCATTATTTTTAAAACTTTGTGAAGAATTCCAGGGTTTACCAGAAATTCTGAAACCCATCTGCGAAGAGTAGTCAAAGAAGGTAAAGGAATTTTCCGGACCTCGCGTAAATAATTATATGCCCTTGCACTGACAGAGCGAAGAGCGATGGCGGAGGTAATATCTTCAATCGACCAATTTATCCTATTCTGCGGAGAGACAATTTTTTTTATTTGAGCCGGCGTAAATATTGGGTGAAGAATATTGGTGGCAATTTGTTCTCCACGAATATTCGCATCTTTTTCCATCCTTCTTATCGTTTGTGTGAGTTGCTTATTTTCTTTTTCTAATGCTTTAAAACGCTCTGAAAGCATTTTCATTTCCTGTGTAGTATCTTGTACACTTCTAATTAGTTCTCCACGAATATTTGCATCTTTTTCCATCCTTCTTATCGTTTGTGTGAGTTGCTTATTTTCTTTTTCTAATGCTTCAAAACGCTCTAAAAGCATTTTTATTTCCTCTGGCTTTCTTTTCTCTGTAGCATCTTGTACACTTCTGAAAAGTGCAACACATGACGCAATTAATTAAATAAATCTGTTTACAAAATTCAAAGTAATATTAATATGAATACGTAAGAATCAGCATTAACACTAAAAACGATGCATACTTGTGTGTAAGGTCAATGTCTTCCATTGATACATCTTCCACAGCATCTAGTTTATTGAATGTGGTAAGTTCTGGAATAAACTCGTTTTCAGTTTTTTCGGTTGCACATTCAACAAGCTCAGCATACGTTGGTATTACGGTACTGTAAATATTTAAAAAATGTACATAGGTATTACAAACATAGGTTAAAAACAATAATGACATCCAGTAAATGAAAAAGAACGTAGTCAATTCATCGATTGAATGCAATGTAACTTTATATTGTTGGTAAATTAATTTTAAAATTAATAAATTTTAAATTTCTGTTATTCTCATTGATAGGGTTCATTTATTTTGTCAACTTTATCTTTTACTATCGATCAAAGGAACAAAACTATATTGATGTGAAAAATAGAAATTAGTTAATAAAAATATCAAATTATAAGTTGGCAAAAGAATTATAGTAACATGTATGTTGATAAAAAAAATAGAAATAACTTAATTCTATTTAAAGTTACACCAAAATGTTTGTATAAGGATATAGTCCCATTTGGACTCAGAATCTGTAATGCGTCTATAAAATAAAAGAATTATATATATATGTGTGTATAATTTTATGGATACATTATGGATGTGGACCTCATCAGATCGGACTCCGTCCTGAAAAATCTTTCATTCTTACCGAACTGATTTCTCTGGAGGTTCTGCATTGTCAGTGTTATTAGTTTCATAATTTGTATGCATTCTTTTCTGCCGTTCTTTCGGCAACTGAAGCAATTCTGTTGGTATAGATCCTGCCTTCAGTTTACGTTTTTGCACAATGCTTTTCGTCATTTGTTCCTCAAAACAATCAGATAAAAAATGTACTGCACATACTCTTTCTAAAAGTAATTTATATTAAAAATATAGCATTACAACCTTTATAACGTAATGAGATATAGTACAGGTTACAGTTGTAATTTCATTACATACCACGTTTTATCTTATAATCTTTATCCCTCTGGCAAGCCTCCAACCACTTTATTCTAAACTCTGGATCTTTCGGAAATGAGTAAAACTTTACTTTTTTCATAAAAAGGACATTCGTCCGATTTTTACAATTTTTTACAAAGCAGCTCGGCATTTTCGATCGTGTATTTGCGCAATGCACTATTAATCTTTCACTGTTTAATGCACAACAAGCACAATCTGTGTTTACTATATTGCTATGTTGGTCATAGTGGATATTATGTTTGGGGGCACTTCTGATTGGTTGACTGCTCCCCTCCACTTTTGAACCACTGCGCATCCACCGGACGGCTTCACCTTGTATACTTCCACCATGGATAGTACCGATATTACCGCGGCCTGTGCTATGTTCTGGAAATTTCGCCAGCGTTGCCAACTCAGAATCCCGATGTGTCACTAGCCAAAGCTGAAAAGGTCAGGAATGAAAGTCACTAGATCTTTTTACGTCATTTTTCAAATTAAATAACGCTTACACAGATGTCTTAGACATCTGTAAATACTTATGAATGTTTTTTACATCTGTTATGGCGTGGCTTATTTTAATTTAGCCACTAAAATGTCTCAAAACCCGTAAGTTTTAGAAGAAAACTTTTTAGACAAAAGTTGTTTGGTTTCAATGGGGACATAAGATGGTGGCAATGATTTAACCTTGGATAGTCGTTTGAAAATCACATAAAGGTCACATTCAATTTCTTGAACGGAACCCTCCATATTATTATACGCTATGCAAGTAACTCCGACAACGCTCACTTTTCGCAACTCTGAGAGTATTAATAATCCGAAAATGAATAATATTATAATATTTATTTGCATTTTCCCTATGGGGTTTACAAAGGCGTTTTTCAAGGAATGTTCCCAAACCTCTACAGACGTCTTACAATCATCCTTAACCTATCCCTGCCAACGCCGCCCGCACACACACACATACGTCTCGCTGGCCTGCCCTATCCTTAAACAATACGCACTTAAAAACCAGCTTAAAATTAACTTAACTCTAGCCGGAACTCTGTTTCCTTACAATTTTAGCAATTCCTCCTCCTCATTCACACTCCTTCCATCCTCCCATTCGAAATTCCCCGCCTACTTCTCGCCTCCTCTATTGCTTTCATCCTCTCCCTCACCCTCCCCTCCTAGCATCCTCCCTACAGCTTCTTGCCATCCGATTCCAAGTGTTTCTTATAATTCATTAAGGGGTTATACTCGTAAAAATGTTTTCAAAAATCAATTTTTCAAAAATAAAATTTTCGTAAAGTATATAATCTTATAAATATTCCCTTAAAGTTTCAAGTCGATTGGATCAAAATTCACCGAGTTATAGGCTTTTATGTATAACCAATTATCGTCGAATTAGCTGCATATATGAATATATCGCTGCCTGCGTATTTAATGAAGGTACAGGAGCACTATTATCGATTATGTACCCCAGACAACATGCAAGTCTCAAATCGGGACATATGACGTCTTAAAGACATCTTTAAGACGTTTTATGATGTAACGTCTCTAAGACGTCTTAATGGTGTCTTTAATACGTCTTATGTCCCGATTTGAGACATTATGTTTACTGGAACTCCATGGGAGTGAGTATTGGCCAAAACGCCCATAAATTTGCGAAGAAAGAAGACGCGAAACGCATAAACATCTCCGACAGTAGAGCGCAAGAGAGCACCCGGAAGGGAAGAATGCTTGGTAGGCAAAAGCAGATTGACGTTTTAGAGGCAGCATCTACAACTGAAGACCTATATGGTCCTGGAATAGATAACTCTGTGTAAGTTAAAATATAAATATTTCAAATACGTGTAATCAGCTTTTGAAACTTTAAACGCGTTTTTCTCAAAACTACGTTTTCAAGGTCGGCAAGCAAGATATCTCAAAAACTACTGCATCAATCTTTCTAAAATTTTTTTTGCTTTTTTTAGATATAAAAATCTAGTATTTAATCGAAGGATTTTTTTTTCGATGTATACTTTCAATTTGATAAACGAAAAATATCCGTTTTTTTTTCGCAAAAATGAAGACTAACTTTAAACACTCGCCATTTTGTTTTAACTTAATGTTTTGGAAATTCCATCGATTAATCACAGGATAAACTAATATACTAACAAAATCTTTTTGGTTTTTTGATTTTGGATAACCTGGTTCCGAACGGCAGTGCTCACCGCAAAAGTACTTTTAAAAACGTGCTTCCCGGACATCGGCTGCAACTTTTTTATAAATAAATATTTTTATACGAAAAAAATACTGAATGTTCTTCAAATGTTACTTTTTTAAATACCTAATTTCTGTACAAATGTATGCTTACGATTTTTCAAAAAAAATTCTCAAAAATTGGCTCTTTTTCGGCCTCCAGATTGAGTATAACGCCTTAAAGAAAAATCGAGAAAATGGGATGTGTTGTGTAGTCAAATGTTTCAATAGTGAACAAAAAAGTTCTGAAATACAATTTTATTAATTTCCTGGACGCCTATGAAAAAAAAAGAGAAGAAAAAATTGATTGTGTCAGTAAGTAGATCGTCAAACGTAAGTAGGGGAAAGGTGTCAAAAATAATCCCTCGAGGTAAAATGATCCCCACCGATTTTAACGAAAATAATAGCGCCATTGCGCGGACATATTTAGACTTCTTCGGAGGAATCAGTATGCCAATCGAGTGTAATGGCGGGTCGCGTTGACGTGCCGTTAAATTTTTAAAAATATATATATAAAATTTGCCAATTTGATGTAAGGTAAAAGTGATTTTGATTACCGGGCAAAGTAAATTTATGCATGATTATTATATTCTATTATTACTATTATACTTCAGCACTATCTAAGTTTATGTTTTCATAGTGATTTAAATGCCGCGCTTAATTTTTGGTTAGGTTTTAATATCGAAATGAAAAAATGTTATTTGGGGCAAAATGATCCCTCTCATCGTGTACAAAATAATCCCAGGATCATTTTACTCCTGCCTTTTTATTATTTGTGCTAGATGATTATTCTTGTGACTTTTGTATTTCCAATCCCTTTGGTAAATAATTTTATTATTTCATCATTTTATAATTCTATTTATTTTAATTTTATTTTATTTATTTTATTTTTTAAATAATTTTATAATTTTTTTACTCGACATTCGTGGTTTTATCTAATGTTAAACATTTTTAATTTAATTTTGTGTTTAAATTTTAATTAGGTTAATTATAATACGTTTTTTTAATGTATTGACCTATTTTTGTGTAATGATCCCCAGGGATCATTTTGCCCATACCCCAGGGATCGTTTTGGACATCCCTGGTACCAAATAATCCCTTTACAAAATTTTAGTAAAATAACAAGTAACTATGTACCTAGCAGCATTAATTCAAAACTCAATTTTTTAAATTGTAGTTAAACAACCACTAAACCAAAAACCATTAATGATTTAAACAAAGACACATTATTTTATGCCATTTATTGATTTCTCCCTTAAGGGGATTATTTTGGACACCTTTTCCCTACCTATACAAAAAAAAGAGTAGTTTGTATCCTATCGATAAATATTTAAAAAAAAATTAACTAAAGATTAATCTATATTATATTTTAAATTTAAAAAATAAATGTTTTTCTTAATTAAGAAATATAACTAAAATTAATTGTTTTCTTATAATAAATTTAAACAATCAAAAATTTTAGGATAATTACAACTTTTATGTAGAATTGTAGAGTACAAGAATTTGTAAAATATTATAATTAATTGTATAAATATAATATACATTGTTGAATTTATGCAAATAAATTATAAAAAAATCTTTTATTTAGGAATGACAAAATCACCTCTTATACTCCCTATATCCCCATTTAAATTTTGATTCGCACAACGTATCAAAACTTAAATCTGCAATTATAAATATTTAATGTTATTAAAGTTGTCATCTTTTTTTTTTTATTATTACATTAAATTATTTTTTATTATAATATTATTTAACTTATTTTTTATCATTTTCTAATACCATTCTCAATATATATTATTCTTCATCTGCAGCGGGACATCTCTTTCTTCAACTTTATTAATACGAGCATTTAATCTGTCAGCTCTTTTTGTGTCTGTAGAGACGTCTTTAAGACGTCATATGTCCCGATTTGAGATATGCATGTTGTCTGGGGTACATAATCGATAATAGTGCTCCTGTATCTTCATTAAATATGCAGGCAGCGATATATGCAGCTAATTCGACGATAATTGGTTATACATTAAAAATGTTTTTATAAATAGATGGAAATAAAGTTGGATTAAACAATTCTTTCCTTGGATTATTGGGTCTCACTCCACCAACGAAGTAAATACTAAAAATTGTGGTATTTTCTGTCGGAACCCAAGGCTTTTTGTCACTCCTAAATAATAGATTTTTTAATAATTTATTTGCATAAATTCAACAATGTATATTATATTTACACAATTAATTATAATATTTTACAAATGCTTGTACTCTACAATTCTACATCGAAATTGTAATTACCTCGAAAAAAATGCAAGTAGTATATTTCAAAAAAATTAATACCCAAGTTAAAAAAAAGAAGAAATAAAATCCAAGTGGTACATAACTATATGTATTCCTATTGAAGAAAATAAATTTATGTGAAATTTGAAAAATTTGAGTTAAAAAAACGACGCTGCTAGATTTTAAATTATTTGAAAGCAATAAATAACTAATTTAAAATATTAAATTAATAATTACAATGTGAATGTAGAAAGACTTTCACACATTAATTTAAAGTACTTTTTCCATTTATAGAAATTGTTTTATTAATGTTATTTTGTTTAGCAGCGTCGTTTTTTTAATTAAAATTTTTGAAATTTTATATTAATTTTTTCCCTTTAATATAGGAATACATATAGATATGTATTACTTGGATTTTATTTCTTTTTTTTTTTATAAAGATACTACCCCTTGGGTACAATTTGTTAAAAGTACAATAGTTATTTTTCGAGATAATATACAGGGTGTACCAGACCTGACGTGCCACTTGTTAATGGCAGATACCTGAGATCATTTTGAGTCGAAAATCCTAATACCAAAATGCCGAGGCTATAATAGTTTTTAAGTAAGAAGTGTTCAAAGTTGGCCAATCAAGTTGTCTGAAATTCGCGCGCTCAGTCATGTCACATTGCACAGTAGTAAAGGTGCTTTCAAGCGCATTAATTCTATTATCGAAACTGATATAATTTTGCATACGTATTGTCTGCGTTGTTGTAATTGCTTTTTATCTTTATTGTAATGTATGAAAATTATTAATTAAATGTAATAATATTAATAGCAGGGTAAAAGACATAAATATTAATTATGTAAAATGTGATACTGTCGAACTGTCAAAACTGTCATATGTATTTTATCATAAATGGATGATGATTCTGATGTAAAAATGTACAGATAAATATAAACTAATGAATTACATTTTTGTTTATTAATAAGTGCTAATAAACAGAACATAAAATAAAAATACATAATTTTACTTTAATTAATAATAAAGTTATTTAATAAGCTTGAATTACATATGTTTCTACTTGTCTTGCTATTGAATTACATTTTAGTTTATTAGAATAAATTTTATTAATAATAAAATTATTTATTTTTAATGTAACATTTGATAATTTAAAATAAACTTATTGCTAGATAAGAGATTACATAAGCTATTCTGTATTCTGTATTCTGTAATTTTGTAAAGTTACGGCCATAGCTTATGTAATCTCTTATCTAGCAATAAGTTTATTTTAAATTATCAAATGTTACATTAAAAATAAATAATTTTATTATTAATAAAATTTATTCTAATAAACTAAAATGTAATTCAATAGCAGGACAAGTAGAAACATATGTAATTCAAGCTTATTAAATAACTTTATTATTAATTAAAGTAAAATTATGTATTTTTATTTTATGTTCTGTTTATTAGCACTTATTAATAAACAAAAATGTAATTCATTAGTTTATATTTATCTGTACATTTTTACCATCAGAATCATCATCCATTTATGATAAAATACATATGACAGTTTTGACAGTTCGACAGTATCACATTTTACATAATTAATATTTGTCTTTTACCCTGCTATTAATATTATTACATTTAATTAATAATTCTCATACATTACAATAAAGATAAGAAGCAATTACAACAACGCAGACAATACGTATGCAAAATTATATCAGTTTCGATAATAGAATTAATGCGCTTGAAAGCACCTTCACTACTGTGCAATGTGACATGGCTGAGCGCGCGAATTTCAGACAACTTGATTGGCCAACTTTCAACACTTCTTACTTAAAAACTATTATAGCCTCGGCATTTTGGTATTAGGATTTTCGACTCAAAATGATCTCAGGTATCTGCCATTAACAAGTGGCACGTCAGGTCTGGTACACCCTGTATATGTAATTGGCGCAATTTAAAGATATCATTTCTTTTTTTATAATAGATAATCACTTGGATTGAATAAGGCAACGCAATTTTGTGATATGTATACCACTTGTAAGTTTTTATTTTTAAAAAATAAAGAGAGGAAAGTCCCCTATTATGAGATAGGTTCCTAATATAAGATAACAGGGTTTTTTTAAACTATTAGGTCCTATCTGGGCCTATTAGTTTAAAAGAAACCCTGTTATCTCATATTAGGAACCTATCTCATAATAGAGGACTTTCCTCTACTACTTGGATTTTTTCGAGATATGTACAAAGATATAAAGTTTTTTCTCTTTCTTCAAGGTTTTTTCAAGGTACTACACCACGCGTGTATTTGGCGCCTTTTTTTATAATACTTTTTTGAAAAAGGTAATTTTGTACGGATATCACGCCTTTTTGTAGTGTTACGCATCTTATAAACATTACATCTTATAAACAATATGTATGTACAGGGTGTGAAGCTAAAGGTGTTACAGATACATTGAACGCCATATGTCTATCGACATCGACATTTATATCTCTGACAAAATCAAATGTAAATATTTGTATTATAACTTAAAATTAAGTCTGACAGTTTGACATATCCTTAACTGTGTGTGGTTCGTATAAATTTAATAAATTATTAAGAAAATTAAAACACAAAATATGAATATATCAGTCAAAGTCAAGTTTGTCGAGGGCCCATTATGCAGTGTTTGCTATAAATAAATTTTGTCGAAAGAAAAACTGCAGATTTGATATAGGATTTGGCATGTACGATGCTATTGGCAGAATGTTATAGTAGATAATGTATGTATATTAAAGTTTGTTAACAAAATGAGGCTAATAATTTATAAGTAGAGCTTGACAGTATTATATAATTCAATGCAGATTATCGACAGAAATAGCGGAATCTACGTTCGACAACGTCTGTGAAGTTGGCCCATCTTTTTCAAATTTTGGAAAAATCATTGGAGTTCTGGATGCCCCAGCAAGAGTTCTAGAGTTCTCTATAAATTTTAGAAAGAGTTCCGTCGATTAAAGTGACGAAAACACCATTTTAAAAATGGGGGGGCTAACTTCACGGCGCCCATCATTTTTAAAAAAATCAATTTTTTATGGTGAATTCGGAAGTGTTTCGAAGAGTTCTAGAGTTCCCTATAGGTTTTAGAAAGAGTTCCGTTGAAATAACCCCAAAAATTAAAAATTAAAAAAAAACAAAATTTTTATAAAAATTATTTTTATCGTGGATTCGGAAGTATTTCGAAGAGTTCTAGAGTTCCCTATAGGTTTTAGTAAGAGTTCCGTTCAAATAACCCCAAAAAATCGATAATAAAGTGGAAAAATATTGATCGTGGAGGCTTTCTCGGGGTTTAAAAAATTAATCGATAATGCTGACCGCCGGAACTCCTTGGAAATAGTTAAAGGACATTCAGAACTACATGATAAATATAATAGAACTCCTGGAACTGTCGGAATTATGCGCGGGCTGACTCATATATCCGTAAATCTGGCTCTCTCGGGGTTTAAAAATTGTTTAAAAAATTAACCAATAACGCTAAGCTCCGGAACTCCTTGGAAATAGTTAAAGGGCATTCAGAACTACATGACAAATATAATAGAACTCCTGGAACTGTCGGAATTATGCGCGGGCTGACTCATATACCCGTAAATCTGGCTCTCTTGGGGTTTAAAAATTGTTTAAAAAATTAACCAATAACGCTAGGCTCCGGAACTCCTTGGAAATAGTTAAAGGGCATTCAGAACTACATGATAAATATAATAGAACTTCTGGAACTGTCGGAATTATGCGCGGGCTGACTCATATACCCGTAAATCTGGCTTTCTCGGAGAATAAAAATTGTATAAAAAATTAATAAATAATGCTAGGCGCCGGATCTCCTTGGAAAACGATAAAAGACATTCAAAACTACGAGAAATATAATAGAAGTTGTAGAACTGTCAAAAATCAAACTCGAAGCGCTATGATCAATATTTAGAGAGATACAGTCATTTAAAGTGCGTCTTTGGAAAAATTTCTAAGTACCGAGGAGTAAAATTTTTTTTTTAATTAGGCGGTTTTAATCAAAGTTCTGATAGCCCGCCGAAAGTTCTATCGATGAATCAGGATCTTCGAAGCTCTAAAATAAAAAATGACAAAGTTACTGTTACCTTATATGTGTCAGCTTCAAACATTTTTAAGTCCCGAAGTTTTTTTCCTACAAAAGCAAGAAGAAATGCATTCGTAGATTTACAGATATATGAGTCAGCCCGCGCATAATTCCGACAGTTCCAGGAGTTCTATTATATTTGTCACGTAGTTCTGAATGCCCTTTAACTATTTCCAAGGAGTTCCAAAGCCTAGCGTTATTGGTTAATTTTTTAAACATTTTTTAAACCCCGAGAGAGCCAGATTTACGAGTATATGAGTCAACCCGCGCATAATTCCGACAGTTCCAGGAGTTCTATTATATTTGTCATGTAGTTCTGAATGTTCTTTAACTATTTCCAAGGAGTTCCGGAGCCTAGCGTTATTGGTTAATTTTTTAAACAATTTTTAAACCCCGAGAGAGCCAGATTTACGGGTATATAAGTCAGCCCGCGCATAATTCCGACAGTTCCAGGAGTTCTATTATATTTGTCATGTAGTTTTAAATGTCCTTTAACTATTTCCAAGGAGTTCCGGCGCCCAGCGTTATTGGTTAATTTTTTAAACAATTTTTAAACCCCGAGAGAGCCAGATTTACGGATATATGAGTCAGCCCGCGCATAATTCCGACAGTTCCAAGAGTTCTATTATATTTATCATGTAGTTCTGAATGTCCTTTAACTATTTCCAAGGAGTTCCGGCAATCAGCATTATCGATTAATTTTTTAAACCCCGAGGAAGCCTCTACGATCATATTTTTCCACTTTATTATCGATTTTTGGGGTTATTTGAACGGAACTCTTACTAAAACCTATAGGGAACTCTAGAACTCTTCGAAACACTTCCGAATCCACCATAAAAAATTGATTTTTAAAAAAATGATGGGCGCCGTAAAGTTAGCCCCCCCATTTTTAAAATGGTGTTTTCGTCACTTTAATCGACGGAACTCTTTCTAAAATTTATAGAGAACTCTAGAACTCTTGCTGGGGCATCCAGAACTCCAATGATTTTTTCCAAAATTTGAAAAAGATGGGCCAACTTCACAGACGTCGTTCGACAATGCCAATTTATTGTTAATTTGTTATTAGATAAGATATTTTTGGTATGATGAGTTAAAGGATATGTATGAATAATTTTATTTTAAAACATTAGTTAATTAATTAATAAGTGACAAAAAAACTATTATTTTAAAGATATTTACTTATATACATATATAAACAAATATTATGGAGATAGAGGAGATACCGTCGGAGAGAGGAGCTGTCTGATGTCTTATATCTAATAACAAATTAGCAGTAAATTGACATTATCGAACGTAGATTCTGCTGTTTCTGTCGCTAATCTGCATTAAATTATAGAGTACTGTCAAGCTGTACCTACTTATAAATTATTAATTGCCTTATTTTATTAACCAACTTTAGTATACATATATTATCTACTAATATTATGCCAATAACATTGCACATACATGCCAAATCCTGTAACAAATCAATAGTTTTCCTTTCGAAAAAGTTTATATAAATATATAGCAAACACTTAGCATAATCTGCTCCCAACAAACTTTACTTTGCCTGATATATTCATATTTTGTCTTAATTTTTTAAATAATTTATAAATTTATACAAACTACACACATTTAAGAATGTCAAACTGTCATATACATATAATTCTAAGTAATAATACAAAAAATAATTAGATTTGATTTCATCAGAGATATAAATGTCGATAGTTATTATTATTACGACATTTGATATATATAATAATATATCATTGTAGAATATAAATATTATATTTAAATTTTTAATATAACATTAACTAAGGACCCAAAGTACGGGTCAAAACGTCGTAAAATTACTGCCAGTCAGGCCGATTACTCACATTTTATTAATTTATCACTGGCGAATAATTATCTTATTGTATAAATATTTCCGGTGTACCTTTCATTTTTTAGTTCCCAATAAGAATCCTTTACATGATCACGTATTTGCTCCTGAAAAAATTTAGTTAAAGTTCCATAAAAGATTTCTTTCTATTCTTTGAACATTATATCAAATTAATATGGTAATCATATACACATAAATACGTAATGTATACCATACTTTTTTAAATCATTCATTATAGTAACTACTTCAGAAAAAACAACATTTATTCGATATGCTCATCAATAGACATCGAATTTCTTTAGCAGATTGTTGGAAAAGAGCAATTAATAATTAAGATTTAGGTTATTTATGATCCAACGTTTTTACACTGCAATATATTATAAATTACAAAAGATGGTAATACTGAAGGAGACGGGCTTCCTCTCCGATTTTGATGAAATTAGGCTTATTCGACGCGTTTTTGCACAAAACGACCAAATCTGGCAGAAAAAAGTGTAGCTCTGCCCCGCGAAGCAAGATATTAACTGTTAAAGTTGACGACTATCAGGTTATGAAACCTGTCATACCGACGCGATGTAGCGACTACGTTATACATGCTCCGCGACTACATGCGCATGCTTAGTGGGCGTTCGCGCATGCAAAAGTGCGAGAATTTGAAACGTATGCAATTATGCATACTTATAATGCATAAATATAAATATGTACATTTCATATATTAACTATTCTCTGCTTTAACAAATTATTTAACAAATAATTTGTTAAAGCAGAGAATAATTGGTATATAAAAAGTACATATTTATATGTACGATGAATAGTTGGTATATAAATATGTACTTTTCATATACCAACTATTCTCTGCTTTAACAAATTATTTCAGCTACAGATATTAAGCGTCGAAGTTAGCGAAACAGAAATAATTTGTTAAAGCAGAGAATAGTAGGTATATGAAAAGTATATATTTATATTCCAACTATTCATTGTACATATAAATATGTACTTTTCATATACCAACTATTCTCTGCTTTAACAAATTATTTCAGCTACAGATATTAAGCGTCGAAGTTAGCGAAACAAAAATAATTTGTTAAAGCAGAGAATAGTAGGTATATGAAAAGTATATATTTATATTCCAACTATTCATTGTACATATAAATATGTACTTTTCATATACCAACTATATTCTCTGCTTTAACAAATTATTTCTGTTTCGTTAACTTCGACGTTTAATATTTGTAGCTGAAATAATTTGTGACGCGCTTTAAAAGTACTTAATTGTTTAAAGCGCGTCACTAACCTATGTAGGTTAGTAACATTTGAAATTGGTTAGTGACGCGTTTTAAACAATTAAATACTTTTAAAGCACTTTAAATTCGCGCACTTTTGCATGCAAATTATGTTATTTTTCCTACTTACCAATCAGACAGATGTCACGTGACCTATCCTGTCCTTTTCTGTGCGTCTACGGAACATGCCTATGTAGCCGCGGAGAGAGCGGGGCATGGTCAGGGTGCGATCACATGGAGCGGAACAGTGTACGCAGAAAATCGCAGAACGAGAGCGATTTCTGCGAACACTGTTCCGCTCCATGTGATCGCACCCTCATAGTTGCTACATCGCGTCAGTATGACGACCGCAGGGGGAAGTGATCCACGCAATTCTTTGGGCATAGCGCACCCACGGCAACCCGAGCTCAACACCGCGGACACACACACACACACACACACACACACAGATACGTACACAACACCTTGAAGATGCCGCTAATTATATAGTTCAATTATATTTATACACATACACGCACACATACAGACAGAGGGGGTATTGCAGTACCGCCACTTTCCCGGCGTGCTGTGTCCCCGGGAAACGAAGTTCTACGAGAAGAAAGGAGGTTCTACGAGAGGAAGTTTACGAGCCGTATTGACCTCTGTTCGGAGGCAGGAGCCTGAGCAAATAAGAAGAAGAAGAAGCGTCAGTATGACAGGTTTCATAACCTGATAGTCGTCAACTTTAACAGTTAATATCTTGCTTCGCGGGGCAGAGCGACACTTTTTTCTGCCAGATTCGGTCGTTTTGTGCAAAAACGCGTCGAATAAGCCTAATTTCATCGAAATCGGAGAGGAAGCCCGTCTCCTTCAGTATTACCCAAAAGATATTAAAACGTATACCTGCTAAATAAGTGATTTGAAGTGCAAGAGGTATAACATTGTGATCCATCAGATGCCTATACAAGAGCCAGCTTGTTAGATACTTGTGTATGTATGTGTGTATGTGTGTCCGCAGAGATAAACTCGAGTCCGTGGGGCCCAAACGATTGTGCGAATCAATCCTCTCCCTGCGGTGTCTGTATTTACTATCCTCTTCTAGGTTATAGTTCATTATAACCTCGCCACGGGCACACACCATCGCCTAGGGTATGTCCCATGAACCAGCCGTCCGCGAACTCCGATTCCGGCATATCTGCGTGACGCGACGACAGAATAAACTCGACATTTCTTTTATTAGCACTACGAATTTTGCATCGCAATATCTCCGCGCGTAGGGCAAGTAGAGGAAAAATAAAAACACTTTTCTTATATAAATTTGGTCCTAGCTATCCATTAAACCTAGTTAGAACTTGATCCCTTCACTGGTGATCGAGATCTTAAAATCTCGGGTACTCGCAACTCGTTGCGTCGCGTATATAGAGCCACGGGGTCTCTCCGCGCGTAGGGCCTACTGTATCCTCAGTTGGTCTCCAATGCAAATCACATCTAAAGAACACATTCCGCAGTCAAATTGACGACAACACCAGAGTAAATCTGACAACAGAAATACGACAACAAATGGACACAACAAACTCAAGACAGATCTGTTTACTGCAAAGCGGCAGCCGATTGGCACCAAACGTAGACCAAATCTGTCCCAATAAATGTCGCAAATTTGTTGTTTAAAAAAAATAATTTGCTAGCACAGCATATTTTATGCTGTCTTAGCAAATTTTATTATTATTTACATGCAATGCGATTAAGGATACTAATTTTATTAGTTGAAAAATAATTTTGGGTAATTATTTAGAATAGCGGCTTTTCCCAATTTTGGTATTTTTTTGCGATTGTTTTGACAAAAAGCTGTATTGTGACTCCAACAACGATAATCAATCGGGGGAGGTCGAAGAATATGTGATCTACCTAGTTTTTTCAGCAAAAACTGGTATTAATTGACGTATATGTGATTAACTCCATACTTTGTGAACTTTATTTGCATACTTCCACTACTTTATTGCAACTTTCCATGTGAAGCAAGTTCCACCCTACAATTGTTGTATAGGTGGAAAAGTGCGTGCCATCCCGCCAAAATAAAGCGAGGTCGGTAAATGTGCAGAATAGTGGCCTCCTCACCGATTTTGTTGAACTTAGGCTTAATCGAGGCGTTTTTGCACAAAACGACCGAATCTGGCAGAAAAAAGTGTCGTTCTGCCTCGCGAAGCGAGATATTAAGAGCTCAGACACAATGCGAGGAATAAGGAACAAGTAATAGAATTCATAGTCGCATCCTTTTTTAATAGACGTGCATTGGAAAAGGATGCGACTATTAATATCTATTTCTTGTTCCTTATTCCTCGCATTGTGTCTGAGCCCTAACAGTTAAAGTTGACGACTATCAGGTTATGAGACCTGTCATACCGACAAGATGTAGCGACTACGAACATGCCCCGCAACCACATGCGTATGCTCAATATATCCTATATAATATATCAAAGTACATGCGTGGACGGGGGGCTTCGCCCCCCCCCCGCACCCCCAACCCATGATTGGTGTGAGTGAACCTAGAAATGTGAGCGAGGGGGGCTTAGCCTCCTCACTGATTTTAGGACACGCCTTTGGCGTATGGATTAGTGACGCGCTTTAAAAGTATTTAATTGTTTAAAGCGCGTCACTAACCTACATAGGTTAGTGACGCGCTTTAAAAGTATTTAACCGTTTAAAGCGCGTCACTAACCTATATAGGTTAGTGACGCGCTTTAAATAGTTAAATACAAAATATCTGCTTTAATGAAAATCACAACTTCAAAATAATACTCTTGCATATTATACGCGTGCGGCCACTGAGCATGCGCATGTGGTTGTGGGGCATGCTCGTAGTCGCTACATCTTGTCGGTATGACAGGTCTCATAATCTGATAGTCGTCAACTTTAACTGTTAATATCTCGCTTCGCGGGACAGAGCGACACTTATTTCTGCCAGATTCGGTCGTTTTGTGCAAAAATGCCTCGATTAAGCCTAAGTTCAACGAAATCGGTGAGGAGGCCACTATTCTGCACATTTACCGTCCTCGCTTTATTTTGGCGGGATGGCACTTTTCCACCTACACAACAATTGTAGGGTGGAACTTGCTTCAAATGGAAAGTTGCAATAAAGTAGTAGAAGTATGCAAATAAAGTTCACAAAGTATGGAGTTAATCACATATACGTCAATTAATACCTGTTTTTGCTGAAAAAGCTAGGTAGATCACATATTTTCCGACCTCCCCCGATTGATTATTGTTGTTGGAGTCACAACACAGCTTTTTATCAAGACAATCGCAAAAAAAATCAAAATTGGGAAAAGCCGCTATTCTAAATAATTACCTAATTTTGCTTTATGGTTCTCTTCTAGCACGAAGAGAACCTCTAGTTACGAACTGGATCTGCCTTTTGGCTCGTCGGGGTCCTTATACATATTTGTGACAAGATGTCTTTTAAATACGAGAAAGTTATCTCTCAATACGCCGCCTAGTGGTGTCGATAGTGTATTTTGACTAACAGATACTGTTACATTCTTGCGTGACGAATGCTGACACTTTCGTAATAGAGAAAGCTGCTTGATATTTGTTGTGAATCAGTCGTCAATGCGTTCAACAGACCTGCTCGCTTATCCGAGCAGTCTGTCGTCAACATACATAGTTGTATTTTTGCGAGATGTTTGCTGACACTGTTTGCAATAGAAAAACTGCTTGGCATTTGCCATCAATCTGCCATCAATATTTTCGGTATCTGCTTGTGTTAGCTGCCATTCTGTCATATATTTTGCCGACAAAGATTGTGCATATTAGTCTATACGCCAGGTCGATTAAGCATTTTTATCCAGGTTGATGGCCAAAGTTAATGTTTCTTTATGTTTTTTGGGTCGTAGACCAAGAATCTGTAAATAGTTTTTCTGTAAGTCGATGCAATAAAAAGTTATTAACAATTTATTTGTTTAAATTGCCCTAGCGATCAAACTATACATCCTATAAAAAAATGACCAAGAGAAAATTTGTTCCTCTTTTCACGACAAACAAAATGGCGTTCGAATTTTTCCAAAATCTTGATTTTTGACGGAAAAATGTTAATTTTTTTACTTTTTTTTAAATTTTTAATATTTTTTTTTGTTTTTGCAAGTGTTTAGAGTTTAAGTATCGCGGTTATAACAAGCCGTCGCTACGCGACGCGGTTCGATTCTCGATCGCTCGACGCACGCACGCACTATCGATATATCTTGCGCGCTACGGCGCAACGAGTGCCATGGGCCTGGCGTACGTGCCTTGGCAACGCGGTCACGTGAGAGCGTGAAGACGACGGGGCGGATCGGTCACTGTTTCTTCAGTCGCCGGTGCGAGAGCACGTTTTCTTTACGATAGAATATTGCGTCATACTTGTGCGAACTGCGTAGACATCGATATCAGAATCACACTTGATATTATAATCAATCTGGAGATTGACCAAAAGAAGGAAGGAAGGACGATTCTATTGATATCTAGCTGCGACTGTTTTTTGCGAAAAGGACTTCGATTTCTGACGATCGCTAATTGCGACGTATTCGACGTTTCACAAAGGAAGGTAACCGAGAGAAATCTCTCGGGTTCATCGAATAAGAATTTGACTTCAGACTACGGTAACTGAATTTATTTCTATAAAGTTGGAAGGAAATGTGTTTGTCACGTTCCTGATTCTGCAGTGAGATTGTTTACAGCAATCAATTCTGATTTATTCAAACTTCTTCCGTCATGACGTTAAACTTTACGGCCATTAGACTTGTGATAAACTTTACGGACAATAGTATCATACTAAAGTGATACGCACTTTGCTTTCAAGTTGATTTACGATAAAACCGGATCCGGATTTGTAGCGATTATTAATTATTAAAAGCGATTCTAAGCGAATTAGAATATATTCCTTTCTGCATTTCTTTCTTATAATAATTTACATTATACTTTCTATTTTCAATTGCGCCTTTCTTATGAACGATTATTGCGAGCTATAATTTCAATATTATTTGCTATACTTTCAATAAATGATTATTAGTTGTATTACTAATTCACTGCGTTGCGAATACTTTATTCTATTATTTGACTTCTATATGTGTTTGGCGTATTGCCTTGTATATAAATCTGATTAATTGTTCTTGTTTATTTTGATGTTAATTGCTTTGTTTAATTTCGATTAGTGCCGATTGGCGCGTTTTGTATTAATTGCATATTTAGTTATTTACTCGTTATTGTTAATGTTCGCGAGACGTCGGTGGATCGCGATCGGGACAATTTTGAATCATGCGACTCACCAATTGGTGCTGCCATCGTTGATCCACCGACGGCAGCTATTACCCCCAAAAAGGGGAGCAAGTACTCGCTCGCGGCACGTTTCAGGACCGCGAGCTCACTCACCACCAGACACGCTTATCGTACCGCACGAAGTTTTGGACGTCCGATCGCGATCCCCCCCCCCCCCTCTTGGGGACCGATCTTTCGCCTGTTTCGCCTGCTTACACCTTTGCCTGCTTTGTGCCTGTGTTACGCCTTGCACCTGCGCCTGCTTGCTGCCTGCAACTCTACTGCATCCGCCTGCATGTTGGACCGGTCGAGCCTGGCCACGTGGAGAATACAACGAGGACGGTACGAGAATTGGAGTCAACGGGGAGACGACGGGCGCCCAAACGGTGAGTCGCTTTTTCGCTTTCGTCAATCTCGCTGCATGCGCATTTCGTTTTTTTTCGCATTCTTTCGCCTACTTCGTTAATTTAGTCGTGAGGGGGATTATAATTACCCCCCCTCCCCTCTGGTCCTTCGAGTATAGAAAATCTCGCCTCCGAAGACGGTCTTACACCCCCCCAGTTCATTGGTCCTTCGAGCCGGATATTCGCGTTAGAAATACCGCCGACCTCTCGCTTTTCGTTTCGTAAAATTGTTAATCTCGTCTTGGTTGTAACCGCGAATTGCAATAACGCGTGGCGTGTTAATAATCTCTCGTTCACGCGCGATATCTCTCGTTCGCCATTCTTTAGTTTCGCTTCGCGGCGAGAATACCCGCGTGAATTTCTCGCTTGTCGTAACACGTGCCATTGTCGTTATCTGCATTAGTCGCGAGTTATTACAATTAATAATAATAATTACTCTGGTTAGTCGAATAGTAATTATTAAAATATAATACCCGAAATATTCAAATCTAGAATATTCTTGGGCACGCCATACGTTCCGCCTGTTTGTCGGCGGCCTTGACGCTCGGTCGCGAGCCGGGCCGCGCGTACACAGTTTTTTCTACATAGACTCGCGCTCAACAGTTGCGAGACCCATTGTCCTCGCTGTTGCGGAGTCTATTTTGGTGCGACTCGAAAACATATTATTCCGAACGTCGGAATTCTTATAACATATTTGCCATCGATCGAAAACTACTTGTCGACACTGGTTCCGAATATTAAGCATTTAGCGCTCTTACAGAAGTTCGAATAATTGTTGTCGTACTAAGCGCTTATGTCGTATAGTTGCTCGAGTCGTATGGCTCATGTCGTATAATTGCTCGAGTCGTATATCTTGTCGTATAGTTGCTCGCGTCGTATGGCTCATGTCGTATAATTGCTCGAGTCGTATATCTTGTCGTATAGTTACTCGAGTCGTATATCTTATGTCGTAAGTAATCGCTGGTGAAGTAGAGTGTGTTCGCGTCGTATGCCGTAGTCGTAGTGTCACATACCACGTGTGGTAGCACCGCGCGCTACACATCCTGTGTCGTATACCGCGTGTCGTAGCGCCGTCCGCGACACATCGTCGTGTCGTATATCTCGTGGCGCGTGTCGTGAGATAGCACGCAGCACAGTCTCGCGTAGTATACCGCGAGTCGTAACAGGTTTATTGACTCATTCATACTGCTATTATATTTTAGATTACATTATTGAAGATATATTCTCGCGACCATTTTCCTGTAATTAATCTTTCGCTTGGATAGCTATTGTGCTTGAGTCTCGAGTGCTCGCGTGACCTTGCGTTGTGTCTTATTTTATTTGACGGATCTAATAGTCGTACTCCGGTCATCATGAGCAGGGCCCACAAAGCTAAACGCGAGTTATGCATACAGCGGATGATGGAGATCCACGAGCTGTCGATGCTCGCCGCGGACAATGCCGCTCAAAGACCGAATTTTCTCATTCGATATCCCACCGTGGCTAAGTTGATCGAAGATTTTGAGGCAGCTCATCTCAAGGTAATTCAAAGCGCCGCGGACGAGGAGTTCCCCGCGGAGGACGCTATCCGTAAAGACTTTGACAAAATGCGCTTCGCGGTAGTCGGGCGTTATGAAAAGTTCGTGGGCGCCGATCGAGCGACCGCCTCGTCCTCTCCGGCCCCGGTTCGAACGTCGTCTATCCGACTGCCCAAAATCTCACTTCCGCATTTTTCTGGTGATGTCGCCCTTTGGCCGTCCTTCTTTGCCCTGTACAACTCTGCGATTCACGACAACTCACAACTTTCGGACATGGAGAAATATCAGTACTTACTGTCTTCATTATCGGGAGAAGCGCTCAACGCAGTTAAGAACTTACAGTTTTCGGCCGAACATTACGAGATAGCTTATCAACTCCTTGTCAAGAGATATCAAAATAAAAGAAAACTTGCCACCCATTATTGGTACTCCTTGGTGAGAGCTAAGCCTCTGAAAACGGATTCAGCGACGGGTCTGCGTCAATTGTTAGATACGTTCAACGAGAACGTTAGAGCCTTGCAACTAATGCAATTCCCTACTGAGCATTGGGACTTCATCCTGCTCAATACCTTATTAGAAAAACTCACGCCATCGCTTAGAGAGAAATTCGAAGCAGAGCAACGTGATACGGAAATCCCAAGATATCCGCAGCTAGTAAACTTTGTTTCGGGATATTGCAAGGTCTTCGCGTCTGTCGACGTGGCCGTTCCGTCAGCAAAATCGCAGAGTCGCGACTTGAAATCAAAGGCAGGATCTTCGTTTATGACTAACACAAACGCTTGTCCGGTGTGCAAAGAACAACATCCCGTATTTAAGTGTCCTCGATTCTTAAATTTATCTCCCAGGGAGAGACATTCGACGGCAAAAACCGCGAACTTGTGTCTGAACTGCCTCCGCGCGGGTCATGGCGTTAGCAACTGCCCGACGACATGGGAGTGCCGGTCGTGTAAGGCAAAACATCATACGCTTTTGCATTTCGAGCGAAACTCGGGTTCGACGGGTGCCCTTACGGCTATCGGAGCCCCTCCCGAATCGGAAGTGGAAAAGAGTTCGTCGCCGCAAAGTAATGAGCCACTCGTCACCATGACTAGCGTGGTAAAATCGAGTTCGATCGTGTTGCTGTCAACGGTGCAGGCTGAGGCTCTCGACATCCACGGAAACCCCTTCCCTGTTCGCATTCTATTAGATAGCGCCAGTCAACTGAACTTTATCTCGGAAGGCTGCATGCAAAAGGGTGGGTTCGGACGAACCAGGAGTCGTACGATAGTTCTAGCGGTAAACGATACTAAAGCTGCTGCCACTCGAGGCAGTACCTCATTCGTGATTCGGACGAAAGGCAGTCATAATACTCGCATCCCAATAGAGGTTACGATTCTCCCGCGCATCTCCGCACAATTGCCTAGTAGCCAGGTTGAACAAAGAGCGTGGAGGCACTTGGAGGGATTGAGGCTTGCTGACCCGCAGTATTATAGACCTGGTCCCATCGACATCTTGATTGGCGCAGAGATATTCACATGTTTGCTTCGAGATGGTCGGCGGGTAGGGAAGAAAGGCGAACCAGACGCCTTCAACTCTATATTTGGCTGGGTTCTCGTCGGCTCGGTGTCGATGCGAGCATCTCAGCCTTCACATTCCTTTCTAACTTTTGACACTTTAGATGCATCTCTTAGTCGATTTTGGCAATTAGACGAAGTCCCTACGGCTTCACCGTATTCACATGAAGATAAACGTTGCGAGGAACTATTTGCGCAGACCACGCGTCGGGATGTGTCCGGTCGCTTTGTAGTATCATATCCCTTCGCGAAGGATAACCCTTGTTTTGTTGGCACGCGACAAATAGCCTTAAATAGATTTCGCGCACTTGAACGTCGCTTCAAATTAGATGCGGAGTTTAAAATAAGTTACAGTAAATTCATGCAGGATTATTTAGATAGTGGTCATATGAAATTGATCAAGCAGCCGTTCCTAGTGGACGGATCTGTGTTCTACCTGCCCCATCATGGGGTATTCAAGTCAGATAGCACAACCACTAAATTGCGTGTCGTGTTTGACGCATCGGCTAAAGATCTGAACGGCGTCTCATTAAATCAAATGTTGCGATCCGGTCCTAAGTTACAGCCAGATATAGTTGTGGTATTGTTGAGATTTCGGATCGGGCCCGTGGCGCTCACCGCGGACGTCAAGCAGATGTTCCTTCAGATCTTGGTTGAGCTCTGTCAGTGTGACTACCAACGAATAGTGTGGCGTTTCTCAGAGGACGACCCAATCTCGGACTACCTATTGCTGACCGTTACCTTTGGACTGACGTGCTCTCCGTACCTAGCAATTGCCTGCTTGTTGAGGTTAGCGGCTGAAGGCAAAATGAGTTACCCGTTGGCCGCGGCCGTCTTGGAGAAGTGTGTCTATGTCGACGACGTAGTAGCAAGCGTCGAGTCAGAGGAAAGAGCCCGTGAAGTTCGGCGGCAGCTACAAGCCTTGCTTTGAACTGCCGGCTTCGAACTCAGGAAGTGGGCCAGTAGCCATCCGTCGGTTTTAGCCGATCTCGATCCGGAACTCTGTAGTCAGTCGTTGTTATCTTTCAAATCACCGGAAGACCAGTTTCTTAAGGTTCTCCGACTCCGCTGGTATTCTCAATCGGACAGTTTTGGCTTTCAGGTCAATCCGTTGGACAGAGACTGCACCAAACGCACTATTCTCTCCGAATTAGCTAGAATCTTTGACCCTTTGGGTTTCTTGACACCGCTTACGTTCGCAGCTAAGCGATTGATACAACAACTCTGGATTCTCAAGTTAGAATGGGACGAGAGACCTTCTTCGGAGATATGTTCTAGGTGGGAAAAATACAAGTCGGAGCTCCCCGCACTAACCTCCGTTCGCATACCTCGTACTATCGCAATGGACCACGTAGTCCGGCGAGAAATCCACGGATTCTGCGACGCGAGCGAGCAAGGCTACGGAGCCGTTGTATACATTAGAACCGTTGCCGAGAACGGTGTCCTGATCCGAATGCTTAGCGCCAAATCAAAGGTGGCCCCGCTTAAGGCCATCACATTGCCGAGACTCGAGCTTTGCGCGGCTATTTTGCTTTCAAATTTATTAGAGCATATAGGAAATATTCTCCGGCCTGAGATCGCGATCGACGCCACGTACGCTTTGTCAGATTCTGAGGTTGCCCTCGCTTGGATACGCTCGGCGCCACACCGTTGGAAGACGTTCGTGCGTAATCGTGTTGCACGCATCCAGTCCAACACAGATATCTCTTGCTGGAAACATGTCGACACCAAGTCTAACCCGGCTGATTGTTGCTCAAGGGGCTTGTTCCCGCAAGAATTAGTGGATCATCCGATTTGGTGGACTGGCCCTGCGTGGCTAATTGACTTCGAACCCACTCAGGAAACAATATCGGAAGTTGATGACCTTCCTGAGGAGGAAGAAAAATCTCGCGTCTTTGTCTCCACAAATCCAGCTGATGTCGTAAACTCTGCCACTGTTGTTGATTCGCTTCTCGATCGCTTCTCGTCGTTAGATAAATTAGTTAGAGTATTTGCTTATTGTTTGCGTTTCGTCAATCGACTTAAATCAGATTCGCTTCATAAAACTTTAGTTGTAGATCAAATTGAATTCCATTCGACTTTACTATATCTTGTTAGATTTGTTCAATCGTGTTGTTTCGCAGAAGATCTCGACAGATTAAAGCACAAGCAGAAGTGCTCAAAACCTCTTCGAAAACTCGCGCCCTTCTTGGATGCGCGCGGAGTTCTCAGGCTGGGCGGTAGACTGACCCATTCCGCGATTCCGTATGAAGCCAAGCACCCGGCACTGTTACCGAACAAACATCGGCTCACGGAACTCATAATCGAGCGTACCCATCGTCTACACTTGCATCCGGGGCGCCGAGCGCTACAATATATCCTATCGCAAAATTTCTGGATTTAGGGAGCCCAACAGGCCATTAAACGTTGTCTGTCGCGATGCTATCAATGCTTTCGGGCGAACCCTCGTACTATGCAACCGCCCATGGCGGACCTGCCTCTAGATCGCGTACGTCAGGCTAAGCTCTTTTCAATCGCCGGAGTCGATTATGCCGGGCCATTCTTAATTTATCATCGTCGTTCTCGCGGAGCGACCGCGTTTAAGGCCTACGTTTGCCTGTTTGTTTGTTTTGCCACGAAGGCAGTTCACTTGGAACTCGCATTCTCTCTATCCACCGAATCGTTCCTGTCGGCTCTGAGGCGCTTCATTGCTAGGCGTGGCCGCTGTTCGCGGATGTATAGCGATTGCGGCACGAATTTTGTCGGAGCTCATCGGGAGCTCATCAGTTGCATGCAAGCCGCCTCGGAACGAGAACAGATTCGATGGTCGTTTAACCCTCCCTCTGCGCCACACTTCGGTGGCCTTTGGGAGACTGGGGTCAAATCAATGAAGACCCATCTAAAACGCGTCGTGGGAGCGCAGATCCTCACAGTAGAGAAATTCGGCACTCTTATAACGCAGATAGAGGCCATCCTGAACTCCCGGCCTCTGTGCCCTACTAGCTCCGATCCTAATGACCTCGAAGTGCTCTCGCCGGGGCATTTCCTCACCTTGGAGCCCCTCGTAGCGGTTCCGTATCCGGACCTTGAGCCAGTGCCGATAGGTAGGCTTGATCGATGGCAACTGGTGCAACACTTGCACCAACAATTTTGGAAGCGTTGGCATGAGGAGTATTTGCACTCTGCAGCAGCGACCGAAATGGCTAAAGTCATCACCTGATCCGGTGCAAAAGGACACGCTGGTCCTATTGAAAAACGAATATGCCCCTCCCCTTCAGTGGAAGCGAGGGCGAATAACGGAGCTGCACCCGGGTCGCGACGGCGTCTCTCGGGTCGCCACAGTGAGGACGGCGGATGGCCCTCTTACTCGTCCTTTGGTGAAATTGTGTCCCTTGCCGATGGACAATTCACCAGAGGACAACCAATAAAGCATAGAAAATACGTCGTATTTTGGTGGGCGGTATGTTTGGCGTATCGCCTTGTATATAAATCTGATTAATTGTTCTTGTTTATTTTGATGTTAATTGCTTTGTTTAATTTCGATTAGTGCCGATTGGCGCGTTTTGTATTAATTGCATATTTAGTTATTTACTCGTTATTGTTAATGTTCGCGAGACGTCGGTGGATCGCGATCGGGACAATTTTGAATCATGCGACTCACCAATTGGTGCTGCCATCGTTGATCCACCGACGGCAGCTATTACCCCCAAAAAGGGGAGCAAGTACTCGCTCGCGGCACGTTTCAAGACCGCGAGCTCACTCACCACCAGACACGCTTATCGTACCGCACGAAGTTTCGGACGTCCGATCGCGATCTTCCCCCCCCCCCCCTCTTGGGGACCGATCTTTCGCCTGCCTCGCCTGCTTGCACCTTTGCCTGCTTTGTGCCTGTGTTACGCCTTGCACCTGTGCCTGCTTGCTGCCTGCAACTCTACTGCATCCGCCTGCATGTTGGACCGGTCGAGCCTGGCCACGTGGAGAATACAACGAGGACGGGACGAGAATCGGAGTCAACGGGGAGACGACGGGCGCCCAAACGGTGAGTCGCTTTTTCGCTTTCGTCAATCTCGCTGCATGCGCATTTCGTTTTTTTCGCATTCTTTCGCCTACTTCGTTAATTTAGTCGTGAGGGGGATTATAATTACCCCCCCCCTCTCTGGTCCTTCGAGTATAGAAAATCTCGCCTCCGGGGACGGTCTTACCCCCCCCCCCCCCCCCGTTCAATATGTGTGATTTATGCTATCATTTTCTGAATACTCTCGAATGATGATTATTCTTGTCTGAATTATTCTTTATTGAATTGCGCTGCTCAAACTGAGTGGTGTTAAGTATTATTTTCTTTACTTTTATATATTTCTTTTCAAATTATTAGTTAATACTCATACTTTAACTTCAACTATCATACTTCTTTATTAAGTATTACAGATTTAACTAACAAGGGAACGGTCGGAAGTGTCCCTCACCGATTTGGATGGGCTTTGGATATGTTGTAGAGCATCAAAAAATATTAGACTCCTATTTTTTTTTTGGGCTTATCTCGACGTTTAAGGGTTGAAACAACCCCTTGAAAATAACGGATTTTATAATTTTTAGCGAATATCTTCGAAAATATATGGCGTATGAAAAAGAGTTTTATACAAAAGGTTTATGGTTTTTTATGCTCTTTACAATGGACTTTCATCGCATATTATGTCGTAGTATATAGTATATATTGTAGTATATGAGAAAATATGCACAAATAGAAATTATTAAGCGTACAGCGCAACTGAACAGAAATAACGCAACACCTACCTACAGCGCGACGCCTATACCACATATCATCTCGTCTTCCAAAAAATCGAATAGTGGTATCATAATAAAAATATACATGGATGTATTTGGCATTCGATGCTCTTAAATTTTTGCGTTAAAAAAATTGTTATATTTTACAAAAATAATAGGTGGGTGTGGGGTTAAATTAAAAAATTTGACATATTTGAAAAATCTAATTACGCCATTGTAAAGAGCATAAAAAACCATAAACCTTTTGTATAAAACTCTTTTTCATACGCCTTATATTTTCGAAGATATTCGCTAAAAATTATAAAATCCGTTATTTTCAAGGGGTTGTTTCAACCCTTAAACGTCGAGATAAGCCCAAAAAAAAAAAATAGGAGTCTAATATTTTTTGATGCTCTACAACATATCCAAAGCCCATCCAAATCGGTGAGGGACACTTCCGACCGTTCCCTTGTAAGTAAGTTACGTCAATATAGCTTTCTATTTACTTCAATTGATATTACTATTAAATATTATAAACTTAGAAGGAAACTTTACCAATTCTCTAATGTTTGTCTTATCTCGTGAGTATTCACCCATACTTGTGTGTATTATGATTTATGCCTGATTTTTTGTATTATTGCCATTTCAACTGTATGTATATATTTTTGTATGATGTTTACACTATGTATTGAATACTGACAAGGTTTTTCGGCCAGTTTTCCCTTGTCCACGCAGCGAATGCTGGTATTCCAACGAGTAGTTCTGTCTTATAAATTAATTCAAAAAATTCGATTGCGTTATCTTTATTCAAGTATCGCCCTTCCTCTTCTCGCGAGATTTCTACGACGTCTCTACCTATACAGCAAGTTTGAACAAGTTCAGTTTCAATTGTTTTAACGATAAAATTGAGCGCAAGCGCGCACGCCATGTTAGCCTTGTTAGGCGTGCGCGCTTGCGCTCAATTTTATTGTTAAAACAGTTGAAACTGAACTTGTTCAAACTTGCAAAAACAAAAAAAAATATAAAAAATTTAAAAATTTGAAAAAAAATAAAAAATAAAAATTGACATATTTCCGTCAAAAATCAAGATTTTGGAAAAAATCAAACGCCATTTTGTTTGTCGTGAAAAGGGGAACAAATTTTCTGTTGTTTATTTTTTTATAGAATATATAGTTTGATTGCTAGGGCAATTTAAACAAATAAATTTTTAATAACTTTTTATTGCATCGACTTACGAAAAAACTAATTACAGATTTTTGTTCTACGACCCAAAAAACATAAAAACCATTAACTTCAGCCATCAACCTGGATAAAAATGCTCAATCGACCTGGCGTATGGACTATATTGACAAAAGTGTGCTAACAGAATTGACAATAACAAAGTATGTTTCCCATTTGCGGCCTTTTGGCAAACATAATTTGTCGCCAACGTTTGCAATTGCAGAAAATGTTAGCTAGGTAGTATATCGTTTAAAAGGACATAAAGTAAAGAAAAATTTCGGCACAATCCAAAGGTCGATGTGTTGACTGGTTTGGAAGTTATTTAGAGTAAAAAATTGGTTTTTTCGAACTTTGACCCTAAATAACTCCCAAACGGATGAACGTATCGACCTCTGGTTTGCGTCTAAAATTTTCTTTTTTATATTCTTTTAAACAACATACTACAATATGGAGGGTTCCATTCAAGAAATTGAAGGTAACCTTTATGTGATCTTCAAACGATTATCCAAGGTTAAATCATTGCCACCATCTCATGTCTCCCTTAAAACCAACCAACTTTTGTCAAAAAAAATTTCTTCTAAAACTTACGAGTTTTAAGATATATTTGAGTGGATAAATTAAAATGAGCCACCCTTATATGTCACTAGCTGGTTACCCGGGCTTTGCCCGGGCGTCGTTTTTCTTCAAACGACTTCATTTGTGTTTCAACATTTATATTGTGGACAAACATAAGGAGTGTGTCGGGTGGTTGATTTAAGGAGGTTGGCTAGGGTCCCGCTGAGCGGCAGGCGGCGCGGCAAGAGGGGAAAATTTAGAGGTGTGTTTGCATTGCTCGTACTTACGCGTTGCTTGCACTTTTAATAGTTTTGCTATGTATAAGTTATGTATAATGTTTCGCCCGATGTATAAGAGTATAATTTCAATAATTAATTACTTGACAACCATGCAGACAATTATCTTCAAGTAGTTGCTCAAATCAGCTAAAGAAAATGATAAGAATTGGTTCAAATTTATGGAGAATATTCGTCTATGGGAATAAGTCGTCCATGCCAAAGTTGAAGACAATTGTCTGCATGGTTGTCGAGTTATTATATATAGAAGTTTATAACTTCTATAATTAATAACTCGACATAGCAAAAATAAATAATTCAATAATTAATTACTTGACAACCATGTAGACAATTGTTTTCAATTTTGGTATGGACGACAAATTTCCATAGACGAATATCCTCCACAAATTTGAACTAATTCTTATCATTTTGACTTGAGCAACCACCCTCCTTAAAGGCGGTAGTTTAACTTTTCCGTTTGAACAACACATTTTAGGTGCTTAAGGTTTAAACTTTTTTGCTTGACAATGATCACATATTGCATCCATTTTCCCAATTATTACTCTCGGATGAAATTGATATTTGTAATTTGGATCATAACTATATTTGGATCATAAATGCCTCTAATTTCAAATAACGGTCGAAAAGAGACATATCTAGAGAATGTTCTAAATCCGTATTCCACGTACGAGTTCCGCGTGCTTGCCTTTAATGAATTTGGTTACGGTCCGCCATCAACTCCCTCACCGGCCGCAGGGGGAAGTGATCCGCGCAGTTCCTTGGGCTTAGCTCACCCACGGTCTCCCGAGCTCATCACCGCGGACATACACATACATATACACTGTACACACACACACAGACACACCCGCAGGGGGGGGGGGGCGACCCGCGCAACTGGACTCTATTATAAGATATTCTGGCGTCGCAAAGGACATGACACGGAGTTTCAGTCGTTGTCCTTGAAGGAATACGGCAATGTCGGTAGCAGTGTCGTATCGATCCAACCCAAGTATTATTACATGGAATACGAAGTGAGAGTACAAGCGATTAATGCAATGGGCGAAGGCCCGATATCCGAAATCGTGACGGTGTACAGTGCAGAGGACATGCCGCAGGTTGCGCCGCAACAAGTGTTCTCCCTGAGCTACAATAGCACCAGCTTGAACGTCAGCTGGCTACCGATCGAGCAGACTCGCGAGCGAGTGCGAGGCAAGCTGATCGGTCATAGGATCAAGTACTGGAAAGAGAGTAACCGCGAGGAGGATGCTACTTATTACTTGTCGCGTACCACTCGTCCTTGATCACTGGTCGTTGGATTGCAACCAGATACATATTATTATGTAAAGGTAGAGCTGAAAATCTTTTATTTGTATTTCTATATGAGCATCTACTAAGAATGTTGAAAAATCCAACTGCAAAGTGTCAAAATTGTATGAAATATTTATTATGAGTAATCTTGATTATTTAAAGAGTACATAAATAGAAAGGTATTTAAAATATATTGGCAAACTTATAAATGAAAGATTTAAATGAGAATCATAAATTTCTCTTTTTCTTTCTCTTTGTATCTAATTTGAATAATTAAATAAATAAATAAATAAATAAAAAATATATATAGTATAGTAAAAGAAATTTCGAGGAAGAACTGTATAGATATTGAAAATTTTATTAGCATATTCTTTCTTTGATTTGAAATATTTTTTCTCCGGAGAAAAGACATATTGTAGTCACAGTGTTGTGGACACACTGTATATTCTAACCGCTCCTTAAAATAAATGAGTGATGTGGCGTAAATAAATGAAGATCTACGATGCTCTTTATCTTTCTATCTTATATCGGACGCATACCGTTTTCATTGCCAAAGAAAATTCCTCAATTTGAAGAAAAGAAGTATGCTAATAAAATTTTTAATATCTATATAGTTATTTATTTTGATGTGTTGTGTTCTTATTGTGTTATTGTGATGTGTGTGTGTTGTGTGTATGTTGTGTGTCCGATCAATTATTTGGATTTGTTTCGTAATTTGTGCTCGCTACTCGCTAGTCTCGCAATTTGCTCTGACCTGCTTGCTGTTTTACGGTGTTTTAGGATGAATGTAACAAGCGAACAAAAAGTAATTTTACTTAATTGGATGAAGGTCTAGCCGGACGTTGCCAGAGGTAGACTACGACAGAAAGGAGAAAGTAAAAGCAAAATGGTAAATATTTTCCACAATTTTTATAATAGATATATAATTAAGGCTATATATGTATGTATGCATATATACATATATATAGATATATTACTCGTGATGTTACATAGATATCTGCTATATATATGTTAAATAAATCTACTATGTATATATTACTCGTAATGTTACATAGATCTATTATAATTGTATTAATTGTAGCTTCAAAATTTTAGAAACAATTATTAGAGGATCTGGCAAATAAAATAAACATGGCCAATAAAGGTCCCAATAAATCCAGTTCCGAATGGTTTAAGGTATAGTTAATTTTTACACTATGATACGAATATAGTTTAATATTATATATTGTATTTATTTACAAAGAAAGTTTAATATTTGTAGACATTTGTATTTTATATTTGTAGACATGGAAAGACTGGAAGATGTACGTATTAAAAAAGGAGACAAAGCAAAGAAGTTATCAATTAGGAACAGGTGGAGGATCTCCAATAAAAGTAGATATGTCACCGTTGGAAGAAGAATTATTAGATTTCTTAACACCAGAAGCAGCAGGTCTGGAAAATATCCCACAAGGAGGATTAAACGTGGATCAAAGAGCAAATTATAGTCAGGAAGATTCTTATAATCTAGATGATCTAGATAATGTAGATAATCTAGATAATCTAGATGAAGTACAGACGCAAGAACCACAATCTTCTAATTATTTGCTACCGCGTAAAATGCTACATACAAGTAATGTAGATAATCTAGATGAAGTACAGACGCAAAAAGCACAATCTTCTAATTATTTGCCACCCCGTAAAAGGCTACATACAAGTAATCTAGATAATCTAGATGAAGTACAGACGCAAGAACCACAATCTTCTAATTATTTGCTACCCCGTAAAAGGCTACATACAAGTAATCTAGATAATCTAGATGAAGTACAGACGCAAGAACCACAATCTTCTAATTATTTGCTACCCCGTAAAAGGCTACATACAAGTAATGTAGTTTTAAATAAAGGTTTGTAATAAAAAATAATAATTTAAAATAAATCAGTGTCGGTTGAAATGGTTAATCTTCAAAAAGAGAAGATACAATTAAAAAAAGAAGAACTATCTATTCGAAGGCAATGTTTGGCAGTGCAACGATCTGCATTTTCTGAGTTGCGAGAAATAAGACGTGCAATGGAGACATTTATATCTTTGCAAACAAAGTAATGAAAACTTGTATATTTTTATTATAATGATTATTTAAAATATGAAAAAAATTAATCTACGGTATACAATTTTTCTAATAATCAAACAATTATATTTTTTTTGCAGTTACTAAGACACAACATTTTATGTGGTTCTGCGTCATTACTCTGCTCAGAATCTGCTGATTGATTTGAAACGAAGAACTAATCTTTTTATAACGGTTATTTAAGGTATTTTGCTGCCCAATCTCTTCGGCCGTGAGGCCCACTGCTGGCTTTCGTGTTGAAAACATTCCCAAACAAATTTGGTTGAAACATAGGCTTGTTGGTAGTCTATATCGAAAAGATATACCTATATTAATTTTGTTCTCCTATTCCTTAAAATAGGTGTTATTAATACTAAAGCATTTCAAATATTTTCTACGCTTAATATTTTCAAACGCTTTCAAGCGTTTCTAATTTTTTATTTTACTGCCGGCATGATTATAAATGTATAAAAGCATTAACAACATTTAAAAATGCGGAGCATTACCTTGTTCAAAAGTGTATTCCTTTCTTTTAAGATTAATCAAAATACTGCTGAATGACACGTTCTCGTACTTCATTACCATTTACATTATTTCTTATACCGTTTATTCCGATATTTCTTTCCAGTATATCCAATTCGTCGTAATATATTTCAGGCTGCGGTATGTTATAAAATTTTGCGATATTTTGAACAACGCAGCAAGCATTAACAATAAGAGCTGTGAAATTGTTTATAACATTATATATATATTAATATTACTGTTATCTAGTATTATAATAGTATTTACAAAATGCAATTGGTATATGTGTCTTACCTGAATATTCTGCTGAGTAATGCAATGCTCTCTCCTTTCTTAGGCACCTTCATCGCCCCTTTAACATTCCAATAGCTCGTTCTATACATGACCGAGCTCTTACATGAGCATTAGTGTAACGAGCCGAAGGAGTTTCTTCTGGTTGCCTTAGTTTTGGTGTCAATAAGTACGGTAACAAGGGATATCCGGAATCACCTATAATATTAAAATTATGCTATGCATATATCAACAACACTTCCATCTGTATATAATATTTCTAGTGTTAACAATAACAATAATAATAATAATGTAATATACCTAATAACCAAGTATCTGTTCGTCCATTGTAAAATTGCTGTTCTAAATACCGCGAGAGAATTGAAGCATTCCAGACACGTGCATCGTGGGTTCTTCCTCCATGACCACTATTTACAAATAGTATTTTTCCATTAAAATCACTGACCTTAAAAAATTCAATAATAACTTGAAATAATAATAATTATTTTTTTCATATTAATTCTTATTTATCTTATATAAATAATACTTACTATCAAAATATTTAATGAATGATATAGTTTCCGATTTATATATAAATGCTCTCGATCCTTGTTTGGAGGCCAAATTGCTACATGAGTACCATCGATGGCACCTATTACGCCCGGAAATCTACAATGAATCCAAAACCTGTAATAACATTAAAAATTATTAATCTATACAAAAAATATTTACTTATAGCAAATATTATATATAAAATACTGTACTGTTGCTTAGTAAGCTCAATATCAAGATGTTCTGTTGGGAATTTTATCCAATATGTAACACATTAACTTCGCCAGTGATTAAACCAAATTGAGAATATTAATCGACGATTACTGGCAATCACGATATACGCGTTTTTAAGATTTGAAATTTATTATAAACTAATAAATTTTTCAAATCCTTTTCGTGTATTTCCAAGTACACGAATTTCCAACCTACTAAACTGCGTGCCAACCGATTTGTCAGACTTTAAAACACAGTTTCGTTGGAGAATTAAAAATCCCCTACCCCCCTGATTGAAAGAAATTATTGCGAAAAATATTACCTCAGCCAGGGTTTGAACCTGGAACCTCCCGTATACCGTGCGGGTGTCGTGCCAATTCGACCACTGAGGCTGTGATAATATTAGTCGCAATAATACATATTAAGGTGACTAAGTAATAATAGTAAGATGGAACATCGATATTTCAGTCAACGGTGTAAATTCAAACGAATAAGTAACACATTAACTTCGCCAGTGATTAAACCAAATTGAGAATATTAATCGACGATTACTGGCAATCACGATATACGCGTTTTTAAGATTTGAAATTTATTATAAACTAATAAATTTTTCAAATCCTTTTCGTGTATTTCCAAGTACACGAATTTCCAACCTACTAAACTGCGTGCCAACCGATTTGTCAGACTTTAAAACACAGTTTCGTTGGAGAATTAAAAATCCCCTACCCCCCTGATTGAAAGAAATTATTGCGAAAAATATTACCTCAGCCAGGGTTTGAACCTGGAACCTCCCGTATACCGTGCGGGTGTCGTGCCAATTCGACCACTGAGGCTGTGATAATATTAGTCGCAATAATACATATTAAGGTGACTAAGTAATAATAGTAAGATGGAACACCGATATTTCAGTCAACGGTGTAAATTCAAACAAATAAGTAACACATTAACTTCGCCAGTGATTAAACCAAATTGAGAATATTAATCGACGATTACTGGCAATCACGATATACGCGTTTTTAAGATTTGAAATTTATTATAAACTAATAAATTTTTCAAATCCTTTTCGTGTATTTCCAAGTACACAAATTTCCAACCTACTAAACTGCGTGCCAACCGATTTGTCAAACTTTAAAACACAGTTTCGTTGGAGAATTAAAAATCCCCTACCCCCCTGATTAAAAGAAATTATTGCGAAAATAATTTTCTCAATTTGGTTCTCAATTTGGTTTATCCAATATGTTGCATAATTTGATTAAGTGCTTCTACGACAGTGTGGATTGCTCCGGACAGTGATGATTGGCACATACAAGATAAAAAGTCTTGGCTAATACGACGTTGATATGAACCAGAAGCCAAAAAGCTCAAAGTTGCTAAAATTTTTGTACAACAAAAAATATTTTTATTGTTTTGCATATTACAAATTTTATAAAAATATTAATACACTGTAAATTATTTAATTAGATCTAGAATATAAATATTCTAAAAGAAATTGTAGATAACTTTTTCTATCTTTACATATTTATTATATTTCTAATTACAGGTAATATTACATACCTTTAATTCTGAAGGGATTGCTGTTGATTTTCTTCCTTGAGGTATATATGGCGTCAAATTTATGCATAATTGCATTACTGCTTCCTTAGATAATCTACAAATACATTGCATACAAATTTATAGGGTATACGGTAATAACCGTACCACCATTCGTAGGCAAATAAAACGAGTTGAACCGAACAGAAAAGTGCTGTCACACTTCAAATTTCGAAATAATTAACGAGATATTAATTATCCATAAATTATTTCGAAGTTCGTAAAATGACAGAACTTTTCTGCTCATTGTCAGTTAACCCGATCTATTTGCCTACGAAAGGTAATACGAGTATTATTGGACACCTTGTATATTATTTTTTTAGTGTGTTATACACACAAACACACACAACACACACACAGGCCAGATAATATAACATAATAAAAATATATTATTTTAACATAAAAAATCAGCAAGGAAAAAACAATTATATATATTGACTCACATGTAATAATCTACAAATATTAATAAAATGGATTTATACCTATATAATTCCTGAAATCTATTTTCTGGAATGTCGAAAGGATCTTGTGTGTCACGCAATATTTTTCGCATGATACGCATTTCATTTCCATCTCTTTGCTCAATATTTTCATCTACAATATTTTCATCTACAATAACGCACCATGCAGCAGCCATTTCGATTTTATGTTTTACGTAATATTTTCAGGAATGATCGGATTAGATCACACTATCTCGCAGTTACGAGCAAGTCACGGAATACTGTAGTAAAATAAACACTTGCAGTAAAATAAACGGGAATTAGCACAGAGGAGGAAGGAAGAGGGAAGAAGCAAGAAACAAAGGGACGAATAAGATAGTACAGTAAATGATCAAAAGAATAAGATAATTTAAAAAAGAAGTTCCTAAAACAAGATGGAAAAAGTTTGGAAGTAATGAAAATGATGGGATAAAGGCGGGAGGAAAAGAAAAGGAAGAAATTGTAATTTGTGTGAGTTAGGATTTATCATGTAAATTAGAAGTAAAAATTCATGCATTGTGTTTATATTTTTGAATGGCAAGCATTATATATTTCATAAAAAAAGAATATAAAACTGGAAGTCACACACACAACACACAACACACGTACATCACACACAACTGACACAACACATCAAAATAAATAACTGTATAGATATTAAACATCTTATTAGCATACTTTTTTTCTTCAAATCGAGGAATTTTCTTCAGCAACGAAAACGGTATGCGTCCGATAGAAGACGGAAAGATAAAGAGCATCGTAGATCTTCATTTATTTACGCGACATTACTCATATATTATAAGGAGCGGTTGGAACATACAGTGTGTCCACAACACTGTGACTACAATATGTCTCTTCTCCGGAAAAAAAATATTTCGATTCGAAGAAAGAAAGAATATGCTAATAAAATGTTCAATATCTGTACAGTTCTCCCTTGAAATTTCTATTACTATACTATATATATATTTCTTATTTATTTATTTACTTATTTAAACCTTGCCTATCATTTTGATGTGTTGTGTGTGATGACTTCCAGTTTTATATCCTTTTCTTATGAAATATGTAATGCTTGCAATTCTAATATCAACACAATACATTAATTCTTACTTCTAATTTACATTATAAATCCTAACTCACACAAATCATAATTTCTTTTTTTCTTTTTTTCTCGCCTCTATTCTATCATTCTCATTACTTCTTTTTCTATCTTGTTTTAAGAACTTCTCTTTATATTTCTCTTATTCTTTCGATCATTTACTGTACGTACTATCTTATTTGTCCCGAATTATCGGAGTTCCCAGTGTTCGGTTATTTCGACTCAACTCCAAATGCCAACCCTTATGACGTGCCAATTCCATCTTCAAATTAGATACAAAGAAAAAGAAAAAGCTATAAGAGAAAGCTCTCACAATAACAGAAAGTTATCGCAATTCACCTGTAAATCCTGACGAGCCAATCTGGTAATTATTAGAGGATCTGACAAATACAATGCTCAGTGGTGTAAGCTCGCAAATGTCATCCGTAGTCCACATCCAGGGACGTCATGATCTTGTTAGCGGAACTTTCGTTCGCGCTCATCGCTTTACCAACCAGAGCTATATACGAATTATTCCATGTATTATTGTTCCACGAATGTAGTTCTGCAAAAAAGAAATTAACGTAGCAATGTTAAATCACCTTTACATATTAATTTAAATACATATGACCTTACAAGTGTTTTATCTGTTAGCCATACCAGCAATCTAGTAATAGACGAGCACGACTTACAATTTTTACTTTAACTCGTAGCAAAAGTCATAATTTGGCGGTGGTTCCGGAATCGCGAGTGGATCTTGCGGGATATTGATCCCTTCGGCGTCTAAAAGTCTTAATTTAATATCCATGGATAGTAAAGTCTCCAAATCATTTTCAGCCTCTTTACTAGTCATTCTAAAGGAAGGAAAAAGCAAGTAAAAAATTTACTCGCGCGTGCATTGGTTATAAATGTAAGCAGAATATGCGACAAACCGAGTAAAACGTTAATGCCGTCAGTCCATTAATCAAAAACTTGATCATCAGGAGCAACGAAATCGAGACTAGACACTTCAACGGAGTCCAAGGCCAAGGAAAACGCCAACTAATGCGTAGTTTTCCGTCTTTGTAAATCTTTCATATGCGGACAATCCCTGCCGGTTAATAATCCTTGAATCTCGACTACCGCTAACTTCGTAGGAAGTTCGTCTAACGTTGGCACCGATTTCTCGTCGCAATCTCCGTAATGGAAGACTTTGTGATACGGCGATAAGTGGACGTACTAAAATTTATTTTTAATCCGCTAAAAATATCAAGATTCTTATTAGGAATTTTTCATAATTTGTACGTAATATTGAACGTATGTCTTATGTCAAAATGATACATACTTGTCCTCTGGCACTGTATTTCATGAATCTGGTACCCTGCACCAAAAATCGGTAATACTGAAGGAGACGGTCCTCCTCACCGATTTCGATGAAATTAGGCTTAATCAATTCGTTTTTGCTTAAAACGAAAGAATCTGGCAGAAAAAAACGTCGCTCTGCCCCGCGAAGCGAGATATTAACTGTTAAAGTTAACGACTATAGGGTGGGTCTTCGGCCCCTTACCGCACCCTCTTCGCCGATAGACAGGGTGGACCTTGCTTTACAACTTCGCATAGGTTAGTGACGCGCTTTACAAGTATGTGCTTTGTATGTGCTTCAAAACTTACAAAGCGCATACTTATAAAGCGCGTCACCAACCTATAGGTTAGTGGCGCGCTTTACAAGTATGTGCTTTGTATGTGCTTCAAAACTTACAAAGCGCATACTTATAAAGCGCGTCACCAACCTATAGGTTAGTGGCGCGCTTTATAAGTATGCGCTTTGTAAGTTTTGAAGCACATACAAAGCACATACTTGTAAAGCGCGTCACTAACCTATAGGTTGGTGACGCGCTTTATAAGTATGCGCTTTGTAAGTTTTGAAGCACATACAAAGCACATACTTGTAAAGCGCGTCACTAACCTATGCTAAGTTGTAAAGCGTGGTCCACCCTGCCTACCGGCGGAGGGGGTGCGGGAGGGGGGCCGATGGCCCCCCCTTGCATCCTCCCGCGTGTGTGTGTTTGTGTTCCCCGCGGCTACATACGCCTACGGAACATGCGTATGTAGCCGCGGGGAGCGCGGGGCATGGTCACAGTCGCTACATCTCGTCGGTATGACAGGTCTCATAACCTGATAGTCGTCTACTTTAACAGTTAATATCTCGCTTCGCGGGGCAGAGCGACGCTTTTTTCTGCCAGATTCTTTCGTTTTAAGCAAAAACGAATCGATTAAGCCTAATTTCATCGAAATCGGTGAGGAGGACCGTCTCCTTCAGTATTACCCAAAAATCCTAATCGTTGCTGCTGAATCAGCTCTAAGATTTCAGGAGTAATCTGTTCTCTAAGTTCAACAATTAGCCTTGCGTGGCTTTCCCATTCGTCCCTATTTGTCGTTTCCTGTTGCTACAGGTTAGTAATTGTCAAGTAGGGCAGCTGTTGTAAATTGTTTTTGAAATTATTCAAACCTGTGGGCTTTCATTGAAGCGCTCTAGTAATCTGCTCGTGCACAACAGAGAAGACTTTGACGAAATCTTCCGTAGTTGCACATAACGCCAGACGACTCTCACCGTTGACGGGTTTACACCGTATACGTACACCGATTCCGGTGGGTTCTGCGGCGCCTTGCGATAAGTTCGCTCTAGATACCGTTCGCTCTCCCGACCCTCTCCGGCGGAGTTAGAGGCCATTACCTTTGAGAAATTTATGATTCTCATTTAAATTTTTCATTTATAAGTTTGCCAATATATTTTAAATACCTTTCTATTTGTGTACTCTTTAAAGAATCAAGATTCCTCATAATAAATATTTCATACAATTGACACTTTGCATTTGGAGTTTTCAACATTCTTAGTAGATGCTCATATAGAAATACAAATAAAAGACTTTCAGCTTTACCTTTACATAATAATATGTATCTGGTTGCAATCCAACGACCAGTGACCAAGGACGAGTGGTACGCGACAAGTAATAAGTAGCATCCTCCTCGCGGTTACTCTCTTTCCAGTACTTGATCCTATGACCGATCAGCTTGCCTCGCACTCGCTCGCAAGTCTGCTCGATCGGTAGCCAGCTGACGTTCAAGCTGGTGCTATTGTAGCTCAGGGAGAACACTTGTTGCGGCGCAACCTGCGGCATGTCCTCTGCACTGTACACCGTCACGATTTCGGATATCGGGCCTTCGCCCATTGCATTAATCGCTGGTACTCTCACTTCGTATTCCATGTAATAATACTTGGGTTGGATCGATACGACACTGCTACCGACATTGCCGTATTCCTTCAAGGACAACGACTGAAACTCCGTGTCATGTCCTTTGCGACGCCAGAATATCTTATAATAGAGTCCAATTGCGCGGGTCCCCCCCCCCCCCTGCGGGTGTCTGTGTGTGTGTGTGTACAGTGTATATGTATGTGTATGTCCGCGGTGATGAGCTCGGGAAACCGTGAGTGAGCTAAGCCCAAGGAACTGCGCGGATCACTTCCCCCTGCGGCCGGTGAGGGAGTTGATGGCGGACCGTAACCAAATTCATTAAAGGCAAGCACGCGGAACTCGTACGTGGAATACGGATTTAGAACATTCTCTAGATATGCCTCTTTTCGACCGTTATATCTCTCCATCTCGACAGCCGTAATATCTAAATGCAATTATATACACGTTTACGTGAGGTAAAGCTACACAGAGAAAATAGATACTTTTGATAAATAGATACGAAGAAGCTTTTGAACACTTAATTTGAAATCGCGTGCATATTTAAATCATAATTAAGTACTAATTGTCGAAATCATTTCTATAAGAAATCATGACTATCAAAGACCAAACTTACTTTCTACAAGAGGGAACCATGTGCGATTTCAATTCGTTCGCGCGCTGATTGTATACATAGTTATCAGTTTGCCGTTTAAGGCACCGTCGGTCCACCGTAATGTGGCTGAAGTTTTGACGATATTTACAACCTGCACTCTACCAGGTGGTCCAGGTGGTCACTGCACGATCAGAGTAAGCTTGCTTGATATTTCGCCAACAGCGCTTCTCAAGATGCATTCGTACTCGCCGGCTTCAGCGAATGTGGCATTTATAATATCTAGATATTCGCCACCGATACGTAATCGTGGGTTATTTTGCAAGTCCTCATTACGGATACGCATTCCATTATGCGTCCAAATATACGCTACGTCCAACATCTCGTCTGTTTGCGCCACACAGCGCAATGTCAGATTATAATTATAATTCAGAACTATCAGTGGCGGCAGTCTTTGAATAAATTGTGGTCCACCTGCAATATAATAATATAATTAGCCGCTATGTCAAAATCAGTTGTTATCTATATAAAAATCACAAATTTTCATGAAATGACAAATTTCAGTATGCATAAACGATAAATATCAAAGACATACTATAATAACCGATATAAAATTTAATCTATTTTGTTTAATATCTCTTTGCATAAATATCTTCGTGACTTCAGGATTTTCTTAAGCGTCACATGATTGACTTACGTAGTACGATCAGTCGTCCGCGAGTTTTATCGCTGCCGTACTGATTTGTCGCTGTACACACGTATGTTCCTTCGTCGTCTCGCGATACCGGACTGATAATAAGATTTCCGGTTTCTAGAATTCTTCGTCTACCGCCCGATCCGATCACGTTTCCATCTTTCTTCCAAACAAATTTCGGCCTGGGCGCAGCTTCGGGTTTGCATACAATTCGGTCTTCTACCGACTTTTACCTAACAGTATATTCTGATAGATCATGGCATACTTTCTTTGTAAACTTTTTGAATTTTTGCAATATCTTCAAAATTGAAGAAAATATAGTACACGAAAATGTGCTGTGACGTCATAGGGACACTCCGGAATCTTTTGAAGTTGCCGTCATCAAAGAAACTTTAGCAAGCTATAACTTTCTCAAATTTGAGTTTTTTAAAAAATTCAAAAAGTATTAAAAATCGGCTTAGATTCTCTACATTAATTATAGATACCGCTTAATAAAAAAAATTTACTGGAGGACCGAATTGTGACGTTACCTCCTTCTGCCGCATATGTCTCGGATTCCATAGGCCGTTTCTTGAAGGAAGGTTTCAACGCTGGAATATATCACAAAGAACTATATAATGATGCTTTACACAATTACACAATGGCGCGACAAAAATAAATGATCCATTATTTTCATCATCACTGCGCAGTTGGATTTGAAAGAGATATAAATACTCATACAAGACCCTAAGTTGAGCCGATAAGTACGTTGTTGTCATAATTTGGCGGTGGTTCCGGAATCGCGAGTGGATCTTGCCCAATGAATACCAAACCCGTTTGTTGAACCAATTTGGAAAATTGTAGAATCTATGTTGCATATATGCCTCCGCTCAGTTTAACCTAAATTTGAAATACGTCGTCGACGCACGAGTTCTTCTTCCTCCTCTTTAGTGAACGATGCTTTTCGGTCGCAATGCGTGAAGATATTCAAACTGCAGTACAAACAATAACATTCAAATTAAATATAAAATATGATAATTTATTAATTACAATATAACAAAATACGGCATCTTAACCTTTGTGTGTCACCGTCACCAATGGGTGCATTCAGTACTACAATTGCTCAGTGTGCGCTCAGTGAGCTCTTGCATCTTGCTTGCTTTTGGATTACGGGCCTTGCTGCCTCCACACGGAGACTATCTGCCCTGGGTGTCTGTATATGTTTTAACGTGTAACGTGTATCTGACAATCTCAAAATAAGCGGCAACTTCAATAGGTGTGTAGCTGTGTGTGTTCGTCCGCGGTATTGAGCTCGGGTTACCGTGGGCACGCTACTTCCCAAGAACTGCGCGGATCACTTCCCCCTGCGGTAGTGTCTGTGTGTGTGTGTAGGGTGCATGTGTGTGTATGTCCGCGGTGATGAGCTCGGGTGACCGTGGAGTGGCTAAAGCCTTGTGTCCACGATCCGAGAACTCGGTCCGAGTTTCGGTTTAAGCCAATCAACTTGCAGCTCTTACAGAAAGGTAGCAGTTTCATTGGCTTAAACCGAAACTCGGACCGAGTTCTCGGATCGTGGACACAAGGCTTAAGGCCAAGGAACTGCGCGGATCACTTCCCCCTGCGGGTGAGCTCTTGCATCTGATAGGCGTAAATTTTTAGATCTAAAGGAATATCCCAATCAGATGCAAGAGCTCACTGAGCGCTCAGTGAGCGGTTGTTGTACTGAATGGAGCCAATAAAGCAATAACGTATGTACGCTTTTTATGCTGTTGCTAGTAACTAATAGTTGCTGTCTTAAATGCGCATGCGTCACTTTTAAGCAAGTCGTGAGGTGGCGAAAAATTTATGTGAAAAATATACATTTTTTCATAAAAATAGGACCTACAACCACTCACTAATAACTCACGTGAAAAATTTGACGTTTTGAAAATTTACGATAAAGAGACAACATTTATGTCATAGACCGTGAAACCAATTGCAGACAGTACGTCTTTTCTAACTAAATCACGTGCAAATTGTTACATTATGAAATGTATACCATGGAAAATGTAATATTATTTTTTCACTTTTTCACGTAAATATTTTCACGTAAAATTCGTAACGTGGAAAGTGAAGAGTGAAAAAGTTTCATGATCGACCTCCTGAGTATATAGATAAAAGACTTCTGTGAAGATAGATATGATAGGTGTGAGATAGGTTTTAAAACCTGTCAATATTTTCTTAGCTATGTTTTGCGAAATTCCATGCACATTTATACCTCTATAATTTATTAGAGAACTTTTTTGAAATGTGGTTTCTCAACAGAATGCACCTGTTAAGTGTCAGCTTAATAAAATATCTGAAATTTAAAGTTAAAAGTCATACATAGAAGTCTTAATATTAACATGCATTAAGTAGATCCTACAAAGACGACGCGATAAAAGCAAATAAGTATAAGGCAAGGAAACTGCACAATGCTGGAATCATTTGTGAAAATCATTAAACGACAGTTTCTATTTTTCCGAATACCATGTATACTCACAGTTCGAGAATAAGGCCATGAGAGCATTAAAGGCTATAATACACAAAATGCATAGCGTAGCATAAGCATAGCATAAGACCGCTAGACCAATGAGCATCCAGCATAATGTCGCCATATTAATTTACATAAGATGCTTATTGGTCCAGCGGTCTTATGCTATGCTTATGCGACGTTATGCATTTTGTGTGTAACGGCCTTAAGGCTATAATACACAAAATGCATAGCGTAGCATAAGCATAGCATAAGACCGCTGGACCAATGAGCATCTTATGTAAATTAATATGGCGACTTTATGCTGGATGCTCATTGGTCCAGCGGTCTCATGCTTATGTTACGTTATGCATTTTGTGTCATAGCCCTTATTGTTTACACCATCGTACGTACTAATTAAGCCAATTTAGTCAAAATCTAGTACTTAGTGCGCGTATCAAACGGTCGGCGTAAAGATGGCCATTATAATTATGTATGTACTCTTTTCCAAATTATGAAAATGGACAAAATGGTTTTCCAAATTTCTCTAAATAATTTCCAAATGATTACAAATACTTATTTAAAAAGAAGCAATTGTCTGCCAAATATATTGAGGTCTGGATTGCTTGCGATCTAGTAAATTCTAGAAATTCTTCTGAGTGCTGAGTGGTGCAATTATAATAATTTACTAGATTGCAAGCAATCCAACAAATAAATTCTCCACGGGCTTAAAACGCGGGCGCATGAGTTGAGCAGCTAAGCCCTAGAGCATGCGCATGTGACCCCACTGCCTAGGTCGCGTACATATGTATGTACATACATAGATACTCTTAAGCCTTGTGTCCACGATGCTAGAACTGCGTCCGAGTTTTGATTTAAGCCAATCAACTTGCAGCTCTTACAGAAAAGTAGCAGTTTCATTGGCTTGAACCGAAACTTGGACACAGTTCTAGCATCGTGGACACAAGGCTTTAAAATATAATTTTCAATAACTTACAGCTCTTAACATTACCAATCAACCACTAAACGATTGGTGAAAAAGAATTTAAAATTTCCAACAGTCAAAGTGTGAAGGCGCTAAAGAAAGTTAAAAATTTGTTAACAATTAATTCTTTCTTTTTAAAACGTGAAACCACCAAAAGGTTTCAATGCGGTACCAAACACTGTCAATCAATCGCCAATTTATTTAAAAAAAAAATTACCACAGTCAAAGTGGGGGGGGCTAAAAGAAGATTAAAAATTAGTTTTTTCGATTTCCTAAAGAAACGCGAAACCACCAAAAGTTTTTAATGCGGTACCAAACATTGCCAATCAATCGCCAATTGATTAAAAAAAAAATTACCTCAGTCAAAGTGGGGGGACTAAAGCCTTGTGTCCACGATCCGAGAACTCGGTCCGAGTTTCGGTTTAAGCCAATGAAACTGCTACCTTTCTGTAAGAGCTGCAAGTTGATTGGCTTAAACCGAAACTCGGACCGAGTTCTCGGATCGTAAATACAAGGCTTAAGAGAAGATCAAAAATTTTTCAATTTCCTAAAAAAACGAAAAACTACTAAACGTTTTGAATACGGTACCAAATACTACCAATCAACCACCAAACGATTGGTAAAAAAAAAACTATCAATAATCCACTTGGGGGGGCTAACTTTGTTGAGGTGTTATGCTATGTGACGTCCCGCCAATAAAATTATTTCTTTTTACGAAAATCTTAAAATTGAAATATAACCTTCAATTACTAACTAAATTCTTATTACTGTTCCACGGTACGATTGTATATTATAAATTCACTTACTTGCTCCTATGATAAATATCACCAAAGTACCAAACCACTCAGGCGTCACAGTCACCCTCTTGCGCATGAAACTTACCGCCATAAACAAATAGTTCAAAAGCGATCCGCCAGTGTCGGATTATCAATAAGAAATTATTGAGATTCGCCGCTGGTGCCGAAACGTCCGGTCGATAACATAAATAAGGATTTAATTTCACCGCTGGTGCCGAAACGCCTAATAGAAGATCTAGTTTCGTCGCCGGTGTTGACGCGTCTAATAAATATGCGACGAAAAAGGTTTAGTCATCGCTGGTACCGAAACGTCCGGTCAATAATATAAATAAAGATTTAATTTCACCCCTAGTGCCGAAACGCCTAATAGAAGATCTAGTTTCGCCGCCGGTGTTGACGCGTCTAAAAAAATATGCGACGAGAAGGGTTTAGTCATCGCCGGTGCCGACAATGCAAAGAGGAAGGTTTAGTTTCACCGCGCGGTAGCGCTAGAAAAATACTCGAATTACCAACTCTAACCTTCCTGTTTACATTTTTGAATGACTCAAGCCGCCTCGAAAATTCGGACAACTTCGACCAATGACAGCGTAAGGAACCACCCCGAAAATGCCCCTCCAGTCGATCACTAGCCAATGGCGAACAGCAAACTCGGCGGTCTTTTGAATATAAAACCTAGCGCTTAGCCGGGACGAGCACTTATAAAACTTAAAAATCTAAATCTCAGTCTTGTCAATCTTTGATTCTCAGTCAATCTTTTATTCTCAATTAATTAGTACACGTCTATTATTCACACGCAGTCTTGTTACTTCGACTCTTACTCCAAGTAAATTCAACTTAGAGTCAGTGCCTCCAGTGCCAGTGCCTGAGAGTCTCTGAGAGCTGCGCCGGCCGTTTGCTGTTCGCACCTGCGATTTGCGATCTGCCTCTCTTCTTCTAGAGAGAGGTTCCAGCGACCGAGCTATTATCTACGAGGTGGCATCCACACCATCCTGTAAGTTATTTCTAATATTCGGCACGTTGTAATTGCGAGCGAGCGTTATTCCCCGTGTATGTACAAGCCATGAGAAGTTGTATTAAATCTATATAATATACTATACTGGAAATATTCACAAACAGTTCGATTTATTCAGATCCAACCTTATTCCCGATATACATATATAAATATAAATTTTGCAATTCGATCTTTGTATAATTTTTATTATTTTAATCAAGTGCACCTTGACATTTGTTCGATTTACCAATCATTTCTCCCAGACATCCCTCCACCGATAAGTTCGCTAACAACAGCTGGTATTCTCTGGCTACTAAATAAAGGGTCTTTTAAAGACTAAAAGGTGTTTCAATTCCCAATTACTTCCGAACGATTGTCAAGGTAGATTTCAAATCAAATATTTAATATTTTGATTTCGTTATTTTATTTTATTTTCCCTTATTTCCCTTCCATACCGTTTTGACAACGAATCCTCTCGCCTGTCCCGGGTTATAGTCGGTGCATGCAGACTGACCCTAAATAACGAAAGGAGAGGGCCTTTTGCGCTGCGCCGAGGTAGTGGTGCTAAAAGGTAAAGAAAGCAACGTTACTAGCGGATTCTCAAACCGCGACGTAACAGCTATGTGCTATTGGGATCTGTCAAACTAAGGCATGACCTCTGGTGGCAGAAGAAGGTATTATTCTTAAGTTGCAGGTTTCGGCCCATTTTCGACCGACTTTCGCCCCACTCCCGACCAACTTCCCGAATCCCGCCCAGTCCCGCCCGTTTGACAGATCCCAATGCGTTATGCGTTATGGAAAAGTGTGTGCTCCCCGCGCGAGAGAAAATAGGTGGAACGGGGGGGGGGGGTGTAAGACCGTCCCCGGAGGCGAGATTTTCTATACTCGAAGGACCAGAGGGGGGGGGGTAATTATAATCCCCCTCACGACTAAATTAGCGAAGTAGGCGAAAGAATGCAAAACGAAACGCGAAGTGAGCATGCAACGAAAAGCGAAAAGCGACTCACCGTTCGGGCGCCCGTCGTCTCCCGGTTGACTCCGACTCTCGTCCGTCCTCGCCGTATTCCACGTGGCCAGGCTCTGCCGGTCCGGCATGCAGGCGGATGCAGTGGGGTTGCAGGCAGCAAGCAGGCACAGGTGCAAGGCGTAATAAAGCCGGCACAAGCAGGCACAAGCAGGCGAAATCACGAGCAAGCAAGGCAGGCGAAAGATCGGTCCTCAAGAGTGGGGGAAAGATCGCGGTCGGACGTCCGAAACTTCGTGCGCGTTCGAAAGCTCCTTATGAGCGTCTTGACGATAAGAGTGTCTGGTGGTGAGTGAGAGCTCGCGGTCCTGAAACGTGCCGCGAGCGAGTACTTGCTCCCCTTTTTGGGGGTAATAGCTGCCGTCGGTGGATCAACGATGGCAGCACCAATTGGTGAGTCGCATAATTCAAAATCGTCCCGATCGCGATCCACCGACGTCACGCGAACATTAACAATTGACAAATAATAATCAAATGCAATTAATACTAAATGCGCGCAACTAATAACGAAATGTGCCACTCGGCACTAATCGAAATTAAACAAAAGCAATTATAATCTAAATAAACAAGAACAATTAATCAAATATATATACAAGGCGATACGCCGAACAAGGTGCATTATCTAGAAGCATCACGACCGCTCACTGAACGGCTTTGGACCTTTGGATCCAACCATACAATCACACTATTGCTATACAGGCTGTAGGTACTTAGCCGCTCAGTGAGCGGTCATCGTGCTCCTGGATGCACCCAATATTATACTTATTTACAGATACTGCGTTGGGCAATACAAATCTGAGGCGTCGGAGTGCTCTTTTACCTCGCAAATCGTTCGGCAATGCATATCTGTTTGCTCTGTGTCATCTTATCTGCGTTCGGTATTAACAGTTTCAGAGCAAATCGAGCTCCTCGATTCGCTCTGGATGTAAAGACCGAGCTCGTAGAAGAGACGGTTATTTGCGCGCAAAAATTGAATTGTATTAGTCGAAACGATGCCGTTAGCCATTTTGTGTGCAATGTTCTTTTGTTACATCAAGCTGCATGCTCTCTGATACGGGCTTTAGACTGTTCCCATACAGCACATGTAGATACTGAGAATGTTCGAAGGATATCGCAGCAGTATATTGCGTATATTCCCTAAACATTCGAGATACGTACTACGATTTATTGCGAACATACTGAGAACATTTCTATTTCCGCCTTTTTCGAGTTCGTAGTACATACTGAGAATATTTTGCAGTAAGTACCAAGAATATCAGGAGTACCAATACAGAACCAAGGATAGAATGTGCACGGTATATACTTTTTTTTAGGTATATACGTATTACGTTAGGTTGTTATAATTAAATCGGTTTTAATGCAGGTATGAACGGAGGCCGCAAGAAAGCACACTCCTCAAAAATATGTTACAACACTTATCAGAGGCCTGGAGAGTGAGCACGCTCTGACTGGCGTCACTGGCAATTCTGCGAACGCTAAATAATCTCGCGATCAAGACATTTTTTTATATAGGGATCGATGTTGAATCTTGAATACGGATTACGGGCTCGGCGATGCGCCACATATTGAGCGCGAGCCGTACTATTCCCGGCGCGCAAGCCTGCACTGTCGCGCTGCGTTGCGCGCGCTCCGTCGTATGTTCGTAGTGGACAGCAGGGGCCTATTACACAATAATTTCCAATTAATAATATTAGTGAAAAACAAAGCTCTTTCACTAATATTATTAATTTGTAAATCATTGTGCAATAGACCCCTACCGCCACATAATTTATAGAGCAAAACAATAACAGAAAAATGATGATCCCTTATAATTAAATAGTTATTATTAATAATAATATTTGAAGTAAATATTAATATTAAATAAATTTTTTTTAAGTTATAGTAAATAAATAATATAAAATAAATATTAAATTAATGTCAAATAAATGTTAAATAAATGTTTTTTTAAATTATTATTGCAAATAAATAATCAATATAACAAATATTATATTATTCTTGAATAATTGTTAAAAAAATATTTTTTAAAATCATTATTGTAAATAAATAATTTATGTAAAATAAATATCAACTAATGTTGAATAAATGTGAAATACATGTTTTTTCAAATTATTATTGCAAATAATTAATTAATATAGACTTCCGGTTCGGCGGGTGAGGTGGGCGGTCGGCTCTCAGTTAGGAGGAGTGAGAAAAGCGTGTTTGGTGAGGAAAAAGGTTGGGAGGATGGAGTAGAGGGGTGGAGGTGACAGAGGAGGTGGAGAAGAGGCCGAGGAAATGGAGGAGGCTTCGAGGACGGCGTGGACAAAGAATGGAGCAGGAAATTTGGAAAGGAGTACTTGGAGGTTAGGATGTGAAGAAGGAGGAAGAAGGGACGGGGACGTAGGAGGGAGACGTGAGACGGACACAGCGGGATGTGGAGTGCCGAGATGGTAGTTCACAGAGGTGGCGCTGGCGGACGGGCGAGGAGCCGCGGCGTGATGGAGGCGGCGACGGTCGAGGCGGCGCTGGGTGTCGGCCAAGGCTGACGCCACGGCGGGACGCCGGGACGGTAGCTTCGGAATACGGCGAAGACACGTGGAGAGCGGAGACAAGCTGGAGGAAGACAAAAAGGGAGGAAACGAGAGAAAAGGAGGAGAGTAAAGAATACGGCGAAGACACGTGGAGAGCGGAGACAAGCTGGAGGAAGACAAAAAGGGAGGAAACGAGAGAAAAGGAGGAGAGTAAAGGTAACAAAGAAAGCCGAATCGGAAGGACGAGGTGGTGAGAGGAACGTAGAGGGGTCCGACAAGGTGCGTAGGTGAACTGATGGCAGGCAAGAGGAGAGATAGATTAGAACGATGGAAGAGCGAGAAAAGAAGGAGGAGAACAATATGGAGGGGGGTAGAGGGTGAAGATTCGGAGGCAAAAAGGGCGATGGAGGTGATAATGAAGACTGAAATGGGGAGAGATAGGGGTGAGAGGAGCGGAAGAGAGGATGGGGGATGTGGGCATGATGTTGACAAGGGAGTTGGAAGATGAGGAAGATAAGGAGGAACTGCCGGACAAAGGATGTGAGATCAGGAATAGATGGGAGGTGAGGCTGGAGGAGGAAGACAAAAAGGATCTGTTCGAAAGGAGATGGGAGATTAAGAAGAGATAGGGAGTGACAGTGGACGAGGAGCTAACGGGGGAGGAGAGGTACAGGAGATGGAGAATAGAAGAAAAGACAAGAGAAGAAAGGAGGAAGGGCAACTCGACGGTGGCCACGAGCAGCAGGCTGTGGGTTTACGGGAGGGAGGTATTCTGAGATGAGGTCAGGAGGGATTGGAGAAGGGGGTGAGGAGTTAGGGAGTATGGGGGATAGGGAGGATATGAAGTGAGAGGCAGCAGGAGGAGGAGAGGGTTGAGGGAGAGAGGATATGGCAAGGCGGTGATGGGGGAGAGTTTTGTATATTTTGTCAGATTATTGGATACTGCGGGCTTTTTCTTTCTCTTTTTAGGGCGAAGGTCGCAGGAAGGGTTATGCTGAGGTCGAGAAGGAAGAAGGATGGGGGGAAACGGAGGAGCAATTGGGAGAATAGAACTAGGAGGGATCGAGCAGATAGGCGGAAGGCAGAAGTGAGTCCGTTCGAGGAGAAAAGAGAAGTGGAGGTGAACGGCGGCAAGGCAAAGCATGAGAACGGAAGGCAGAGGAAGGAAACAAGAGGTGGTCGAGGAGGAGAGGGGAGAGATGTGCAGAGGAGGAGAGGGAGGAAATAGCGTGTGGAAGGTCGCGAAGAGAGAGGAGGGGGTGATTGAGGAGGGGAAAGATAGATCCGCGGAGGGGTGGAAGGGATCCGTAGTATGTAAAAGGTCGCTTATGGCCAGGTCGGATAGGAAGGGATTGAAAAATTGTAAAGGGTTGGGAACGTCCCTTCAAAACGCCATGTGAAAGGTACGAGGAGCTTGATGGCTGGAGGCTGTACAGGTTTGGGTACGTTCCTTAAAAACGCCCTTTAAGGCTCCCTTGGAGCAAATAAAGTACCATATCTATCTATCTATTAATTAATATAAAGTAAATATTAAATTAATGTTGAATAAATGTTAAATAAATGTTTTTTTTTAAATCATTATTGCAAATAATTAATCAATATAACACAAATATTAAATTAATGTTGAATAAATGTTAAGTAAATGTTTTTTCAAATTATTATTGTAAATAAATAATTTATGTAAAATGAATATTTTTTGTAAATTATTATTTCAAATAAATAATTAATGTAAAATTAATATTAATTAAATAAACATTAAATAAATATTATTTTTACAATGAATTGTAAAAATGTATAATTAATTAATAAAAAATAAATATTTAAAAAACATTTAAGAAACATTGTCTGCTGATTGGGTATGGATTAGAATATAATGTCTCAGATTGGAAATAATCTGCGAAAGCAATATTAAAACCGATTATAATTTGTTCAGAATTAAAGTCGATTACTTCTTAATCTGGGAGCGGATTAAACTGATTAAAACCGATTAAAACAGATGTTTTAATCTGTTTTAATCAAACATTTTCGGCAAAGAGGCGAAAGCGACACACTGCGAGCAGATTTAACTGATTTGGCGTCGTCGGCGAAAGCAACACGCCGCGAGAAAACTTTGGCGCTGTCGTATACCAGGCGAAAGCAACAAGCCGGGAACGGACAACCCAGCTCGTAGGCCGTAGGCCGAAAGTTTACGCGCGCGCGCCATTCCGAGCCGTATTCAATTTATATATTCTGAGTAGTATACGAGAATTTACGAAAAATAATATACTACTCAGAGATATTACAAGTACTTCCTGAGAATTTACGAAAAATAATATACTACTGACAGATGTTACAAGTACTTCCTAAGAACTTATGAGAAATAATATACTACTAAAAATGTTATAGAAATGTTTGAAGTATATTATATACGGTACGTATATGCACAGTACGAGTACAGAATATTCGAATGATATCATGTGCTGTATGGGTTTCTTGGTTAAAATTTCAAGGTTAAGATTGCAGTATTCTTTTGATAGTTTTTATTGATCAGCAATTATGTCTTCAATTAATTGTTCTGAAAATGATGCTGAAACATTCGAGATATTAAATATTAACGGTCAACAATATTTATATAATAAAAAAAGTAAATTCTTTAATTATTAAACTTGTTACTATTGTAAATAGCTACAGCTGATGTGTCTAATTGATTATACTATTATTATAAAGTATTTTGTTTATAACTTTAAAATATTCTCATCTTGTTCGACTTTTCTTGACATTGAGTTGTGTTCTGTAATATTTTTGTACATCTTTAACAAGCTTTTTTATATAGTGGTGTTTTTATCACTAATTATAATTTGAGTTACTTAATAAGATCTAAAAATTTTATAAATTTTTTAATTAAAACTTGTTATATAATTCAAGCTTTGGCATATTATTTGTAATGTTTGTTAATAACACAGTTTACTGCCAAAAATTATTTAGAACTAGGCAAAGTTGTTTTTTCAAGATTTTTGGATGCTAAAAATTATGTCGCAAGCCAAATTTTGCAACACGTCAGGTTCGCATCTATAATTTTAATATCAACTGTCGATTTTAATTATAAAATTTATATCGACAGTTGATAATATCGGTATATGTCGATTCAATTATCGAACTTCTAGAGCCCTATTGATATAGTCACGGTTTGATGGGCTTTATATATTGTATATATTACTTAATAGTATGAAATCTCGTCGATGATATCGCTCAAATTTCATTCGTATACATATGAATATAAAAAATGTCAAATAAATATAAGATTGACGTTTGGTAATATAGAACTCTTGAACGAAACATTTTGAGAGTTATACTGATGATAGTTTATATTTCAAATTCATACAAGAACAATTTTGACAGAAATTTAAAAGTTAATTGTTATTTTTATTTACATCGTAAATTGTTTTTATTATTTGTGTTTAAATAAGAATTATTATAAGAAGTTATACAATGTATATGTATGTACAATTTACATTATTTAAATAAATTCATTCAAACTTAGCAAAGATATATCAGTTAAACAAATAAAAGAATAATATAAGTGCTCGATCACGTTGAAATAAAGACCATCAATCAGTCATCATATTATGGACTATCAATAAAGTACCGATATTGATATTATCGATTACAGATTTGAATAATTATAATAACATTTCCCGCAATATTACATTCATATTACGTTTATTATTGTACATATGTTTTATAAATAAAAATATATGTTTACGACGCAATATAATAGAGGAAAGTCCCCTATTATGAGATGGGCTCCTAATATGCGATAACGGGGTTTCTGCTAAACTAATAGGCCCTATCTGTTGGTTCCTCCTTAAACTTATTGCCCTTGGGCTAAAACCTATTTAGTGGAAAATTCATTGTTCGATCGTGCGTGTAGTCGTTGCAGAGAAAGAAATTGTGAAATTGGATGTTGTCAAGTTCCATGAATATGAGTCTTTAAACCTTGTTTATTATATAATAAATAAATATTTGGCAATGAGTTCTGCATGCAGTGATAGAGTAAGGTAGTATTAATAGGAAAATACGGAATATGTTGAATTGCTTAATTGTAGAGATTAGATTTGGTGATCGCAAAACCGCAAGGCGTGGGGCTAAAAAACATGAGGTACTCAGGGTATTTGTGGGTTGCTGGAGTATAAAGGTTATATTGTACAGTAATAAAAAAAGAGAAAATACTATATTAACGTTAAGGGAAGGTTCATACGAAATTATAAGGGTGTGCTGACCATGATTTGTGGGGGAAAGATGGAGGGGGAAGTTGAGTATAAGTGGGTTTACGATTATTGCAAATTTGCTTCTCCATTACATTTGTATTTCAGAAATATTAAATAAAGTTTTCTAACTGCAATACTGATGTATTTTGCACTTTATTAGCAATTTCTCGGGGTTTCTCATATTAGGAGCACACTTTTTCGATTTTGCCGAAAATTTATTTTTTACATTTTTTTAATTTAAAAAAAAATTAATATTTAAATTAAATTTTACATATCAGCACCTTAAAGCTTATTAAATTCCCTTCAAAATGACCTACTATATTTTTCAATTCTGCCCATAGACTTCCGGCAATCACACAAAATAGATGTGGTATCTCATAATCGGGGACTTTCCTCTATCACATATTGCCGCTAAACTATACATTTTTTCTACAGTTATTACTTACTGGATAATATCAAACCCACAGATAACAATAAAATTGCAGTTTTTAATTAAAATTAAATATTATAAAATCTTATTTGAACATATGTAATTGTGTCTACAAAATATCGAGATAATAATAATAAATTATAAAATTATTATATTATGAGGCCATGCAAACTTCCATAAGATTAATTATTGTCGGTCTTTAATAATACCTTGTCGGTAAAAGTGCTAAGATATTCCGTATGAGAGATAAGTACCTGAAGTACCTATATAAGATGCCTAACAATTATTTTAATTTTAAGTCATACTACTCTATATATGGCAACATTATAAAATATTGGTATGTTTTAATCAATACAAAATTTAATTGAGATAGAAATATAACAATCATTATTTAATCGATAAAATGAAATCCTTTGTAGGTATAAAATTATAATCAATAATAAATAAATTAAAGTTTATTGCAACATTGTAAGTATAAAATAAAATATGATAAATTTTAAGTCATTTATAATATTTACACAACCTTGATATTACTTGCAGATAAGTAACAAATAAATGAAGAAATCTAACAAAATATAAATATTTAGAAGTTAAATATATTTATAGAATGGTAAAGCAAATGAAAAATTTACTTATGTCTTAAATTAATAATATTGAGTATACATATGTATATATAAATAATGATATGTACCAATCATTTCTGATAAATTTTTTTACTTATTTTGTCGATTTGCATATATTTTAATAGCATAAGATTTTTTATTTTTTAAATTTTAGTAATTATTATTTGTATTTTCTTTGTTGAAAATAACATTTCACATTTTATTAATGTCAATGAAAATATGTGAGATGTAAATTTATATGTGCTTAAAAATTTACTTAACACTTAGCAACTATAAGGCATTTATAAAGTACTTAATACAATTAATAATAGTATAATAAATTTTCTTTGAAATATTGATATTATTTAATTGAAAAGTACCTATGTTCATGAATGTCTGTTTAATAGTTCTAAAATATATAACAATGTTTTAAGTTTGTAAAAAAAAAGGATATGTTATATTATAATATAATAATATCTATACCTACAATGTAACTTAATATATGTATAATGCGTACATACAATTTGGGGTATATGTATATAGAGAGTGAAATTAAATAAACGCAGTAATACTTAATAATTTATCAACTTCTACTTTAAAAATAAACAATTTTAGTTCTGTGAGAAAGAACTCAGATGTTACTTCTTATCTAGTACAGTCATTAAACTACTTTCTTACATGTAAATTTCTTTGCTTATAAATGTTCTGTGTATTTTAAAATTAACAGAGTAGAGTAATTTATTTTATACAAAATTATTTATAAATAAACTTAAATATATTATTATAAAGTCTATGTATATGTACATATACCTGATTCCGTAACCAGATATAGCTCATTCGCTAGTTGTTTTTTTACTAATCTTGTTCTTTACGTTGCTATATGTAAGCCTAAATTAATTTCTATTATTTTCGTGCGATATAGTAGCACTTTTATAAGACAACAAAGCATTTTGAGAATTTGTAGTTAGTATTTAGAGTTTAGTTGTAAATCTCATCTATACGTTATTTTATTTTTAAGAAATTAAAATAAAAAGAAAAATTATTTAAATCAAACAAAATTAATTGTAAATACTTTTTATAACTAAATCTTGCAAATATTTTCATAAATATTTTATTTTGTATGTATTATATATGTTTAGATAAAAATATAATGTCTTATTTTATTATCTATATATATATTAGTAACCCAAAAATTAATTGCGTACTTTATTAAAACATACGAATGTAAGTTTAGATATAAAGTTACATTATTTTTGCTTCTGGTCTTTTATATCTGTTTACCTGAATTTATTTTTATATTTTTTTAACTGAATATATAAGATAAAGAAAAGTATATGTAAAAATAAAATTGCTTGAATGTAGCTGTTTCCGGAAACTGACGACAGATAAAATTGGATTTATAGCAGCAGCAGTGGTAAAAATGCTAATTCAAGTGCATGTTACAAAGGCAATATTGTACGTAGCGACCTAGCTTGTTACTTTCTATTTTACATTTTAATACAGTAATTAATATCTTACAAAGTTGATGAAAGCAGGATATAAAATTTGTCTTTTCTATTCGGATATCCTTCTAAAATGCTGTGCCAATTGTATTTCTGTAGGATAATTTAAAGTGAGAATGTAATGGAAGACTGTAATTAGAAAGAAAGCTCTGTAACTGATATTATAGATATTAAATCAACCACTCGGTAAGGATGAACAAAACGGAATAAAATGTACAAACTTTTGAAACTACGAAGATGATTTCAGTACGGTAAAAAGTTTTTTACAAAGTTCTTCAGTAAAATAACTTACCTTATTTTTCAAGAATATTTACATAAATAAAAGCTATATAATGCAGATAAAACATAGCTCGCTGTTATCGAAAATATTATACACTTAATATATAGATAGGATGATTAATAGTAATATGAGTATAATTAATTAAATATAGATTTCAAGTAAATTAAAAAAAAATGTTTCTGCAAAATATTGGAGAATAGTTATTATTTGTTAATGCAATTCAATTATTAATATAAAATTAGATAACTAACTTTATGGAATTACAAGATTCCATTTGCAACTTCTGTTTGAAGTTAAATATAGAGTAAAGTATCATTACTTGTTTGCATTCATTTACAAAGAAATAGAACGCCTCCCTTTTTATTGTTAAGTAAAAATTATGTGCAATATCTTGACATTTTTGTTGAGATAAATATTATTTCTAAATTAAATAAAGAGTCTATTACAATTTTATTAGTTTCATTCTGCAAGAGTTCGCACATACAATAATTATTATAATACAGTTGATTGAGTATTATTATCAAACTATAATAGATAATAGCTGTACAAATGCTGTATGACGCGTCTACTGATTTGCAATAATAAAGATTAGTGTTGTTATGATGTTTAAGGATGTTCGGGCATTACGACTAAAATGATGAAAACTCTTTGAATCCAAATTAATTCTGTCATTAATTTTATCATAAAAAGAATTCTGTTAAAGTTTCAGGCTGTTTAGGAAGCTTGTTGTTGAGAAATTAAATATTAATACAAATAATAAAATCACACGTAGTCTAAGGGCAAATAAGGAAAAATTATTATATCTTATTGTCAGTAAAAAATAATAAAAAAAATATAAAATTTTGCAAGCAGAACGAGTAAGACTATATAATTATCCACACCAAATTTAGCTTCATTAGGAAACTCGTTTTTTTTTATTTAGTAATGTTTCCGAAAAATTTCTTGGTTTGGTTAGGTTAGCCGAAAAGTACGCTCAATACATACTTACATACGCTCAATACGTACTTAAATACGCTTAATTACAGATAAGGAGACTATGAGATACACGCACACTATCAAAAAATCCCACGCAATGTTGTCAAATTCAAAAAGTGATTTAACTTTAGAGATTGATTGTACATAAGCAATTTAACTTTTTACAGGGAAAATATACCTGTACCGCCCGAACATCCTTAATGCGCTGCAAATAAGCGAATAAATGATTCATACTGCGTTAAGTGAACATAGTCAGAGTATAATTATTTTATTGTGTATACGAGTATGTGTGTTTATCTGTGTATACTATGTATCTGTTTGTATGTGCTCATAATATTATACACATGGAATATATGGAGAGTCTGTTATAATGCTCGTATAATTATGAATGCAAGATTAGAACAAATTAGTACTAATTGTAAGATACGTACTAATACTACGTAAGATAAGTACTAATTGTAAGATAAATTATAATTAAAGATTGAAAATTAAAAAATTGTTTTACAAAAATTAACTAATGTATTCCAGAAACGTAATACAATTTTTGCTATCCAAAAGTTATATTTAATAAAGAGTATGTTTGTTAAAGATTAATATAACGAGACACTTTGCATATTTACTCAATTAATAGAACATTAGAGAGAATATAACAAAGCCATTATTTATTACGCGTACACGTAACAGATATCCTCATACTATTTATATTACTATTTTTTATCAAGTAGGGACATTGCCGTGTGTTAAATAAATCGCAGCAATTGATTTGTTCTGTGTGAAGAGCTTTTGCATTTACATTTTATTATTAAAGAATTGGTAACGTTTAAAGTTTATTACAGTAAAATGAAGACATGTTATAATAAACGATAAAACCAACAAGCTTTTATCATAAGTAAAAGCTAATACGCAACTCAAGTACCAAGTACTTGCACTTAAACTGATTTATTACTCAGAAACATTTGGTATAAATAATTTCTTGGTGCATAAATCTCTTAAAAAATTAGATAAAAGACTACACATATAGGGCAAAGTACAACCAATAATTACTAATAATACTCGAATCCGCATCCGGTCGTTACTGTCGTTAGATGCTACGTACGTATAATAATGAAAGATAACGTGTTATCCTTTACCGTCTCTAATATAATGATGAAACTTATTGCACAAAGTTATCAGCGATTACAAGATCGATATCGTAAAATATTATCACTACGTGAGAATTAGCAGGTATATCGATACCGTTTACATGGCCTTTCCACTCAAACGATATTATCAGCTTCTTATAATTTGCAGCGCATAAAATGTTATCAACGCTTACGCATCACGTTCTGCAAATTTCAATTCTGCTTTCTTTGCTTGCTCTTTCTATTTTGTTTTTGTAGTATTTATAATATTCTACAATATATTTTTTCCAATAAAAATTATGATAGCTATATAATATAATATAATATACCTATATACGCGTGTGTGTGTGTGCAAACTACTGAAGTATAATTTGATGAATATATACAGGGTGTCCCGAGTTTTACCCGACAAACTGCGAGAGCATATTCTACAAGTAAAAATAAGAAAAAAATATTATATAAAATTTGGCTAGAAATGCGTCATTACAAAGTTATATAAACAAATATTGAAACAGAACATGAAGTAGGTAAAAATCGTCCTCTGACCTTCGAGATCGCCAGATCTAACGCCTCTTGATTTTTACTTACAGGGAATTTTAAAAAATATGGTTTATAGTACAGTAGTAATTACATATTAACAATAAATATTGAAATAGAACATGAAATATAGACAACAACGGATTTTCCATTGTACAGAATATGAATAAAACTATACTTACAATTAGTAAGCAATTCAAAATGTCAATTCAAATGACAATATCAGCTTGACAGCGATATAATACGAAACTTATTACAATACAAATTTTCTGAGAATTTTGTTGCATTCAGTTACTAAATTATTAATTCGTTGCATTAAATCTTCTTTGCGGTCACTTCTGCACCCTGTAAACCTTATATTTAAAGTTCCCCATAAGTAAAAATTAAGGCGTGAAATCTGGTAATCTTAGAGGTCAAAGGGGGATATTTACCTATTTCATGTTCCGTTTTAATATTTGTTTATAACTTTGTAATAAAGTTCTAGCCAAACTTTATATAACATTTTCTCTCATTTTTACTTGTAGAATATCATGCTCATGCAGTTTGTCGGATAAAACCCGGGACATCTTGAATAAGATAAAACTAGGTAAATAATAACACGTCAAAAGCAAATAATACATACAAGAAAATAACACAAAGATTAACAAAAATTTTATTAGTAAAATTAAGATTATTCAGATAGAATAAAATTATTTAAACGATTTTATTTTTGTTTTTAATGTTAATATGTTAATAACGTATTAATAATATATTAATTCTATATAATATTGTTTTACAGGGTGTTTCAGGTTTAAATGTCCTAACTTAAAATATAAACTTAAGACCTCAAAACAAGAAAAATTTTTCTTGTGGAGGTATACCCGTAAACGCTTTAAGAGATACTGACATCTAAACATTATTTTCATTATAAAATTTTATGAAATTGTTATCAGGTTATAATAAATAATTTAATAGTGTGCTTTAACTGCTTTATTACTAGAAAAGGTAATTATTTACAAAAAGACCCCACCCGCCAATGACCTTGACCTTGACATATGTTGTTAAGGTCACTCTCCTGAGTGACCTTCAGAAGTTTTTAGCCGGCGGTCATTATTCGTTAAAAAGTTGTTAACAAAAAAAGTTTTAAAAATATAGCAGCTATTTTCAGTATTGGAAGGCATAAACAACTAATATTACGTTTTTTTTTTAAAGCAGAGAATACTTTATTTCGCGAGAAAGTCGTTGTTTTACCAAAACACAACATTTAAAGCAGTAAATTGTTAATAAATTGTATATTAAATGACTAATATTTATGTGGAAATAGTACATGTATGAACGAAGGAAAGTTAGTTAAAGTAGCGAATTGTTGGTATATTGAAAGAAAAGTTAAAGCAGATAATAGAGAGTATGTGCTTCAACTTACAAAGCACATACTTGTAAAGCGCGTCACTAACCTATAGGTTAGTGGTGCGCTTTATAAGTATATGCTTTGTATGTGCTTCAACTTAGAAAGCACATACTTGTAAAGCGCGTCACTAACTTATAGGTTTTGTGAATAACCAACTATTATCTGCTGTAACAAAGGTTTAACATGCTTTTGTCATTATTAAAACAGAGAATACTTGTATTCACGCTTTCTAATACATAAAATAGTGTATGAACTTTTTCAATATATCAACTATTCTCTGCTTTAAATAACTTTTCTTTCAATATTCCAACAATTAACTGCTTTAAATAACTTTTCCCACCAAAGTTTTTTTGTTTAAAACTTTTTAATAAACAATGACCGCCAGCTAAAACCTTCTGAAGGTCACTCACGAGAGTGACCTTGACAACATATGTCAAGGTCAAGGTCGTTTATGCCTTTCAATACTCAAAATAACTGCTATATTTTTCAAACTTTTTTGTTTATAACTTTTTAATAAACAATGACCGCAGGCTAAAAACTTCTGAAGGTCACTCAGGAGAGTGACCTTGACAACATATGTCAAGATCAAGGTCATTGGCGGGTGAGGTCTTTTTGTAAATAATTACCCTAGAAAATTTGAAAATTTTACATAATTATAAATTTTGTTCAAAGTGACGGCCTTGAACAAAAGCAATTGCCAAGCCTGTTTTAATGTTCAAGGCCGTCATTTTAAACAAAATTAATAATTATGTAAAATTTTCAAATTTTCTAGTAATAAAGCAGTTAAAGCACACTATAAAATTATTTATCATAACCTGATAACAATTTCATAAAATTTTATAATAAAAATAATGTTTAGATGTCAGTATCTCTTAAACAAAGCGTTTACGGGCATACCTCCAGAGGAAAATTTTTTCTTGTTTTGAGTATTACGTAGTCTTATAAAAGTCTTAAGTTCATATTTTAAATTAGGACATTTAAACCTGAAACACCTTGTATATATAAATTTCATAATTGTTTAAGAAAGCATTTTATTATGTGAAACCTACATATTTAGCGTTATCTAAAAGAAAATACAAGTAGAGGAAAATTCCCTATTATGAGATAGGCTCCTAATATGCGATAGCGAGGTTTCTGCTAAACTAATAGGCCCTATCAGTCGGTTCCACTATGAAGTTATTGCCCTTGGGGTAAAACCTATTTAGTGTAAAATTCATTGTTTGATTGTGCGTGTAGTCGTTGCAGAGAAAGAAATTGTGAAATTGGATGTTGTCAAGTGCCGTGGATATAAGAATTTAAACCTTGTTTATTATATAATTAATAAATATTTGGCAATGAGTTCTGCATGCAGCGATAGAGTAAGGTCATATTAATAGGAAAATACAAGATATGTTGAGTTGCTCAATTGTAAAGATTAGATTTGGTGATCGCGAAACAGCAAGGCGTGGAGCTCGTAACATGAGATACTCAGGGTACTCCTGGGTTGCTGGAGTATGAAAGAATTATTGTACAGTAATAAAATAAGAGAAAATACTATATTAAGGTTAAGGGAAGGTTTATACGAAATTATAAGTGTGTCCTGACCTTGATTTGAGGGGGAAGGGTGGAGGGGGCAGATTAGGTACAATATTGGGTATAAGTGTGTTTACGATTGTTGCAATTGTGCTTCTCCATTTACATTTGTCTTTCAGAAACTTTAAATAAAGTTGTCTAATTACAATATAATGTATTTTGCACTTTATTAGCAATTTCCCGGGGTCTCTCATATCATGAGCACACTTTTTCGATTTTGCCGAAAGCTCATTTTTTACATTTTTCTAATTTTCAGAAAAATCAATATTAAAATTAAATTTTACATTTCAGCATCTTAAAGCTTATTAAATTCCCTTCAAAATGACCTACTATATTTTTCAATTCTGCCCATAGACTTCCGGCAATCACACAAAATAGATGTGGTATCTCATAATCGGGGACTTTCCTCTATAATATATCACTCATTAATCATTATATCTTCTCAATGAACAAGATAATGATGCCAATAATCTAATTAAGGTATTGATATAGATATCCAAAATATATTTCAGTTTTGTTTTTATCTTCAAGAGGTCATATTTCAAGCATAGTTAAGTATGCTTGCATTATCAAATTTCATGAAAATTTTAGATAGCTAACGAATCAATATTTAAAAGTGATTTGAATGTGAAAATAAATAGAAAAAATATAAAGGATGCTATAAAAATATACTTTAGGTATGTATAAAATATAAATTATAGAATTGTTGAAATATTACAATATTGTACTATTTGAAATAAATATTGACCAAATGTGCATATTAGAATTTTGGGTAATTACGCACTTTAGGGGACACCCCTCAAATGATCTTGACCTTGACATATGTTGTCAAGATCACCCTCCTGAGTGACCTCCAAAAAGTGTTAGCCGTCGGACTTTCTTCATTAAATAGTTATTAACAAAAAAAGTTTGAAAAATGTAGCAGTTATTTTGAGTATTATGAGATATATATGATGAGAGACTAATATACCAAAGTACATGCGTGGACAGAGGGGTGTGTTCCACAGTGGTCGAAGAAGTGGACCTCGCTTTACAACTTACAAAGCACATCTTGTAAGTTGAAGCAAGGTCCACCACGTACAGGGGGTGCGGGTGGGGGACCAAAGACCCCCATCCGCATCCCCCGAACCCTGTGGAACACACTCCTTTATCCACGCATGTACTTTGTAAGTTGTAAAGCGAGGTTTACACCCCCCGAACCTGTGAAACACGCCCCTCTGTCCACGCAGGTACTTTGTAAGTTGTAATGCGAGGTCCATATCCCCGACCCTTGTGGAATACGCTTCTCTGTCCACGCATGTACTATGTAAGTTGTAAAGCGAGGTCCACATCCCCCAACCTTTGTGGAACACGCCCCTTTGTCCACGCATGTACTTTGTAAGTTGTAAAGCAAAGCCCACACCCCCCGCCCCTGTAGAACACGCTCCTCTGTCCAAGCATGTACTTTGGTATATTAGTCTCATATATATATATATATCTCATAATACTGAAAATAAATGCTATATTTTTCAAACTTTTTTTGTTAATAACTTTTTAACGAAGAATGTCCGACTGCTAAAACCTTTTAAAGGCCACTCAGGAGGGTGACCTTGACAACATATGTCAAGGTCAAGGTCATTGGAGGGGTGTCCCCTAAAGTGCATAATTACCGAATTTTTTAATTAGATATATAAAATATTTAAAAAATAAATATTATTCTGAATATTAAATATTATTTTTAAACAAATAGAAAAAATAGAGAAATTAAAGTGTATAAATACAAAATAATAATTTTATTAAAATATAAAGGGTACCCCACGGTAAGATAGGCAAAATGCCACTGTCAATGAAACGGAAAAATGACTTTGGATTTGCATAAGTACACTAAAAAAAGAATTTTCTACGATTTTTCCGATTATCTATCCCCCCTCCTTTTCCTAGTGGCACCAAAAAGCCGCTTTTTTTGAAAATTATTTTTTTTCTCCGGTTCCTTCATGTTAAAAATTTTGAAAAAATTTGAGAATATAGCTTATAAAAAGTACTTAGCACACAATTTTTTTTAGCTTTAGGCGCGTTGAATACCTAACCTAAAAAAATAAAATTAATATTTGAATTAATTTTTTTCTAATTTCTTTGATAGTTGCAGGTCTAATTAAGGTAAATGTCCCTATTTGTGACCATGACCCTATTTGTGACCATTTGCGGACGTTTATTAAAATATTCAGAAGTTGTAAATAATTCATCTTCGAAAAGAATATTTATCATGTTTTGCGATTAATAAGCTACGGTTTGATATACGGTTTTAATGATATTTAACTAACAAATTCTCGTGAAAATGTGAAATAAGGTGCTCGTGTCGCCATCAGTGGCAGATCGAGCGCATGCTTGTCGTCACGTTAGTAGATCTATGGCGTTTGTCGCGGCACAGTCACAGCTTTGTTACGTCGTCAAAAAAAAGTGTTAAGGAACAATACTGCGCAAAACTATCAGTGAAGGATTAATAAGTGTTGTCCTACTCGTGTATTCCGGAAAAGGTTGGTAGTTTTGAGTATATAGGCGAATTTTACAGATAGGTACAGCAAAAACACGCATGTCTTCATTTGTGATCGGCTCAAGAAAACTAGTCGTGGCAGTAAATTTTGCTGCTTGTTTCCAAAAAAACGTACTTAATATCCATCTCCATACTCTTCTAGACAAATGTGAGTTGCATTTATACGAGTATGCTCAAGGGAAAACTCTAGAGAAAACGATATTATTTTAGGTTAAGTCACTAATTGGGACATCGTGTGTTCATCGTGTGTTTTGTACCGATTTGTGACCACGGTTTCAAAATACTTACTTTATACTTATTCAATTATTGAGTGATTTCTTTATGAAATACAATAAAATATTTTATTCTAATGAGGCCATTTGACGATAAATATAACCACAGTCTCTAAGTAGCGAGAAAATCCAACTTTATTTCATCAGGATCGAAAATTAATTTGCCGGTCACTAAATGGTACATTCGATGGATAATGTACGAATGTACCGGTCACTAACCGGGTCAGACGAGGGGTCACTAATAGGGCCAAAATTAAATCAGGCGGTCACTAATGCGTACATATACATAGTCTGCAATTTCTTTTTTTATATTTATTAGATTATGTTTAAAACTTGAATAAAACAAGTTTTTCGATACAAAAATGATTAATCTTGAGTTGGGTATAATTGTTTTTTGATTTAAATCATTATAGAGTACTTTCCTCTCTTATTAACTTATGCAAAAATCTTACATGGTCACAAATAGGGACATTTACCTTACTCTAGAAAATTGTATATTTTAGTGTTCTACATGTATTAGAATTTTTTCAGATTCTTCGGAATGGTGGGCCGTACTCAAAAATGCGAAAAACCCTATTTTTAGCCACTTTTGGGCCTTTTATGGTCCTCAAATGATTGATAGTGCCTTAACTGACTCTGAAATAAACATAATATATTACTTTTGGATATATGTTGTCAATATTTGATACATTCCGATACGTCTCCTATGTTTTTGAGCATGAAATCAGTCATAACTCAACGAGAAAACCCTACTTTTTGTATAAAAGTGCCTATTTTTCGTCGATTTCTGGATTTTTGGTTATTTTATCTAAGTTTTTTTGCATATGATTTTGGTAAATGTGAATATAAATATAATAAAAAATTGTACCTCTTATACATATATTTCAAAGAGATCGTTTATTTATTCAAATATATACATTTTCATGAAAAAAAATTAATTTTTATGATTCCATGATCGTCTCTTTAATACTCCTCGTCACTATCTTCCTCAATTACTGGTGTTACTTCTTCGAAGTCAAACAATGTTGTAAGTATCTCAGCTGGACGAATAATCCTTGACAAGTATCTTGCATGAGACAGGTAAGAGACTATGGCGGCTAGATGCGAGCAACACCCTATAGTTCTGTTACCATTAGCGCAGTTACAGCATTAACGTCTGACACCGTTGAGTAAATAAGATTTGTAAAGTACTTTACAACACTATCAGGTTGATATTGTAAATAAGATTTGTAAAGTACTTTACAAATCTTATTTACAATATCAACCTGATAGTGTTGTAAAGTACTTTACAAATCTTATTTACAATATCAACCTGATAGTGTGGGACTCAACGGTGTCAGACGTTATTGCTGTAACTGCGCTAATAGTAACAGAACTATATAGGGTGTTGCTCGCATATAGCCGCCATAGTTTTTTACCTGTCTCATGCAAGATACTTGTCAAGGGTTATTCGACCAGCTGAGAAACTTACAACATTGTTTGACTTCGAAGAAGTAACACCAGTAATTGAGGAAGATAGTGACGAGGAGGATTAAAGAGACGATCATGGAATCATAAAAATTAAATTTTTTTAATGAAAATGTATATATTTGAATAAATGAACGATTTCTTTGAAATATATGTATAAGAGGTACAATTTTTTATTATATTTATATTCACATTTACCAATCATATGCAAAAAAAACTTAGATAAAATAACCAAAAATCCAGAAATCGACGAAAAATAGGCACTTTTATACAAAAAGTAGAATTTTCTCGTTGAGTTATGACTGATTTCATGCTCAAAAACATAGGAGACGTATCGGAATGTATCAAATATTGACAACATATATCCAAAAGTAATATATTATGTTTATTTCAGAGTCAGTTAAGGCACTATCAATCATTTGAGGACCATAAAAAGCCCAAAAGTGGCTAAAAATAGGGTTTTTCGCATTTTTGAGTACGGCCCACCATTCCGAAGAATCTGAAAAAATTCTAATACATGTAGAACACTAAAATATACAATTTTCTAGAGTAATTAGACCTGCAACTATCAAAGAAATTAGAAAAAAATTAATTCAAATATTAATTTTATTTTTTTAGGTTAGGTATTCAACGCGCCTAAAGCTAAAAAAATTGTGTGCTAAGTACTTTTTATAAGCTATATTCTCAAATTTTTTTAAAATTTTTAACAGGAAGGAACCGGAGAAAAAAAATAATTTTCAAAAAAAGCGGCTTTTTGGTGCCACTAGGAAAAGGAGGGGGGATGGATAGTCGAAAAAATTGTAGAAAATTCTTTTTTTAGTGTACTTATGCAAATCCAAAGTCATTTTTCCGTTTCATTGACAGTGGCATTTTGCCTATCTTACCGTGGGGTACCCTTTGTGATAATTTATCAAGTTTGTATAAATTTATGGTGTATTGTTATAAATATTAGCTTACATATTTAATGAATTTAATACAAAAATTTATTATTTTCTTTTAATGTATCAAGAGATATGGTAATATATCGCTCTAAGTATCTACACGCAGAGTGGCACAGACCGTGTATCTATATTCGCGAGACGACGAATTGAGAAATTCTTTGATTATCGGATCTTAATAACGGGTGAATCGGTGAAGTTCTGAGTAGACTTTATTTGATAGCTCGGCATTATACTTATAATAAAATTGTTTTATTTTTCATCTACATGTCCCACGAGCGGAGATATTGCGATGCAAAGTCCGAATCGGCAAATTTACGTTTAAGAAACGTCATTGCATTGTCGTCATCGCGTGTACTGTTGGTTTTTCCATTCCTGGATGGCGTAGTTTCTCACTAGCGCAGCGCTGCGTTTGAAAAAATTATTTGGAATATCCTGACAAGTTTCCATGACAACGTCTTCATCACATGCATAGACTTATAAGTCTATGACCACATGTGGTCCATGTGGATGTATTTACATCATACAAGCGATCACATATTAAAACTAGCCAAGTTTCACGTACATACATATTAGCTATTTTTTATCGATACTAGAGATTGACAGTACTCACTAGTACAATTAGTAAAATACAACAAGTTACACAAAAGATAAATAAATTAAACTGTGTTGTTCATGAAAACATCATTTTGACTTAATTATTTCGATTTCAAAATAAACTTGATTAAACTGGAATATTAGAATTGGTTACTAACATTAAATCATCATTTTCCAACATTTTTTATAGACTTCCTTATTTAAAATTTAAATAGTGAATATCTGAAGAACTGAAAGTACTGTGAACTTTAATTGTTATTAAAATATCTTTCAAATTTGAAAAAGAAAACTAATATTTTTATTTAAAAGCTAAAACTTATTTATATTAAGAAAAAAAAACTTTTTAACCGAAGGAAAAAAAAACTTAAAAGGTTGTTTACATTTTTTAAAATCATTCTTAACACATCAAAATTCGGTATAATCTGCACTTCATATGTGTTTGAAAACTTCAATATTTAAATAAATGGACCCTTATATGAAATATGCACGATTAAACTGGAATTTTCAGTGTGCGAAAAAAAAATTTTACACTTTTATTTATTTCACGAGTTTTTACAGAGATCCCAACTTGAATTTCACATATTATATGTAAAATTTTCTCAGCTTTTCAAAAAAATATCAAAAAAATTCTCAAAATTTTGGCAACGGCAAAAACACAGCTTTTTATACTTGAAACTTAATTTTAATGGCTTTTTAAATAATCTTAAATAAAAAATCAATATTTTTTCATAAAACTGAGTTTTTTTTACATAAAAAACCATTTTTCAAAAAATTTTTTATCGCAGCAAAGTACTGAAAAAAAATGAATTAAAACACAAAGAAACAAAAAACTCTAAAATACCCCCATAGGGTTATAGCAAAAATAAGTAAGAAAAAATCTTATTTTTCAATGTGGAGTACAAGCTGAGTGAATTGCAAAAAGATCCGCGATAGTCCAATCCAAAACAAGGTCCCGATTTGACGTTTTTGTTCATTAATATTAAATATATTATAAATAATATTAATATATTATAAGTTTAAGTTATTTGATGTAGCAGCGCCAAGTCTTTTCGCATTAAATATTTTTTAAATTTTAATTAACATTTTTTAAAAATATACAACAACTTCTTTTCAAAGACTTAATCCTACTTGGTGCCAGTTTCTGATATCATACTTTTTGTCGTTAGACAGGCGCGTATACGTGTCGGTTTTTTTTGTATGGTTTTTTAAAAAGGTAAGTTTTTATACATTATTTATTTTTACTGAGTTTTGTCTTATAAAATATAACTCGATGTACTCCAAAGATATGGATATAATCTTTATTATATTCATACATATAAAAATTTGTATAATTCTGACGATGCCGGTTAATGCACGAGAACGCCAAGATCTGCAACGGGCATAAATGTATCCGACCAGCCTTTGAATATGCTTTTGAGTTAGCCGGCTGATTATATCCTCGGTGGTGTTAGTTTAATCTATCTCCGTTTCATTTGCATCTTTAGCCGGTGACCACTCATAAAGCGTACGTGATCGCGATAAAAGTGTTGTTAGCGTGTCTTAGAAGGCATCTGATAATATCCAATACGTGCCTCATTCGTCTTATTAATGCAACGCGAGTCACGTGAATGCGGCAAGCATCGCGCGCTTATCGGCCACGGAGCACGCTCACAGACAAAAATCTCGCTGGGGACATCCCGTATTCTTTTCCGCTTACTTAAGATTCCCTCGACTAACGCAAACTCAATCTTACGACAGTCGCCTTTGACATCAATCTCGGCTCATAGGACTTCACTCACGGACTGATCCCCCGAGCACCATCCACATTAATCGTGCGCGTCGCGCGCGCGGTCGCTGGCATATATTACGAGGAAAAAGTTTGCGCAGTGCAGTTTTCTTCGTAAACAATTGCCGGTCTGTCGCTTGAGATAGTCAGTTACGAAAGTGCTATTTGCGAATACGTTGCGGCGTTAATTTACGTAAGTAAGTGATATTATCCTTTCTTCTCTTACTTTCTTTTAAATTGGGACTATATGTATATGTATAGTCTTCTTGCTAATTGTGCATATAACTGCATAGAATAACAATGACATATTGACTCTTAGGTAATAAGTATTACGATAAAATATAGCGAGTTTGTTCAATCAAATATAAAAATGTAAATTAAATTTCCAGTAAAATCAAGTGAAAATGTGCAAATTTTAACATATGTTATAACTAACATGCCAATATTTAATAAATAAGAAAAATGATTGAACTTTCTTGATTATAACTGGCAATTTTATTCGAATATTTTATTCAACACGATTAATGAATGTCTTTGCAAGAACAATTTTATTACTTTATATACTTAAAAAGGACCCGAACTAGGGTCCAAACGTCGTGTTGGCCTATTTGAATAAAATTGCCAGTTATAGTCAAGGAAGTTTAATCAATTTTGTTATTTAATCACCGGCAAAGAAAATCCCCTATTCGTTGAATATTTATTGAACTTATAGTTATTATAGATGCTTACTTTTTTATAGACGTTACGTCTCTCTCTATAAGTTTATTAAATTTACTCTCACAAGGAAAGATAGTACTTACAATTTACGACTAAAAAAATTCTGCAAAACATTACGAAATACCTACGTTTTTCCTCCGTCGATATTTCAAAGTGATTTATGTTCAAGAACGTCGAAACGTTCTCAAGGAATAATGGTTTACGAACGAATAAGCTCGCGATTTTATCGTAGGCATTTTCGGGACGAAAATAAAATATAAAAAGAAGATACGAAAATGGACTTACCTTACTGACAAAATAGACCACGTGGACATGTTGCAGTTTTGGCATTTACCCATCTCTCAGTGGACAGATGAACTAGTGTATTTTCTTCGTCAACTTCAATTTTCCTTGATAGATTATGATCATGTAGCGAAATGCATTATAATTGATTTTTCGGCTCTTACAGCAAATAAATATTAATAATAGTATTATTTGCTAAAGGTCACTCACACACGCATACACACACACACACACACACACACACAGAATATTTCTTATTCTTTTATTTTATATGTATGTTGTGTTCAAAAAAATCATTCGTTTCCACATTTTGTTGCATGTATATTTTGTGACTTTAAATTTCATTAGAGATATATCGTAAGTAGATATAATGTAAAATATCCAAAATGTACGCCGCCCGCAGATATATGTATGTATACTCACAGAAAAATATATACTACCCTCAAGCTAATATTACTTGCTTCAAGTATTGATAAGTTCATATATCCGCAAATCTACCATAAAGTCGTCATAAGTATCACATTTACTCAAAATATATTCTAGATCTTAGCAAGTTTAGTACTTGAAACAAGAATATTAAATTACTCAAACCGAATAAAATAAAATGAGTAATTGCTTTTCTTGGCTGTAGAACGATATTTTTCTAGGTTAGGAGGTTTTCGTGCGCGGTGCGGAGGGGTACAGTTTAGAATATTAAAATTCCTGTCATCAGGTGGACTCGAACCTGGTTCCTCGTGGTTATGAGTGACACTTTATCACTAGGCCACATCTCTGATTATATTCTTAGTACTGCAGTATCTAGTTTTGACAGAAGTGATTCATTGATTTCAAGTATTTCATATTCTTACCTAAATATTCAAATCAAGCTAAGCTTATGTGTGTGTTGCTTTTCTTAGATAAAGTTTCAGAATATACTTGAAAGAAGAATAAATTCTTCTTTTAAGCACATGAGTATAAGCTTTTCTATATAATACTTGTGATGAGTATATCTTAAAACTAATATTAAGAAAATATTCTTTGTTGAAGAAAACTATTACTCAAACCAAATAAAATAAAATAAATAATTGCTTTTCTTGGCTGTAAAACGATATTTTTCTGTGTGTACATACGTCGATGTATAATTTAAATATTTTGCAATTTATTAAAAAAATATTTTTATATTTAGAATATACAAATATGTATAATGTTTTCACAACGTTTTTCTAATTTTCTATCTTTTTTTTATGCTTTAAAGAGAATAAAAAAATTTTAACCAAATCTAGTTACTAATATTTCAAAACCATGAAATATAGGTAGATTAATAATACATATGAAATTAATATCTAATCTTTTAATCTGGACTGAGAAAAACATTTTGATAATTAAATAAGTTTGGAACAAATGGATCGAAGAAGCAATAAATGCGTCCTTGTAACCCCGTTCGGACAAACTGCCTATTTTCTGCTTTCAGCACACATGGATTGATTTTTGTACTTTTCCCGACGAGCATTCAATTTTAAAGGTAGCCTATAGAGCTAACCTGTTTTCCTGAAGTAGCGCTAAAGCTTGTAATCGGTTGGAGGAAAACCCAGCTTTGTAAATCCTTCTTATCATTTACAAGGATTATCATCCGCGTAAACAGATTTTGCGCATCAGTAGGAGCTTGTATGGGAATTTCCAGAGATATTTTCGTCTAGCATTATGGATGACAAATTTTGTACATTTGACAATTGATAAATTCCGCGCGAGAGCGTTTGATAAAAGTTAAGATACAATCGCAGATAAAATCTATTAACAGTAAGATATTTTAAGTGAAATGCTTTCTCCACAAATTATCAAAGTGGTGTTAAAGTCATATATATAGTATACACATTCGCGTATCTTGAATTTTAAATTTGAAATGCATTAGTATATAAATTGATCATTCTGTATTGAGACATGTTGAAAACAATATCAATCATTATTTGCATTATTAAAATTTAATTAATATTTATACGTATTTAACAAATGTATACACAAATATTAATTTATACAGTACGTTAAACATTTATGCCATACATTAAACACTTATAGTAAATACTTATTAAATATTATTGTAGCAGAATTTTAATAACAAAATGTATTTAATATCTCTTTGTGCTCGCTTATTCAAAATAATTTACAAAGTTTTGTATTTATTTTTTAAAACATTATTCAATATTATATTAATTCAATAATATTAATTACATCAGTTCTAAAGAAAAATAGAAGAGAGATAAGACGAAAAGCACAGATCACTTAGTTTCCCGCTAAAATACGTATACACACAAAATAATCTTTTAAAATTAAAGTAAATGTCCCTATTTGTGACCATTTGCGGACGTTTATTAAAATAATCAGAAGTTGTAAATAATTCATCTTCGAAAAGAATATTTATCATGTTTTGCGATTAATAAGCTACGGTTTGATATACGGTTTTAATGATATTTAACTAACAAATTCTCGTGAAAATGTGAAATAAGGTGCTCGTGTCGCCATCAGTGGCAGATCGAGCGCATGCTTGTCGTCACGTTAGTAGATCTATGGCGTTTGTCGCGGCACAGTCACAGCTTTGTTACGTCGTCAAAAAAAAGTGTTAAGGAACAATACTGCGCAAAACTATCAGTGAAGGATTAATAAGTGTTGTGCTATTCGTGTATTCCGGAAAAGGTTCGTAGTTTTGAGTATATAAGCGAATTTTACAGATAGGTACAGCAAAAACACGCATGTCTTCATTTGTAATCGGCTCAAGAAAACTAGTCGTGGCAGTAAATTTTGCTGCTTGTTTCCAAAAAAACATAATTAATATCCATCTCCATACTCTTCTAGACGAATGTGAGTTGCATTTGTACGAGTATGCTTAAAAGAAAACTCTAGAGAAAACGCTATTACTTTAGGTTAAGTCACTAATTGGGACATCGTGTGTTTATCGTGTGTTTTGTACCGATTTGTGACCACGGTTTCAAAATACTTACTTTATACTTATTCAATTATTGAGTGATTTCTTTATGAAATACAATAAAATATTTTATTCTAATGAGGTCATTTGACGCTAAATAGAAAACAACAGTCTCTAAGTAGCGAGAAAATCCAACTTTACTTCATCAGGATCGAAAATTAATTTGCCGGTCACTAAATGGTACATTCGATCTAATGTACGAATGTACCGGTCACTAACCGGGACATTCAATCTAATGTCCCGGTCACTAACCGGGTCAGACGGGGGGTCACTAATACGGCCAAAATTAAATCAGGCGGTCACTAATGCGTACATATACATAGTCTGCAATTTCTTTTTTTATATTTATTAGATTATGTTTAAAACTCGAATAAAACAAGTTTTTTGATACAAAAATGATTAATCTTGAGTTGGATATAATTGTTTCTTGATTTGAATCACTATAGAGTACTTTCCTCTCTTATTGACTTATGCAAAAATCTTACATGGTCACAAATAGGGACATTTACCTTATATCTCAATACTAGGAATTAAAATATGTAAAAAGTACCAATATAAAAATATTATATAACACTTTGTATAAGTTTTTTGACTTATAACTTATCGAGTGTTGTGTTGCAATAGTACAAAGTTGATTCATACTTACCGATGCAATCTGATATAATATATTTTCTTTAATGGTACATAATGCCTTTAGCAAAATATTTTGTCGGCTCTGTATGCCAATCTATGTATCGAGCAATGCAAATATTACCGTTTTCATTTAAACAATACATTACAATATCTGTTCGCACAATAGTGCAAACCTATGTATTATACAAGCCATATTATATGTATATAGATAAGTAAGTTTCCAAATTAGAAGAGATTTTCGTTAAAATTTTACTTAATATGGGATAGAAAAATTAATTAATATTTAACACAATATATACAAGAACATATATAAGGCAACTGATCCTTATATAATTTATATAAATTGCGAAAATTTGTATAATGTTGTTGGTAAAGAAGATACCATCATAGCCCAAGTTCTCAATTCACCTAAGTGATTTGAATCAAATCTTATGCATGCGCTCACGCTCCACGCAAAAAGCACGCACACACACGTACATACGCTCGCGTATGCACACCTCGAGAAAGAGAGAGTGGGTTGTGAAGAAAAGAACAGAAAATGGATCGTATTTGAAATCGAGCAATATTCGAAGCAGATAACGCGTTAGGTATACAACATGCATCACGCTCTATCTGAGCAAAATTTGGCACTTATGGCCGGTATATTTATAGTCGGATATTATTTCAGGACCGTCTTAAGTAATTACGACTCTGTGGCTTATGACATCTTAAGATTGTACTTAAGATGGTCTTAAATATAAAATCTGACTTGAATAGGTACCGGCCTATGAGTATTTTGACATGTTATATAAACTGCAATCATTAAGTCTCTTTTATGGCACCAAAATTTGTATCATAAATACTCTATAATAGTACATAGAAAGATATAATACGGGAGGATATACATATGTATAGTCATATAGCATTCTCTCTTTCTGTAACGTGTAAATGACTGATAGTAAATAAAATATGTATGAGTCAATCCTGAAACGCGTACTTCCCCCGAAAAGCATTAAAATATTTCTTGGCCATCTGCAACGATGTTATCATTAAACACACTCTTAGTAAGTAGATAACAATCTATCAATTTTAATTTATAAGCAAATATTACATATTATTTTTATATAAATGTAAAATATTTATAATAAATTTTGTATTGAATTAACGTTTCTATAAACATATTTTAATACGCTATCATGTTTTACGACTTATATATTAAATAAGTATATTACAAGTTTATTAATTTTACTTTAGATATTTAATAAATAGAATAATTATTTATATATAACTTATATACTATTATATATGTTACAATAAAAAAAAATATTTGTCATATTTATCTTCAATAATTAAATAATAGTTGTAGCTAAAAATGTATTAATAAATAAATAGATAAAAGTGTAGTAGTTTATAAACATGTATTTGTATCAATATTGATTATATAATTATATATAGTTATTTAATTTGTATTAATAATTTGCTTATTCAATCCATGATATCTCAATCACATCGAAATAGGACTTGACAAACCAGAAATCAAATTCTATAAGACGGTATAAATCCCTTTGATTTATTATCGATTATAATATTGATAACAAATCGTGTATATTACAGAACAATGGTGGTTGTCCGGCAAAACAATGACAGATTCCAGCTCCAATCGACAGGATCTAAACCAGGGTTTCCGCTTAACGATTCTACTGAAAGTATCGTAACTTCCGGGAATAAGAAGCCAGATTGCACTGCTCAACGTGTATTTGTCTCTGCATTGGACACGATTAACCATATATTGATTGTATTGGTGACGATATACCTTGTGTATCACGCAGCTAAGGAATATTCTGTTACAAATGTACACGTAATCCTCTGCACTATCGGTGTAAGTATTCTACGTCCATGAAATATGCGTTTAATCTCCGTCCTCTATCTTCGTTTATTTTAAATTTAAAATATCGTAACTCATAAATTGGTAAAACTAGTTGCGCTGCACAGTAGGCGACCAATACTCTCGCAAACCCTAGTTATCAAGCGTCAAGGCAAACTTTAACGTTTCGCTGGAATTTTCTACGAGTATTATTTAGATTAATTAGAATACTTTTGGTATATGATCATAGAATACAACTCCGTTAAATTTCCTAGATAAAAAGATATGAGAGAGACTGAGGTAAAATTGACAATAGCTAAGCACATATATATGCAGCAATTTTATGTTTATTGTTATTATGACAGCTTATTCAACATTATCAAAATTACTTCTATTTTATTTAAATTATATAAGAAAAAGAATTTATAAAAGTATATTTTTCTCATGTTACAAGTAGGTAATATTATTCCATTTGAAAATTCTGAAATTCTCTAAAATTTTGCATTCTATATATATTTGTGTTGTTTCGTTTGTGTATATCCAAATATCCAGATATACAGATATAGTATATCTATAGATACTATATAACTATATGCAGAAACATATCAAATTTTGCTTCAGCCTTGAGGCATAAATCGATCGCAAGAATCAATTTCAACTTATTTATTAATCTACCGAAACGTCTATTAACGTTTAATTTAATAAAGAACGTGCGTTGTCCATGCTTGTTTACTTTTACAATATATCGCTTGTTTTTTAATTTTATATTACATATGATATAATATGATATAAAGTGGCCTATACATGTAAAAAATAATGACGAAATAATAATGTTTTATCATAAACATTTTATGAAAATAATAGTTTTGACTTAAATTTTCTTATAGCTTCATCTACGACCTGAATATTTTCTTTTATTATGTAACTTACCAATATATGTAAATACAGGCACGATGCTGCTAAAAAAAACTCATCGTGTGGATTACGTTTTTTTTTAAACTAGTCGCATCAGTATATTTACGACCAAATTTGCAATACATCTTATCTTATCTTATCTTTATTTGTAACATGAGCCCTATTCGCTCGCGCTTCAAGTGTAACGATAATTGCATCGCTTATCTTTGTAGGCAGAACTTAGACATAAATGGGTCATTAATATTGATCCATTTAAATTAACGATTTCTTGTGTACACAAATATATTTCAGTATAGAATTTAGTTTTACAAACGTAACAGAAAAAACGTAATTAATTTTTCTTTGCGCCTCTCTATTTTGAGTATAATAATATTTATACATGTAGTTTTCATGTGGAAACGTATTATACCTTTGCACGCAGAAATATTCTCGCGATTTTATATTTCTTTTTCCCTTTCACGTTGATAAATATTTAGGAAATTTCTCAAATTTTTAATTTTACGTGCTTACTTATTGTTAGTCCATATCTAGTTTAGAAACACTTTAGAAACAATTTTTCTACACTATATGTACGCATTTCAAGCAAAATAGCAGTTTTATAATCCCATCTTATCGAATTAACTATGTTTGTAAATGTATAAAAATAATTCGAACTACTTTTTTAAAAGAGCAACAAAACATTAATTTTACTTAATCAACATTGAAAGAATTTTACAAATGTTTATACTCTATAAATATATTATGTGTACGGAAAAAATGCGAAAAAATGAATATATTATTCATTCCTTTGTAATTTATAATACAAGAGACATATAAGTGTATAGTAAAAGAAACATAATTACAGTACAAAATTTTAATAATTTTTTGAAACGGCTTTAAAAGTTTATTTCTCAATTTTACCGTAGAAACGTTTGTATTAAAATAAAAAAAATTAATTTATTATAAAAATTGTTTACTTGTTGCACATAATCAGTTTGGATCGAAAAAGTGACAAGGAATACACTTGCATTTATTTTTACTCTTTTTTACTATGACGCGTGGCGTATGAACCTTGAAAAAACCTATATCTTTGTAGCTCGAAATAATCCAAGTAGTATCTTATTTCAAAAAAATTAAAACCCAAGTGTTATACATATCACAAAATTGCGTTGCCTTATTCAATCCAAGTGATAATCTATTACAAAAGATATGATATATTTAAATTGCGCCAATTACATATATATTATCTCGAAAAATAACTATTGTACCTACTTTTAAAAAATTAAACCCAAGGGGTAGTATCTTTATAAAAAAAAAGAAGAAATAAAATCCAAGTGGTACATATCTAAATATATGTATTCCTATAAAAAAAAAAATTAATATAAAATTTGAAAAATTTTAGTTAAAAAAACTTGACGATGCTAGATTTTAAATAATTTGAAAACAATAAATAACTAATTTAAAATATTACCTAAATTAATAATTACAATGTGAATGTAGAAATACTTTCACACATTAATTTAAAGTACTTTTTCCATTTATAGAAATTGTTTCATTAATATTATTTTATTTAGCAGCGCCGTTTTTTTAACTAAAATTTTTCAAATTTTATATTAATTTTTTCCTTTCAATAGGAATACATATAGAGATGTACCACTTGGATTTTATTTTTTCTTTTTTTTATAAAGATACTATCCCTTGGGTTTAATTTTTTAAAAGTACAATAGTTATTTTTCGAGATAATATATATGTAATTGGCGCAATTTAAAGATATCATTTTTTTTTTGTAATAGATAATCACTTAGATTGAATAAGGCAACGCAATTTTGTGATATGCATACCACTTGTGGGTTTTCATTATTTTTAAATAAAGATACTACTTGAATTTTTTTGAGGTACAAAGATATAGAGTTTTTTTCTCTTGCTTCAAAGTTTTTTTAAAGTACTACACCATGCGTGTACTTGGCGCCTTTTTTTACCTTTTTGAAAAAGGTAATTTTGTACGGATATCACGCCTTTTTGTAGTGTTATGCATCTTATAAACATTGCATCTTATAAACAATATGTATGTACAGGGTGTGAAGCTAAAAGTGTTACAGATACATTGAACGCCATATGTCTATCGACATCGACATTTATATCTCTGACAAAATTAAATGTAAATATTTGTATTATAAACTTAAAATTATGTCTGACAGTTTGACATCCTTAAATGTGTGTGGTTCGTATAAATTTAATAAATTATTAAGAAAATTAAAACACAAAATATGAATATATCAGGCAAAGTCAAGTTTGTCGAGAGCACATTATGCAAAGTGTTTGCTATAAATAAATTTTGGGTAAAAATGCATAATAACGGCCCCAGCCCCAATGACCTTGACCTTGACATATGTTGTCAAGGTCACCCTCCTGAGTAACTTTCAGAAGATTTTAGCCGTCGCTCGTTCTTTATTAAAAAGTTATTAACAAAAAAAATTAAAAAATATATCAGTTATTTTGAGTATTGAAAGGCATAGACGACTAATATGTACGTAAAAATAGTACATGTATAAACGAAGGAAAGTTATTTAAAGTAGTGAATCGTTGATATATTGAACAGTCTTTTTGTTGAAGCAGAAAATAGTTGATATAGAAAAGTATATACTTTATGTGTTAGAAAGCATAAATATAAAGCATTCTCTGCTTTAACCATAAGTGTATGATTATAATTGACTAACATTCAAAAGGTTTTAGCCGTCGCTCGTTGTTTGTTAAAAAGTTATTATCAAAAATTTGAAAAATATAGCAGTTATTTTGAGTATTAAGAAGCATAAACGACTAATATGTACGTGGAAATAAGTATATGTATGAACAAAGGTAAGTCATTTAAAGCAGTGAATCTTTGATATATTAAACAGTCTTCTTAAAGCAGAGAATAGTTGGTATAGAAAAGTATGTATATGTACAATTTTATGTGTTAGAAAGTATAAATATAAAGTATAGTCTCTGCTTTAACCATAATTGTACAATTATAATTGTAAACTATTTTTAATTGTACAATTGTAATCAGACAATTATGGTTAAAGCAGAGAATACTTTATATTTATGCTTTCTAACACAAAGTTGTATATATTATACGTACTTTTGTATACCAACTATTCTCTGCTTTAACAAAAAGACTGTTCAATATATTAACAACTCACTGCTTTAAATGACTTTCCTTCGTTTATACAAGTACTATTTCCACGTACATATTAGTCGTTTGTGCCTTTCAATACTCAAAATAACTGCTATATTTTTCAAACTTTTTTTATTGATAACATTTTAATAAAGAACGAGCGACGGCTAAAACATTCTGAAGATCACTCAGAAAAGTGACCTTGACAACATATGTCATGGTCAAGATCATTGGGGCTGGGTCCGTTATTATGCATTTTTACCGATAATATATGTATGTATAGTAAAGTTTGTTAACAAAATAAGGCTATTAATTTATAAGTAGAGCTTGACAGTTCTATATAATTCGATGCAGATTATCGACAGAAACAGCGGAATTTATGTTTGACAATGCCAATTTATTGTTAATTTGTTATTAGATAAGATATTTTTGGTATGATGAGTTAAAGAATATGTGAGAACAATTTTATTTCAAAACATTAGTTAATTAATTAATAAGTGACAAGAAAACTATTACTTTAAAGATATTTACTTATATACATATATAAACAAATATTATGGAGATAGAGGAGATACAGTCGGAGAGAGGAGCTCTCTGATATCTTATATCTGACAACAAATTAGCAGTAAATTGACATTGTCGAACATAGATTCTGCTGTTTCTGTCGCTAATCTGCATCAAATTATATAGTACTGTCAAGCTATACTTATAAACTATTAATTACCTTATTTTATTAACCAACTTTAGTATACATATATTACTACTAACATTATGCCAATAACATTGCACATACATGCCAAATCCTGTAACAAATCAGTAGTTTACCTTTCGACAAAATTTATATATATAGCAAACACTTTGCATAATCTGCTCCCGACAAACTTGACTTTGCCTGATATATTCATATTTTATCTTATTGCTTCCTCGTAGAGGAAGCTTTGTTTTCTAAAAAAATTTTTTTTTTAGTTGCCGCTGCCAATGTGTTCAGAATGTTCTAAAACGTCGAAAAATCGCGATTTTAAAAAATGTTTGTATATGTGTATGTATGTGCCAAAGGACCACGCACTAGTTATATGAAAAAAGTGGCCGCCGTTAAAATCGGCCAAAACTATAGAAAAGTGTACTTTGTGTGATGCCGATCAAAAGTTTAAATGGGCACGACCTTCAAAATATGCTAGTTTTTAAGCTACGAGCTCATAAAGTCTGAAAATGAGCACTAATATTACCTTTATACGCTCGTAGCTTAAAAACTAGCATATTTTGAAGATTGTGCCCATTTGAGCTTTTGATCGACATCACACAAAGTACATTTTTCCATAGTTTTGGTCAATTTTACCGGCGGCCACTTTTTTCATATAATTAGTGCGTGGTCTTTTACCGAAATTGCTATAACTCCAGAACTGATCAACCAAATCTTAACGAATTATATATGAAATAGGGGTAAAAAAGACTAAAGAATATAATAGAATTAGAGAAATTGCCAATATTTTAAAATTTTAACCTTTAAGGGCTACATCTCAAGTCTCAACAATTAAGACTTTGCACAAATTGATGTTTTTTGACAATTTAGTATTAATTAGTGGCAATTTTTCTAATTCTATTATATTTATCAGTCTTTTCTACCCCTATTTCATATATAATTTATTAAGATTTGGTTGATTAGACCCAGCTTTATAAAGCTTCTATGTATGTACGAATTCTCCGAAATTTCAAATGTGTGGAACACGAGAACTGATCAATCAAATTTTAAAGAATTATATATGAAATAGGGGTAGAAAAGACCTAAGAATACAATAAAATTAGAAAAAAATTGCCAATATAATAAAAAATGTGTGTAAATTAGAAACTTGCGCATTGCTTCAAACGTATGTATCTCAAGAACTAATCAACCAAATCTTAAAGAATTATATATGAAATAGGGGTAGAAATGACCTAAGAATACAATAGAATTAGAAAAAATTGTAAATATAATCAAAAAGTGTGCAAATTAAAAACTTTTGCACATTGTCCTATGTACAAATTCCCCAAAATTTTAAAAAGCTATAACTCAAGAACAAATTAACAAAATATTAAAGAATAGTATATAAAATAGGGGTAGAAAAGACTGAAGAATATAACAGAATTAGAAAAAAATTGTCAATTTAATAAGAAAGTGTACAAATTAGAGCACATTGCTTCTTCATCATTTTATAATTTGATCATTGAATTTGGCGATAATTGGTAAAGAAGTTCTTTTTAAATAAAATTTGGAATTTTTTGAGAAATGTTCGTGGTTGCTCTAACTTCCGCAAATATTGAGATATTGGGCTATTTCTAATCTTTTAAAATTATTTTTGGTATTCTCGGCTGTATCGAAAAAAGAAAAAGAGAGATAGAGAGAAACAGGAAGAAAATAAGAAAAAAACAAAAAGAAAGACAGAGATAAAAAGAGAGAGAGAGAGAGAGAGAGAGAGAGAGAGAGAAATAAGGTATTTATTGTAAACATAAATAATAAATAATATGTATTTTTGGGTAAATATATACAGAAAAGTCCACGATTATAAGATACCACATTTATTTTGTGTAATTGCCGGAAGTCTATGGGCGGAGTTGAAAAATATAATGTCATTTTGAAAAGAATTTAATAAACTTTCAGATACTAAAATGTAAAATTTAATATTATTGAAATTAATTTCATAAATTTATCTTAGGTTGGCAATACAATCCTAACAACTCACTTACTGTTTACACGTTATTGCATATTCTTGTAGCCCTTGTCGAGACGTTTTTAAAACATTCTTTCGTTTAGTCAATTTAAACTATGATTTTAGAGTTTTAAAGAATTATGATTTTATTAAGAGTTTGAAGCAATCAAATTTTCAGAAAAGTACTAGTTTTTTATAAAACCATAATTAAAATTTACAAAAACCTTACTTCAAAGAAAACGTCTGTTAAAATTGCTAATAACTGCTCATAGTTTTAAAGTGTGCAAGTAGAAACTTGCATATGGCTTCCTCATAGTTTTTAAGTGTGCAAGTAAAAACTTGCATATTGCTTCCTCATAGTTTTTTAGTGTGCAAGTAGAAAGTCGCACATTGCTTCCTCATAGTTTTTAAGTGTGCAAGTACAAACTTGTACATTGCTTTGTCATAGTTTTTAAGTGAGCAAGTAGAAACTCGCACATTGCTTTCTCATAGTTTTTAAGTGTGCAAGTAGAAACTTGTACATTGCTTTCTCATAGTTTTAAAGTGTGCAAGTAGAAACTTGCACATGGCTTTCTCATAGTTTTTAAGTGTGTAAGTAGAAACTTGCACATTGTTTTAAATAATTTATAAATTTATACAAACTACACACATTTAAGAATGTCAAACTGTCAGATATAATTGTAAGATATAATACAAAAAATATTTAGATTTGATTATGTCAGAGATATAAATGTCGATAGTCATTATCATTACGACGTTCGATGTATATAATAATATCATTGTAGAATATAACCATTTCCACTGTACCTTTTATTTTAGTGCCCAAAAATCCTTTACATGATCACGTATTCGCTCCTGAAAAAATTTAGATAAAATTACTTCCATAAAAGATTTCTTTCTATTCTTTGAACATTATATCAAATTAATATGGTAATCATATACACATAAATGCGTAATATGTACCATACTTTTTAAAATCATTCGTTATAGTAACTAAAAAAATTATAGTAACTTCAGAAAACATAACATTTATTCGATATGCTCATCAACAGACATCAAATTTCTTTTGCAGATTGTTGGAAAAGAGCAATTAATAATTAAAATGGTAATTATGCATAAAAGGGGCCTCCTCTCCGATTTACTTTATTTTTAAATATGTTGTTGGGGATGTCTTTCCGAGTCATTTCATATATATATAAGGGCCGGACTCTCTCAAATAGTTTCAGAGATACAGGCTGAGAAAAAGGATAAAAATAATAAATACAAAAATAAACGTTTGATGATGATTTAGTCAACACTATCATTTGAAATCTCAAAGATTTCTGCCATTGCATTAAAGAATGCGATAATCCGAGTGTCAAAGTTATATTTACGGCAAAACAAAAATTCAGCAAGATATCCTTCATAATGTTTTTGACGTGTTCCGTAGCAAGGAATATTAGCACGCCTCTCTCGCCAGGCACGCTCGATTGTTTGTGTGTGAGCATCGCTGTCAGGGTCAACGAAGTTCATTTTATGATTTACTTGAAGATGTTTAAACCCACAATCATTTAAACAATTGTATGCTCTCCAGCTATCTGACATAATTGTGGTGCCTGGTTTAATCCACTTGCGAATAACTTTGAGTAGGTTCATCAGTGAACGATCAGGGACAGGTTCAATAAACTATTCTCTGCTTTAACAAATTATTTAACAAATCTTTGCCTTACTAAATAGATTAGTCTACTATATACTAAAAATATTGATACTGAAAAAATTAGCGAGGCCCCGTACGCAAGGTAGGACGTTCCATTTACCTGACATGTCAGATGTGTCTATCTATTAAATCTTCGCCTTACTAAATAGATGAGTCTACAATATACTAAAAATAATGGATACAGGAAAAATTAGCCAGACCTTTACGCAAGGAAGGGCGCTGCCCTTCTCCTCACAACCACCCTCCCTGCTAACAGTACCAACGCCTGTTTTACGACACTTTTTTCTACCAATTAAGTCTTGTTTTTGTAATAAGTGTTGCTTTTGCAATAGAAAAGTGTTATATCAAAGTCGGGGGGGGGGGGGCGGCGTATCTCGCTTTGTAAGAAAACGCATAAGTTGTACGAATGTAAGATAAGTCAGGAGTACTTATTTGTCATCTACCAACTAAATAAAGATCAAGGTATTTAGTAGTACTGCACATAACTCTCGATTTATTGCGTGTACCAATATATTCCTCGGGCATTTCTAAAAATATACATTAGAATGGATGTCATAATTGAGTTTTGGTGAAGCCCAAAACTCAAATTAGAACATCTATAATTTGTTCCTACGCGTGGCGATCAGCGTAGAATCACGTATCGAACGACAACTGGGTTTCTTTCCTTCAGGAAAATTTAGACCAAGCGAGATAGCTAAAAAACTTCCAGACCAAGCGAGATAGCTAAGAACTTCTCGACTTACTTAGCCAATCGATCCAAACTTCTTTCCACGAATCTTTCACAAATCGATCTCATCCTTTCAGTACATCCTGTTGATGTCGGAGGCCATTGTCGTCCTGGCGAGTGACAACGTGCTGACCGCTTCTTTGTCGCGTCGCGCCAACAAACACCTTCACTGGATTTTACAAGTCCTTGGGCTTATTCTGAATCTGGTCGGCGTGGGCGTGATGTACAATGTCAAACTAGTACACTTTACCACGATCCACGGTATTACCGGCCTTACCTCACTGGTCATCATCTGCGTGGTGACTATCTTCGGATATCCAGTATGGATCGCATGGAAACTTCGCAGGTTCATGCGACCGGTAACCACCAAATTTTTTCACAATTTTTTGGGCACCGCTGGCTTTGTCATTGGTATGGTCTCACAATGTTGGTACGAAAAGTCTTGGGTACGCTATGCAACAAATATGAAGTATGCCGACGATATTGTGTTTGTTCTCACAATACTGATCGCAATATTATCCTTAAGAGGCGCGCTCAGCTCTCTCTATAGGCAAGCCAGCGATTGCCTGAAACCAATTTGCTCTTCCACCTAGTATATGAGAATGTTGATGTGTCAAAATCTTTGTTTAAGAAATCATAGCGCGTAAATTATTTTTGTTATTTATTTCTAGTTAAAATAATGTAAATAATTGCTACAGTTTTTTACCACAAGTTTGAAAAAAGCATTTTTATATGCAATTTTTGGTAAAAATGGAGATTAGGGGAGCCACATCCAATGACCTTGACCTTGACATATGTTGTCATGGTCACCTTTTTGAGTGACCTTCAGAAGGTTTTAGTCGGCGGTCATTGTTTATTGAAAAGTTATAAACAAAAAAAGTTTGAAAAATATACCAGTTATTTTAAGTATTGAAAGGCATAAACGACTAATATGTATGTGGAAATAGTACCTGTATGAACGAAAAAAAGTCATTTAAGGACGTTCACTGGCAAATCAATTTTCTATGTAAGTATTTGCTTAAAATTTGGACCATATTAATAGTGTTATCTATACACCTCCTCAATTGTAAGAACCTTGCCCGTACCAAAGTCAAGATATTTGCTATCAAAAATTGTATTTTTTACATGTATTGGATACACAAAGCAGACGGAAATCTCGTATTTTGAATTTTAATAATTAGAACGAATCTATAGAAAGTGATGAAAAACAAATATATAGTAAAAAGACACTTTTGGAATACTAGTAAAAAAACCCGAAATTATTGACCGCGTTTAGATTTAGAAATACAATAATAAATAGACCTCGATTTTCACGATTATTCGACGTAAAAAAGCGACTGCAGGAGAAAAATGACAAAAGTCTTTTGTTCTGTATGTGAAGGACAGAACTGTCCAAAAGTTTTCAGCCTGTAACCATATATACATATTCGGATGTTGTCACGTCGATATAGAGTATTAAATTTTGGCTACGATTATAACCGGTGAACGTCCTTAAAGCAGTGAATCGTTGAAGTAACGCGTTACCGTTACAGTTACTTTTTGTAAAAAGTAACTCGTTATCGTTACTTGTTACTAATTTTAAAAGATAACGCGTTACCGTTACCGTTACTAAAAAAGTAACGATTTGTTACTTTTTGTGGTGTTAATATAAAATATTTGACTTTAAAATTAAAGTATTTAATAATTAATATTCAAACTCGTCTCTATATACAATATATACATATATGTATAGCAGGCATTTTTATATACAGGGTGAAGAGAAACTATAGGTACAAACTTCTAGGGATGGTAAAGAGAATTAAAATAAACATTTTTTGCTTATAAAGTAGTAGTACGTCGGAAATGCTTCTTTTTCGCTTAGGCACTAGGTAAAAGGGTGACGATTGGAACATAAATTGGATACACAAAGGCTATACTAAAACGTTTTATTTGACTCAAACGCAGTTAATATTTTCTGACGTTAAGGCATTTTATGTCGCCGTGTGTATACAATTACGTACAACAATTTTAAAAAGGTGAGCAAAAATTTCCTTTTGTACGTGTATTCAGTATTGTACACTGCGTTACGAGCTTACTTATACGAATGAAAATTTTTGTCCACCTCTTTGGAATTGCTGTACGTAATTGTACACACGGAATCATAAATTACCGACCAAAAAATAATCGTTTAAGTCAAATAAAACGTTTTGATATAGCCGTTTTGTGTTCCAATCATCATCTTTTATCCATGTTACATATATACGCTGGGTCCAATTAACATATAGATATAAATGTTTATAATATACAGGATGAAAAAGAAACTATAGGTACAAACTCCTCTACCATCCCTAGAAGTTTGTACCTATAGTTTCTTTTATCCTGTATATTATAAAAATTTATATCTATATGTTAATTCGGCCCAGCGTATATATGTAACATAAACTATTTTTAGTACTGACAGTGAATATTGAAATCCACGACATTAATAACGATATTACAACGTACATAATGAGTAAACACTAAAAACTTTTAATAAAATTTGCGTTTTTGAATAGATTCCTATAAAGATAAATATTAATATATAAAGAATTAAGTATATATTATAGAGTTTTTATATTAATATTTATTCTTATAGGAATCTATATTGTAATTCAAAAACGCAAATTTAATCAAAATTAGTGTTTAGTCGCTATGTACGCCGTAATATCGTTATTAATGTCGTGCATTTCAATATCAGTACTAAAAATAGTTCATGTTATATATACACTGGGCCCAACAAATTCGTTAACTGCGTAATGCGGAAAAAGTTAATAGAAGGGAATAATTTCTATCCAATCAAGAATACCTAATACGCGCTATCAGTGTGCGACCAGTGCGCAATCTATTGAATAGGGATAATTAAAGTAACAATAAAAGTAACAGTTGAATTCGTTACCGTTACCGTACAGAAAAAAAGTAACGATCGTTACCGAAAAAAAGTAACTGTAATGGTAACGCGTTACTTCCCAACCCTGGATGAAAGGTATAGGGGAATTGTGTTCAAAACAACATACTTTTTTTTTAAACATTGTCATTTTATTCTGTAATACTTAAAAATTATGTAACCCGTTTAGAAACACTTTAGGATAAACATAGTTTGGTATTATAATATTTAAAAATTTTTATAAATTTGCATTAGTTATGTAACAACATATAAACAAAACACTACAATTGTTTATTTTGCCTTAATATGTCGGAAAAATGACACAGTACGTGCTAGTTTACGTGCTTAATATCGCTGTTAGAAGAGCGAAAATACATTAAACGTCGAAATCCAGCGTGTCTTTAGAACCTGTTGCAAGTTGGTAGTGAGTGCAAGCTTGTGAATAGAAAGAGTGATACTAAAAATCGCCTTTTTTTGGTCCTGCGATATTGGAACTGAATTGTGTGCCAAATGATACCTTATCTTATGATAAGACATCAATCACAAAAAAATTTTAGTTTGAGGTGAGAATTGGTTCTAGAGATATGGGGGGTCAAAGTAGTCAAAATTCATTAACGCGTCAGCTCATTATAGTTACTTTGAAGCACTATGTCAATTCAATAATTTGTAACTTCGTACCCGGAGGTTTTGCTGGCTGCTGACAACGAATTTAAAGTCAGATTTTCAAAAGTAAAAATGGCTGATTCAATATGGCGAATAACATTTAAAAAATTTGTGTGTCAGAGTTATAAAATTGATTTTTAAGTCCTAATAAATTGTTATAAATTGTTGAATTATTATTACTATTTTTAAATTATTTATTATTATTATTATTATTATTTATTATTACTATTTTTAATTACTTTTATTTTTAATTACTTCTACTTTTAATTACTACTATTTTTGAATTATTATTACTATTTATTTTGAAGATCTGACTTCAGATTTGTGATCAGCAACCCAAGAAACCCCTACATATTTTAAATAGAGATTAAAATATTTTTTTAATACATGGTTTGCCATATTGAATCAGCCATTTTGAATTTTGAAAATCTGACTTTAAATTCGTTGTCAGCAGCCAGCAAAACATCCGGGTACGAAGTTACAAATTATTGAATTGACATAGTGCTTCAAAAGTATACTTATATGAACTGACGCGTTAATGAATTTTGACTACTTTAATCCCCCATATCTCTAGAACCAATTCTCAACTCAACCTAAAATTTTTTTATGATTGATGTCTTATCATAGGTATTATTTGGCACACAACTTAGTTCCAATACCGCGGGACCAAAAAGAGGCGAAAAAACCACTGATTTTGGTCTTACTCTTTTGCCATCTAATCGAAAACGTAAGTAAAAAAAATTATTTTGGCACATTTTTTTTTAACTCATTACTTTATTTCTTTGTTTGGTATCTAATCTTTTTATGTTTCATTATTGAGGTTTTTTATACGAAGCCATGCTGTTGCACTTTTTATATTTGGAGATATCAGAGCAATATTACATACGGTTGCCGGCCTAAAATGACTATAGTATGTCATTTTGCCTGGTCATTAGTAAAATTTTTCTATCCATAAAATAAAAAGTTAGATTGTATTAGAAAAATATAATAAGTGCAACAGCACACACGACTTCATATAAGAACACTCAATGATGAAACATAAAAATATTAGATACCAAACAAAAAAATAAAATAATAATTAAGAAAAATGTGCCAAAATAATTTTTTATACTTACGTTTTCGATTAGATGGCAAAATTTCCATTCACAAGCGTATACACTCATTACCAATTTGCAACAGATATTAAAGACATAATAGATTACGACGTTTAAATATACCAGCGCTCCTCTAGCAGCGATATAAAGCGCCAAACTAGCACTAATACTATGTCGTTTTGCCCAGGTATATTGTTTTAGGCACAATTCCCTTATATACAATTTTATGTGTTACAAAGCAAAAATATAAAGCATTCTCTGCTTTAATCAAAATCATAAACTATTATCTGCTTTATTTAAAGCAGTGAATCGCTGATATATTGAGCAGTCTTTTTGTTAAAACAGAGAATAGTTTGTATAGAAAAGTATATACATACATATACAGGGTGTAACTAAAAGGTCTGGCTAAACTGTAATGACGGATTCAGGACACTAAAACAACAAAAAAAGTTCATATGCATATAGGTCCAATATGACCTTGTTTTCAAGTTACAGACCGCGTCAGCTTTGCATAAACCTTGCAAGCGTCGGCTCAAAAATGTCCAATTCTGCGGTTATGGACGTAATCTACAAAAGGTGTTCAATGTGTCCTCCATGTAATACGACACAGGCCTGAGGTACGCCTTGCCATCGATTGTCGAACACGTTCAAATACACCAGGTGTGTACACCAGATCGTCGCACTTACCCCGGTCGATAGATTGGTCGCGGTGGACCTCAGGCGTGGCCCCCGCGTTTACCTGATCTAAACCTACTTGACTTCTACTTGTGGGGGCACCTAAAGGCACTTGTGTATTCGACTCCAGTTGACAACATAGAGATCCTTCAGCAGCGAGTTGTTGAGTGCTGCAATACAATCCGCAACACACCTGGTGTACTTGAAAGTGTTCGACAATCGATGGCAAGGTGTACCCAGGCCTGTGTCGTATTACATGGAGGATACATTGAACACCTTTTGTAGATTGCGTCCATAACCGCAGAATTGGACATTTTTGAGCCGGCGCTTGCGAGGTTCATGCAAAGCTGACGCGGTCTGTAACTTGAAAACAAGGTCATATCAGACCTATGTGCATATAAACTTTCTTTGTTGTTTTGGTGTCCTGAATCCGTCATTACAGTTTGGCCAGACCTTTTAGTTACACTCTGCTTACAATTTTATATGTTAAAAAGCATAAATATAATGTATTCTCTTTTTTAATTTGGTCAAAAGCATAGACTATTATCTGGTTTATTTAAAGCAGTGAATTGCTGACATATTGAACAGTCTTTTTGTTAAAGCAGAAAATAATTGGTATAAAACTGTACAATTAAAGATAATTTACAATTATAATCATACAATTATGGTTAAAGCAAAGAATACTTTATATTTATGCTTTCTAGGACATAAAGTTGTATATATGTTATGGTCAAAGCCCGAAACGTGGGCATTCCTAGGATCGACTGGTCAATTCTGCGGAACGACTAAGCGTCTTGGTCAAAACCCGAAATAAGTTTTGCGTTTCGGCTTTTAACTGGTATGTTTGTAGTCAATTCTAGAAATGACTAACTGGCTGGTCAAAGTTGGAATCTAAGAAAAATCACTTTGGACTTTGACTAGTCAATTCTAGGCTTATTAATTCGGACTTTGACTGTTTGTAAATGTGCAGAATAGTGGCTTTCTCACCGATTTGGCTAAAACTTACTAATATTGTGTATTTTGACATGTTAAAAACAAATCACTCTCAATTAGGAAAAAAGTTATAAAGTGTTAAAAATGACAGTTTTCGGGTTAGGAAATCTCTCATTGTCAGACCGATGGTGTAGACGGGAACACTGGGCTAGAGTAGGTCACGTGATAGCTGTATGTACTTTTTGACAACGGATTTTTTGTTTAATTTTACTTTATTGTTGCATTTTGGAAAGTGTATTTTATCACTTATATTAATTTTTATTAAATAATTTATTTATTATTCTCTATTATGAGTTATTTAATTGCATTTTAACAGTTTAAGGTAATAGTTAAAGCAGACAACAGTTCGTGCTTTTGGTTAAAGCAGAGAATACTCTGTGAGAAAAGTAAAAATACAGAGTATTCTCTGCTTTAACCAAAAGCACAAACTGTTGTCTGCTGTAACTATATTACCTCAAACTGTTGAAATGCAATAAATAACTCATGATAGAGAATAATAAAAAAATTCGTTTTTAACACGTCAAGATACACAATATTAGTAAGTTTTAGCCAAATTGGTGAGGAAGCCACTATTCTGCACATATACCAATCAGTCAAAGTCCGAATTAAGCCACACCTAGAATTGACTAGTCAAAGTCTGAAGTAATTTTTGTTAGATTCTAACTTTGACCAGCCAGTTAGTCATTCCTAGAATTGACTACAAACATACCAGTCAAAACGCAAAAAACTTATTTCGGGCTTTGACCAAGACGCTTGGTCGATCCGCAGAATTGACCAGTCGATCCTATTAATGCCCGCGTTTCGGGCTTTGACCATGACATATATACAATTTTATGTCTTAGAAAGCACATATATAAAGTATTCTCTGCTTTAACCATAATTGTATGATTATAATTGTAAACTATCTTTAATTGTACAGTTTTATACCAACTATTCTCTGCTTTAACAAAAAGACTGTACAATATAGATATCAGCGATTCACTGCTTTAAATAAAGCAAATAACAGTTTATGCTTTTGATTAAATTAATGCAGAGAATACATTATATTTATGCTTTCTAACACATAAAATTTTATATATAAATTTCTATACCAACTATTTTTTGCTTTAACAAAAAGACTGTTTAATATACTAACGGTTTGCTGCTTTAAATGACTTTCCTTTGTTTATACATGCACTATTTCCACATACATATTAGTCGTTTATGCCTTTTAATACTCAAAATAACAGAAATTCTTCAAACTTTTTTGTTTATACCTTTTTAATAAACAATGACGGCCGACTAAAACTTTCTGAAGGTCACGCAAAAGGATGACCTTGACAACATATGTCAAGGTCAAGGTCATTGGAGGAAGCTTCGCTAATCTCCATTTTTACCAAATTTTTTGATAAAATTTGTATATAATCTTGTATATAATGCTAATTATATAAGAATGTTAGTTAAGTAAACATTAGATGTACATATATAATATATTAAATTTATATATAGATAGAGCAATTGATATTTAAAATAATACTTATGTTAGTTTAAAAAGTCATCTTAAATCTGGAAATTTGGGCTTATATATCCTATACAAGTATGTATGTAACTTTTGAAAATACTTCCCTCATACTTCCAAATCTTCAGATTTAAAATGATTTATATATATATAGGTATATAAGAAACATTGTATAAGATTTATATCAATATAGATCTGAAAAAATTTTGGACAAAATCTTAATACGTAAGGTAATAAAATTAAATGCATATATATATGTTTTTTTTTTGGAACAAATATTCTTATATATTTAACCTTCCATATATAGTTAACTAGATTTTTTAACTAATAAAAGAATTACATAATTGATAAATGAGAAACATATTTATCAAATCATTGAATAGATTTACAAAATTTAGATATGCGGGTGCGTAATTTCCAAGTCACATGGCGCTCGTCTTTAATTAATAAAGTTTTACAACATATTTTTAAATAAAACTTCTGAAACACTATAAAATATAATACACGGAAATAATAGAAGTTTACGTGTTAGATGAAAGTTTGTAATATTGCGTTGCGCTTTTCCAATGTGTTTTTTCATTGCAACAAATTATTTTATGTAGTAACTGAACAGATTTCTTTTTTATGAAACTCATATAGATGCGTCAGTAATAATTTTATAGTAACATTGTATGTGTTCTGTGTGTGACAAATCTCTCCGTACACATATGTATAGTGACAGAGAGTTGGAAAAGCTACTTTTTTTAAAGTAACTATATAGTTACCGTTACTCGTTACCGATTCTCAAAAAAATTACTCGTTCCCGTTATTGTTACTAATTTTGAAAAGTAACTTGTTATTGTTACTCAAAAAGTAACAAATCGTTACCATTAATTTTGTTATTACACTTTATTTAATTTAAACAAAAAACTAAGTTTAGCAAGTCCAACCGTACATCTAAAGTTACGATATTAATGGCATTTTTTGTTAAATAAACAAACTTGTTGAATTTTACCAAAATTCTTTATTAACTTTTAGCAGGAGCTGAGATGCTCCATCATCGTATCATCGTGAAGACATCTTCTTTGTTCTGTTAATACGGAACTTCCAACGTTGAACAAGCGCTGTACCGAAGCACTACTTGGAAGTAGTGTGTGTTGTATTTAATAGTTTTTAAATATTTAGATAGTCGTTTAACATTTCGACAATTTAAAGTTCAGATTTTAAAAATTGTTGCGATTCCTCCATTTTGGATCGTATCGACTTTGCTTCTCGATTAGAGAAGCAAAAGAATTATCGTTATTATCAAATACTTTATTACTCATTAAGGGATTTTCTTTTGATCTGATGTTTAGTCACTAAAATGTACACATACTGGAAGGGGCACTAGGCTGCCTAAAGCGTGCCGACGGAGAAAGAAGATTCAGGTGTAGCGGCAGTCGGCACCGCCTAAGTTCCTGCGGCCACCGCACTCGACATCAACGCCATACTTTCCCGATAGCGCTCAACCGCGCCAACTAATAAATACATATATAAGCTTGACTCCTGGGGATGCTATTGCCAGTCGTGTATCTCTACCCGAGATCACGTTCTGTGCATATGCTAGTGGAGTCGCCGTCACACACAGCGTCGTGACTGGCATTAATTTTGACTACAACCCAAGGAACACACCAAAGTCAACAAATAGTCAAAATGACTATATTTTGATTCAAAATAGTCACGCATTTTTTGTATGACGAAAAATTGACGGTCACAATAAAGTCAAAATTATATAAAAATATTTTACCATCATTTTACCATCGTTTTGACGACATTTTGACTTTATTGTGACTTTCACTGTTCTATCTAGTGCATATGCTGCAATGACGAAAAGATAACTTCTCAAAATCGGTATGCTTGAAAGTTACTTTTCGATGACTTTACCTTAATAATTGTATACGTGGAATGATAAAAGGAGTCGAATAATATAAAAAAACAAAAAAATTAATTTTAAAAAATTTATTGCATTTTGTGGACAAACTTAATTTTGAAAAATTACAAATGTAAAAATTAATATTATTATTCGATTACTTTGATTATTCTATATGTAAAAGTATTAAGGTAGTCATCGAAAAGTGAATACTTTACAAGATATTTCATATTTTATATTAAAATTATCATGACAAAATTTAAAATATCTCAGTAAATTCTTAACAAAAGAGAACTATATTATAGTGTTTTAAAAACGTCGTGACAAGGGCTACAAGAATATACAATAAAAATAGGGGCTTCTATATAAAAAATTTAGATCAAAAGCACCTTAAATTTTTTAAATAAAACACCATTGAAGGTTAAATAAAAAATAGTTTTTATTGCATATTCTTGTAGCCCTTGTCGAGACGTTTTCAAAACACTATAATGCAACTCTCTTTTATTAAGAATTTCCTGAGATATTTTCAGAAAGATGCACGGTAACGCATCTTTCCGTGGTAGCTTGCAATAACACCGATAGGTGGCGCATAATGGTGTGATTAACTCGTAAGAAAGTTTCAGTTGAGAGCAAATATAAGCAGGTTTAGGCGAAGCAAAATCATAACATCCGCAAGACATATATCTTTGCCAGCAACATTGCTGCGATAATATAAATATATAAGACCATATTTTCCAAAGTAAGGTATATTTTTCAAATATTAAATAACTTTTATGGGCGCTTATATCTTAATTTACGCTTGGTTAGGGTGCGCATAGGAAAGGCCCAAGGATAGTGAATCGCAAGAGGGTAGTCAATAGGAAACAGATATACATTTTATACAAAATATATTTATACTATATACAGGTGTAAATGTGTCAGTGTGTATTTAATAATTTCACCATTGACGGAATCTTCCTTCTGTTTTCCTGGTTGGTAAGGTCCCCGTCTGTCGTGGTACTCTTGGTGTTGGCCCAAGTCCCTGTGGATCTGGGTGACTTGGTGAAATTTGTTCCGATGGTCGAAGTCCTGAAGATCCCTGCAGAGTGGACGGTGGGCGACGAGCGCCAGGAGCCGGTGGGCAATGAGGTGCTGGCGTATGACGTCAGGAAGTCGTTGGGCGACGAGGCACCGGCGATTAACGCCAGGAGTTGATGGGCGAACTGGCGCCTTTACAAAGGTACTCCTGTACGGTAGGAAATCCCTCGAAGATCTGAGATCTGAGTTGCTGCTCGCCGAGTGTCCTCCTTATATGTTGGTGGGCGACTGGAGCGCCGTCTGGCGGTGATAAGCGTCGGCGTCCGATGGTGAGCGATGAGGCGCCGGCGATTAACGCCAGGAATCGATCGGCGAACTGGCGCCGGCGATTAACGCCAAAAAGTCGGGGCGCTTGACGCCGAGGAGTCAAGGCGATTGACGCCGAGGACTCACGGCGATTGACGCCGAGGAGTCGAAGCGATTAACGCCAAAGAGTTGTGGCGATTAACGCCGTGGGGTCAAGGCGATTTACGCCGAGGAGTTGTGGCGATTAACGCCGCGGGGTCAAGGCGATTTACGCCGAGGAGTTGTGGCGATTAACGCCGCGGGGTTAACGACTCTTCTTGCGCGAAGAGTACTATCGACTGATATCGGCGACTGGCGCCGAAGAACTGGTTTTGGGCTCCCGCTGAGCCTCCTAATATACTATGCTTGGTTGAAAATGAAACGCGAGTTAGCCGCTCTCTTAATGCGGCGCGTAGCGGCGTCGCTGCGAACTTACCGTCGCGTCGGTAAGTCGGTGCGCTGCACAATTAGGTGCGCGAACGCGCTCTTTCGGTGGCGTAAACCGCCACAACTTTCAAATATGAAACAATATTATTTCTTTAAATCTTAAATTAACATTCAGCGAACACTCGCAGAACTTCAACATGGGTACAGTAAGACTTTTTCTTGACGTCAATAAGCAGTCAAATTTTGTAACGAAAAATCGTCGTGTTGACTTTTTCTGCCGTGATGTAACTATGACGTCAAAATGATGTTATTTTGACTGCGATGTGTTCCTTGGGAAGAGGAACACACCAAAGTCAACAGATAGTCAAAATGACTATATTTTGATTCAAAATAGTCACGCATTTTCTGTATGACGAAAGATTGACGGTCACAATAAAGTCAAAATTATATAAAAATATTTTACCATCATTTTACCATTGTTTTGACGACATTTTGACATTATTGTGACTTTCACTGTTCTATCTAGTGCATATGCTGCAATGACGAAAAGATAACTTCTTAAAATCAGTATGCTTGAAAGTTACTTTACCTTAATAATTTTATACGTGGAATAATAAAAGGAATTGAATAATATAAAAAAACAAAAAAATTAATATAAAAAAATTTATTGCAATTTGTGGACAAACTTAATTTTAAAAAATTACAAATGTAAAAATTAATATTCTTATTCAATTTCTTTGATTATTCTATATGTAAAAGTATTCAGGTAGTTATTGAAAAGTGAATACTTTACAAGATATTTCATATTTTATATTAAAAATATCATGACATAATTTGAAATATCTCAGTAAATTCTTAACAAAAGAGAACTTTATTATAGTGTTTTAAAAACGTCGTCACAAGGGCTACAAGAATATACAATAAAAATAGGGGCTTCTATGTAAAAAATTTAGATCAAAAGCATCTTAAATTTTTTTAATAAAACACCATTGGGGGTTAAATAAAAATTAGATTTTATTGCATATTCTTGTAGCCCTTGTCGAGACGTTTTCAAAATACTATAATGCAACTCTCTTTCGTTAAGAATTTTCTGGGATATTTTAAATTTTGTTATTACATTTTTAATATAAAATATGAAATATTTCGTAAAGTATTTATTTTTTGATGACTGTACCTTAATACGTTTATACGTAGAATAATGAAAGTAATCGAATGATGTAAAAAAAACAGACAAATTAATTTTAAAAAATTTGATTGCATTTTATGGACAAACTTAATTTCAAAAAATTACAAATGTAAAAATTAATATTACTATTAGATTATTCGATTTCTTTGATTATTCTATGTATAAAAGTATTAAAGAGGTTCGATTATTACTTGTGAGTCAAAAATGCGATTGAAATAAATGTCATTACAGCGATCCCGAATTATATGCAATATTAGTATAATGAATTGTGGATGCTACTTCCGTGCTATATTCTTCGTAAATTATTAGTGTATAGAATATTAACAAACATATACTGGGGTATGAGAGCGTCAACGACTCAGGAATCGCTTATTTGGCCAACATTATAGGTTAGAATCTGTCACTTTGTGACAATAAGCTTTCTATACTTGAAAGCCAACGTAGAGCCTTCATTTTTTTATATGTTTTACATAAACACTTTACACAAATAATCCCAAAACTTGAGCAATATTGACCATATAGTTTTTTTGTAATATTATACAGAAGTTGACCACTTTTAGTCGACCCTTATGGAGAAAGTCGCTCCGAGGTAGATTATCACTGGTTTAGTACGCACTTAGCCACCTTAGGACTTTGAAAAACTAGCATTTGATAGATGAAACATCAAGGATTGTGTAAAGACTTTGAAAATCGGATTTTACCGTGTGGATTTCTGGCTTTATCGTCACAAAGTTCAGGTCCTAGCGTAGAATGTTGGATAATAAGCGATTCCCGAGTCGTTGACGCTCTCACCCCGACATATATTTATTAATATTCTGTACATTAATAAATGACGAAGAATATAGCACGTAAGTAGCATCCACAATTCATTATACTAATATTGCATATAATTCGGGATCGCTGTAATGACATTTATTTCAATCGCATTTTTGACTCACAAGTAATGATCGAACCTCCTTAAGGTAAAATCATCGAAAAGTAAATACTTTACAAGATATTTCATATTTTATATTAAAAATATCATGACAAAATTTAAAATATCTCAGTAAATTCTTAATAAAAAAGAACTTTATTATAGTGTTTTAAAAACTTCGTGACAAGAGCTACAAAAATATACAATAAAAATAGGGGCTTTTATATAAAAAATTAAGATTAAAAGCACCTTAAATTTTTTAAATAAAACTCCATTGGGGGTTAAATAAAAAATAGTTTTTATTGCATATTCTTGTAGCCCTTGTCGAGACGTTTTCAAAACACTATAATGCAACTTTCTTTCATTAAGAATTTCTTGAGATATTTTCAGAAAGATGCACGGTAGCGCATTTTTCCGTGGTAGCTTGCAATGACACCGATAGGTGGCGCATAATGGTGTGATTAACTCGTAAGAAAGTTTCAGTTGAGAGCGAATATAAGCAGGTTTAGGAAGCAAAATCATAACATATCCGCAAGATATATATCTTTGCCAGCAACATTGCTGCGATGATATAAATATATATATATTTATGTAATAAATTTGTTTCATATGTATTTCACTGAATGAATATATGTGATATATTTTTAATACCCTCTTCTAATACCACAGTAAAGAAAAGAATCCCATGCATACGTCAAGAAATAGTCTTACTATTGAGTAAGACTATTTCTTGACGTCAATAAGCAGTCAAATTTTGTAACCAAAAATCGTCATGTTGGCTCATTCTGCCGTGATGTAACTATGACGTCAAAATGACGTCAAAATGATGTTATTTTGACTGCGATGTGTTCCTTGGGAGGCTCAACGCTTACGACGCATCCGCAACGACTATCATCCCACAACTGGACAAGGCAACAACGACACGCAGTGGCGAACCCATCTCTCTCAATCTTACATCGCCACACGGGATCAGCCTTCCTTGTCATACCAAGGAAAACTAGAGATCCTTTAAGGGCTCAGACACAATGCGAGAAATAATGAACAAGCAATGGAATTCATAGTCGCATCCTTTTTTAATAGACGTGCATTGGAAAAAGATGCGACTATTAATATCTATTCCTTGTTCCTTATTCCTCGCATTGTGTCTGAGCCTTAACACAGACAATGGCCGGTATTCATAGTCGGATCTTATATTTAAGGCCGTTTCAAGTACAATCTTAAGATGTCATTGACCAATCACAGAGCCGTATTAGCGTCTTAAGACATTACTTAAGACGATCTTGAAATAAGATCCGACTATGATACTATGGCCGGTATTCATAGTCGGATCTTATTTCAAGACCATCTTAAGTAATGTCTTAAGACGCTAAAACGGCTCTATAATTGGTTCATGACATCTTAAGATTGAACTTAAGACGGTCTTAAATATAAGAACCGACTATGAATACCGGCTAATGTGGCCGTTGTGGGGTAAAACCGGATATGACGTTTTTGATGGCGGATGGTATTTTCTTTCTGAATCCTTCGAAAATCGACACAACCGACACATCTGAAAACTTTTTTTATTTGTATTTGTGCAATAACCGGCACTGAAACTGTTACGCATTTTTTTATTTACCTATTTGATTTGAAACAATCAAAATTATTGAACATAATTTTAAGGTTACTCACAAATCTCTTTGGAAAATTAGAATAACACTTTGATTACACAGCAAAACACGACGGTCGAGGCTGTTTGTAATGGTTTTGACCAGTTTTTACGGACAGTTATGGTCGGCTAAGATTTTTTCATAGACTTATGTAGATAGACCGGCCCCTGCCGTAAGAGCACGCGTCGGAAGACCTACGGTGTAGACATAGCCGTGGATCTAATCCTCTCTTTTTCTTCTGATCGCTCGGTGGGGATAGAAGTCTAGAGTGGGGACTAGTAGAGAATAGCCGGGCTATAGTCGCCTATCCCCACCAAGCGATCAGAAGAAAGAGAGAGGACTAGATCCACGGCTATGTCTGCACCGTAGGTCTTCCGACGCATGCTCTTACGGCAGGGGCCGGTCTATCTATATAAGTCTATGGATTTCTTGGTTAGCTATTGGTTTGCTATATATAACATTCTCTCTCACTTCTGGTTTTACTCCAAGCGACGGAGAGTTAATCAGATATCGTTAACGGTTTGTCTGATCTCTGATAAAGGATCTCTTAACGAAAACTATGTCTGTCTCTCAGTAATATGCGCATGCGTCTTGTACAACAAAAAAAAGACAAGCTGACCTCGATATCTATCTGTCTCAGGCATATTTTCCGCCTACGGGCCAGGCATCGTAGTGCCTCTTCCAGTATATATACATTTTAGTGTGTTTAGTAGATCCTGTGGACCCGACTTAGGCTGCGTTCCGATATTCACTGCAAATACTGAAAATCTATAGCATACGTGACGTAAACTACAGATTTTCAGTACTTGCAGTAAATGTCGGAAAGCAGCCTTAAAGTAACGATTAAAGTCAGGGCTATGGCACATAAAAAATCTTATGCAGTAAACTTAAACAGTAAGCAAATCAGCCAGTCACAGTCAAGAACTTAAGGCATAAACATAAGCGCTAGCAAATCCATACTTTTGATTTTCTTACTGCTTACGTGTTACTGCTTCAGTTTTTTGTGTGCCACGGCCCTAATTATACTGTTCAATTTGTTACCGTTACCCAAATACAGTTACTACAAAAAAAATAACGCCGTTATCAAATCCGTTACTGGAAAAAAGTAACTTGGAACCGCGGTAAGGGTGCCTCCCCATGATAGTCGGAATTTCGGAAAACGGAATCTCGAAAACGAGGATCAACCAATTAGAATCATGTACCCTTAGCGAAAAATCGGAACGCACTAAGCTTACATGATTCCGATTGGTTGATCCTCTTTTCCGAGATTCGATTTTACGAAATTCCGACTATCATGGGGAGGCACCCTAACGCGTTACTTCCCAATCCTGTCTCATTCCCACTCCATCTTCCCCACTCTTGACTACGCTGAGCTAGACAAAAATAAGAGAAGAACTTGGGACTTTTCTCTCATAACGCTCGCCTACCGTGGCTTTGTATAAGCTGTGCGCGTGTATATTAATGTATATTATTCAGTGCCGCTTGGTGCCGCTCACAGTAGCAATAAGTTTAGCAGAACACAACTGTTGAGCCCGTCTTATCAACACTCTACGTTGATTTGTTGGTTCTCAAAGTAAGAGCCAATCACGTTCAATTGCTACTGAGCGGCTTGTTCTGCTGAACGCAGCCACGATTGGTTCTGAGATCTGAAAACTTCCAACAGTTGCAAAATAAACGTTCTGCTGAACATGGCCATTGTGTGCGTAAGTGGAGGGGGAAAAACGTGCTCGGGAGTTGGGCTCAAAATCTTGGGTGCTTTCCAGCAACGTACACAGGCAACACTGTGTAAAGCCTTGTGTCCACGATCCGAGAACTCGGTCCGAGTTTCGGTTTAAGCCAATCAACTTGCAGCTCTTACAGAAAGGTAGCAGTTTCATTGGCTTAAACCGAAACTCGGACCGAGTTCTCGGATCGTGGACACAAGCCTTTACACAGTGTACGACCTAGTGCTTTCCAACTACGACACAAGTCGACACAATCGTACACAGCTAAAATCTTGTGTTGCATGGATACCAATATAAAAATGTGATACAATTTTCTTTTCTACAGAGTGGTATTCTGGTAATCTGCGTGAAGATCCGAGAAGGGCGTTGTACAAAATTTACGCACGATGTATTAGTAACTGAAAGACTATTGTTCCAGTCTATTTCACTGATATTTGAGCTCTCTGTACTTGTACTTGTAATACTGATGTTCATTTCACTCTTTATTAGAAGACTAATCGTTATCTTTTTTTTCATATTCATCTATATAAAAAATACTTAATTAATTAATTAATAAAACTTGTAAATTCTATTAATAAGTAAAATTAACAAAAACCGTATAAATTAGGTACCATACAAAATAAACATATCATACTCAATTTATATTCCAAAGTATATATTTACTTAACTTTATTATTTTTTCATAACCACTTAATTTATATAATTTGATTAGATTTTTATTAGTTTCTTCTGTATACTTATCTAATAAATAAGTTGATATAATAAATAATTCTATATATATATATATATATATATATATATATATATATATATATATATTTATATATATGATAAATTATTAAGAATTTGTTATTAATAAAATACTAACTTTTACAGTAGAAGTATTTTTTTTATGAGCGTATTTAACGTGCTGTCAATTGAAGTGACCGTTGACCGTCTTCAACGAATTCAGGTTGAAAATTCTAGTAGAAAAGCTATGTAAAGTGATTGTTCTGCACTCTAGCGGTGAAGTAAAATAGCTAAACAGCGTTCCAGCTACAAGTCGACACTGTGTAACACTGTGTCACACAGTGCATGACTGTGTTCAATAGCTGGAAAGCACCCCTCATCACTGCCTGCACACTCTACACACAGTTCACATGGCCCACATGCTGCAGTTTACAGTAGGCAGCGCAAGGCAGCGGGCAGAAGCATCAAAGTTAGCATCTCTACGTAGCGGATATATATTTGAGATTTACGTTAAACTTTTTGCTGAGTGCTTTAAGAGTCAGCCTGGAAATGTCGACTTGGATGACAGACTTGTTTAAGGAGCTTATCAATAATATCAATAATGGCATGCTTTATCATGCATGGAAAGATGCTACTGAAAGTGCCGAAGGCCTTTCGAATGTTAATGAAACTATGTCGGAAGTATCAGAACATCAAATTCGTCCACCTCAAAATGATAATGGATTTCTTATGCGTGAAGATAAGAGCGTTCTAGTAGATACAGAAATCGAAAAGCAGTATATAAAGGCATCAGTAGATTCAGGTAATGCGATAAATATTATGAGTGAAAGTACATATATTTGAATTTCTTATGAAAAACTAATTCACGATAAGACTGAAATTAATTATGGAGTTATAAATAATTAAGTCACCGTTGTGTATTCTTGGGTTTATTGCGCCTTAATATCTTATATCAAATATCGAAGCTGTGCAGCACGTGGGTGGAACCCGATTGACCACGTTGCCAATTAGCTGATTTAAAATAAAAATTTCTGATTGGCTGATCCAGTGGAAAAACTCCAAACACCGGGATGGCTGTAGCTGTGTGATAAAAATGCGTTTTTATTTCTGAGATGCTATAGTATATGTAACATGAACTATAGAATTTCAGAAATAAATGCGCGCTTTTATCGATAATGGTCCCCACACACACTTTTCCGTAACAGTAACAGTAAGGTTTCAACCAATCGCGTTGCTCAATTCGGGAAAGGTGTGTGTGGAGGCCTTTAAAAGACAGTTGCGAATATTAGCCTAAATTTAATCATCGATTAATGATCTCTCTTAATTATTAATGCAATTTTCAGTCATATTGTAATACGCGTATGCATGAAGATTTAACATTACTAATGGAATATAGAAACCTTCACCGATAGTTTTCGCATACCTATTAATTCACATTTACAGTAATATTCTACCGCAGGCTTCAGATTCAAAGAAAAATTTATTCGTGCTTTTAAAGATCACGCCGCACTTCCTCTTCCGTTTTGCTTTGTCAATACTATAAGATCGGATAATTTATTAAATTTTTATCCTACAAATTTCAGATAAGTCCAAGCCGTTTATTTGCCACAAGTGCGACAGGGTCTACAGGTTCAAGGGCAATCTGATAAACCACTTGACTTACGAGTGCGCGGGCAAGACTAAGAAACGCGTCTGCACATTCTGCGCCACCGTCCATGGCGAAATCTCTCATACTACCTCTCGCAGAAATTTCGTCGCATCATCGAAGAGCAGCTTGGAAGCTTGGAACGCATCTTACTTTTGAGAGTCGAAGCACCGACAGGTCAATGTGTCGAAATTGGCATGGACGCGATTGTATGGTATTGACGCCAGGGACGAATAAGATACTTTTAAAAGGTATCTAATAGTTACCCTTACTATATACAGTTACTGATTCTCAAAAGTAACTCGTTTCCGTTACCGTTACTCGTTCCGTTACTTTTTTAATGCTAAAACGAGATCACAGACTAAATAAGAAATTTACCTTTGTAATATTCTTTTGTTAAAATATATTTAATAAAGACAATAAAATTTTATATTTTGAATTGCAAGACCACAGAAAATTTAAGGAGGAAGATTTTATAATGCTCAAAATGCAAATAAAAAATTTTGAATTTTATAAATACAGTTTTTATACTTTTTTCTATCCTCAATTTTATGTTTAAAAATTTCAACGCGATAATTTTAAACTTAAATTTGTTCTTAAAATGTATGAAATTACAAGGATTATCCGGATCTAAGATATACTATACAGGGTGTTACAGAAAGATGGGGACATACTTTGTGTGCTTGTAGGGTGGGTTAATATAAGTAATTTGGGTATAGGAATGCATGTCCGCTGAAGGCTCGTTTCCGTGCTACACGGCTGTGAAGTTGCCTTTTCGGTAAATTTCCTGTGTAGGTAAAGTGCCTTTTCGATAAAAGATAGCGAAAATTTTATTTGAGAAAGCTGTTTGGAATTAAAAATCAGGCCCGTGTACCAAATTTTGAATCAATCGGCCTTACTTTTATGTTCTTGTCTGACTATCATTAATAGCACAAAAACGAGGCTTCAGCGGACATGTATTCCTATACTCAAATTACTTATATCAACTCACCCTACAAGCACACAAAGTATGTCCCCATCTTTTTGTAACACCCTGTATATACTTCGTCAAATGAGTAGATCATGGTTGGATTAGACGAAAACTCGTCCGTTTCGCGCAGGGCCTAAATTCTGTACACGATACCGACAACTATCGGTGTCGTTGCGCAGGTTTTCGTATCGTATAAAAGCTGCGCAACGACACCGATAGTTGTCGGTATCGTGTACAGAATTTGGCCCCAGGGTCCGTATTCTGTTCCTGCTACCGACAACCATCTGTGTCGGTAAGCGTCGTTGCGCAGGTTTTTCATATCGTAGAAAAGCTGCGCCGACACTGTTAACGACACCAATAGTTGTCGGTAACAGGAACAGAATACAGGCCCTGGTCTCCGTCCACGCAGAAGCAGAACGTCTATTTACGTATAGTGTATGTATACGGTACCGGATACGCCACGCTCTAGGAACTTTACTCCCACTTTACCCGTCTATGCACACAACCAACCATGATCTCTCGTTGGACCGGGTATAGTTTGTTACTTATGCTAATACAGTTTTGTGATTAGTTTATGATATCTTAAAACTATTCTTAAGACGATCTTAAATATAATAACGAACCATGAAGATTGGGCGAAGATTGAATATACGAAAATTATGTCATAAATATAGAGGTTCAAAATATAAAAAGATTAAAAAGTAACGATAAAAATAACTGTTAAATTCGTTACCGTCATTGAAAAAATGTAACTACGTTAAGGCCCTTGCACAATGCCATGCAACAGGAACAGGAAATAACCAAAAATTCGTCAATATAAACCTAAAAAATTCGAACGCTATGATTGGTTGGCAACAGGCAATAGGCACAGAATTTCCAACGTGACGGAAATTCTGTGTCTATTGCCTGTGTCATCGTCTATTCTGCATAGATACAAGATTTCTGATTTCTGTTTCCTGTTCCTATTGCCTGTTGCCTAGCATTGTGCAATGGGCTTTAAAGCTGTGAAAGTTTTTTACAACCCAGCCAGAAATAATTAATCGAATCAAAGTCGATTTGATTTCAATGCGTCAATGAATGGTCGATATCGAGTACTGGTTGATATTTTTGTCATTTTCGACCTCGTCATAGTTATTTTTATGCTAATTGTGCAATTATGAATATAATTTCTGTAAAATTTCTATAGTCTTTCGGCCAGTTCTACATCGAATTGACACAAAATCGAAAAGCATATAGTAAGTATATACTATGTATTCAATGTGCTAAGACAATAGAGAAATCTATTAGAAATATTTACAATGACAAAAATTAAACAGTATTGGACGGCGACCATTTATTTATATTAAAGCAATATTAAATCGACGTCGAGATTCGACTAATCATTTCTGGCTGAAAAATAGAATCGACTTAAATATATATTTTTTTTTCATAATATGTGTCATATATAGATAATTTAAAGATATATAAACTTTCTTGAGAACGTTATTGTTGTAACGTTATAGAAGAAATACTAACATAGATTATGATTTTGTAAAAAAAAATTAGTCATTAAAATATTTAATTTATTCAAATATAAAATATTAATAGTATACACAGAATATATCAATTAATTGTGCGAAAAATATTATGAGTTAAGAATGATCCAAAAAGAGCACATTTTGATTGTCACAAAAATGCCATCATCAATATATGTAAGTATTTTATATTTTTTAACAAAATGCAAAGTTAAATTGTTTGATGTTAATTTACAAGAAATTTCATATTTGCGTTACAAACTGAAGATTATATTATTGTTATTTAAATTTCAGTATTTAGATTGCATTATATTTGGTCGTTATTCACATCTACTATATTATTATTGCTAGTTCTCCGCTATAATTTATATTTTGTTGTAGAGTGGGCACATATATTGTTCTAAAAAATGTTCAGATTGTGGAAAAGTTAATTGTGTACTTGTACTTTAGTAAAATATTTTGTGAATAGAAGTCTGAGCCCTTTGGCGGTGACGATAATGTTATTACGGAATCGAATTGCGAGATGTTCTGCGCACGAGCATTCGGTTACAGCAGCATGCCACTTCAGCTCCTGACGGCGTATAAACGAGAGAAGTCAAAGTTTAATTAGACGCGAAAGCGCGGCAGCCTGAAATTTCGAAAGTCGTAATTTCTCTTCACTGCCAAACCGTACACTGTTTCCTATTTCCTACCCAATATACTCAGCTGAAGTTGATACTGCGTATCCAATGCTTCGGTTAATCGGATCAATTACTTTACCGAAACAGCTATAGTATTTTCTATAAGTATTCACCGTAAAGAGTGACATACGGTTATTTAAAAGCGGAAATTGCTCGAAAATTGCGTGATAAGTTTGTCTTATAATTTATTTATTTACTTATTATTTTTACAAATTACAATGTTTAAATGTTTTTTACATTATGACATATGAACGGCAAATATTAGGGTTTATTAATCTCCAAAAAATAAATTTAAAAAAAAAATATATTCTTAAATCTCGATTTACTAATATAAAAGTCTTTGTGATGGATATATTTATAAAACTTTTGATTATTTTATTGTATTTACTAAAATATATTTTATTATAGTATTTTTATCGTATTAATATTTCCAGTTATTATTAGCATTTTTATAACAAATTAGTTTTTTATTATAATTAATTAAGTCTTTTAATCATTAACCAAATTGAGAATTTTAATCGACGTAACTGGCAATCACGATATACGCGTTTTAAGATTTGAAATTTATTATAGGCTAATAAATTTTTTAAATCCTTTTCGTGTATTTCCAAGTACACGAATTTTCAACCTATTAAACTGTGTGCCAACCAATTTGTCAGACTTTAAAACACAGTTTCGTTGGAGAATTAAAATCCCCTACCCCCCTGATTGAAAGAAATTATTGCGAAAAATATTACCTCAGCCAGGGTTTGAACCTGGAACCTCCCGTATACCGTGCGGGTGTCGTGCCAATTCGACCACTGAGGCTGTGATAATATTTATCGCAATAACACATATTAAGGTGACTAAGTAATAATACTAACAATAAGATGGAACTAAGGTAATATTTTTCGCAATAATTTCTTTCAATCAGGGGGGTAGGGGATTTTAATTTTCCAACGAAACTGTGTTTTAAAGTCTGACAAATTGGTTGGCACACAATTTAATAGGTTGGAAATTCGTGTACTTGGAAATACACGAAAAGGATTTGAAAAATTTATTAGCCTATAATAAATTTCAAATCTTAAAACGCGTATATCGTGATTGCCAGTTACGTCAATTAAAATTCTCAATTTGGTTAATAATCACTGGCGAAGTTAATGTGTTACTTATTCTTTTAATTATTGTCTAGAAAAAAAGATAATATAAAGCGTATAATTACGGGATATGGGAAAATAAAATCTGTGATAAAATATGAGTTACTGATTGTAAAGATAAAACTTAATTTAAAAATATATCATATGGCATAAAATTGTAATAAAATTGTAATAAACTGTTATCTTGTCATTAATATGTAACGAAAATTATGCTTGCTTTATCCAGCAATTTACACATTTGAATCGTCTACAATAGTCTATATAATCATCTACATATAATTAATACGCCCGTGTAGCATTCGCAAAATCGCAGTGCGGGATCATCGTAATATTGCAGAAATATATATATATATATATGTATATATGTATGCTGTTTTAGATTGCACAGCGTACTAATACCACGCCGTAATATCTGCAATCCATTGCGCGCAATCTGCTAAGATAATTAACGCATCTGTGATGTGCACGGAACGAGCGCGATAATGCCGGAAGTGCACAGGACTCGAGTGATATTTATATACGCGTGATAACGAGCGCAAGAAGTACACCGATATTTATTTGCACGCGATAATAGTAGCTGCGCATATCTGCAATATGCAGCCGGATACTTGACCGTTCGCACCATCATGCCACGTACATATCCGTGTATGATACGCGTCCGTTGTGATTATTTATTTTTATATCGACGTTAGAGAGCATACATGGAAGTGTTCTGTCAACAATCACGTTAATTGGTACAAATATTCTATTTTATTCAACAAATTTCGACCTCGACGATCTTGGCGACGAACTTTGCTCCATTTTTACGGCAACGGGACGAACGCCAGGTCGCGAAGCTCGAGGCCTCATGAATCATTCATTCCGGATTAATTCGACGCGTAGTGGTCTGTCTATGCTGCACCAACGTGAGTCGTCCGTTCGTCCGTTCGTGCGTTTTCCTTATTGAGAGGATGACTCGCGCACTGTTCTTCCCCGGGATTTGTGTTATTAAATCCTCCTACCCAGGCAGCCGTAATAAGCGACGTTTTAAAATTCCCGGCGCTCGAAAATTACGCGTGCGGAGCAACGGCGGTGGCGGGGGCGGCGGCGGCGGCGGCGACAGCGACAGCGACGAGAAATTAAAATTCTCCCCGTTTTACAGCGAGAATTTCAAGGCGTCATTTCTCACTTTATGCAAATTGCTTGCGGTGATATTATATCCCGTGACAATTCCGCATCAACGTCCTTAAAAAAAAATTGAAAACAGATCTAAGTCTAACACAACAGTTTTTCCATCTTTAATTATTCTGTAATAATTTATGTTTTATTTGTTACGCTGTTTTGTTTATTATTTATAATGATAGCAAATCGTATATTAAATGGAAAAAATTTATCGCGTGCAAATTATAAGACTATAGATATAAATATAATGCAAAGGCTTTTTGTATGCCTATTAACATTGAAATGGGTTAATCACTATTTTATATAATACTTGCCGATTTTAAATTTTTAAAAACGACAGAACCTTTACGAGTAAACGAGTGTGATAAACCCTGGAACTAAAAATGCGATTTTTAAATGCAATAAAATAATTCAGCGAGCTGTTATGGAAATCACATATAGTGCTATATTTATTAAAGCAGAAAGCATTTCAGTTGTAATAACCAACCAGCTTCTGTAATATAGTTTATTGTTAATTGTTACTTCGCACATGTACCTATGCGCCATTTTATCGAATTTATTAATCGTGCGGAAAATTTCGGGCTCTCTAAAATCTTTTCCGTCATTTTTGCATATATTATTCTATATATTCACTTATCGCAGTGTGCTTTTATGCGACGCGTCACAGTTCATAACAAATTTTTAAAAAGCATAAACACATAACAATTAGAAACCATGAAGTATCTCGTTTCTCTGTTTAGAATCGGTCCACCTTAATCATAATATTAAAAAATTTTGCAAAATAAATTTTGGCAATTATGCATTTAATTAAAGTGTTTACTTTAATAGCTTTGTTAACAATACGTTTTGTAGAAGCTTTTCTTATTATATAATAGAAGTTATATTTTAATTATAAATATATAATTAGTACTCTTATAAATATCAGTGTAAAATGCATTTCATGTATTATATGTAACATTCAACATGCAAATTTTACATATGTCTATCTATTATAATTTATAAACATACAAAAAAAAGTAGAGTTTTATAATAAATATTTTACGTATGTGTTTATTATAACACGTGTTTATTACACACATACACACATTTTTTGCGTATAATATCGCATTTATATTACAAAGATAAAGTGAGTAACATATAATTAAATATAATTGTAATAAACATATTTGATACATATAAATGTATTGTGAATTATATATTATTCTTTTTCTTTATTATTAAACTCATATATATTCTTAATGATATTCTTTAATCCTTCAGTTGGGGAATAGTATAGGTACATATTTTATAATTAATGCTTGTTTATACTGAATATGCATTATCAAGTAGAACATACCGCTCGGTAATAATGTACATATATCGCATGTGTTAATTAATTAATTCTATCTAGAGAGTGTGCGATGAAGAGAAATAATGTGATATATAGTTAAATAAATTAAGAAAATACATATTATATATTCAATTTATATTAAAGAAACATAATGCAGCGTACAAAAGAGAAAAACATAACATGTGTTTGTGAACGTACAATAATTAACATGTAATGTGTATTTTATACATCAACACTTAATGATATCATCAGTATAATCGTACGTTATTTTAAACATGTAATATTTATAACATCAATATTTAAGATATTAAGTTAGAAAGGAATAAGTTATTCTGCAAGTAATCGGAAAATTTGATTTACTATTTTGTAATAATCGAGAAATGTTATACACAATAAGAAATAAAACAAAAAACATTACACAAATTAGCACAAATAAACTTTGGAATAGCGCGCCTATTCAGCTATAAAAAATGAATTAGGTTAAACAATTGATTGTAATCTTTATATACTGCCATTATTTTTTTATTATTAACATTCAGCGCATTTAAATTCTTTAATTATTAATAATAAGAGTAACAAGGCTCACTTGAATAAATCAACAATATGTGAAAGAGGCAATGGGAGCCAAGCGCGGTACTCAATGCGCAATAACTTTAACAAGTATATTAATACATATAAAAAGAAAATATATTAGTCGTTAAATACAAAAGAAACGGACGTTTCGACCCATTTTTTGGTCATCTTCAGCGTAAGACAAAACAATAAATTCGGCGCAACACACTTCATAAATCCTACCTCAATTATATTTTTAAACGCAGTCAAAACGGTCGACATCGGTCGATTGTTTTGCGCAGTTTACGTATCAACATTGGCGCAGTCACAAGACTCCGGACGTGCAGACAAGTTCGGAGTCAATCACCCGACGTCAACGCACAAATAAGGAACAAAAAAAGAAACTAAATCGAAAACTCACGGAAATTCAAATGCATTATATCTCAAGGTTGCAAATATTCGCAAATTGTGGTTATACACCGCAGCCGTTCTACCTCTCTCGGAGATGTTTCGTGAGACAATGTCGTGATTCGACTGTTAAATTTCGGAAGGTTAGAGACCCGAGACAATGGTAAATGTCATCGCTGTACGTTTTAAAACAGAAACGGTGTTGTATGTTTATTTATCCGCGATGTTAAATTTTGCGAAGCTTGCCAATAACATTCATGTAAATGTCTGGAAGGCATTCCGTGTCCGTCTGCAAATTTAAGCCGTTTTTCTGTCTCTTTATCTGTAACATCTCAGATATTAGGCGTTTGTGATAGTATTGTTCACTATCTAAGATTTGCACGTTATCCCATTTAAAATCATGATTAAAGGCTTTTCTGTGATCTGTAATAACAGAATGGCCCACCGCTTTCCGTTTAATGTGGCTTTCATATTCTTTTATTCTAGTTTGCAACTGCCTACCCGTTCGGCCTACATATGAGGCGTCGCAATTATTGCAGTTAATTTCATAAACAACGTTGCTATGTTTAGTTTTCGGGAGGTCGTCCTTATGCGCTTTGATGAACGTTCGCATTTTGTTCAAACTTTGGTACGACAGCCTGACTTTAAGATCTTTATAGTAATATTACTAAATTGCTCAGAGATCGTAGGAACAAAAGGATAGTAAAAAATGGAACACTTTTCTCCTCAGTCACACTATTGTTCCTTTCGTCTTTCTTAAAGTTTAAAAGGAATTTAAGCCGCTCATGGAAAATTCTAAAAATAAAATCAAGTGGGTAACAGTTGCTGAGTAAAATCTTAATGACCAGTCCGAAATTCTTGGCGTGAAATGACGGGTGAGATAACCGAAAGACTCTGTCAATCATGCTTCTGACTGTCCCTCTCTTCTGACAAGCAGGATGTTGAGACAAAAAATTTAAGTACCTTCCGGAAAAGGTTGGTTTGTGAAACCAATCAAATGCTAGCCGGTTATGTTTCAAGATCATAGTGATCTTCGAAAAATTAAGTCTGTCTCCCTCGCCCACTTCCATGATAAACTGCAGTCTCGGGTGGAAGGAGTTAAAAACATCTACAGTATGTTGAACAAAGGCAGACTGTGCTGCAAGAGCAATATCATCAACATATCTGTTGAAGAAAGAAGGGGTGTATCTCAAAAGTGCAAGAGCTTTTGCTTCGAAGTCTTGCATAACGATATCCGCTGCTGTAGGTGACAATGGAGAGCCCATGGGTGTACCGAAAGTTTGTTGGTAAATCCTGCCATTAAAGGTGAAATAAGTAGAATTTAAAACCAATCTGACAGCTATGAGAAATTCTGATTTCGGAATTTTGCAATTCGCTGCAATAAAATTCCATCTGGCAGATATGCTATCTAACACCATTTCAACGGAGACGTTCGTGAACAAAGAGACAACATCGAGAGAGATTAACTTATAGCCGTCATCAATCCGTGTATTTGCGAGTCTCTCCACTAATTCAAAGCTGTTTTTTACATGACTTTGCGCTACCGGGAAGCTCTTTATCATAATTCGGTGGAGAAAGGCCGCAAGATCTTAAAGAGGGCTGTTCAAAGAAGAAATAATCAGTCTGAACGGACAATTGGCCTAATGGATTTTTGGGAGTCCATAAGCTCTCGGCAACACTCCATCGCTGCAATATACCAACCTATAGGTTGAACCAGAAATAAATTTTGACTTTTTCCACTTTGTTAGTATTTTCCTGTCACCGGAGGTGAGTTTATTTGTAGGGTCTTCATTTACGATTTGATATGTCTTTTTGTCACTTAACAAAGATTCAATTTCGTTCATATATGTATTCTTATCGAGGGCCACCGTTACATTCCCCTTGTCTGCCCTTGTAAGAATTAAATTAGGATTATTGTTAAGAAAAATTTTTGTGTCCGAGACTAGTTTTTGAATGTTAATATTCAGCTTATTTTTAGGAACGGAATAATTGGGGAGATTGTTAATAATATTGACTACCCGGTTCCTTATTGCAATTTGTTGTGTTAAACTGAGTTTTTTAAAATTGTTTTCAATACTCTTTATGAATTCGACCGTTAGGTTATTCGTATTGGTTACCGGGAGACTAAAGTTATCCCCCAGTTGTAGAAGGCATTGAATATCTTTTAGAATCGCTGTCAAAGACAAATTGACGAACCATTTGTCATTAATCTGGGTGAATGACGATTGAGTATCATTGAACGATTCCGGATTCACCTTAATTTCAATTTCTGTTCTATCATTGCAAGGTCGATTTGAAGGCTTAAGGGGATTCTGCAGTGACAGGCAAACTCCAACGATGTCGATAATTTCAATCGTCTAAGTTACCGACCGATATAGATCTGTCCTTGTTTAACGAGTATCTATACGATATATCTATCCTCTTCAGATCAAGGATAGACATGGTTATAGGTTATATAAACTTTTAAGCAGCATATCTTTCTTGTTACGTGTCTGAGCCTAATTCTAACTACGGTATGTTATTTCTTTATGTTATCCGTTGTCCAGGCTGGTCTCATTTTGTAACAACAAATTGTAGAATGTTTATATAAAGCAAATGTTGTCATGACTTCGCGTGAAAGTAGGTAACAAAAATCTGTATTTCTGAATTTATTTTTGTTCTCGGCATAAAATCGACCAGCGTGGACATCATTAGTGCATATACTTTAACTTCTGAAAAGGATTTTTCATTCTGTAAAGCCAATAAAAAGATATGTTACTTCAAAAGAGACTCGCGTTCTATCGGTAATACAGACGGGTGCAGGATCCCCTTAAACGAAAACTGAAAATCTCTGCTGTCAGCGGGGTATGAATGTTCTCAGTGGGGAAGTTACAATAATATTTTATCGGACTAATATTTACAGGCTGGTCAATGGATTTCGAAACAAGAAAATCAAATTTTTTGTTGATTCTGTCAAAGCGACTTCTAAAAAAGGAATATAACAGACCACTCTGTCTCCCAAAGAACGAATTGCAGACGGACATCGGCACGCACTTGTACATAGATTTCGAGATTTTAAATATTTGTATGAATGCAAACCTAGAGCGGCAATAATTGTCACTAAGTTCTATGTGTGTAAGTTGTCTGGTAAACCGAAGTTTGCAATATCTATATTTACCGATCGACCTGTGGTTGACAAGGTTATTCTCAAAGTTCGATAAAAAATTCGACAGAATGGCCCGCCGCTTTCCGTTTAATGTGGCTTTCATGTTCTTTTATTCTAGTTTGCAACTGCCTACCCGTTTGGCCTACATATGAGGCGTCGCAATTATTGCAGTTAATTTTATAAACAACGTTGCTATGTTTAGTTTTCGGGAGGTCGTCCTCAGGGGCTCCAACCGTCTGTGATAATAAGCTGAAGCAAAATTGTGGGTAATTGTGCGCGCCATCTACCACTTAGGGAGGAACTAAACTCGTATATATATGTCATATTAAACCTATATATAGCTCATTCTCTATATGTTCCAATAGACCTGTTTTTTTCAGCTGAACTGCTGCACTAGTTCAGAGTTGATCTTTTTTACTCCACAATGGAAGGAAAAAGATAAACTCTAAACTAATGCAGCAGTTCAGCTGAAAAGAACAGGCCTATATATTATTATGTTCTACTATATCATTTATGTATTGATGATTTTCGGAGAAATTAAATCTAAATAGTATGTATAACTGAAAGGAAGAGAATAAATTAAAAATATTATAAAACAGACAGCATAATTTATAGTTAATAATATATTTATTATATATATTAATATCAAAATACAATAAATTATTGAACACGCGTAAATTATAAACATAATGTATGTTTTATATAATATTATACATTTCTCATTTTTTAGTAACACAATAAGAAAATAAACATAATTGTAAAATAAAATTAATTCAATTATATATTATAATTGGGTATGTTACACATCAGGCTTTTTACAGATTATTTTACTATGTTTCTTATATATAAAATAATTATATGCTAGAGAATGTAGTTTACTTGCTTGTGCAGTTGGTCTTTGTTTTATTTAAAATATTATTCATTATTTTAATATTTTTTCGGATATGTACTATTATATATTTATTAATCACATATTCCTCAATATGCTTTTGTTCGCAACATATATCAAAATTAATACTTAAATATTTGCATCGCATCTGGCATTTCCTTAAATTGTTGTAATAAAATTACTTTTGCTTAACTTCTTCACCTCTTTCAACCGCTGGTATGAGGAAACTCCTCTCTTTCTCTGTTGCCTCTGTTGTCATTCCTATCAAAAAAGTAAATAATTATAGAATATAAAAAATATAAAACATAAATTAAATTAAAGCAATTACTTTGCAATTTTTATTTAATTTCTTTTTAAACTTGTATGAGTAAAAATCTAGAAAAACTTTGGATAGCTGCATATGGGTTATGCAGCTATCCAAATTTATCTGGATTGGCCCTTAAGGTTATTCTACATAGAGGTTGTAAGATGTAAGCAGTAAGCTATTAACTAATGGGATTTTTACAATTCAAAAATAATTGACTGTGGTTGGTCAATAACTTACTGCTTACATCTTACAACTTCTATGTAGAATAACCTTTAGATTTATTTGGTAAACGTATCATTACATTATCATTGCATACTTTACGCAGGTATAATTATTCTCAACTTACTGTAAACTGTAACCATCACGTGCTGTAACCTTAATCTGCAATATACCACATGCCACAATATACGACTGATTGCCACCGATACAGCTCTCACCGATACAGACACTGCCGAAACAGCTCTCACCGATATGAATTATACATGTATTTGTGGCATCTAGTAACGCCATCTACCACTTAGGAAGGAACTTCTTAAGGATTCAGTCGGCCGTATTACGCTTGAAGCCCCTGGTCGTCCTTATGCGCTTTGATGAACGTTCGCATTATATCTTTAATTATTGTCACAATAGGGAGCTGATTATATCTTTTCTGCATGTACCAATTAATAATATAATATCCATGTTAAGTCATTTAACAAATTTGTGTAATTCTCTTATGTAATTTTACACAAGAGTGGTTTATGTATAGAATGCATAGCCACAAATTTAGTTTAATAATAAACTGAATCTATGATAATTAGGATGTACTAATACTCACTGCATTAATGCTTCATTAAAATTGTATTATTTGAAAGTAATATATAAGTTTCAGTTAAAATTAATTATTTCCTATAATGGAAAATTCAAAGTTACGGTAACTTTTTTTATGACGTTTTTATAATCGCATTATAAGTAAGGACAACATTCATGTGCTAGACAGCAACGCGTTATTTCAGGCGTATTGCGGCCGTGATTGAAACAATAGGAGTCATTTACCGAAAAATGTCTCTCGCCGCGTTTCATCGCATTTCAACACACTCTGTTCGCCTAGTTCCGCATAATTCACGAAAATGCACCGACGCGCGTCGACGCGGCGCGTCGCCATCGCACTCGCCGTAATTGTATCCGCAGATAGATATTACCTGGAAATACAATACAACGTGTACCGCGATATTCCGGCATTCCGATTTCCGGTGGGACACGCCGTATATACATATACAGCAACGTACGTCACTGATGTCCGCCGCAACCGTGCTTCGTGCCGAACTTGGATTATGCCAACTTTTATGACCGCAATCAGCATAGCTGTTGAGATGAAACAAGGTGTATGTGATCACATACATGAAACAAACTTATTTAAGTTAGAAACACATCACATAATTGCATCGAGTAATTTTTGTCACGTTACATTATATTATTGAACGGACGCACGCGCCACACCAGATTGGATTTAGCCAATTAAGGAGGAGGGAATCTCGCAGTTGAGAAATCAAAGGACAAAACTATCTATACTTCTTTTTTACATTACTAAAACAGTACAAAGCGCACGCGCTCTGCGCGCGTTATTTATTCTTTTGCACCAAACATTTTTTATGATACCTATATGCACATAATGATCATCTACAAATATTTTTATATAAAAATATCTTTATATAAAAATTTAAGAAAGAGAAATTATATACATATATGTATATATACAGAGCGTCCTAAAATCACCGTACTTCTTCTTAATGGCAGGTTCCTTAGAACATTTCAAGACGAAAATTCTAATGCCAAAATGTCGAAGCTGCTACAGTGTTTAAACGCGGGAAAGGTTTAAAGTTTACTAGTGTGCTTGTAAAAATTTTACACACTCAGGGACGTTGCATGTCAAAACAGCTCTTCCACACTTTACTCAACTCGATAGAAATATGTATTTGAAATTATTATTTACTTTATTTCTTTGTACACTTTTTGCAAGACCGACGAATATCGGAATGACAATTTGGCAGCCTCGACATTTTGGCATTAGGATTTTTGTCTTAAAATGTTTTAAGGAACCTGCCATTAAGAGGAAGTACGGTGGTTTTAGGACATCTTGTATATATGTATATATATACATATATCCTATATATATGTATATATATAATTCTTTATATGTTTTTAACTTGTTTATTATTTTGCTGACTGCCAAGATAAACTTTTAATACTTGCCAAGTACGAACACGTGAAAAGGCAACATAATGTTGTCTATGATTAAAAACATTTTTGCAAACATCTATTTCTACTCTGTCAAGTGTCTGTCCCTGTGACTTATTAATTGTCATAGCAAAAGCTAATGTTATCAAAAACTATCTTCTTTTAACAGTGTAAAAGGATATAGTATATTTTCGTAATATTATGTTATACGGTTCAAGAAAACGATATATATCTCCTACTTTATCATTTATTAAAATTTTTTTTTAGTACTATCTGTACTTGTATAAATTGGTTCCTCAAATATATCTAATAATTTGACAACTTGTTTACCTATTAATTTCACTTAACCATTTTATTAAATTCTTCATCTTTGCACACCTAATTAGGTCACTATATATTTTTTCTATAATATTAGGCCTAACGGGTAGGTACAATATAATAATCCGGAAGCTGTATATTATCATTTAATATGTTATCTCTTATATTTAATAAAAACTTAGGAAAACCTAGTGTCCTTATATAAGAGTCTGGCAACTGAGGCGATTTTGTAATAAAATGGCGTCTGTTGTATCGTCAACGATTCGTCGTATCCACGGACTTATGCCTTAACCTAAAAATTAGAGTAATTCTATTGGTTCCGCCATTTTATTACAAAGCCAATACGCGTGAGTCCACACTCAGTTGCCAGACTCTTATATAGGGACACTAGGAAAACCCAGGTAACAGGTAAAAATTTTATTTGTGTTTCCTAGACCTATGGGTTGTAACGATGTAAACAAAATGTAAGTTACCATCGTTACTACCGTGACGTAGAACTACGTCTTTGTCGACAGTAAGTAGGGGGTAAGTAGGGGGTCAGTAGGGGGTAATATTGGGAGCAGAGATGCAACGAATGCAACGAAAACATGCAACGAATGCAACGAAAACATGTCACACTTTGAACGTTTATATCTTCGAAACTAATAATCGTAGAGTAATGATTAATACGTCATTAGATAGCTTATATAGTCCCATTTTTTCTCGTAAGTCTCAAAAGTCTTAAAATGCTTTCTTAATAAGGAAGCCAAACAATTATAAGCAAATAATTATCAACGAATGCAACGAAAACATGTCACACTTTGAACGTTTATATCTTCGAAACTAATAATTGTAGAGTAATGATTAATACGTCATTAGATAGCTTATATAGTCCCATTTTTTCTCGTAAGTCTCAAAAGTCTTAAAATGCTTCCTTAATAAGGAAGCTAAACAATTATAAGCAAATAATTATGCTCAAGTCTCAACCACTTTCAATTTTGGCAATTTAATATTAATTATTAGCAACTTTTCTAATTCCATTATATTCTTCAATCTTTTCTACCTCTATTTCATATACAATGCTTTAAGATTTGGTTGATTAGACTCAGCTTTATTAGGCTTTTATGTATATACGTATTCCTCGCAAATTCTAACGTATGTAATTCAAGGAATAATCAACCAAATTTTAAAGAGTTATATATGAAATAGGGGTAGAAAATACTGAAAATATAATACAATTATAAAAAAAAATTGCCAATATAATCAGGGAGCAAGTTTTAGATAAAAATTTAGAAATGCCTAAAAAATTAAGGGAAAATTACTATATATATATATATATATATATATATATGTGTGTGTGTATATGTACTAATATGTGTATATATTCAAACGTATCGATCTTTGTAAACTGATTTTCTTAAAACCGATGCCAAAATTTTTTATAGGGGGATAGTTTTTCTTTGCTTATATATAACTTAAAAACTAATCAACCAAATTTTAAAGAATTGTATATGAAAAAAAATGCCAATATAATAAATATAAGCAAAAAAAAAAAATTCTACTCGAGTTTACACTATTGTCATTTTCGCTTTTCCGATATTTTACTTACCGATCAGCGACTTCATCCCTTAGTTTTCCCGGGCGTTTTTTCGGGAATTTCGAGATTGCTCGCTCGCGATGTACACAGAACCTCGATATTTCACTTAAAAAAAGCCCTGAAAAATCGGTAATCGGTAAGTGAAGTTCTCGAAAAAATGCCGCGGGAAAACCAAGGAATAAAATCGGTAATCAGTAAGTGAAATATCGAGGTTCTATGTACATTGCGAGTAAGCAATCTCAAAATTCCCAAAAAAAACGCCCGGGAAAACCAAGGGATAAAATCGCTAATCGGTATCGAGGTTCCGTAGTAGCCTATGTTTTGCGGAAAACAACGAATTACGTTACATGCGAGCGAGCAATCTCGAAATTCCCGAAAAAACACGCGGAAAAACCAAGGGATAAAATCGGTAATCGGTAAGTGAAATATCGAGGTTCTATGTACATCGCGAATAAGCAATCTCGAAATTACCGATGAAACGCCCGGAAAAACCAAGGGATAAAATCGCTGATCGGTATCGAGATTCCGCAATAGTCTGTTTTGCGCAAGGATGTAAAGAGTAACTATGCAAAAGTTTGTCCAGATCGGTCGAATAGTTTAAGAGTGTATAAAGAACAGACATATACAGACATACATATAGACATTCTATTTTATATATATATAGATTGGCAACTTTTCTAATTCCATTATATTCTTCAGTCTTTTCTACTCCTACTTCATATACAATGCTTTAAGATTTGGTTGATTAGACTCAGCTATATTAGGCTTTTATGTATATACGTATTCCTCGCAAATTTTTTTACTTCGCTTATAAAGTTTCTTTATGAGGAAGCCAATCTATTATATGCTAATATTTTTGAAAAATTTCTCTTAAAGGAAATTGTATAAGCAAAAAAAAATAATCAGGAAGCAAGTTTTGGATAAAATTTTAGAAATGCCGTAAAAATCTAAAAATCAAGGGAAAATTATTATATACATGTGTGTATATATATGTGTATATGTACTTATATGTGTATATATTCAAACGTATCGCTCTTTGATTGCCATCTCATAAATGTTTATATCTATAAGTTGCTGGTTTCACATATTATATGTCAATTTGATAATCTGTCGATATATACGATACGTACTTACCGTTGGACTAAAAACATTAATAAATAAATATTATCTAATATATACACATGTATTAAAATTTATATCTAAATATTGTACGTAAAAAAGTGGAAGAATATACTATAGTTATAGAATTTACGGAAATTGTACAAAAATCGTAAGTGTAAACGTTAATTAATTAATTAAAATAATTTTGAAAAATAATATTAAAAGCATTATATAAATGATAAAAATTAGTGTACTTTTTAGGATTATAAATAAATTAACGTAAAAAAAGGAATAAGAGATTGTGATAGTAAGAGAAACGAAGAAACCTCGGAGGAAACGGAGTGCAAATCAAAAAGTGTGCAAATTGGAAATAAGGGAGACCGAGGCTGGAAGTCATACGGGACTAGTTGTCACAAAGCTTATATTTCACTTAATAGATTGAATAACATATTCTTCTCTATAGTGTAGTCCCCCTATCGTGTTAGTCGGGTGTACGAAATAGCTCGTTGTAAAAACATCGCATGTGATATTTATAATACAAGCACTTTTTAAAAATTTCTTTAAAAATTGGACGTAAATTTTGATGTATACAAACGTATTGGTGAGCAAATTTTTCTGACCTTTATTTTTATTTTGGAATTACTAATCCTAATTTTTTCTTTAGTCATAAGAAATATTATAGTCTTAGGTAATTTTTTATGTATTTAGTTAACTATTTAGTTTTATTGCAACATAGTGTATAAATATAATCTTCTTTATACAAAATGACCATATATTCGGAATAAGTTGCCTCAAATACATTGTAACGTATCTCGTCAGATGTAAAAAAACGTTTCTAAAAGTGGGTATTACAAAAGTTCATGTGAACTATTATTCTGGAATTTAATCTAAGTTGATTTATTAAATATATGAAATAGGGGTAGAAAAGACTGAAGAATATAATTAAAAAAAATTGCCAATATAATTAAAAAAAAAAGTAGGCAAATTAGAAACTTGCACATTGCTTCTTTTAGATAAAATTTAGAAATGCCACGAAAATCAAGGGAAAATTACTATAAAAACCGACGAAAGTTAAAGGAACAGTTAGAGAAAAACAAGAGTAATTTGAAAAGGCCCGCAAAGTCATCAACCGACAGGTCAAGGGAATGTAGGAAACGTCAAGAGTCCACGCGCCAGGATGCGTTTCAAACGAGGTCGAGTCTTGAGCCACAACCTTCCACTTCAAATGCGCAAATTGATCCTGAACAGCAAGAACAGATGGAGATTGATGTCATACGAAAGTTAAAGGAACAGTTAGAGAAAAACAAGAGTAATTCGAAAAGGCCCGCAAAGTCATCAACCGAAAGGTCAAGGGAATGTAGGAAACGTCAAAAGTCCACGCGCCAGGATGCGTTTCAAACGAGGTCGAGTCTTGAGCCACAACCTTCCACGTCAAATGCGCAAATTGATCCTGAACAGCGGCCCGCAAAGTCATCAACCGAAAGGTCAAGGGAATGTAGGAAACGTCAAAAGTCCACGCGCCAGGATGCGTTTCAAACGAGGTCGAGTCTTGAGCCACAACCTTCCACTTTAAATGCGCAAATTGATCCTGAACAGCAAGAACAGATGGAGATTGATGTCATACGAAAGTTAAAGAAACAGTTAGAGAAGAACAAGAGTAATTCGAAAAAGCCCGCAAAGTCATCAACCAAAATGTCAAGCGAATGTAGGAAACGTCAAAAGTCCACGCGCCAGGATGCGTTTCAAACGAGGTCGAGTCTTGAGCCACAACCTTCCACTTCAAATGCGCAAATTGATCCTGAACAGCGGCCCGCAAAGTCATTAACCGAAAGGTCAAGGGAATGTAGGAAACGTCAAAAGTCCACGCGCCAGGATGCGTTTCAAACGAGGTCGAGTCTTGAGCCACAACCTTCCACTTTAAATGCGCAAATTGATCCTGAACAGCAAGAACAGATGGATAATCAATGTATTACGTCTCAAACCTTTACAACGCCGTTGCATTCTGAACCTAGAAAAGAACAAAATCAACAACTAGAAGAGTATATTAGGCCCGAGACGTATCGCCAAATTTATAACAAGGCAACTAAAGAATTTGAAAAATTGTTTTTGGAGAACGATTTCGGACATGTGTGTGATGTGTGTGACCGGATATGGTATAAACAAGATTTATTTAAAATCGAACAGAGACATATATACATTCTAGAACAAGAGTTCTCCGAAGAGCGTGATCGTGTCAAAGACTTTCAAATATGTTCCTCATGTAGACAATCAGTGTCACATGGTAAAATTCCTTTGCTGAGTAAATCGAATGGTTACAAATATCCAGACCATCCGCCGAATTTGCCGCCGTTAGATCCCATTACTGAACGTCTTATATCTCCACGACTTCCGTTTTTGCAAATACGCCGTTTACGACACGAAACTGGTACCTACAAGATAATAGGACAGGTTATAAACGTTTCGGTCGAGGTCGAGAACATGGTTAAACAGTTACCTAGACAACTTGACGACGATTACACATTCAATGTTAATATCAAGAAACATATTATACATAAATCATCGTATTTGAGTGGGCAAGTGAAGAAGCGAGTTGTGAAGGAATGGCTTTGTTACATGGTGACAACACCTTTATATAAACATTACAAAATCCATTATAACGAGCGAGATGTGAACAATATCGACGATGGACAGCAACCTAGTACGAGTAGAGCGAGTGACAGCGAGGCCGATAACCACGCATTAGAGACAATCGACAATGACAATGACAATGACAATGAACCGTTGTTGGGATAACAACACACAATGCTTTGGAATGAAAGTAAATATTTAGACATTGCACCCGGTCAAAACAAACAGCCTTTGAGCGTTGTTTATGACACGTATGCAGAAGAATTATCATTTCCCGCTATATACTACGGTCATCCAAGAATCTATAAAGAGGGCACCAGAGCTACACCGTTCAGCATGGCCACTAGCGAGATTAGACGGAGAGACAGACGCGGGGTGACTCCACAGCATATCCTTTATATGGCTGTTAAGATCATGCGATTGAAAGTAAGCGAGGGACTTTATTCAACTTTCAAAGTTCACGCTACTGCAGAGAACATTACTCGACGCATAATAGAAGATAAAACGTTCATCGATGAGTGCGTTGAAACCAATCTCGCCTTTCTAAAGTCCATACCTAACTCGATGCAATATTGGAATACACGGAAGAAAGATTTGTTTGCTATGATTAGACAACTCGGCAAACCTTCGATGTTTATGACCATAAGTGCGAACGAGATACGCTGGCCTGTCCTTCTTAAAATACTGTACAGATTAAGTAGAGAAGGTAATGGTGCAGAGCTTACCGACCCAATAAACGAATTACGAGCGTTACAGCGGGCTAGTCTCGTAAACGAAGATCCTGTAACATGTTGCATATATTTCAACAAAATTGTCAACGTAATTATGCGCATCATATCAGCCAAAAAGCCATACAATCCCTTTGGAAAGTATCGTGTTGTGGACTTCTTTAAACGCATTGAGTTTCAACACAGGGGCAGCCCACACGCTCACATCTTGTTATGGCTAGAGAACGATCCCAAAGAAGCTATAACAGAGAATATGCCCGAAACCATACAACTCATTACTGATTTGTGCTCCGTGTCAGCCACAGATTTGCCAGATACTTATGCCAATCAAGTGCACAACCACACGTTCACTTGTTACAAGAAGAACAACGATAAGTGTCGCTTCAATATACCCTACTGGCCTATGGATCGAACTCGCGTCTTGCTACCCATCACTAAAGATGATAGTCGCAGAAATACGTTGAAAAAGCGAGCCGACAAATTACATCACAAGCTCACTGAGAAATCTTACAACACACTAGATGAGTTTCTTATTGATAACAATATGACAATGAAGTACTACCTGGATGTGATCCGAGCTTTATTACGCAGAGCAACGGTTTTTTACAAAAGAAACATGAACGAATTGTGGACAGACACTTTCAATCCATGGATAGCTAACGTGCTCTACTCCAACATGGACTTGCAGTTCATTATCGACGAATACTCGTGCGCAGCGTACGTTGTTGAGTATGTGAACAAGAGCAACCGTGGAATAAGCAATTTGCATAGCCAACTTATTGAATTACAGAAAGAACATCCCGATCAAAATTTTACTGGATTAATGAAAAAAGTGTGTATTAACATGTTGAACACAATGGAGATGTCTTGCCAGGAGGAAGCTTGGTTCTTGTTGAGACAACCAATGTCTGAAGCGAGTAGACAAGTGATCTTCGTGCCCACCATGTGGGCAAACGAACGCGTTAAATCACACAAGAAGAAGCGACAGATGGATATGGAACAGATAGACGACGACTCGACAGACGTCTGGACTTTGAATGTGTTACAAAAGTACGAACAACGACCGAGACAGTTGGAGGATGTTTGTTTGGCAGATTTTGCAGCGTGGTATAAAATGATACACAAGACAGATTATAGAATGCGACAACATGCATGCATCCTGCGTTACAGCAATTACGACATGGCCGATAAACTGTCGGAATACAAGCGAGAGATGGTTACGTTGTTTGTGCCATTCAGATGTGAACTCATTGAAATTACTGACCATATGAAGTATCTACAGTTGTTCGACGAACACCGTGAAACCATTATGAGAAAGTTAGGAGAATATCAAAGGATTGACATCGATAAACATCTCGAGGAATATAATAGACTGTGTGAAGATATACAGAAGGATCGTGATGAGCTTGACGCAAGACAAGAGCGTGTCGTACAAACGATGGCCACCACTGACGTCAATAACGATGACATTAACAGTATTAACGTGGGGACTTTGACGGCCGTGGTGCGACAGCGGACCAACGTTATGACCGCAGAAGAGTTTTGTGAGAAGATGCGCATGACCAACCCAGAACAACGAGATTTCCTACTAACGTTGATGAATGCATTGGTAAACGGAGATAGAACCGTGCAAGTGTTTTTTACTGGTGTCGCAGGGAGTGGCAAAACGTTCACTTTAAACTTGGCAAAAGAAGTGACAAATAGATTTGCTCAAACACACACCACAAAAACCAATGCATACGTGGCATGTGCTTCAACAGGTAAAGCAGCTGTGGCCATAGGAGGCACGACTGTTCATTCTGCCTTTAGGATAGCAATATCAAGACGAGCTAATGCAGGAATTTCTAGAGAGACCATACAGACGTATCGCAACGCATTTGCTGGTGTCAGAGTTGTGTTCATTGACGAAGTTAGCATGATAGGCGCCGACATACTAGACAAGATACACAGTAGAATGGGCGACATCACGGGCAACTTTGACGATCCATTCGGCGGAATGAATGTCATCTTTTGTGGTGATCTTAGACAACTTCCACCCGTAAACGCTAGAGCCATCTTCAAACCGCTGAGAGACTCTATCACCGGCGCTGTCCTTTGGCAATCGCTCAATTTCTATGCTTTGACTCGAGTGATGAGACAGAGCGATGTAGTGTTCTCTACCATACTCACCAAGATCGGTAACGGAGAAGCATTAACGGACGACGAGAACAATTTGTTGGAGAGCCGTTTCAGAACTGTAGAGTGGTGTAACAAGCATGTCCCTGGTGCCATACGCCTCTATCATCGCAATTGTGAAAGTTGAGAAATACAACGTAGAAGCAATAGACTCGATGTATACCAGCGAATGCAATGATATAATTCAGGGCTATTGCAGTGACGAAGAGCTGGTTAGTGCAAAAACAAAGCTGTACAAATTGAGTGTCACCGAATGCGGTGGTTTACCGTACATGTTGAAACTGTGCGTAAGCAGGCCGTTCATGGTGAATTGTAACATTGACGTCGAAGATGGGCTAGTAAATGGGGCCATTGGCGAAGTGAAATATTTGGAGTACGACGAAGAAGACGAAACAAAGCTCAAGCGAGTGTGGCTACAGTTCGAAAACAATAACATAGGAACCAAGTTGAGATTAAAATCTAAACCATTGATTGCCAGCAGATCAGGAGTGTTGTCTAAAGAGTGGACTCCAATAACAAAGAGACATGTAACCATTTCCATCACTTCTAAAATTAAGTGTAAACGAATTCAATTTCCGTTGTCACCGGCATGCGCCTTGACCATCCATAAATCACAAGGAGGCACGTTCAACGAAATCGTATTCAACTATCACAAGAGTCAAGACCAACAGCTCGTGTATGTAGCTCTATCACGAGTTACATCTATCAACGGCTTGTATCTGACTAACGATACTGACGATTACAAATTCTATCACTCCAAAGGCACCAACTCGCCAAAGATAATAGAGCTAAGGAACGAATTGCAACGTTTGCGCAATTACAAACTCAAAACTGTGTGTGATGAAGGCAAACAATCTTCTGTCTAATGCTAACAATTCGATAATGAGCTTCAATGTTCAGAGTCTAAGAACACACAGTGCTGACTTAGAGAGTGACACTATTTTACAGACAATAGAGTTGCTAGCTTTGAACGAAACCTGGCTGAACGACGACGAACGAGTGAACATCGAAGGTTTCAAATGGATAACCCAGTACAAACGTAAAGATGTGAGAGCAGGCGGTGTCGCCATATACGAAAAGAACGTAGCCAACACGATGGCGACGCATCACATACTGATGAAAGTGGATGGCGAAAAACATATACAATTTGCTGCTGCAGACAAATACGGAGACATATGCGCAGCGGAGGCGATAATTGGCAATAAGAAATGTTTATTGGTGTCCGTTTACATAAATCCAAACACCTCAAGAGAGAACATAGAATTATTTATTTCTAGAAATTTAATTGCTTACAGCCCTAACGTTGGTAAAATAAGTTCAATATTGGAAAAGAAAGGTTACAACGATATACCAATCATATTAACTGGGGATTTCAATTTGGACGTATTGAGATGTGAAAACGAACAGTTCATAGAGTTTATGGACAATGATTTTGGCTTACATCTCTCATCAGACAAATCACCTACAACACTGGGAGGATCCTGCATTGACATGGTGTTCACGAGACACGTTGACAACCTACGTTGTTATAGATACATCTCTTACTTCTCCTATCACAAACCAATACTTGCAATAATTACTAAAAACAATGATACCATGCCTTTTACTTCTAATAACATTAATTTAGAATCAGCATAAATTATTATCAATTGGAAACAATATAAAACATGGCTGAATGAAAAAGAGGAGATGAATATCAAGAGATTTAAAAGGATAATACAGTACAAACGTAGATGTGAGAGCAGGAGGTGTTAGAAAGCACGAGGGCGACATTCTATATTCTAAAAACGGTAAATATGCAGAATAGTGGCCTCCTCACCGATTTCGTTGAACTTAGACTTAATCGACGCGTTTTTGCGTGAAACGAAAGAATCTGGCAGAAAAAAGTGTCGCTCTGCCTCGCAAAGCGAGATATTAACGGTTAAAGTTGACGACTATCAGGTTATGAAACCTGTCATACCGACGCGATGTAGCGACTGGTAGCGACCACGAACATGTCCTACGGCCACATGCGCATGCTCCGTAGCCGCACGCGTATGCAAAAGTGCGCGAATTGAAAACCTATGTATACTTATAATGCATATTGCTTGACTTTCGATGATGAATATGTCGCAGCCACATGGTGTACACACACACACACACACACACACACACACACACACACACACGCGCGCGCGCGCGCGCGCGCGCGCGCGCGCGCACACGCACACGCACACACACACACACACACACACACACGGGGGTGCAAGGGGAGCCTTCGCCCCCCCCCCTTCCGCACCCCCTCCGCCGGTAGGCAGGGTGGACCTCGCTTTACAACTTACAATTAGCATAGGTTAGTGACGCGCTTTACAAGTATTTGCTTTGTATGTGCTTCAACTTACAAAGCGCATACTTATAAAGCGCGTCACTAACCTATAGGTTAGTGGCGCGCTTTACAAGTATGTGCTTTGTATGTGCTTCAACTTACAAAGCGCATACTTGTAAAGCGCGTCACTAACTTATGCTAACAAGGGGAGGGCGCGAGGGCCGGGAAACGGATTTTAATGAGACGTATTCCTGTGGTAGTCCTTCACTAACAGTGAAACATAGTAAAGCGCTAGCGCGCAACTCTCAAGCGTTTTCGAGAAAAAAATTTTTGAAAATCTTGCGACGCTAGTCTACCGGTTCGCTAGCGCACAGTTTCAACGAGCAGCGCAGTCCCGCAGCTAAGGCGCGTGGCTGCTACGCCGCCGGCCCGGGTTCGATTCCCGTTGCTTCTGCAAATCTTTTTTTTTTTTCATTTTTTTTTATTTGCATTAATAATAAAAACGTTTAATTAAAACAAAATAAATAAATTTAATAATTTTAACAAAAAAAAAAAAAATAAACAGAAATGCTTACCTTGCCTGTACAAAAAAATTTTAATACACAGTAATTAATAATTATTTATCGCTGCTTCAAATGTATATTTATAAACAAAGGACAATTTGATTATTTTTAAGTTGGAGCACTTTTGAAACGAGATGAGAATTTTTTGTCAGTCTTATTTCGAATAAAGAACGTATCTTTCTTTCTTGAACGCTCTCTACCTGGTGTGGTAAGTCCCCCTCCAAACTATATCCCTTTGTGACGTAAGCTACGACCGCTTGGCCAATAACGCTTGGAAAGCAAAACTGTAGCGTCTGTAAAGAAATTTCTTTTATAAAATGTTCCTGGTGTATGATACATCTTTGTTTTAAATGTTTTTACGATAATTATCATGCAGGACATTGTGAACGATATCCGCAGGGCATCGAAAGTGAGAACGAATAAGTTATTAAAAACCTTGTAGAACAAAAAAATATATTTTTATATAATATCAGTATATGTATATGTATATTTCTTTATATTCTTGTACATTGATTAAACAGTAAAAGAAATAGTTCATTATGTTTTATTATTTCAACAGTGCTCCAACTTAAAAATAATCAAATTGTCCTTTGTTTATAAATATACATTTGAAGCAGCGATAAATAATTATTAATTACTGTGTATTAAAATTTTTTTGTACAGGCAAGGTAAGCATTTCCGTTTATTTTTTTTTTTGTTAAAATTATTAAATTTATTTATTTTGTTTTAATTAAACGTTTTTATTATTAATGCAAATAAAAAAAAATGAAAAAAAAAAAAAAGATTTGCAGAAGCAACGGGAATCGAACCCGGGCCGGCGGCGTAGCAGCCACGCGCCTTAGCTGCGGGACTGCGCTGCTCGTTGAAACTGTGCGCTAGCGAACCGGTAGACTAGCGTCGCAAGATTTTCAAAAATTTTTTTCTCGAAAACGCTTGAGAGTTGCGCGCTAGCGCTTTACTATGTTTCACTGTTAGTGAAGGACTACCACAGGAATACGTCTCATTAAAATCCGTTTCCCGGCCCTCGCGCCCTCCCCTTGTAAGTTGTAAAGCGAGGTCCACCCTGCTTATCGGCGGAGGGGTGCGGGAGGGGGGGGCCGAAGGCCCACTTTTGCACCCCCTCCCGCGTGTGTATGTGTGTGTGTACACCATGTGACTGCGACATATTCATCATCAAAAGTCAAGCAATATGCATTATAAGTATACATAGGTTTTAAATTCGCGCACTTTTGCATGCGCGTGCGGCCACGGAGCATGCGCATGTGGCCACAGAGCTAACAGAGCATGCGCAAGTGGCCGAGGGGCATGGCTACATCTCGTCGGTATGACAGGTCTCATAACCTGATAGTCGTCAACTTTAACTGTTAATATCTCGCTTCGCGGGGCAGAGCGACACTTTTTTCTGCCAGATTCTTTCGTTTCACGCAAAAACGCGTCGATTAAGCCTAAGTTCAACGAAATCGGTGAGGAGGCCACTATTCTGCATATTTACCCTAAAAACAATAGGAGACGAATATGAAAAACAATTGGAAGTTGTAGACAAATACGGTGATATGATAGGACGAGCGAAGAGGTCGGACGAGCAACGGGCGAGAAAAAGGGCTCGGGCAGGCACCCCAGAGCCTCCCGCAGAAACGACGTTGCAGGCCGCGCAACAAGAGTTACGCCAGCTGCGAGAGGAGCAAGCGCGGAAGGAAGCGAAGTTCGCAGCGACGTTGCTACGGCAGGAAGAGGAGCTCCTGCGTCTTAACCAGCTAAGTCCTTCTGGGTTAAGAGCTATTGGAGACTTTTGGGGTCGCGAGTCGCGAACGTGGGGGATAGAGGTCCTTGCACTGATTTGGGCTATAAGCTTGAGCTTATATTCAAACGGCGATATATTCGATGGGACAGTATCGCTGCAAAAATTCTTCTCGCAATTCAATTTAATCGCGCGTGCGAATCGCTAGGGGGACGCAACTGTGACGTACGTTGGCCTCTTGCTTACGGGGAAAGGTGCGTTCAATTTTAGTATCAATAGAGGACGTCGAAGAGCTCGCGGAATTAAAAGAAATAAAATTGCGTTTTGGAGAGGGAAAAAATGTCGCAAAATTTTAAGAAAAATTCTGAAAAGGGTAGAATGTTAGGAATAAATTAAGATTGAGTTGTTCCTTGTTACTGCGTGTTGTGTTTTGTTCTTCCTCAGAGGTAAGTCTACGGATGTGGAGAAGATCTCACCTACCGCTTCGCAAATCACCTGTAAAATCTCTTCGAGGGAGAACCTTTTATTTTAAAAAAGAAGACCGCCTTGCCCACGGTTTTTGACCCGTGGTTTTTCCGTGGGCCATAGGGCAAATGCCGGGCGGGGACTTGGGGAGCCCTGCAGGGCGCTGGGTCCACGGGAAGCTTCCCCCCCCCTTGTCCGAAGATTAAAAACGACGACCGGACGACGGTCGAGAAGGACGACGACTTCGCGTTCGGACCCTGAGGCGGAGCCCCTGCGAGGGAGAAGCTGGAACCGACCTGATGCCCTGGAGTCTGCGCCGAAGAAGAGCCGTGTTTCCTGAAAACTGCCCTCCAGGATTGTCGGGACGACAATCTTGAAGAAGGGGGGCAGTGTTGCGCCCGCGCTGAGACACCCGTTGCACGAGCTGTAGTCGAAGATCGTCGCTTGACAACCGGCTTGTTTTCGATGGTCGATCTTCAGATTTTGAGCTGAGCTTGACAGCCGACGTTTCGCGAGCCGAGCTGTATCTTGCTAATAAATTAGTTCTTTACCTAATACGAGTCCGTTTCATTTTGCGAGACCGGGAGTGCGCGTGTGCCTGCGCGAGTGCGAGTGAGAGCGAGACGGGCGCTTCCGTGCGGCAAGCGCAACAATACGTAACAAAGAAATACAACTTCGTTCTTTTAAAGTACTCTCAAAGTTATGTAATACATATCGTCTACATAACTATGAAATATAACATTGTTCTTTTTATGTGCTTCCTAAATTATATAACAGTTACGAATTGGTTTGCTGGGAAGGTAATTGCTTCGGCAAGAATTAGAAGATTGTCGCTTTTAGAGGGGCATAACGAAGATTTTCCCCTCCAACACAATTAAAAAAAAATTATTTTTGCTTACATAAAACTTAAGTACGAATCAACTAAAATTTAAAGAATTACATATAAAAAAAATTTCGATATAATAAATATAAGCAAAAAAAATCAAATGGGCACAGTAACAATTACTGTGCCGCAATCAACAACGTAGAACTACGTCAACTGACACTACTTAATGTTGAAGTATAATCAAATGGGCACAGTAACAATTACGTAGGGCTACGTTTTCGGCAAACTGGACAGACGTAGCCCTACGTCAACTGTCCTTCGCTGTATACTTTAACATTAATTAGTGACAGTTGACGTAGTTCTACGTTGTTGATTGCGGCACAGTAATTACGAATCAACTAAAATTTAAAGAATTACATTTGAAAAAAATTCCGACATAATAAATATAAGCAAAATAGGGGTAGAAAAGACTGAAAAATATAATAGAATTACAAAAAAATTGCCAATATAATAAAAAATCAAATGGGCACAGTAACAATTACTGTGCCGCAATCAACAACGTAGAACTACGTCAACTGTCACTAATTAATGTTAAAGTATACAGCGAAGGACAGTTGACGTAGGGCTACGTCTGTCCAGTTTGCCGAAAACGTAGCCCTACGTAATTGTTACTGTGCCCATTTGATTATACTTCAACATTAAGTAGTGTCAGTTGACGTAGTTCTACGTTGTTGATTTTTTCTAAAATTGAAAAAAATTAAAATTTTAGGGAGTGATCGTTTAAAATGAGACAACCTGTATATATACTTATTAAAAAATACAACAAATGTAACATGAAAATTGATGAAGAAGTATATTATCGATTTATAAGGAGGATACTTTCGCCAACGGTCAAATCACGGCCTAGCATACAAGTTCTCGTCCGATCACTTAAGTCAAGCGACGTTGAGCGCGGTTAGTACTTAAATGGGTGACCGTTTGGGAACACCGCGTACTGTTGGCTCTTTTTTTTTTTAATTTATTTATTTTATGTGCCTGAAAAATTTATTTATTATATATCGTAGTTATACTTACCCTTATAGAAATGTAATACTGTAAGTGATTAATCACTAGCCAAAAAATCACACAGTATATATTCCATTTCAATAAGGGTACATTGTCTATTATATAAAATTAATTATATAATTGAATGTAGGTATTATTATTTTAGTTAACTAGACACGCGCTACGCGCTATTAACCCCTTAATAAAACTGTCAAAATGACAGCCATTCATGAAGTAAGCGCAGCGAGAGAAGCAATCGGCATCGCGTAAAAGAGCCAACAATACCTACACTTCGAGACTTTCGAGAGAATTACGATACATTCGAGTATCGATTTAACATGCCTTTTTAAGAAAAGAATTAAATTAACATGTTAAAATCATATAGGTATCTCTTTTTATTCTTTTTCTCATGTAATTAGCTGCATTTTGATTAATGCTTTTTTTCTTAATGAGCTTCTGTCAAATCTTAATTATTATTTGAAAAAAAATCAGTTTTTGCAACTATAATTGCTAGTAACTTTTGATAAAAATTATTATAACAATTATAATTTATTCACTTCCGGGAAAAATGGAAAATTGATTTAGTATTTTCCAAGAAAACAATACATGATGGTTAAAACATAATTCCAAAAGGAACACTTCTAAAGGTTTGGCATTATAACTTCACATTTCTTGATAATAATTTATTCTCTTTTTTTTTATTTAAAATCAAAGCACAAGTAGAAAATGTTATCAAATGACAAATAAAAATTTTAAACAGGTCTTTCTAGTTATTTCTTGATTACCCGCTTCTAACCACTCAGACTGCGAGAGAATTGTATTCAATCTCTTTCTTTAGACATTTAGTCGTATCAAAAAATCATATATAAATCAAGATACTTAGGAAAGAATCTGCTTTTTAAAAACCGTTTTTTTTTTTTTGTTATTTTGATCATTTTCAAGTTCTTATTCTTTCCGTTCAGGAAACTAAAACGGGAAAGAAGCTGAGTGCGATGCAACAAAATGTAATACTTGTTTAATTCATTCCGCCTTAAGAATCAGAACTCAAAGCGAGAAGGCTAAAAACTTGAGACATTTGAGACATTTTAGGTTCCTTACGGACACTATCAATTTAGTTGAATGAAAATTACAAATAAAGATACCCTACTAAATTTTTGACGTGGTTGCATTTATTGTACATAGATTGTTTTTGATTCGGATCAACGACACTTTCAACTCTTTGTTAAAGAAAACAGCTAGTAAGTTATGATTAAATAATATATAAAGTTTATTATTATATAATATAGAAAAGATAAAGATACGTTTTTATTACATGATTTCTATCAATCGACAAGGTAGAAAAAGGTATGTAAGTGAATATTATTAACTTCATGAGTAGGGTGATTAAGAAATATAAATCTCATAGATAAATAAAATGAAAAAAAAACAAAAAATTATTTGTAAAAACAAATAAACATAAGCCAAATAGCATATTATCAGTTAAAGACTATATTAAAGTTAGAAACATATAACCAATCAGTCAGTAAGTATAAAAGAAAGGTCATGAATATTGAGAACATTACCTTGAAAGTTGTAACAATAGAATGTATAATTTGTGATTAATGATAGAAAGAAGTACATAACTCGTTTTTCATTTGGAGGCGAGAATGTGTTAAGTTGGATGATAGAAAAGTCGATAGAATCTTCAAAAGATGCTGTAAAATGTCATGTATTCGCTTCGTGCATAAAAACACGTGGCGCCGCGTGACGGTTAAATGTAATACTTAGACTGAAACAATTTATGAAACGTGTATAAAGAGAATTAAAACAAAATCTTTTTTAATGCACTATAATAACTATACAATCTAAATATCGCAAGTACCTATTATAATTTTGTGTAATTATTAATATTATAATTTTTATGTCAAAAAATATGTTAAATATTGACCTGTAAACTGAGAAAAATATTATTTTAACCAATAACAATTTTTTGTATTTTTCTTTTTAGAGACTAATAAAGTGTTTAAAATGAATATAATTTTGAGAACAGGGTTTAAAGAGATTACTTATTCAATTGATATTCACCCTTAAGCCATTATAAAAGGGAAAAAATTAGTTGTATCTCATGTGATCTCATGTTAAAAGAGTCGAAGACAGATATACAAATGACACTGGTATTTTGATAACACGTAGTGATGTACGTCAAACTTCTGTCACTTTACACCCCTACAGAGTTAGTTTGGAGGTAAATATTGATGTTTAATAACTTAATTTATATTTTTTATAACTGATTGTTTTTTAGTTGGATAATAATCGTCATGTACTTCATATTTCTTGTAATTGTGTGTCAAGTGCAGGAAAGAAATGCAAACATATTTATGCTTTAATATGGTACGTAAACTCTGATAGAAGTGCAACAAAAACATCTATACATCAAAAATGGAGAAAACATTCAGATTATTAATTAGGTAAAGATATGTACTCCAAGCCACTAGTAAGTTTCCAAAGAACAAGAAAAATCTGTATTACAAGGAAAAAGCAATAATTCCTTTCAATCTTCAGATATCAGATATAAAAAGTGATTGTGCATTGTTAAGAATTTTACAGGCAAGTAATATAACAAAAATTCAAACTATTGTGAAACAAATTATAATAATTATTTTGGACAATGTTATAAAAAAATTTAATGATAAGCAAATAACAGAAATAATTTTAAAATTAATAAATTTATCTAAACATAATATAATTTACTATGGCACAACAAACATTGTGATAGATGTTAATTTAAATAACTTTTATAATATAAATGTGAGACTTACGGATGATCAAATATTAAATTTGTGCATAAGAACCAAAGATCAAAGTGAATGCAAAAAATGGTTTGATGCAAGATGTGCAAGAATCAGTACGAGTACTAAAGCACACAGTATAAAATGTAACAAAAAAAAAGATAAAAATAAATTAGCGATCAAGCTTCTTAAACCTTAAGATTTGAAAGTAGTTTCTTTAGAATATGAAAAGAAAAATGAAAAAAGAGCTATATGTAATTATATTAATAAATAAAATAAAAATGTTCAAATAGTAGGTGTATTTGTAAATCCACTTCAACCATGGCTTTGTGCAAGTGTTGATGGCATTGTGATTGATGCGAATAATTTAAAAATTTTAGAAATAAAATGTCCTTTATCTTGTGGTAATAAGCCAATTTTTGATACAACAAAAAATACTTTTAATGTATCTTATTTATACTTAGATGAAAATAATATAATAAAGCTTAAAGCTTCTCATTCGTACTACACTTAATGTCAGATTCTTTATGTGGATAATGTACATTAGATGTTGGAAAACAGTAAAATAATTTATTTGGAGTATCACAAGAATTATTTTTACAATTTACTACGCAACAATATAATTTTGCTTTTTTTTTTAATTGTTTATTTTCCATTTTTTGAATTTATTAAAAGGTTAGCGTGTTTCAGTCCAACTTCCCAAACTGATCGCTATGAGCGCCTAAGTCGTTTCGCGAATCCCCTCCACGTTCATGCACGAAGCGAATATGGTCCAATTAATAACATCCAATTGTATTTGCAGCGTAATTGAACGGATAAAGAGATAACTACACATAATGCGACATCGTCTTGCAAGCATGAAAAAACGGAGGTTTTTTTTTACTTTAAATTTCAATATCTTGGCACAAAATCGGCGTAGGAAGCAAAAATTTCTTTTTTACTTGAAAGGGCAAATTACGTACTTTAAGATGATATTAACGACGATATTCGTCAATTTTTTTATCAAGTTCTAAAAAACAGCAAATTTCAAGATTTTGGATGACTCAAACACGTCTTTGTTCAAAGCTGATCACGCCTCTGAGTATTCAGTTGAATAAAAATTGAAAAATGCATCTTATAATAGAAACTTTGCCCTTTAAAACCCATTTTTTACTTTTCTTTACGTTAATTGTTCGCTGTAGTTATAATTTAAAAACGGGCAAAAATGGAACAAGAAAAAGTGATTTCCTAATATTTTTGAGTAGTATATATAGTGTATGAAGTTAGCATATCAATTGTCAGCATATCAAAAAAAAAGTGGAGTTTTCTTTGCATACAACCGAGTTCTATAGTTCCTGATAAATTTTAACAATAGTTCTGGTCATTTAACATAAATAAACGGAAGTTGAGAAATAATATGCTAACTTCCTGCGAAGTCAGCATATTATATCACTTTTTCGAAATTTACTCCAATAAATTTTATAGTTTTCGACGAGTTCTATAGTTCTTATGTAACATAGTTTTGACCGCAGGATACCTTTAAATAATTATTAACAATTATTATCAGCATATCACTCATACTATTGTGATATGCTATGCTTCTACGATAAGTTCTCGGTTTGTTCAAGGATTTAAACAATTGTTCTGGACCCCCTGGTGAGAGTTCCGTATAGTTCTGACCACCGGCTACCTCTAAATAATTATTAACAATTATTATCAGCATATCACTCATACTACAGTAATATGCTATGCTTTTACGATAAGTTTTCGGTTCAATTTTAAAGAATAAATATCATTATGAAAAGTTTGCGCAAAATTTATTTGTTTAATGCTAAAATTACGGTTATAAAACAAAACAAAACGAGAACTTATCGTAGAAGCATAGCATATCACTATAGTATGAGTGATATGCTGATAATAATTGTTAATAATTATTTAGAGGTGGCCGGTGGTCAGAACTATGTTATAGAACTATAGAACTCGTCGAGAACTATAAAATCCATTGGAGTAAATTTCGAGAAAATGATATAATATAGGGGAGACCGGGGCTAACTCACGATTTTTTCAAAGGCAATTTTCAACAACTAATTAAAATTTTCAAGCAAATTTAATTGTACACATTTAAAGAGTGCTCCTTTATGTACAAAATTGTTTAAGGAAGTTTTGCTGTATGTCGCTTTGTTTTGCCCCCAGGAGAGGAAAAGTGACGCGACAACAAATTTTCAAATTGAAAAATGCCAGGGCAAAGTCGACACTTTGTCTAATCGATACAATTTAATCTGAAACTTATTTGTCTATTGTCTAAAATCTAAATACGTTGTTTATCGTGTATTTAGAAAATAAAAAATTTCGGAATAAAGCAAAACAATCACTGGAAATTGAGAAAAAAATTGTTGAACTTTCAATTATCTTCTTCTGATCTCATGTCTGAAAAACAATTAAAGCGGAGTCTACAATGAGAATTTAAGGCATAAAATTTAAGTTTTAAGCCTTAAGCCGTAAGAAATTGACAAATCACAGTCGAATATAAGAAGAATACTCGACTGTGATTTGTCAATTTCTTACGGTTTAAGGTTTGAAGCTTAAATTTTACGTCTTAAATTCTCATTTTAGACTCCGCTTAATGCATGTAGGTAAACTCGCAATCGGCCATGCGTGCAAATTTGTCATAAGCCATAATAAACGACAATTTGTCTTGACACCCCGAATATTTCTGCAGCATGTTTGATCTTCATTTTTTCCTTTTTACGGCAAGTAACAGCTTCTTTCATCATTTCCTTATCTATCACTGGTCTTTTTCTATTGTATGTACAAACCATTTTGCTGCAAGCCAAAAGCAAATGACTTATTTACAACGCTTTATCAAAATAGATTAGTGTCGACTTTGCCCCGGTGGCGTGGTGTCGACTTTGCCCCAAACGTTGTTTTTAACTTTTGTTACTCCAAAAACATAAAAATTTTGGAAATATGCAAAAACAATTATCGGATTCGTATAGAGCATCGAATTTCCCATCAAAATCACTTAATGGTAGATTTGTAATAGTAAAGCTCGATGAAAAAGTAGAAATTTTCGAGAGATCAGAAAAATTACTTTTCACCATCAAAAACGCTTATGTCGTACTAGAAGTTCACCATAACTCGGAATGTCACCAAATTCCGTTGGCAACGCTGGCACATAAAGACGCATTTATCGTAGGAAAGGCAAGTTTCTACGATAGATTTAAATTGGCAAAAAGTCTAGTGTCAAGTTTGCCTCGGTGTCGAGTTAGCCCCGGTCTCCCCTACTACTCTGGGAAAAATAAATACGGTTAAGCAACCCATTTTGGGATTCAGGATTAGTAATCAAATTATTTGGATTGCTCGTAACTTTATTTTTACGTAACCTTGTATTTAGACTAGAAATACGTCATCAAAATGATGACGTCAGAGGAATAGTATCAGTTATAAAACCTAAAAATTGACTTAAGCAAGTGTGATTGTTGGTTATGAGAAGACATCTCGAGTCCTCCAAATACAGTTATATCATCGAATTGCTGTTGCAGTAATTGCACATCTCAGTTAGACAACGACGATGAGAGCATCCAGTAACCTTATTTAAGGAATACGTAAATAAAGACACCGACTAGTCTTATAAGAAATTTGAGTTGTAACTTACCTACTATCTGAAATACCTAACTAAAGAATCAGGTAATGTAAGCAAAAATTTGAGTTACGGCTAAACTAAAAAAAAAAAAGAATTTTTATTTGTAAATTGTTCCTATTTTTCTATTTTTAAGTTAATCTGTATTCATGGTTTCGCATATATTCTATTTTATTATTTACAATTACGCATTGTTTTACAATTTTTGTATACGCACGCATTGATGGGATTCGAACCTAAGAACCTATAAGATTCCGGAATGGTAGCCTAGTACGCTAACGCTGAGCTAACGATCTATTTTACTGTAACTCTTCTAAAACTTATATTTCTGTTCTCGAACAACCACAATTCAGAGTTATATAGAATATGAATATGAGTTAAGGTAATACAAGATGAAAACAAGAACTAACAGGCACAGCGAAACATTGATTGCGTAACGGCAGAGTAAGGAACTTATAATTTTAAAATAGATATGTCGGTAATCTGAAATCAGAAATTGATAATTCCGAAATAGGTATGTTTAATCTGTAATCACGATTACGGATTTCGTAATCGTGATTTCAGATTAAGCATAATTCAGAAATAGGTATGTTTAATCTGAAATCACGGTTGCGGAATCCGTAAGGACTTTTCAGATTAAACATACCTATTTCTGAATTATCAATTCCTGATTTCAGATTACCGATATATCTATTTTAGATAACGGATTACTGATTTTTGAATAGTCAAGTTGAAAACAGAGTTGTAACTCAAACTTTTCCATAAAACACATTTCGAGTTAACAATTCGATTTCACCACAATTCAATTTCACTCTTCTAATTTTTAAATTTTACATCCACAAATTTGGGTTATACAAATAATGTTAATTTTAATTTGGTTAACCAAGTTATGTAGGTTATGAACATGAGTTAAGGTAATCGCATTTGTAAGATAATTAACTCAACTTTCCACCGACAACTGACATTTGCAAAAACGTAATTCAGATTTAGAGATACGTTCCGTCCTCATCTGTGACGTCACAGTTCTCTCTTAAGCGAAATTTATGGTTAACCCCGTGTAACTCAAAATCGGAATTAACTATTCTATCTATGTCAAAGATGTTTAAGTTATACTAGTCAATTTTTTCAATTAGTTCTGTCGATATTCAGTTACGCAAAAATAAATTGAACTTATTGGTCACTAACCCAAATGCTAAGTTGCTTAACTACAAAAATAACGGTCAAAATTTCTCCCAGAGTAATTTCGCGGGAAATTAGCATTTCTAAACTTCTGTTTATTTATGTTAAATGACCAGAACTATTGTTGAAATTTATGAGCAACTATAGAACTCGGTTGTATGCAAAGAGAACTCCACTTTTTTTTTATATGCTGACAATTGATATGCTAACTTCATACACATGTATATATTCAACTCTTGACTTCGTTGTCACAGTCGTTAATATAGTTGCCCAATTTAAAAAGAAACTGCGACATTAAATATTGCAAAATGTTTATTTAAAATACAAATTGATAAAAAAAAATCTTTTTTCTTTTTGCTTTTATTTTGCGATAAAATCGCAAAATTTTGGCACATAGCATTTTCTCTTTAATAAAATTCTTTATCGATTGAATCTTTAAAGCAGAAAAGGAATTTATTAATAATATAGCGGCAAAAATTAACATATTTCGATAATTTTTGCCTTCTTTACATTTCTTTGAACAAAATAAAAAATGTTTTCTAACACACACATACACACACACAATTACTTTATAAAGATAGATCTACAGTTAATATACATATAACGTAAGTATAGTGAATTTTCCTCTGGAATTAGAGCAAAAGTGCGGAGAAAAATGTAAAAAGTTCAACCATACATTTCTTTCATTTATCAGTAGTTGGCAAAAAATCGCAATTTTCAATATTGTTTAGTTCAACAGATGACGAAATACTTCTAAAAATTGCTTTATTTGAAATATTAAGAAGAAATTAATTCTTTGTTTATTTCAGAGGTCTCACCTTTCCTTAATTCTATTTTTCTCGTTCAACAAACGAACGTTAGTTCTTTCGTATGAACGTTGCATGGCGCTTGTACATACATAAATTACTGTATTAGTACGGCGTTGCCACATAGTTTTTCCAGATTAACACAGTCTTAAGCCTGTATCACACTACTGATTGGGATTAGAATTGGATTGAAATTTAATTAATTATAATAAAGAAAACTAATCTCAAGTTTAATAATAAACTTTGCTCTGCTTGGTCAAATTTTAATCCAATCTCAATCCTAATCTGTAATCTAATACGGATTTCATAAAAAGATGAGACATCGACCAATTCATCGATCTGCCACAGTAAAGCATTAGGTTTGACAATATCGCGAGTCGCATCGACTGTACGTATTTACTCTCATCATGAGCGCCGCGTCCAGATATATCACGCGTTAATAAGTACTTTCAAAGTCTAATCTAAAAATTGTATTAACAAAATTTTAGAGAACAACCATGCAAATATAATCTAGAAAATTGTAAGTGAAAAGTCAAAAAGTTTCAGAGTCAACTTTTGTGCCACATCTATGCAATTAAAAAAAAATGAAATGTGAACTAAGCGTTCGCCTCATACAAGGTAAATAAATGGTTAAAATAAAAAGAAGTGAATATATGATGAGTTCTACGGAAATACATAATATAATATATTAATTGGACACAGTTCTGCAATGCGCGGAACCAACTCCAAATCTTTATTTTTCCGCTTCACAAAACATTAGAAATCAAATTCTACGCCAACATTATCTCATATGTAATGATCGAACTGTAATCCTCCTCAATACTGCTCTACGTATTTTATGCGTTTTTTAAAATGTGTTTTATGCAACTGGTAATTGGTTCTTGTGTCTCCAAGAGCTAACACGTTACAAATAAGGGTTGGATAATTTTTGCACAATATACTATAGGCTTTCATGATCACTTTGCAATACAGAACTAGCAGAACTAAATATCACGAAAATGGTGCTTGGTTGCTTACTGCATAACTGTATCCAATTAGCAGAGTATGTGTGACATATATTCTGCAATTTCTTTAAATTACTGTAGAAATTAAATACGTATATCACACAAAATCTATATCGCTATATACAAAATATACGATCCTTGTATCCATTAACTTCCTTACATTCTCATTTTTCTTACAATTAAAATATAAATTTGTAGTAAATTGTTAATTAAATTTGAGGAAAAAAGTGTAAAATTTAAGACTACACCTAACCAATTAATTTTATATAGTAAAAATTTGTACTATCTAAAAACTTTTTTCCAGAAGAATATCCAATATCGGAAAATATGATTATAACACCAAAATTTAAAAATGTATTTGTTAAATAGCAAAATACAAACGTGTTTAAACAAAGAAAAAAAATGTAGCAACTTGAAATTTTCATCAATTTTCAGAGATCCATGTGTGTGAACTAGAGTTAATACGGTAGCACAGCAAGATAAATTTCTCGTCGCTTGTTGGTAAACGCCGATTTAGACACAGACAGTTGAAAATATGTCGACAGTAAATTATTCCGCGTACCTGGCTTTATAACCATGCGTACAATATTACGCGTGAGAAGTGTCGAGTCACTGATCTGGGCTGGGATCATTTTGAGAGATGTAACTGCTGCGTCTGTTCTAGATTCTCCATATTGCTTACATCTAATTCAACGCTCCTTAATAAGTATTATCACATAATCAGTGATTAGAAGACTTATACATTAAATTAATTATCTTTCTTTGTGTAAAAGTTTAATATGTACAATAATATTTTTTTCCTAAAGTTGCTGCAAGAAAACAAATTAACTTTTTCGATTAATTTTGAGTGTGGACTATTCCATAACAAAGATTCGATAAACAGTAACCGCGTGTAATAATTCTGATTTTTCTGATATTAAATATATTAGTAATTAAACATAAATTTAAGTTTATATTAAATAGAAATTAATTAAATAATAAAACTCTTAAACTTTTTGAAAGTTAACACCTTACAAAATTCAATAAAATTTAATTTTGCGATGATTGTTAATTTTGTGCTTACTCAATTCTATACTATAATATTAAAAACATAAACAATAAATTTAAATCGCCAGTAAATAATTGACAAATTAGCATAGGTAATTATATAATCGACCTAACTGGCCAAATTTTTTGGTAAAAAGACACTACGTTTCGACCACAGATTTTGGTCTTTTTTAAGTGTTTGGATTCACAAATTATTAATTAGTCTGACATAATGACCAAACTACGCCATAAATCTAAAAAATAATTTGTACGTTGAGAAGTAAAATAAAAGTGTTTAAATTAATTAATACGGCATATTCGATTATCGTTGGAAATTACTGTCAAAGAACATGTCAGAGCCGTGTGGTGGTAAAATTGCAATTAATATTAAAATACTAATATTATATGAAACACTAAAATTCATTAATTTTCGTTAAGTAAATTAAGCTATCTGTCAGTTGTTGCAGCGTTTGCAATTATAAATAAATATAAAATTAGTTTATTATACGGACGCACTAAATAACACACATTATGAGTAAATGATTGATAGTTATAAAACCAGTTTGTGTGTGTGCAACACTAAAATTTTCAGCACGTAATATCTTTTACAGATAAGATCTTACTTTGGGTGTGTCATCTTCATCAATTTGTTTTTATCTTTTTATTATTTCTTTTATAGTAGACAATAATAAGCATCGTAATAATTGATACAGCAATTTCCTCCACTGTCTGAAACAATTGAATTCGTATCTCTATTTTTTTTCACTGGCAAATAATAAAGTGTTTACATAATAATTGTAAATTATTTTATAAAACGCAACTAAAGGCTTCTGTACCAACGACACATTCACTTGGCATATATTTGCCAAACCGAAACGCGTGATGTCACGTGTCGTGTGGGTGGACTAATGTACATATGTCAACGCAACAACATTGTAATTGTATTGCAACAAGCAATTAAATTCGTCACATAAATGAAGGCCATTCGGATTCATCTAATACTTGACAAGTGAACACATTGTTTGAAGTCAGCTTAATAACGCAACGCTTAGGCAGTAATTTATGAATAGGACAAGGTTTTACTGCAGCCAACAATTTATATCAATGTAAGTTTCTAAAAATAGCACGTTTACATATAACTGAATAATTGAAGAATTCAGTGCAGCAATGCTTTAACTTATAGCACATTGTGTGAGAGGTTTGAGAAAATTAATCTTAAAGTTCAGAGTATTGAGAGTAGTAGTGCGCGAATTTTCTGTGATGATTGCTTTTAGCACGCAGAATGAACATTCTTTCAAAACCGCTGATGAATAAATTCATTTTTCTGAAACATGCGCACGTAAAATGCTCCTTTAATCAACGCACGCTCTGTGCGTACCTTGAAAGCGTTGGAATTTGTTGGACAGTAAACGCCCCAGAAGAATCTCGCAATTGACCACGTTATTTTTAGCGTAATACAGTTAATTAAACGTTGATCGAATAAGCGCTATCGAAAACGCGCGGGCATTGTCACGGACGTTATTCTGCCGAACTCGAATAAGAGATTGAGAAAATTTTTTATTTCGTTGACTGTTTTTTTAGCGTTTTCTTCCTGCGTACGTTTCTATCGTAATAACAGTAACAAAACGGGCACTGTTAAATTCCAACAAGTGGAAAGGCTAGGAGAGAAAACATGATAAAATGACGCTTCTTTCACCACAAACGATGTGACGGTATTGAACGAAAAACACGAGTTACGTTGCACGCTCACTTGCACGCGATATCGGCGGCGATTCTTTATTTTACGTTCTCGCTTCGAATACCTTTTGCAAAGGCACCTCGAAGATCTTGCTTCTACAAAGACAAGGCAACGTGACATTAGAAGTGCTCTTTTTTACGCAGTCTCATCACGCGATGTACGTATGTTGCTTCACGCAAGCTAATGCGTGGTCGAAAAAACAATACGCCGCAGAAGCGGTGAAGTCGGACAGAAAAGTTTCATCTCACGTTTCTCATTTTAGTGCTCCTTCACATGTCAAACGTGTTTTCCCAACCCACGCATTTCAAAATTTTGTACGTACGTAAATACATCGGATAAAATTCCGTCATGAACGACGACGGAACAAACGTTGCATAAATATCAGCTCAATTTTCTTGCACCATTATTATAATACGTCATTAATTAAATTCGTAATACGATACTACCAATAATGCGAGTGTCAATTTATCGCTTTCCGCGCTAATTTATAATTAGAAATTAATTATCAACATACCATACCATTACAGCCACCGGATACAAGATACGTTCTCTACGTGCCTGTCTCTGCAATCAAATATTAATTAACTTGATTTAACAAAACGTACAGTCTGAGTTTTGACATATCGTTGCGCTTATAATTGCGAGCTGGTATTATGTGCCATTTACGTAGTGCCGATACGCAAAATTCGGTATTATTTTGCAAGCATACAATGTTGTACGAAACTAATAAAGTATGAACTAATTTTTCTATATATATAATCTACACGTTGTATTTCTTTCTTGGATATAGGTATGTCGTCAAAATTGTATTTAAAACATAGTATTCAAATTAATAGAATTACTTACTTGTTCTCTCTGTTAATTAAAATCAAAATTTGTTAGAATTTGCGGTCCCATAAATAGGTTTCCCATCCAATTGGCCATGTTCTACATTATTTGGGGATTTTAAGGCCAAGTTATGAAAACTGTTGGGGTACACCCTTTGGAGAAAATTGTTGTCAGCGCTTGGCAACATGATCCACATCGTTCATCCCGGATTTTCTGATGTAATATATAATTTATCTTTCAAATCGGATCAATCCGCTAAGATACGCTAAAACTTTTGTAAAAATCGACCCAGCTGCTTTTGCGCGATACTCGCATAAACAAAGAGACAAATAAACAAACAAACAGAATCCGTGAAATTGGATGCAATCTTCTTTTCAGAAACAAGTAACAAAACAAATCAAATTCACAGTTTATCGAAGGAAGCCCTTACATTTTTGCGTGATAAAAAAACGATATAGCATATAGCCGATTGGAAAAGCGGATTGGACGGCGATATTGAAAAAAACTTACAAGAGTTAAGACTCTTTACACAATATTTTATTTTAAGAGCACATGTCACTTCGTGCTGACTTACAATAAAAAGTTTGACGTTTTAGATGTTACACAAATTTTAAAAATTATGACATTATTCGCAGAATTTAAAAAGAAAAATACACTTTAGTGAATACATACGTGCATATATGTTATACACATCACCACTACTCCATCCAACAACGTTTAAATTTTTGATCATATAAACGTGAAGTTTCAAAAGAAATTTCGCCAGTTACATTCCTCGCAATGTCAAATGCATAACTCCCCTTTGTCGTACGTTAAAAGCAGATGTAACAGGTTGCTATAGCAACCGCCGGTTATTGTCTATTTATAGGTTTTCCCAATTCCCACCAATTTCAAAATACCTCTATATCTATACGTGAATATTTCCAAGGTTTATTGTATTTTACATTCCAGTGCGATGTAGCATATTACCATCATTTATTATCATCACGTTTCCTCATGTTTTAACAATTAACGTTTTCTAGCTCGATCAATGTATGCATATACGTTCACAAACATGAAACTTGCCATTTTGTATAGAGCCAGAAAATCATAACTCTGAAACACTCTGTTGTTAAAGGAATATATTTACTAGATAGTATATACGGGTATATGCGGATATAATGCATTATGCCGCTTTGCCCGATACCACTGATAGTCCCAAGTTAGTCCAATTTACGACCAAGGCCACTGACTTCATGAACCATGCACTAGACTCTCATCTTTATCCGCATACGTGTACATTGAGCTTCATTAATGGCTCGCCAAGGGGACACTCACACCACATCACTCTATACAGTTTCCTACTATGGGGAAATACGATGTATGAGAAAGGTTTTCCACTGGTAGCCAACCCCTGGCGAGCGCTTTGGAGGTCGTCGTCAAGTTATAGAGAAGACCAGGAAGATAGTGCTCCGTATAAAATGTCACTGTGATCTATTAGCGTTATATTTCATACTTTCTTTCGAGTTTACTAATGATGCCATTCTTGAATTCTCTCCTGCAACATATCGTGTTATATTCTGAAATATGTTGTATAATGTTTAGAGAAAATATTTAAATTAAGTCTTTTGTATATTGAGAAACGTTAGACTTTGATTTCTAAAGAATTTGTAAAGAGTTAAGAGAAGAAATGAAAAATAATTCTCCGAAATATTTCAATCTTTCTCAAGATGTTTGTTAAAAAGGTTTAATAAGGCAATTTGAGAGATTAAAAGAAAAGTCATTTGTTGTGAAACGTAACGGAATAACTCGTGAAATATAGATATTATAGAAGCTTTCAATTTACACGTGAAATTGGAATGAACAAAATCAATAACGAATTCATAGATAATCTCTCTTTGCAAACGGACATCTGCATACCGTTTGACCTCTGGATTGCGTTGCAGGAAAGGATGACGAAACTGCGACAGTGTGCGAAATGAAATGGTTATGCTTCATTGACGGGAGCAGCGGACTCGCTGCTTGCGCTAATGGAGTGATGTCAATTGAACGAGGTAGCGCGCGACGAGTGCCGGTGTTGGGTAAACCGAGGCGGAGCGCAAATATTGGCGACGCTTGGGACATTTGCACAGAGCATTATGAATTTCGATTCGGATTCCAACGGCGGCGCGGCGCGGCGCGGCGCGCGGCGGTGAGTCCTTCGGCAGTAGGTCCTTCGTCGGCAGTGATTTGGGTCGACGATGGATTTTAAATCGATTAAGCGGATACACCAGCCCAGTGAGCTTTAAACGCACGCGCTGCGCACTTGATTCCATTATTCGATTTTGCGAAAAATAAAATCCAGTTGCTACGAATGCAAGCCCATGTCCGCCATGCATGCGCGCTATTAACGAGTCGAAATAAAAAGACTCTCGACCTGTTTCGAAGTCAAAGCCAGTTAAACAACGTCGCTGTCAAGCTGTTAAACATATCTCTCTCTTTCTTTCTCCGTTTCTCTCTCTCTCTCTCTCTCTCTCTCTCTCTCTCTCTCTCTCTCTCTCTCTATTTCTCCCTTTCTTTTTCGCACGTTTGCGCTCGAAAATTAATATTCATCGAAGTCACGTGCCGACGATAAATTCTGTTTTTTCGGAATTGCGCCACAGGGAGCTTTTTTTCATTGTCGCGTAATTAATGTGTGCCCTGGAAAACCTGTCATGGAAGTTGCATGAGTGAAAGTGCGTGCAAACGTGCGACCACTATTCTGTTTTTACATACATTTTTTCAAATAATTTTTTTTTAACGTCGAATGTACAAACATTTGCGCTCTTTCTAATTAATAATTTAATTGTAGCCAGGGAATTCTTCGTTCATATGAACGATTAGTATTAGATATAGATAAATTGGACATTTTAATGTTTGACTATGCTGAACTACATCCTTCGACAAACATTTAATATAACATGAGTGTGTTCAATTACTTTTGTAATTACAAAATAACGCAAAAATTATTTTATTATATTTCTAATAAATATATAAAAAACATTTTTGGCTATTATAAATGTGTTTACTAAATTAGGAAATTTGTTTAATTATTTTAAAAAAGAAAATCAATAAACGTTAGTTTAATATATTCTAATTTATTTAACAATAGGACTAGTTTAATCGACCCAACTGCATGGCCAAAATTTCTGTACAGAGTATGACTTTGACCGCTACACTACTCGGAAGTGATTATCAATATGTCGGACCATATTTTTCTCACCTTTTTGACGATTTTTATTTTACACTTTTATTCTACTTTAATTCGACGCACAATTATACATCTTTGCGTACGTATGACGTAGTTAGGGCACAACGTCAGGCAACGTAAGAGTTTCTCGTATGCGGAATATGTGCTGAAAATTCTATTGTCTCACTTGAAAAGGACCAAAATTTATGGTCGAAACGTTGTGAGGATCTAATAAAGAAATTTTTGACTAGTTGGGTCGATTAAACTAGTCCTATTATTTATTATTTATTGGCGAAGGAAAAAAGTCATTTTTATTGTTATATAAATGTATTTATTTCAGATTATTCAGTAGAGTTAATAAACTTACCATAATATATAAATATTATTTTTATTTTACGATTTTATAAAAACTATATTTTGATAGGATAGCTTAAAAATAATTTATCATATTATAATATTTTTAATCATATGTTATAGTAATAATATTATGATTATTACGTAAGGATTAGATCCGCTAATGGCACAAAAAGCATCGCGACAATTCCGTGATGTAAAATAGAAATCGCATAAGTATAAAAGTTTCATCAAGCAATTTAACAAAATTAATTCCATTTTTTTCGCATAAGAAACGAAATGCATTTTCTTACGAGTCGCTAAACGTTTGCAGCAAAAAAAATGTAGCCGATGGAAGTTATATTCTACAATTGGACTCCATTTTTGCTGGAATGTAAAGAAAAAGTCGATACCTCTCGGGACGGTAACCATTTAGGATCAAACGTACACGACGATCGAGTTTCTCGGTTGACTTCCGGTGTATTCTAAGTCGCAAAAGTTCACACGAATCTACGAAATACCTGACAGTCTCAGAGCGCAGTTTCTTTTACACTCGAAACTTTGTTTAAAGGTGAAATCCGCCTTATGCAATAAAGAAAGCGCAAGGCAATGAAATTGAAAAGTTACGAAGGCGTGCCGATTGAGCGATTTTGTCGTTGAAACCTTTTAATTCTCTTTTAGTTAATATCATACCAATACTATAATATACTACATTGTTATAGCAATCGGTAAATACATAATAAAGCTCATAAGCAAAATTAAATTAAAGAAGACTTTGCTATCTATTTTTACCTTTGTAGATTGATCGAGAAAAAATCTTTAAATTTTGATTCATAACACTAATATTTATATTAAAATTATAGAATCTTAATTTATTTATTAGGAATAATTGACTCTAAATTAGTTTAAAATATTTGCCTAAGTTTATCTATATTTCAAAACTGTTTGTTGTTGATGGTTGCTGATACAACCTTGACGAAGGTTCGCACACCAAGGCGGAAGGACTGAAATAACGGCTCCAAATTATTGAGATAAAATATATAGTTTAATGTCAATGTTGGCGGTAGAGGCGAGCGGTATCACAAATTGCACTTACGATGCGGTTAAATACACGCACTCTTGTCTTTGGTATTACGAAGACGACAACGGTACACGAAAAACGGTAATGAGACGAAGCACCGCGACGTAGACTCGTTCGCGGGCGACAGAGCTCGGAATTCGCTCTGAGTTCGAGGCGCACGTGGAGATGCACTCAGATGCACGCCACACAGCCGGTACGGTCCTCGCGTGTAATGCAGGGAACCGAGATCACGAAAAGGCCTAGGCGCGTTATTCTCAAGATGCACGTTACAATTGCCAAAATTCGAACCGTCTCAGTACATGGAATGTCGACTCAGGCGATCATCTTCTGCCGACCCGAGCGTTGTTTACGCCGACGGATCGGGCCGGCTCGGCTTCGCTCGTCACGCGTAACGCTGAGCGTACGACACGCGGGCGCAAGCGGAGCGCGCGAGATCGGGTTGAAAATTAGAGATTAAATATTAAATTGAAAGCTTATTCCTAAACAAAAACTATTATGTATATTACTTATTTTTTTAACAAAAATAATATATGATACATAAGTATGCATATAAAATTAAAATATTTTTAGAAATCTGTTTAGAAATGTTCAGAAATATTTTTAGAATTACATTTTTTTTTCAATAAATATTTCTGCTTCTTCATAGAAAAAGCTTTGTTTTCGTAAACAAAAATTTTTTTGGTAATTATGCATAAAAGGGGCATCCTCTCCGATTTGCTTGATTTTTTAGTATGTTGTTGGGGATGTCTTCCCAAGTCATTTCATATATATATATAAGGGCCGGACTCAAATAGTTTCGGAGATACAGGCTGAGAAAGGAGGTATGTATGCATAAAAGCGACTCCCTCTCCGATTTAGTTTATTTTTTAATATGTTGTTGGGAATGTTTTCCCGAGTCATTTAATATATATATATAAGGGCCGGACTTAAATAGTTTTGGAAATACAGGCTGAGAAAGGATAAAAATAATAAATACAAAAATAAACGTTCAATGATGATTTATTCAACACTATCATTAGGAATCTGAAGGATTTCAACCAAGTATGTGCTTTGTATGTGTTTTAACTTAGAAAGCACATATTTGTTAAAGCAGAGAACAGTTGGTATATGAAAAGTACATATTTATATGTACGATGAATAGTACGAGACATGTTATTATTACAATTTGGACCTTTTCGTACACTTGGAAGCACTTTATGATCACATAAAAAATCAAGAAGTAGATTAGAATCGCGACAGATACTTAGAAATTCGTTTAGTTTATTATTGTTCACGTTCCGAAACTTTTACACGCTGTGATGGTCTCTAAGTGAATGATGAATATTCTATATCGGAAATATATGAAGAAACTCAAGCGTAAACAAACCAATAGAGTCACTTTAAAAACATAAACAAACAGGCTATATTACACAGGGACTCTTCCACGCAAAACAAGATCCACTCCCACTACTATTCATCGTACATATAAATATGTACTTTTCATATACCAACTGTTCTCTGCTTTAACAAATATGTGCTTTCTAAGTTAAAGCACATACAAAGCACATACTTATAAAGCGCGCCACTAACCTATAGGTTAGTGACGCGCTTTACAAGTATGTGCTTTCTAAGTTGAAGCACATACAAAGCACATATTTATAAAGCGCGCCACTAACCTATAGGTTAGTGACGCGCTCTACAAGTATGTGCTTTGTAAGCTGAAGCACATACAAAGCACACACTTGGTTGAAATTTTTGAGATTCCTAATGATAGTGTTGAATAAATTATCATTAAACGTTTATTTTCGTATTTATGATTTTTAGCCTTTCTCAGCCTGTATCTCCGAAACTATTTGAGTCCGGCCCTTATATATATATATGAAATGACTCGGGAAGACATCCCCAACAACATACTAAAATATCAAGCAAATCGGAGAGGATGCCCCTTTTATGCATAATCACCATTTTTTTTAGTTGCCGCTGTCAATGTGTTCAGAATGTTGTAAAACGTCGAAAAATTGCATTTTTTTTAAATGTCGCATGTGTGTGTGTATGTGTATGTACGGATTTGATGTCCGTGGTTGCTCTAACTTCCGCAAATTTTGAGACATTGGGATGAATTTCTTTTTAATTGATAGAGTATCATGTAAGGAAGGTTGGGTTTGAATTTGGCGATGATCGGTAAAGCGGTTCTTTTTTAATAAAATTTAGAATTTTTTGAGAAATGTCCGTGATTGTTCTAACTTCCGCAAATTTTGAAATATCGGACAATTTTTAATTCTATTATATTCTTCAGTCTTTTCTACCCCTATTTCATATATAATTCTTTAAGATTTAATTGATTAGACTCAGCTTTATAAGGCTTTTATGTACACGGAAAAAACAGTATGGTTGACTCAACTAAAATCTGGTTAGCACAACCAGATTTATGTGTGAGTCAACCATATGAAGGTTAGCACAACCAGATTTATGTGTGAGTCAACCATACTGTTTTTTCTGTGTATGTATGGATTCCCCGAAATTTTAAACGCCTTTAACTCAAGAAAAATTGTCAACCAAATCTTAAAGTATTATATATAAAATAAGGGTAGAAAAAACTGAAGAATATAATAAATGAACGGGGGGGGGGGGGTGTAAGACCGTCCCCGGAGGCGAGATTTTCTATACTCGAAGGACCAGAGGGGGGGGTAATTATAATCCCCCTCACGACTAAATTAACGAAGTAGGCGAAAGAATGCGAAAAAACGAAATGCGCATGCAACGAAATTAACAAAAGCGAAAAAGCGACTCACCGTTTGGGCGCCCGTCGTCTCCCCGTTGACTCCGATTCTCGTCCCGTCCTCGTTGTATTCTCCACGTGGCCAGGCTCGACCGGTCCCGCATGCAGGCGGATGCAGTAAAGTTGCAGGCAGCAAGCAGGCACAGGTGCAAGGCGTAACACAGGCACAAAGCAGGCAAAGGTGCAAGCAGGCGAGGCAGGCGAAAGATCGGTCCCCAAGAGGGGGGTGAAGATCGCGATCGGACGTCCGAAACTTCGTGCGGTACGATAAGCGTGTCTGGTGGTGAGTGAGTGCTCGCGGTCCTGTAACGTGCCGCGAGCGAGTACTTGCTCCCCTTTTTGGGGGTAATAGCTGCCGTCGGTGGATCAACGATGGCAGCACCAATTGGTGAGTCGCATGGTTCAAAATTGTCCCGATCGCGATCCACCGACGTCCCGCGAATATTAACAATAACTACTAATAATAATCAAATGCAATTAATACAAAATAAACAAGAACAATTAATCAAATTAAACAAGACAAATTAATCAAGTATATATACAACGCGATACGCCGAACATACCGCCCACCAAAATACGATGTATTTTCTACTCTTTATTGGTCGTCCTCTGGTGAATTGTCCATCGGCAAGGGACACAATTTCACCAGAGGGCGAGTAAGAGGGCCATCCGCTGTCCTCACTGTGGCGACCCGAGAGATGCCGTCGCGACCCGGGTGCAGCTCCATTATTCGCCCTCGCTTCCACTGAAGGGGAGGAGCGTTTTCATTTTTCAATAGGACCAGCGTGTCCTTTTGCACCGGATCAGGTAATGACTTTAACCATTTCGGTCGCTGCTGCAGAGTGTGCAAATACTCCTCATGCCAACGCTTCCAAAATTGTTGGTACAAGTGTTGCACCAGTTGCCATCGATCAAGCCTACCCATCGGCACTGGCTCTAGGTCCGGATACGGAACCGCTACGAGGGGCTCCAATGTGAGGAAATGCCCTGGCGAGAGCACCTCGAGGTCATTAGGATCGGAGCTAGTAGGGCACAGAGGCCGGGAGTTCAGGATGGCCTCTATCTACGTTATAAGAGTGCCGAATTCCTCTACTGTGAGGATCTGCGCTCCCACGACGCGTTTTAGATGGGTCTTCATTAATTTGACCCCAGCCTCCCAAAGGCCACCGAAGTGTGGCGCAGAGGGAGGGTTGAACGACCATCGAATCTGTTCTCGTTCCGAGGCGGCTTGCATGCAACTGATGAGCTCCCGATGAGCTCCGACAAAGTTCGTGCCGCAATCGCTATACATCCGCGAACAGCGGCCACGCCTAGCAATGAAGCGCCTCAAAGCCGACAGGAACGATTCGGTGGATAGAGAGAATGCGAGTTCCAAGTGAACTGCCTTCGTGGCAAAGCAAACAAACAGGCAAACGTAGGCCTTAAACGCGGTCGCTCCACAAGAACGACGATGATAAATTAAGAATGGCCCGGCATAATCGACTCCGGCGATTGAAAAGGGCTTAGCCTGACGCACGCGATCTAGAGGCAGGTCCGCCATGGGCGGTTGCATAGTACGAGGGTTCGCCCGAAAGCATCGATAGCATCGCGACAGACAACGTTTAATGGCCTGTTGGGCTCCCTGAATCCAGAAATTTTGCGATAGGATATATTGTAGCGCTCGGCGCCCCGGATGCAAGTGTAGACGATGGGTACGCTCGATTATGAGTTCCGTGAGCCGATGTTTGTTCGGTAACAGTGCCGGGTGCTTGGCTTCATACGGAATCGCGGAATGGGTCAGTCTACCGCCCACCCTGAGAACTCCGCGCGCATCCAAGAAAGGCGCAAGTTTTCGAAGAGGTTTCGAGCACTTCTGCTTGTGCTTTAGTCTGTCGAGATCCTCTGCGAAACAACACGATTGAACGAATCTAACGAGATATAGTAAAGTCGAATGGAATTCAATTTGATCTACAACTAAAGTTTTATGAAGCGAATCTGATTTAAGTCGATTGACGAAACGCAAACAATAAGCAAATACTCTAACTAATTTATCTAACGACGAGAAGCGATCGAGAAGCGAATCAACAACAGTAGCGGAGTTTACGACATCAGCAGGATTTGTGGAGACAAAGACGCGAGATTTTTCTTCCTCCTCAGGAAGGTCATCAACTTCCGATATTGTTTCCTGAGTGGGTTCGGTCAATTAGCCACGCAGGGCCAGTCCACCAAATCGGATGATTCACTAATTCTTGCGGAAACAAGCCCCTTGAGCAACAATCAGCCGGGTTAGACTTGGTGTCGACATGTCTCCAGCAAGAGATCTCTGTGTTGGACTGGATGCGTGCAACACGATTACGCACGAACGTCTTCCAACGGTGTGGCGCCGAGCGTATCCAAGCGAGGACAACCTCAGAATCCGACCAAGCGTACGTGGCGTCGATCGCGATCTCAGGCCGGAGAATATTTCCTATATACTCTAATAAATTTGAAAGCAAAATAGCTGCGCAAAGCTCGAGTCTCGGCAATGTGATGGTCTTAAGCGGGGCCACCTTTGACTTGGCGCTAAGCATTCGGATCAGGACGCCGTTCTCGGCAACGGTTCTAATGTATACAACGGCTTCGTAGCCTTGCTCGCTCGCGTCGCAGAATCCGTGGAGTTCTCGCCGGACTACGTGGTCCATTGCGATAGTACGAAATATGCGAACGGAGGTTAGTGCGGGGAGCTCCGACTTGTATTTTTCCCACCTAGAACATATCTCCGAAAGAGGTCTTTTGTCCCATTCTAACTTGAGAATCCAGAGTTGTTGTATCAATCGCTTAGCTGCGAACGTAAGCGGTGTCAAGAAACCCAAAGGGTCAAAGATTCTAGCTAATTCGGAGAGAATAGTGCGTTTGGTGCAGTCTCTGTCCAACGGATTGACCTGAAAGCCAAAACTGTCCGATTGAGAATACCAGCGGAGTCCGAGAACCTTAAGAAACTGGTCTTCCGGTGATTCGAAAGATAACAACGACTGACTACAGAGTTCCGGATCGAGATCGGCTAAAACCGACGGATGGCTACTGGCCCACTTCCTGAGTTCGAAGCCGGCAGTTCTAAGCAAGGCTTGTAGCTGCCGCCGAACTTCACGGGCTCTTTCCTCTGACTCGACACTTGCTACTACGTCGTCGACATAGACACACTTCTCCAAGACGGCCGCGGCCAACGGGTAACTCATTTTGCCTACAGCCGCTAACCTCAACAATCAGGCAATTGCTAGGTACGGAGAGCACGTCAATCCAAAGGTCACGGTCAGCAATAGGTAATCCGAGATTGGGTCGTCCTCTGAGAAACGCCACACTATTCGTTGGTAGTCACCCTGACAGAGTTCAACCAAGATCTGAAGGAACATCTGCTTGACGTCCGCGGTGAGCGCCACGGGCCCGATCCAAAATCTCAACAATACCACAACTATATCTGGCTGTAACTTAGGACCGGATCGCAACATTTGATTTAACGAGACGCCGTTTAGATCTTTGGCCGATGCGTCAAACACGACGCGCAATTTAGTGGTTGTGCTATCTGACTTGAATACCCCATGATGGGGCAGGTAGAACACAGATCCGTCCACTGGGAACGGCTGCTTGATCAATTTCATATGACCACTATCTAAATAATCCTGCATGAATTTACTGTAATTTATTTTAAACTCCGCATCTAATTTGAAGCGACGTTCAAGTGCGCGGAATCTATTTAAGGCTATTTGTCGCGTGCCAACAAAACAAGGGTTGTCCTTCGCGAAGGGATATGATACTACAAAGCGACCGGATACATCCCGACGCGTGGTCTGCGCAAATAGTTCCTCGCAACGTTTATCTTCCTGTGAATACGGTGAAGCCGTAGGGACTTCGTCTAATTGCCAAAATCGACTAAGAGATGCATCTAAAGTATCAAGAGTTAGAAAGGAATGTAAAGGTTGCGATGCTCGCATTGACACCAAGCCGACGAGAACCCAGCCAAATATAGAGTTGAAGGCGTCTGGTTCGCCTTTCTTCCCTACCCGACGACCATCTCGAAGCAAAGATGTGAATATCTCTGCGCCAATCAAGATGTCGACGGGACCAGGTTTATAATACTGCGGGTCAGCAAGCCTCAATCCCTCCAAGTGCCTCCACGCTCTTTGTTCAACCTGGCTACTAGGCAATTGTGCGGAGATGCGCGGGAGAATCGTAGCCTCTATTGGGATGCGAGTATTGTTATTGCCTTTCGTCCGAATCACGAATGAGGTACTGCCTCGAGTGGCAGCTGCTTTAGTATCGTTTACCGCTAGAACTATCGTACGACTCTTGGTTCGTCCAAAACCACCCTTTTGCATGCAGCTTTCCGAGATAAAGTTCAGTTGACTAGCACTATCTAATAGAATGCAAACAGGGAAGGGGTTTCCGTGGATGTCGAGAGCCTCAGCCTGCACCGTTGACAACAACACGATCGAACTCGATTTTACCACGCTAGTCATGGTGACGAGTGGCTCATTACTTTGCGGCGACGAACTCTTTTCCACTTCCGATTCGGGAGGGGCTCCGATAGCCGTAAGGGCACCCGTCGAACCCGAGTTTCGCTCGAAATGCAAAAGCGTATAATGTTTTGCCTTACACGACCGGCACTCCCATGTCGCCCACTCCCAACGCGGAGACAGTTCAGACACAAGTTCGCGGTTTTTGCCGTCGAATGTCTCTCCCTGAGAGATAAGTTTAAGAATCGAGGACACTTAAAGACGAGATGCTGCTCTCTACAGACCGGGCATGCGTCGGTTTGAGTTGCAAGCGCGGAGGCCGATGCGGTTCCTTTCGATAGTTGACTCTGTGATCTCGCTTTGGTCGGCTTCGGCGCGGAATCCGATACGGACGCGAGGACCGTGCAATAATTTGTTAGGAATTTTATGAGTTGGTCGTAACTCGGCGATTCCACTGTCATGTGGCCGGCTTCGAATTTTTCCCGTAGAGTGGGGGTGAGCTTCTCCAATAAATGGTTAAATAGCATGAAGTCCCACGATTCGACCGGGTATTGCATCAGCTGCAACGCTCTCGTATTTTCGACGAACGCGTCCAATAATGCGCGCAAGGCTCCCGCTGAGTCTGTCTGCAACGGCTTGGCGTGTACAAACGAGCGCCAATATTGCGTGGCCATCTTGCGCTTATTCTGATATCTAGCGATTAACGAGTCATAAGCGATCGAATAATTTTCCGCGGATAACGGTAGGTTTCTTATTACTTTAAGCGCCTCTCCCGATAACGAGGCCAACAGATACTGATACTTTTCCATGGAGGAGAGGTTTCGATTCTCGTGAATGGCGGTGTTATATAACGCGATGAACGAGGGCCAAAGAGCGAGATCTCCGGAGAATTGCGGAAGCGAGATTTTGGGCAGTCGGATAGACGACGTTTGAAACGGGGTCTGAGGGGACGCCATGGTCGCCTGCGGGACGGGAGCAAGCGCATGATATCGCTCCCTCACGGTCCAAAGCATTTTGTCAAATTCCTTCCGGACCGCATCCTCGGTATCATAATCGGTGTCCGGGGTATCCTGTATAATTTTGAGGTGCAGAGCTTCGAAGTCATCCGCGGTCTTCGACACGCTCGCGAAACGGGTCAAAAATGTGGCCCTAAAACCCACATCGGTCAGCGCCTGCACGGAAAGCTCGTGCACCTCCCGCATCCTCCGGACGCACAATTCGCGTTTGTTTCTAGTGGGAGTAGACATAATGGAAACAACAATCAAGCAACTTAAAGCGACTAAGACTCAAGCACGATAGCTATCTAATACTAACGATTAACTACGGGAAGATAGTCGCGAGAATATATATTCAATAATGTAATCCAGAATATAATAGCAGTATGAATGCGTCAATAAACCTGTTACGACTCGCGGTATACGACGCGAGACTGTGCTGCGTGCTATCTCACGACACGCGCCACGAGATATACGACACGACGGTGTGTCGCGGACGGCGCTACGACACGCGGTATACGACACAGGATGTGTAGCGCGCGGTGCTACGACACGTGGTATGTGACACTACGACTACGGCATACGACGCGAGCACAATCTACTTCACCAGCGATTACTTACGACATACGATATACGACTCGAGCAACTATACGACATGAGCCATACGACACGAGCAACTATACGACAAGATATACGACGCAAGCGACCATACAGCCTCGTCTACAATAGACGCAAAGGCTGTGTCGTATGTCGCAAGTAGTAGTGTCGTACAAAAATTCGTCGCATGTCGTAAGAGTGTCGCTAGACGAGTGTCTACAATAGTCGCAAGGATTGTTCGCGATAATAGCGTTAACTGTCAAGTCGACCGCAGCCACAATGGACTGGCAGCAATTATTAATCTTTCTGCAACTTTGCTCCCAATTTTTAAATCGTCAAAACACTTTTAGCGTCAACGTACTGTGCTGTGATTGACCGATTTTATGCGACACGCTTGTCGCAGTCGCAAAAAGTTGAAGTTGGCTCAACTCCGTGCGACAAAGGCTCTTGCGACTGCGACAGCCTTGCGTCCGGAAACAGTACTCTTGCGACATTCTCATGCGACATACGACACAGCCTTTGCGTCTATTGTAGACGAGGCTTACGACAAGATATACGACTCGAGCAACTATACGACATGAGCCATACGACGCGAGCAACTATACGACAAGATATACGACGCGAGCGACCATACGACAAGATATACGACTCGAGCAACTATACGACATGAGCCATACGACTCGAGCAACTATACGACATAAGCGCTTAGTACGACAACAATTATATTCGAACTTTTACCAGAGCGCTAAATGTTTAATATTCGGAACCAGTGCTGACAAATAGTTTTCGATTGATGGCATATATGTTATAAGAATTCCGACGTTCGGAATAATATGTTTTCGAGTCGCACCAAAATAGACTCCGCAACAGCGAGGACAATGGGTCTCGCAACTGTTGAGCGCGAGTCTATGTAGAAAAAACTGTGTACGCGCGGCCCGGCTCGCGACCGAGCGTCAAGGCCGCCGACAAACAGGCGAAACGTATGGCTTGCCCGAGAATATTCTAGATTTGAATATTTCGGGTATTATATTTTAATAATTACTATTCGACTAACTATAATAATTATTATTATTAATTGTAATAATTCGCGACTAATGCAGATAACGACCATGGCACGTGTTACGACGAGCGAGAAATTCACGCGGGTATTCTCGCCGCGAAGCGAAACTAAAGAATCGCGAACGAGAGATATCGCGCGTGAACGAGAGATTATTAACACGCCACGCGTTATTGCAATTCGCGGTTACAACCAAGACGAGATTAACGATTTTACGAAACGAAAAGCGAGAGGTCGGCGGTATTTCTAACGCGAATATCCGGCTCGAAGGACCAATGAACGGGGGGGGGGTGTAAGACCGTCCCCGGAGGCGAGATTTTCTATACTCGAAGGACCAGAGGGGGGGTAATTATAATCCCCCTCACGACTAAATTAACGAAGTAGGCGAAAGAATGCGAAAAAACGAAATGCGCATGCAGCGAAATTAACGAAAGCGAAAAAGCGACTCACCGTTTGGGCGCCCGTCGTCTCCCCGTTGACTCCGATTCTCGTCCCGTCCTCGTTGTATTCTCCACGTGGCCAGGCTCGACCGGTCCCGCATGCAGGCGGATGCAGTAGAGTTGCAGGCAGCAAGCAGGCACAGGTGCAAGGCGTAACACAGGCACAAAGCAGGCAAAGGTGCAAGCAGGCGAGGCAGGCGAAAGATCGGTCCCCAAGAGGGGGGTGAAGATCGCGATCGGACGTCCGAAACTTCGTGCGGTACGATAAGCGTGTCTGGTGGTGAGTGAGTGCTCGCGGTCCTGTAACGTGCCGCGAGCGAGTACTTGCTCCCCTTTTTGGGAGTAATAAGTAGCTGCCGTCGGTGGATCAACGATGGCAGCACCAATTGGTGAGTCGCATGGTTCAAAATTGTCCCGATCGCGATCCACCGACGTCCCGCGAATATTAACAATAACTACTAATAATAATCAAATGCAATTAATACAAAATAAACAAGAACAATTAATCAAATTAAACAAGACAAATTAATCAAGTATATATACAAGGCGATACGCCGAACAATAAAATTATAAAAAAATTGTCAATATAATAAAAAAGTGTGTAAATTAGAAACTTGCACATTGCTTCTTCATTATTTTTTTCGCTTATATATAACTCAAGAACTGATCAATCAAATCTTAAAGAATTATACATGAAATAGGGGTATAAAAGGCTGAAAAATATAATAGAAATAGAAAAATGGTTGTTATTGAATTTGGCGAGGATCGGTGAAAGAATTTACTTTTTTAATCTGTTTTTTCAGTAAAAGTTACTTGATAGAATAATAAAAGAAATCGATCGTTGTAAGAAAAGGACTAAAAAAATTATTTCAAAAATTTTGATTGCATTTTGTACTCATTTAATTTTAAAAAATTGCAAATATTGGGTTAAATTTTTTTTTAATCGATAGGGTATTGTTTAAGGAAGTTTGGGATTGAATTTGGCGATGATCGGTGAAGGGGTTCTTTTTTAATAAAATTTGGAATTTTTGGAGAAATGTTTGTGGTTGCTCTAACTTTCGCAAATTTTGAGATATCGGTCTATTTCTAATTCTATTATATTCTTCAGTCTTTTTTACCCTTATTTCATATATAATTCTTTAAGATTTAGTTGATTAAACCCAGCTTTCTTTTGTTTATTTTTCTTCAAAAAGCATATATATTTTGTCCAAAAAACTTAAGGTGGTTCTTGCATTTAGGTCAAATGTAGATAGCCCGGAAAATATGATATTAAATAAAAGGTTAACGTTCCTAGAGTGTGTCTGAAAAATTTCGGATTTTTTTATCGCTTGGTTCCGGAGATATATGTCCGTAAACTTTGCCAATTTGACCCCCCTTTCCCTATTATCCCATGTAATCGCACATTCATGGAATACGTTCATACTTCTCGAGTAAATGAACAAATAGAAAACTGTTTAATCGATGCAATAAACATTTCTAAAGATACTGACGCGACACCAAACTGATTGACCGTACCGTATATAAATAAAGCAAAACATTCGACAAACTTTCGGCAACTTTTGACACGACACGAGAGTCATGGCGGCTGTCTTGAGTGGCTGCTTAGCAACGCGCACGCGTCAGCTGACACACAAGGCGCGTGTCCTACCATTCTCTAGTCAAATTTGTGACTTTGCTCTGCTATTTTCAGTTTATATAGCGACGGTTTAAAGAGAAAAAACCTTACGGAATAATTAATTTAAATGCCCAGGTACGGTTTTACAAGCGGGGCAGTGTCGCGCCAACGTCGGCTGTCGACTGCCGACTGTCGGCTGTAACGTCGCGCCGATGTCGGCCCAATATCCAAATGATAAGATCGGCCCAATGTTCGGTTGTCAGTATCGGGCCGATACTGGTCAGCAGCATCGGCCCAGTACTAGTTGTAACGTCGCGCCGATGTCGGCATAATATCCAAATGATAAGATCGGCCCAATGCTACGTGTGCCAGTATCGAGCCGACACAGGTTTCCGACATTCACCCGACATAAAAAAAAAATTATATCCGTAATATCAATTTCGAAATTACAATTTTTAAACTGAATTTGTTTCTTAAGATGCAGCCTATAATGATTCCATCTGAAAAATTAACTTTTTGTAATTAATTAAATATTTGAAAAAAACACTTACCTTGGTGGGACTTGAACTCGGGACCTCTGGATCGTGAGCCAACTGCCTTACGTGGTAGACTACTTCTTAATTTGATGTATGTGTTATAAATTGTCTACATATGTCATAGTCAGCACAAATATGTAATATTTTAAAAATTATTTTAACAAACAAATTCAGTAAAAAGAAGTAATAAAATTTTGAATTGGATATACAAATATAATTTTTTTTTAAATGTCGGGTGAATGTCGGAAACCAGTGTCGGCTCGACGTAGCATGTAGCATTGAGCCGATCATATGTATAATTTAATATCACCAAAAGTTATTACTCATTTCTAGCGTCACTGAATGACAGTGGCTACGTTCCGATATTCACTCTGCCAATACTGCAAATCTGTAGTATACGTAATATAAACTGTAGCAGTGAATATTGGAACGCAGCCACTGTCGTTATCCAGCATTAACGAGTTACAGAATAGGCCTACTGAGGCTTAATTCTGTAACTTTTAACGACAGTGTCGTTATCATTATGTTGTCATTGCACAGATATAACATATAATAAAAAAGCAGTGCACATAAAAAAGCTGACCGCATAACGACAACGACACGACGCCGCGCCGTGATCGGATAGTGACAATCGGTTGTCGCGGTATTGCCAACGTTAGCCCGTGAGTCGACATGAAGCTGCTCGGCCAAGAGTCGGCTAAAGTCTCTTGGGCCGACGTCGCGCCGCGATCGGATAGTGACGGTCTGTTGCCATGACGTAGCCGACGTTGGCCCGTAAGTCAACATCGGGCTGCTCGGCCAAGAGTCGACTAAACTTTCTTGGGCCGACGTCGCGCCGCGGTCGGATACTGACGGTCGGTTGCCATGACGTAGCCGACGTCAGCCCGTGAGTCGACATCGGGCTGCTCGGCCAAGAGTCGACTGAACTCCCTTGGGCCGACGTCGCGCCGCGATCGGATAGTGACGGTCGGTTGCCATGACGTAGCCGACGTCAGCCCGTGAGTCGACATCGGGCTGCTCGGCCAAAAGTCGACTAAACTCCCTTGGGCCGACGTCGCGCCGCGATCGGATAGTGACGGTCGGTTGCCATGATGTAGCCGACGTTGGCCCGTGAGTCACCATCGGGCTGCTCGGCCAAGAGTCGACTAAACTTTCTTGGGCCGACGTCGCGCCGCGATCGGATAGTGACGGTCGGTTGCCATGACGTAGCCGACGTTGGCCCGTGAGTCACCATCGGGCTGCTCGGCCAAGAGTCGACTAAACTTTCTTGGGCCGACGTCGCGCCGCGATCGGATAGTGACGGTCGGTTGCCATGACGTAGCCGACGTTGGCCCGTGAGTTGGGCCGACGTCGTACCACGATCGAATAACGACAGTCGGTTTGCCGTGGTATCGCCAATGTCGGCCCGACGTAGGGACGTCGGACAACAGTCGGCAAACCTTACCTGGGTGTATGCTGATTTTTACATACTAAATCATTCATATTTGTCACTAGTAACAATAGTTGTTTTTGTGATTTCAAAGTACTGCAAGTACCACCTTAAAAGAAATCGTATTTTAAAACTACGAAATATACGATTCGTAAAAATATACAAAAATCAATTAATTAATGTTTTAATTACATAGGGTACGTGTCCGTATTACTGTGCCTGTCCCTATTAGTGTGTCTTCGTATTTAAAGAAGCTGTAAAAAAATTTGCACAAATAAATATAAAAAAGTTTCTTCAAAATTTAGTTAAACTATTTATGTATGTAATGCAAAAGAAAATATTTTATTTTTTAACTATTAAAGTATAGTAAACATTTTTCGAAAGGTGCATATTACGATTTTGAGGAATTTATTCGATTATCTTATCGAAAACCTTAAGAAACGCCTACGCAACAAAAGTAAATAAATTGATTATTACCATAATTTTCATCACGTAAGAATGGAAATTATATTATATAAATGTTATATTTTTTTAAGTAAATCCCGTTATACCGCAAATTTTTAAGGCTTGTCCGTATTAGTGTGCCCTTTTGTCATCCTGTATTCGGCTGCCTAACCTGACGTTGCTGTCAGTCCCAAGATATTAAAAACTCTGTGTTATCAATTGTAAGTATAATTGAATTAATGATTTATTGCAATATTAATTTAAACAATTAGCTTACATCTATTATTTGTTGTAGTAACTACGTTATCGGAGCCACACAAAAATACGGATAGGCACACTAATCGGGGGTGCACAAATGCGGATTAAGCACACTAATCGGGGGTACACAAATGAGGACAGGTTCATTAATCGGGGGCAAATTAATATGGTCATTGCCTCTGGAAAGACACAGTAGTTGAGACAGAAACACTTTTTTAAATTTTTGTTGAAACATTATAAAATATTAACATTTTTACTTTAAGAAAAAATATTTGAAAAATCAATTTATTATTTTCAAACAAACAAAATTAAAGTTGCAGCATTTAATAATCAATTTAATAATAAAGAAGTTGGCTTAAAGGCACACTAATAGGGACACGTACCCTAATATGTGAAACAAGCAATTTATAAGTCATTGATTGCTATCTCATAAATGACTGTATAAGTTGATAGTTTCACATATTATACATATGTCATTTTAGTAATCTATCATTACGAGACGTTTGAATATATATATATATATATATATATATATATATAAATATATATATATAAATATATATATATGGGGCATTCCACGCCAATTCGCGAGGAGTCAAACCTTGACCTTTTTATTTCTGATGGCGGCTTGTTTTTTTAGCAGGTTTTTACGAGTACTATACTCATGTAAGAGCGTTTTTATAATAAATGTAACATTTCTGAAATAGAGCCTGCGCAAAATGTGTAATCCATCGGGTCCAAAGATTTTCAATGACTTTTTTCGCCTATTAGACAACGTCTAAGAAGAAAATTCATTGAACATAAAATACGCTATTTTGATTATATTTAAAAAAAAAATTACTCCAGATTTTTATAATAATATTTTTAAACAAATAAAGTAAAAAACATCAAAAATTATAAATATCTCGAAAACCCCATTTTCTATTTTCTTTAAATTTATAGGGAATATTCTGGAGAATATTAGAAAAATTTTAAGACCGGTCCGAAGTTGCGCAGAAAATTTGGGAATTTTTTATGAATTTTTTTGTGCAGTATTCGACTCACAAAAGTGCATTATTAAAATCGCGTTTCAAACAATTCTGAATCGATTTAGCTAAACTTTTTTAAATTGATTGACATTACTTATTAACAACTGGTCGACGGTGAAAGACGTTATATATTGCCAGTCACGGTCGATTTAAATTACTTTAATTGTTATTCTATACTGGCGAAAGAAATTTATTATTCTGTTTATTATACACCGTCGACCGAAGAATCGGTGCTCCATCTTACAGTTGTTATTGCGATAAATATTACCACAGTCCCAGTGGTCGAATTGGCACGACACCCGCACGGTATACGGGAGGTTCCAGGTTCAAACCCTGGCTGGGGTAATATTTTTTCGCAATAAAAATTTAAACTATTTAATTTAGAAATTACATCAATTGACCAAAACCCATGGTCGAAATTAATAATGTCTCGACGATTGATCCAAAAAAGTGCTGTGTGAATCCGACAGACCAAGTTGGCTCGCAGTTTTTCAATGTTCATATCGGAAAGACGTTATATATTGCCAGTCACGGTCGATTTAAATTACTTTAATTAAAATAATAAATAGTCTGTTCTTAAATAAATGTACTTATTGAATTAAATTTCCTTACAAATTTATTATTTTCGCCTTTCTCACACTGTTCATCGCAATTTTGTTTTAGGATCTTCATCATAATTTAGTAAAAAAATTTTACAGGCGTGTGCAGAAGGCACAGTTCTCTCTCTCACTCATTTTATTTGTTAATAAGTAATGTCAATCAATTAAAAAAAGTTTAGCTAAATCGATTCAGAAACGCGATTTTAACTGCACTTTTGTGAGTCAAATACCGCACAATAAAATTCATAAAAAATTCCCAAGTTTTTTGCGCAACTTCGGACCGGTCTTAAAATTTTTCTAATATTCCCCAGAATATTCCCTATAAATTTAAAGAAAATAGAAAATGGAATTTTCAAGATATTTAAAATTTTTGATGTTTTTTTACTTTATTTGTTTAAAAAAATATTATTATAAAAATCTGGAGTAATTTTTTTTTAAAAATATGATCAAAATAGCGTATTTTATGTTCAATGAATTTTGTTCTTAGACGTTGTCTAATAGGCGAAAAAAGTCATTAAAAATCTTTGGAGCCGATAAATTACACATTTTGCGCAGGCTCTATTTCGGAAACGCTACATTTATTATAAAAACGCTCTTACATAGGTATAGTACTCGTAAAAACTTGCTAAAAAAACAAGCCGCCATCAGAAATAAAAAGGTCGAGGTTTGACCCCTCGCGAATTGGCGTGGAATGCCCCATATATATATTTATGTATAAATATATTACCAACATCCACCAAAAAGTCAACATCTATCTGAAAGAACATCTATATATCTGAATTATGAGATAAACGCAGTAAAACTTATCACAATAAAAAGTGTGCAAGTACAAACTTGCACATTGCTTCTTCATACTTTTTAAGTGTGCAAGTACAAACTTGCACATTGCTTTCTCATACTCTTTAAGTGTGCAAGTAGAAACTTGCACATTGCTTCCTTATACTTTTTAAGTGTACAAGTAGAAACTTGCACATTGCTTCCTCATAGTTTTTAAGTGTGCAAGTAGAAACTTGCACATTGCTTCCTCATAGTTTTTAAGTGCGCAAGTAGAAACTTGCACATTGCTTCCTTATAGTTTTTAAGTATGCAAATTAGAAACTTGCACATTACTTCCTCACAAGTTTTAAGTATGCAAATTATAAATTTGCACATTGCTTAATCAACATTTTATTTTGCTCATAAAGCTTCCTCTATGAGGAAGCCAAATTAATAAATATCTACTAATAATTATGCATCGAAGAAAAACAGGCTTCCTCATAAAGGAAGCTTTATGAGAAAAATAAAATGTTGATTAAGCAATGTGCAAATTTATAATTTGCATACTTAAAAGTTGTGGGAAGCAATGTGCAAGTTTCCACTTGCACACTTAAAAAGCATGAGCAATGTGCAAGTTCTTACTTGCACACTTTTATATAGCATCTTGCTATAAAATAAATATTTGCAAATCTGTATTGCACTAAACAATGCACACAGTTAATGTTAATCAGAGTTTTGATTGATGGGTTTGGACTGTATTAAGTTGGGAGTATATTTGAACTAATTAATTTAATTAAACAATTATTTCAGTTTATCATAATTTAGCAACTGCATAAAACATTTCACTTAGGTATATATTATTTAATTATTATAATAAAACAGGTTTAAATTGAAAGAGGAGTTATAAAACAAGCGTATGTGACAGTATGCGTACAAATGCAGGTGACAATAGGATTTAAAAGAAATAAATTTTAAGAAAGCTTTAATATAATGCATTATAGACAAGATTTATAAAACAAACATATGCAACGTTGTAGCAATCTCCTACAAATACAGATAACAATAATATAAGTTAATAATTGTTAAATAAAAAGACATTTTTTGGGAACGGATTGTAATTCATAGCACATAAAATACATATTTAAAAACATGCTGTTTCAAAGATTTGAAAGTAATTTCGAGAAAGTTTTAATAATGGTGCAAAACGTAGAGCTCATCATTAGCAAAATGTTTCAATTTGATCCAGATTATGACGCATTCAATGCGCTAAATGTTCATTTTATTATGATGATCCCGCAATGCAGTCTTGTGTGAGTATAATAGATGTATCTCCCAAACGTATGCAAATATAATCGCGCTTGTATTCGCATATAATCCTCTGTATGCATTCAGGCCAGTAGCTTGTTCAGGATCCTCAAGGAGACTTGCTCTTTGAATCTCGGAAATTAGTATCCGCGTGCACTGGCTATATCGTCCACTCTTGTGCATCGATTTACTCTCATACGAGGTCGTTCCATTATTACCGAGAGAACGAATTATGTAGAAGAAATATGTTTTTATAAATCGGTTATTTAACAAGAATATTAAGTTCTTAACAAACGTAAAATCTATTTGCCATTTCCAGCAAATAATTTCTTATGTTAATTTTACTTCAGCATTTCTTCTCCAATTTGAATCGTTTCTTCTTTACATTTAAACGTATTTTATAAATGCACCCAGTTTCTTTTCGATGCTTGTATCGTTAATATTTATCTCGAAGTTACCCGACGATATCTGACAAAGTTTTACCGAAGTCTCGTGCATCTTATGCAATCACGATGAAATTGAAAAGTTTCGGAAAGCAGACTGATCGAAGAGGAACAGCAAATCCTAGTGGGGATCCTAACCGAGTTGTCTCTTGGCGGACTACCGTACTTGGCATGACATTAAGGTCAGATATTTTGCAGCCTAGCTGATTCTTCCTGGTTTATTTTTTTTACTTCGCAATAGACAGACATGTTTATTGCGACTATCGCATATCTTCCGTTTACATTTATATAAAACGCTTGTTTAGTAAAGTGCATTTTCCTCACCTCCGGGCACGCCAGGAGAAACGTGCATGCTTTTGTAAAATGTTTACGTAAACTCCGATGCTGCAAGCACTACTACCATTGCCATAGACTCTCCTTACCCTCGAAAGAGATAATGCGCTTCTACCACAGCGATTTTATGAGGAAACCATTTTACCCATTGCGTGTATAACGTGAAAAAGCAATCAAATAACAACACGTTTTCATTTTGACGTGTCTTAAAAGTTAAAGTGTTATGTAATATATTTGAAAATTAGAAGAAGCTGTTTATGTTTAAAATTTTCAAACTCTGTAAGATTTCGTCGGAAAATTTTGCGTTACTTAAGTATTATTTGTACTTGTAAGTTGTAAGTTCTGCAGTTGAAAGAGTAAATACTGAGCATCGCACTCATTGCCTGCCGACGTCAATTAAGCTTGTTTGCGGATTCGCGAGTAACGTGCGAAATGAGCTATCGAATCTGACAGGAGCGTTACATTATCATTATGCATCGTCTGTTAGAAAAATACGACGGTATGACGTTCACAACTCTGACGGGAAATTTCGAAACGCGCGGCCAAAGTTGGGGCTGATAGCATTAACCTGACAATCACCGAAGCGGCAACCATAACTCAATGACAAAATCATTTACGCAATACCTTGGGGCAAAGTTGTAGAAATGCAGCGCGCAAGAGATGCAACGTATGCATAACATGACGCTTTGATGCGTACAAATTTTTAAATGCAATTTGGCGCTCGTTATACAGAAAAGCTCGGGCCATATTATTCAACCAATCCGTTTCGATCGTTCGTCGCTATATCACTCACTATCATTTACGAATACTTATTGCGCGCTTCATCTGCATACAGAGGATTTACTCTTCGTTCAATCTTTATGTTTATCGCGTAATTCACGTCACGTCAAAACTATCACTTATCAGCACCATCGACGTTAGCTTTTCCCGCACGAACACCTATCTAATTTGCAGCGTAGTCCAATTTAGTGCATTAGTATGCCGCGCAAATCATATACAATCATGAACCTCCGAATTATGCATGCATGCTATTTACGCGTAGCAGATGCATTTATCTTCGCCGGAGTTTGATGCCGGATTTTGTCAGCTGTGCATAGATCGCTGAGAGAGTTTCCTACGTTAAGTTAAACCTTATTCCGGTCAATCAAAAGCTAATTGTATTCGAAAATTTTATTTCAGGTATTATGACTCATATCATTAAACCAACAAGTAACGTATTTAACAGGTAACTGCGTGGTTTTAGATCACCGTATTTGCGGACGATAATGAAACTAATATTCCAATAAGATTATCATTGTAGGCGTCTTACTTTTTAATCTCTTAATCTCTTTATATTAAAAATTAAACTAATCCCGCGTATATCTTTTTTATAGCACGTAATTTAAGAGATATCGCGATTTACTAAAATTTTTATTTTATTTATATGTATATACTTTATACAATAAAAAAATTTGAAAAAAATTAAAAAAAGTTTTACTTAACACTAGAACTATCCGAGATTAATCTGTATTTATTTCTGCAGAAGAAATCCTAGAAAACAAAAAAGAAAGAGAAAACAAAATAATAAAATTAATCATCTATGTAATTTTAATAAAAATCAGAAAAAATTTCAGAAACTAAGATATTTTAAAAATATGTAATAAATTAATAAAAAATGTCAAATGGGTCATTTTGATCACTTTATAGTTTTAGTGTTAAAAAACTTTCAACTTCACCGCCAAGCAGCAATTTAAGAACATGACTACATTTCTACTTTATCTATGCGTTGTTGACAATTAGTTTTAAGATTATTGTAAAATGTTACATTGAAAAGAGTCTAAGCCTTAAGACCGAAACGTTTGTAATTCGTTTTTATATATAGATTAAATTTTGTATTATTTATTATTCGCGAAAAAATCGGCGTTTTGCTCTTATTTCCTTTATGTATCAAATTGATAAAAAACTGTCTATCTAAGAAACAAAACTTATTTAAGATTATTCTAATCTAACCTTCGCTATTTTTAACACATGCAAATTACATCTATAATACGTTTACGATATAAAACAATAAGAAGATTCGAGGCAATAGAGTTCTCAGTTTTAGTATAAAGCCGTCAAGCATTCAGAGTGTGATTTATTAATTTTATATATCCACACACGATGTAAATGGTATTTCTATTCTAAATGGAGAAAAACCTAAATATGCAATAAAATTTCTTCTTGCAGCTCGCCATTTGACAAAAAAATCAGATATCAAACGTATAATTATCCATCTAAAAGCAGTCGCTTTGAACTTCCGACCAATATCTCAGATACCGCAATTCCGTGCTATATTTTTGATTCTACATAAGCGAAGCCGAAAGCAACACTTCTTCGCTTTTTCATCATGAACAAAACCGCAAATTCGCGGGTAGCTGCCAGTGCCAATGTCGATTTTAATTTAACAAATCAGCCATTCGTTCGAATACGCGCAATTGCAAACGTGAATAGGTATACGTACCGGACCTAGAAATGCATTCATTCCTGATTACACGCGTACCTAATCCTGACACACACGCGTATGTCGCCTTCGCCGGGGCGTAATACGAAGTAGGGCGTCGTGCCGCGGCGCAATTTAATCCTGCACCACAACGGCACGTCAGAGTCGGTACCCCGTGTGTAATAATCTGAGCTTATCACGGTTCGTCGACGGGAGGCCCTACCCGCCAGGCCGGGCTCGTCAATTCGTATGCGGTCGATACGGTCATCAGAACGAGTCGTGTCCAGGGTTATTTGGCGACGCGCGCGGAGGCGACCAGGTATATGTCTAGCATCATCATCGTCGTCGTCGTCGTCGTCGTCGTCGTCGTCGTCGTCGTCATTGTCGTCGTCGGCGTCGGCGTCGGCGTCGGCGTCGGCGTCGGCGTCGGCATCGTTGTCGTCGAAATCATCCTCGTTCACAGGAATGGAGGAGAGTCCTAACCGTGGCCATGCCAGAACAATCACACGAGATATCCCCGTAGCTATGAAATTTACAGAATGTTGGCCGGAAGCACGTATGTGTGTGCCGAGTGCCGAGTCGAATTGGCGCCGAGTCGAATTGCGGGACGGAAGTACGTTGAGGCAACGAACAGACGACCGGACGAACGGCCGAACGGACGGAAGAATAAGGATAAAAAAAATTTATGTTTGTGAATTTTTATTTTACCGCGTATTTAGAAAATCGAAACAACGCCCGTGGCCTGCATTTTATGTAATTAATGTTTTTTTTTTAATTTACGCATAATGCTTTCGATTAATTGCTACTTGAACGCTATAGCTGTTTTTCTTCAGTGGATAACGCTATTATAAAAAGGAAGCGAGAAACGTTGGTGTTATACGTACATATCGTACATTGATATAAGTTGATAAGAAATCAGATTTAGCATTCAATTTTATTTCATTTTTGTTGTTGTACAGTAATAGGCCAATTATTGTAATTATTATATGGATAATTCATGTATAATTATACTCAACTTGACTTAGAAATGCATATACTTTTCTTATAATGTAGACATATACATATATATGCGAGATTTTCCGTCATTCTATTATAATCTATTTTATTTGTATAATATTAAATACAACAATTAAAAGAATCAGATAATCGTTTTTATAAAAAAAATTATTTGAAAGTTATTTTAAAATTTAAATATTTAAAAATTTCTTCTTCTTTTATTATATTTTTTTGTACAGAAACCGAACTAAAGTGGTTGCTCTGAAGCGTATTCCTCGATTATATACAGGGTGTCCCGTAAAGCCCGGATCAACGCTTAAGGGTAGATTCCTGAGATTATTTGGAGACAAAAATCCTAATGCCAAAATGTCGAGGCTGCTACAGTGTTTAAACGGGAAAGGTTTAAAGTTCACTAGTGTGCTTGTTAAAATTTTACGCACTCAGGAACGTCGCATGTCAAGACAGCTCTTCCACACTTTACTCAACTCAATAGAAATATTTAAAATTATTATTCACTTTATTTCTTTGTACACTGTTCGCAAGACCTACGAATATCGGGATGACAATTTGGCAGCCTCGACATTTTGGCATTAGGATTTTTGTCTCCAAATGATTTCAGGAATCTACCCTTAAGCGTTAATCCGGGCTTTACGGTACACCCTGTATAATGGATAATATAAATTTATTAATCTATATGTATATTTATATTTTTTTAAGTTGCAATATTTGCAATTTAATTGCAAAAAGGATACTTTTTTAATAATACAGCAGTAAATTTATAATAAAGTCATAGGCCCGTATTCTGAACGCATTTTTTCGATAAATACGCGGATTTACCGATAAAAAAGAGTTGAGGATATGGGCCATAGAATTAAAAAGTAAGAAAAAATTATATTTAATTATAAAAAAATATTTCAGTATGCAACTAGAATAATGAAAACACAAACTTAATTTATTCCCGTCAAAATAACTTCTTTTTATACAAAATATTTTTTTTAATAAAATCGTTATTATTGCAAGTCTTTTATTTAAAAAGATTGAAAACTGCAAAAGTTTGGTGGAAAGTTGAATAAAGATACCTTTACATATCAAATTGTTAATATTGTATAGGTAATAAGAAGTTCCATATAAATTACAACAAATATGTATTTCTAACTGAGAGAAACATATTTACAAAGACAGAAACTAAATTGAAAATTAGTATAACCCATAAGGAATTTGGAAAACTTCATGAGTATCTATACATATGTATATCTGCCTACCTATTTTAAGAAATATATTTTTAAGAATTGTGTGCATTTGTTATATACATAAAATTTTAATAGCATGCTTTATGCATTATTGAGCACAGCAAACGTCGTACACTTTAATACAACTAATACAACACAGTAAAATCTACAAGGAAAAGCTATTAAAGTCTCATTTTGAATATTTTTTGACAACTAATATTTATGTTACGTGAAAGAAGTACAAAGATTTTCTGTGAAGGTACGATTTGAAATAGCATGTCACTCATTGAAAATAGCATTTTTAGTTACTACAAAGAATGTATTGATAAGAGTTTATCGAAAAATCCATGTTTTATTTTACAAAGGTATCTTCAAATTGCGATACATGGAAATAATTTACAATTAGCAAAGTTTTTGTAATTCTCTCTCTCTCTCTCTCTCTCTCTCTCTCTCTCTCTCTCTCTCCTGCACACACACACACACAAATTCTAAATAAAAATACTTAGATATACAGGGTAGGCCATTTTAATCTACGCACTGAATCTCTCAAAATCCATAAGTTTGACAAAAATTTTTCAGACAAAAGTTGTATGGTTTCAAGGGTGACATAAGATGGTGGCAATGATTTGACCTTGGATGGTCGTTTGAAGCTCACATAAACGTTACCTTTAATTTCTTACATGGAACACCCTATATTGTAGTATATCGTTTGAAAGGGCATAAAATAAGGAAAATTTTGGCGCTAACCAGAGGTCGATACGTTGACCCGTTCGGGAGTTATTTAGGGTCAAAAATTGACTTTTTCCAACTTTGACCTTAAATAACTCCCGAACGGGTCAACGTATCGACCTTTGGTTTGCGCCAAAATTTTTCTTATTAAAATAAGAGGCATAAATGCCCTTTCAAACGATATACTACAACCCGAGAAAAAATGATTAGATATAATCATATATAATTATATCTGGTATATATACAATTTTATATAATTATATATGTTTTTATATAGGGTCATATCTAATTATACATGGTCACATGTGCAATCAGTGGTCCCACATACAACCAGATATAGCATTATATCTAATTGTATATAAATGTATGTGAAACCAGATATAATGATATGTGAGTAGTGTATTCTACATATAACTAGATATAGTATTATATAAAACTATATATACAGTCATATATAGCCAGATATATTAATGTGAATAATCTGGTCCTATATACAACCAAATATAGCACTATATCTAATTGTATATAAATGTATGTGAAGCCAGATATAATGATATGTGAGTAGTGTATCCTACATATAACTAAATATAGTATTATATACAACTATATATACAGTCATATATAGCCAGATATATTAATGTGAATAATCTGGTCCTACATACAACAAGATATAGCACTATATCTAATTGTATATAAATTTATGTAAAGCCAGATATAATGAGATATGAGTAGTGTACCGTACATATAACTAGATATAGTACTATATACAACTATATATGCAGTCATATATAGCCAAATATATTAATGTGACTAATCTGGTCCTATATACAACCAGATATAGCACCATATCTAATTGTATGTAAATGTATGTGAAGCCAGATATAATGATATGTGAGTAGTGTATCCTACATATAACTAGATATAGTATTATATACAACATAAGAAGCATTTATATCTTCGTAGATTATATATGATTATATATAATCATATATAAACACATATTACATTTTTAATTTCGGATCATCCGATAGATGGCATCCGTTTGGATCTGTTTCTCGTATTTAAAATTTGACCAACAATGGTATAAGAACGGTGTCAAGAGACACGACAGAGTCTCGCACCAAGTGATATAAATCACGGTATAATTTTTGTATTAGTTATATTGTGAAGTCTACTCTTTACTCTTATAATAAAGTGGCACACTTTTAGTAAATAAAACTCAAAAAGCCTAATTTTATTATATATAATTATATATGGTTATATAATTATATGTGGTTATATATAATTATATATGGTTATATATAATTATATGTGGTTATATATAATTATATGTAGTTATATATAATTATATACAATTATATCGGCCCATTTTTTATATCTAATTATATCTAAAGCCGATTTTATATAATTATATGTGATTATATCTAATCATTTTTTCTCGGGAATATAAAGGGTTCCATGTAAGAAATTAAAAGTAACGTTCATGTGAGCTTCAAACGACCATCCAAGGTCAAATCATTGCCACCATCTTATGTCCCCCTCGAAACCATACAACTTTTGTCTAAAACATTTTTGTCTTAAACTTATGGATTTTGAGAGCTTTCAGTGCGTAGATTAAAATGGCCTACCCTGTATTTTAAATGTAAACTGTATGGACATTAAATAGGAAAAAGAGAAAGAAGCTGAAAATAAATAAACGTTTTTGAATTATAATATTATAAAGTTGGTGTATAAGATACAAAAAATACTAAAAATATATATTTTCTATAAAAGATAAAACTAAAAAAGTAAAAATAATACAGAGAGAATTAAGAAGAACCAATAAAAAAGCAGTGAAGAAATGAGACATTTGAAATACTAACAAAATCATCGATTTATTAAGTATACTATATGAGTCAACAAATTATCGAATTACTAGCAATCGTGTTTATTTCACGAGAGATTGAAACAACCTCGTGAAATATGCGATATAGAAAATATTATTGACCCTTTCGTACTAACTTTTGCTTTGTCCATCGATTAACGTATTTTTGCAATAAACATTGGAGGAATTCAAAATATGAGTTTATCAGAGCGCAATATGCTACATAGTAAAATTGTAGTTTTAAGTACATAAAATCGCCGGCTGTTGGAACGAGAAGTATTGGTGCAACGAAAATTTCCATTTAATTTCATAGAAATCGTGAATAATATAATTATAATTGACAATTGCAACTAGAAACTGTGTCGCTGTGATTTTGCACCACACATTGCACGATGTGTTGCACTGATTACTCTTAATAGGAAAGGACGGGTAAAACCTCGACTATTATTTTCATGATGGGAATGTCAAGTGTAAGTTCGCAAAGATAGGTACATATGACGCTGAGATATGCATGAAACGACCATCAGCAACCACAGTCATTGGTATTCACGAAATTTTGAAGCTGTATCGCGTGAATTTTCTAATTAAAATTTTGCGAACATCGCCAGAAACTCGACGGCAATACGCATTTTTCAGGACTACCGTTGCGCGCATGTGTAAAAATACATTCACCAAAAATTTTCATTGGCATTATATCTAGTCATTTAAAGTAGAACAAGGTAAAAAAGTGTGCAAGTAGAAACTTGCACATTGCTTCCTCATAGTTTCTAAGTGTGCAAGTAGAAACGTGAACATTGCTTTCTCATAGTTTCTAAGTGTGCAAGTAGAAACTTGAACATTGCTTTCTCATAATTTCTAAGTGTGCAAGTAAAAACTTGCACATTGCTTTGTCATAGTTTTTAAGTGAGCAAGTAGAAACTTGCACATTGCTTTCTTACAGTTTTCAAGTGAGCAAGTAGAAGTTTGCACCTTGCATTGTCATAGTTCTTAAGTATGCAAATTATAAATTTGCACATTCCTTAATCTACATTTTATTTCGCTCATAAAGCTTCCTCTATAAAGAAGCCAAATTTTTTCTTTAATATATAATTATTAGTAAATATTTATTAATTTGGCTTCCTCATAGAGGAAGCTTTATGAGCGAAATAAAATGTTGATTAAGGAATGTGCAAATTTATAATTTGTATACTTAAAAACTATAACAAAGCAAGGTGCAAACTTCTACTTGCTCACTTAAAAACTGTAAGAAAGCAATGTGCAAGTTTCTACTTGCTCACTTAAAAACTATGACAAAGCAATGTGCAAGTTTCTACTTGCACACTTAGAAACTATGAGAAAGCAATGTTCAAGTTTCTACTTGCACACTTAGAAACTATGAGGAAGCAATGTTCACGTTTCTACTTGCACACTTAGAAACTATGAGGAAGCAATGTGCAAGTTTCTACTTGCACACTTAAAAACTATGAGGAAGCAATGTGCAAGTTTCTACTTGCACACTTAGAAACTATGAGAAAGCAATGTTCAAGTTTCTACTTGCACACTTAGAAACTATAAGAAAACAATGTTCAAGTTTCTACTTGCACACTTACAAACTATGAGGAAACAATGTGCAAGTTTCTACTTGCATACTTAAAAGTAAAATTTTTGAAAATTTTAATTATGGTTTATTAAAAACTAGTACTTTTCTGAAAATTTAATTGCTTTAAACTCTTAATAAAATTATAATTTCTTAAAACTCGCAAATCGTAGTTTAAATCGACTGAACGAAAACACAACCTGTTTTGCACGATAGGTCATATAACGTAATAATTATTTATTCTTTTCTGGGTGTTATCCTATAAGACTTTAGAACCCAGTGCATACATTTTAATAAATAAAGTATGAATAAAGAATGCATGGTATTGAATTTGGCTAGAAATGTCCTTGGTTGCTTTTTTACAAACAAGATAGCAGGATGTATTCTTTTTAAAGAGAGGTTCCTCTTTCTTCTTTCCACCTTTTATTCTCTTAACTTTTATTTTTTCCTGTTCCCTATCTTTTTTCGTTACTTCGTTCTCAACTTTTATTTTTTCCTGTTTCCTATATTTTCTCGTTTCTTTATTCGACATATTTCATATACTGATTTGTGAAACACGTTCACTTTTTATCTCGTCTTTATGACAGCTCGTAACGTAGCAACATACATATATTGTAACATTAGAACAAAATTAGCGGTAACATGTAATCAAACATAAAAGCACAACCTGCTTCGCACGAAATCATATAAGATAATAATTATTTTTATTTATATTACTTTATATTAATATAATATATAAATTAATTGTAGGTACACATTAATTTTTTATTTCTACTTTAAAATAATTTTTGTAATATATATAAATTAAAATTATATAAATTAAAGTTGATAATAGAAAAAATACATACAGTATTCTAAAATACATATAAATGGCTTCTGTTAAATTAATATAAAAATTCACTTTTACTAAAACTGGTTTGACGCAATTTTCCTAAGTTTATTATATTTTTAGGTCTTTTTTACCCCTATTTCATATACACTTCTTTAAGATTTGGTTGATGTTCTTAAAATATAACTTAAAATTCCAAATTTTATTTAAAAAACCTCTTTACCAATTATTGCCAAATTCAGTGATCAAATTATAAAATGATGAAGAAGCAATGTGCTCTAATTTGTACACTTTTTCATTATATTGGCAATTTTTTTCTAATTATGTTATATTTTTCAGTCTTTTCTTCCCTTATTTCATATACAATTCTTTAATATTTTGTTAATTTGTTCTTGAGCTATAGCCTTTTAATTGTAAGTATATATTTAAAAAATATAGTTTTATAGATATTATTATTTTTTAATTATATTCATCAATATAATTAAAAACCAGGCCAGTTTTCTCCACATGAGAGATCTCAATTCTCAACTTCTCGTGCAGGGGGTGCAGTTTTAAATATAAAATTTGCACACTTTTTAATTATATTGTTAATTTTTTCTAATTCTATTATATTCTTTAGTTTATTATATTCTAATTTTCTAATTCTATTATATTTTTTTTAGTTTATTATATTCTAATTAAGACTTTTCATAAATTGATGTTTTTGGACAATTTAGTATTAATTTTTGGCAACTTTTCTAATTTTATTATATTTTTTCAGTCTTTTCTACCCCTATTTCGTATATAATTTTTTAAGATTTGGTTGATTAGTTTTTGAGTTAAAAACATTTAAAATTTTGGGGAATCCGTACATACATAAAAGCCTTATAAAGCTGAGTCTAATCAACCAAATCTTAAAGAATTATATATGAAATAAAGATAGAAAAAACTGAAGAATATAATTGAATTAGAAAAGTTGCCAATAATTAATACCAAATTGTCAAAAAACATCAATTTATGAAAAGTCTCAATTATTGAGACTTGAGATGTAGCCCTTAAAAGTTAAAATTTTAAAATATTGGCAATTTTTTTAATTCTACTATATTCTTCAGTCTTTTCTACCCCTATTTCATATATAATTCTTTAAGATTTGGGTGATTAGTTTTTGAGTTAAAGACATTTAAAATTTCGGGAAATTCGTCCATACATAAACATGAGTCTAATCAACCAAATCTTAAAAATTTATTTTTAAAAAGAACCCCTTTACCGATTATCGCCAAATTCAATACCAACCTTCCTTAAATGATACTTTATCAATTTAAAAAAAAACAGCCCAATATCTCAATATTTACGGAAGTTAAAGCAACCACGGGCATTTCTAAAAAAAATCAAAATTTTTTAAAAAAAGAACCTTTTTACCGATTATCGCAAATTTCAATACCAATCTTCCTTGAATGATACTCTATCGATTAAAAAAAACAGCCCGATATCTCAATATTTGCGGAAGTTAAAGCAACCACGGACATTTCTAAAAAAATTCAAAATTTTTTAAAAAAAGAACCCTTTTACCGATCATCGCCAAATTCAATACCAACCTTCCTTGAATGATACTCTATCGATTAAAAAAAAAAACAGCCCGATATCTCAATATTTGCGGAAGTTAGAGCAACCACGGACATCAAATCTGCACATACACACACACACACACACACGCACGCACGCACGCACGCACGCACGCACGCCCGCACGCACGCACGCATGCACGCACGCACACGCACACGCACACGCACACGCACACGCGCACGCACACGCACACGCACACGCACACGCACACGCGCACACGCGCGCACACACACACACACACACACTCACACACACATACGGACATTTTTTTAAATGCAATTTTTCGACGTTTTAGAACATTCTGAACACATTGGCAGCGGCAACTAAAAAAAAATTTTTTTTACGAAAACAAAGCTTCCTCTATGAGGAAGCAAAACTAAAAGATTTTTTTATATTGGCTAGAAAACTTGCATTTGATACTATTGAGAATCTCAAAGTAATTTCTATGTTAGAAATCAAACTTAATAATTTTAATTGTTTGCGTTAAAATCAGAAACAAAGTCTTTTTTATATGTTTATGTGACAACATTGCAAAAATGTATATATAAAATATTAATATTATTATTAAATAAAATAGAAAAAAGCTCTCTTGATTGAATCAAAAAATAAAAAAGGCAGTTAGAGCCGGGCGCTGTAACTAGTGCGCAATATATTACTTGAAATTACATATCAAAGAAACGAACGTTTCAGCCCTTTCTTTGGGCCATCCTCAGCGTAGTCATATTCAAATCACCGCGAAATACATAAAATCGAACAACAACGCAAATTACATTAATTTATATCGTCAATATTTAAATTCGCTGTCCCTATATTATAGTCACGAAAGATACGGTCCTTAACTGTTGCTCATGGTCTCACATAGAGAAATGAAGTCAAGAGAATGCTCCGAGGCAAACCAGGCATCTTCAAATGTCTCGACTCCCAGGTTAGAAAGCCAGGAAGGGCGAAGAGAGATTTATGTCCTTTGAGTATCCATAAGGAGCGTATAAAATCGAAGACACCTGTGCAAGCATTCGGAGCATACTGGATATAAAATATATTATGCAAATAAAGTAATGAGAAGATAAAGTTAATTACAAAACTTACAGGAAAGAATATAATTTGCCTCGCACAGAATAAAGTACATGGTGATAACGGTCGAAAAATAGAAATGTGACTTGTCACGGAGACGTTCAGAGAAACAATGATACATTTAACGGCAAGTCCACAAAATAAATATCGAGTTCGCAAAACATTATTGTAAACATAAAAGAAAAACATGTATAAACAGGCGAAACTCAAAGTTTAGGGAGCTTCTCAATGATATGCAAATATGAATCTGGTATATTTTCCGTGTCAGTCCGCAAATTCAATACGTTTTTTTGCCTTTTAATGTAAAGCATTTCCGAGATCAAGCGTTTGCTTAAATAAGGCTTGTTATCCAAAATTTCTACATCATTCTACTTAAAATCGTGACGTAGTTTATTTCTATGGTCTGTCAATACGGAATGACTAGCCTTTTTCCTTAAAATGTGACTCTGGTGCTCATTGACTCTCGTTTGTAATTGTCTACCAGTTTGCCCTACATATGAAGCGTCGCAATTGTTGCAATTAATTTTATAAACAACATTATTGAGCATATCTTTAGGAAGGATATCTTTGTGGACTTTAATATACTTTCTCATTTTGTTGAGGCTAAAGTAGGACAGTCTAACATTGAGATTCTTAATTAACCCTCGGAGAACACACAGGGTCAAATTGACCCTGACCTCGAGTTTTATCATAATATCTTAAAAGCATTTTGAAAATTGTCGGGCCTGAGGCCATCTAGCTGTAGTTTGGGGTATACAATTTTTTTTGTAACACTCTGGGTCAATCTGACCCTACACACACTTTAATCGTCCACCATTTTAAATTGACGAGTGCGATCAGCTTGAAAAAATTTCAGATGTACTTGGAACATTGTTAAATCAATTGATATAAATAAAAAGTGCCGTTGGAATTATTTACATATTTTAAAAAATTCAAAAAGAAAATTGTTTTTTTATTTTCTTTTAAAATTTTTTTAAATATGTAAATAATTCCAACGGCACTTTTTATTTATATTAATTGATTTAACAATGTTCCAAGTACATCTGGACATTTTGTCAAGCTGATCGCACTCGTCAATTTAAAATCATGGACGATCAAAGTGTGTGTAGGGTCAGATTGACCCAGATTGTTCTCCGTGAATAAAAAAAAAGGTGTGTTCTCGGAGGGTTAAGCTCTTAAATTGTTCTGAGATTATAAGAACATACGGAATCGTAAGAAAACGAGTAACCTCCTCATCCTGTGTACTTATAGGTTTATCTTTTTTGTTAAATAAAAATTTGAGACGTTCATGGAAAACTTTAAAAATAAAATCTAACGGATAACCGTTGTCTAACAAAATTCTTATAGCAATTTCCAAATTTTTACCATAAAATTTCGGGTGGGACAACAAAAAAAACCCTGTCAATCAAACTAATGATTGTGCCTCTCTTCTGGCAGAGTGGATGATGGGAATAAAAACTCAAATATCTACCAGAAAATGTTGGATTATGGTACCAATCAAAAATTATCCGGTTATCCACACGTAACATCGTGACCTCTAAAAAGTTCAGCCTATTATTCTCTTCAATTTCCATTGTAAATTGGAGTCTGGGATGGAAAGAATTGAAGACCTCCAAAATGTGAACAAGAGAGGAAGAAGGAGCTGCCATCGCCACGTCATCAATATATCTATCATAGAACGGGGGGATAAACTTTAATTTTTCGAGAGCTTTCTTTTCTAAATCTTGCATAATAATATCTGCAGCCATGGGGGACAATGGGGAGCCCATTGGTGAGCCAAAAGTTTGCTGATAGATTACACCGTTAAAAATAAAAAAGGTGGAATTTAAAACTAGTTTAACAGCTGCAAGAAATTCAGATTTAGGAATTTTACAGTTTACAGAGATGTAATCCCACCTACTCGCGATAATATCAAGGACCAGTTCAGTGGGTACATTCGTAAACAGAGAAATGACATCTAATAAGATTAGTTTAAAGTCGTTGTCTATATGTTTGTTCCAAAGTTTATTAACAAATTCGAAACTGTTGGCAACGTGACTATGAGCCTTCGGGAAACTCTTCAGCATTACTTTATGGAGATAGGAGGCTAGATGGTATAACGGACTGTTTATGGAAGAGACTATCAGTTTAAATGGACAATTCGGCTTATGAATCTTTGGAAGGCCATAAGCTCTCGGTAACACATCATCGCTACATATAAAGATCTGTATGTTGAAAGCGAGATAAATTCAGATTTTTTCCATCGAGTCAACAATTTAATCGTACAAGAAGTGACCTTTTTGGTAGGATCTTCCGTAACAATTTTATACGTTTTTTTGTCACTAAGGAGCTCTTCTACCTTTTCGATATATTTATCTCTATCGAGAGCAACAGTTATGTTCCCCTTATTCGCTCGCGTAAGAATTAAGTTCAAGTTTTCCGTAAGAAAGCTCTTTGTTTCTACAGCAAGATGCTTAATCGTGGTGTTGAGGATGTCATTCGATATATGTCCTGCAAACCCGTTAATAATATGTGTCGACCGATTTTTTACGGCAGCTTGCGCTGCAATAGGGAATTTTTTAAAATTATTTTCAACGCTTTTAATAAAATCTACCGTTAGCTTATGGATGTTTGTGGCTGGTGGGCTGAAATTATCACCTAACTGTAGGAGGCTCTGGATATTATTAGGTATGGTAATGGATGATAAGTTGATGAACCACTTATCGTTAAGGTGCGTAATCGATGCTGATGTACCAAAGGATTCAGGGTTAACCGTTATTTTAATTTTCGAATTAGTCATTAGAAAGCTGAATAGAAGGCTCGAATATTATTATTAAAAATAATTATTAATAATAATTTTCTTATTATTTTTAAACAAAATATGAAATTATTGATAATAATTATTCCAAAACATTCTATGTTATAAACGATATTCAATAATAATATCGATAACAATATTCCATCATGCAACTAACTGATTCTTTATACTTGAATTCAATTCTGTTATCGCGTAGTCTCTTGTATAGGTATGTGACTTTAAATTAAAGGTTCAAGTTAAATTAAGTTTCTAAATTAAAATTAAATTAAATGTTTCTTTGTTGTAAATCGGTAAATGCTTTCAAACCAATGAAAATTTAGACTGCAAGACTTCAAGTAAAGGACTGATTGGGTACTGGTAGTAATTCGAGTAATTTCATCGGAACTTCGAACGGTTGTGCACACCTCTGTCTGGAATTATAAGCGGATATCACCAGCGGTCTTGAATGCCGATGCCCCTCTCGAATCTGACCACTACCGCAAAATAATTTCACTACCATCCACATTACTATTAACACCTGTCTAATTGTAAGTGGAATGCATTAATAAGTTCAATAATATTTCATAATATATAAATTATTTTGATCTTTATCTTTCCTATTCTATAATGTTTAATAAATAATCATCACGTATAGCCAAAAATTTTATAACATCGAAAAAATCGAATTTTTATAGTTTCACTTAAATTGTCTTTAAAAAATCTCTGGTAAAAGTTTACAATAACTTACACAGCTCGGATTACTTTGACCTTGACATATGTTGTCAAGGTCACTCTTTTGAGTGACCTTCAGAAGGTTTTAGTCGGCGGTCATTGTTTACAAAAAAGTTATTAACAAAAAAGAATTGAAAATATAACAGTTATTTTGAGTACTAATAGACATAAATGGCTATATATTTATGTGGAAATAGTACATGTATGAACGAAGGAAAGTTAGTTAAAGTAGCGAATTGTTGGTATATTGAAAGAAAAGTTAAAGCAGAGAATAGAGAGTATGTGCTTCAACTTAAAAAGCACATACTTGTAAAGCGCGTCACTAACCTATAGGTTAGTGGGGCGCTTTACAAGTGTGTGCTTTGTATGTGCTTCAACTTACAAAGCACATTCTTGTAAAGCGCGTCACTAACCTATAGGTTAGTGGCGCGTTTTATAAGTATGTGCTTTGTATGTGCTTCAACTTAGAAAGCACATACTTGTAAAGCGCGTCACTAACCTATAGGTTTTGTCAATAACCAACTATTATCTGCTTTAACAAAGGTCCCGAAAGCAGGGGGGGTGTGAGTGAACCTCGGTTCGCGTAAAAAGTGTATGCGTGAACTATTTCGACATATATATTAGTCGTTTATGCCTTCCAATACTCAAAATAGCTACTATATTTTCCAAACTTTTTTTGTTTATAACTTTTTAATAAACAGCGACCGCCGACTAAAACCTTCTGAAGGTCACTCAGGAGGGTGACCTTGACAACATATGTCATGGTCAAAGTAATCCGAGCTGTGTAAGTTATTGTAAACTTTTACCAACCCGGGAAAAAATGGAAGAGATCTGAACAGACTTGAGCAGATCTCACCAGATCCAATCCACTCAGATCTGGTTTGATCAAAATATTGGCCCTATCTGATCAGATCCAATCAGACATGAGTAGATCCGAGCAGATATAAAATAGATTGTTCTATTTTATCATATCTGACTCTGTCTGCTAAAAACGGATCAGATCTACTCATGTCTGATTGAATGTGATCAGATAGGGCCAATATTTTGATCAAACCAGATCTGAGTGGATTGGATCTGATGAGATCTGCTCAAGTCTATTCAGATCTCTTTCATTTTTTCGCGGGTGTGCCACTTTATTATAAGAATGGACTCCACGATACATCTGATACAAAAGTTGTGCCGTTGATTTATGTCACTTTTGGTGCGAGACACTGCCGTGTCGCCCGTGTCTCTTGGCGTTCTTATATACCATTGTTCGTCAAATTTTAAATACGAGAAACAGATCCCATTGGATGCCATCTATCGGATAATCCCAAATTAAAAATGTAATATGCGTTCATATCTGATTATATATAATCAGATATGTGTATGTAATATATGTATATTACGGTGTCCGTTATTTTTTCTCAAATTGTGTTTATCCCAACCCCTATAGATCTATGCCAACAGCAAAAAAAATGTTTTGTGCAAAATTTTAGCTAATTGTGCTAATTTTCATGCCATTTTGAAAATTTCAAAAATTATTTTTTTGTTCAAGAGATTACACAGTCATCATCTATATTTGTTATTAAAGTTATCATCTATATATTCTCACAGAGTTATTTTCTATATTTAATGTAATGTCCAACATTGGGTGTAAAAATTAATAATAATGATAAAAACAAAATTTTTATAAAAAATTAGCATGGTATCGTTTAATCGACCCAACTGGCCAAGTTTATTTAAAAAACGCTACGTTAAGACCGTAGATTTATAATCAATAATTTTGTGTATATACGCTTGAAAAGGACCGAAATCTATGGTCGAAACGTAGCGTTTTTTTAAATAAACTTGGCCAGTTGGGTCGATTAAACAATACCACGCTAATTTTTTCAATTATTCACTGGCGATTTAAATTCTTATTTGAAAATTTTTATAAGTTCTATACTGACGAGATCTGCTCAGATCTTAGGAGATCTGATGTGATATGATAATGTCCGATTAGATCGGAAGAGATCCGTTTGGATCAGCAACCCAACTTTGTAATCCAAGATTGATCAGATCTGGTGAGATCAAGATATGTCTGGCTGGGTCTGCTCAGATCCGGCAAGATCTGACGCGTAATGTCGGCTCGTACCTCAGGAGATCTGAAGTAATCAGATAATGTCCGATTAGATCGGAAGAGATCCGATTGGATCTACGATCCAATATCGAATGGCAACAATGGTCAGATCTGGTGAGATTAAACTATAGTGTAGCATTTCTGGCTGGATCTGATCAGATGTGCCGTGCAGATCTGGCAAGATAAAATTGTATTTAATCAGATCTGACTCTACCTAAATTTCAGATCTCATTGTATCTCATTTTATCAAATCAGACATGGTCAGATCTCCTCCATTTTTTCCTGGGAAATCCCTAAAATACAAACAATAAAATGTCTAGTAAAATTACAATCTACATCTTATTACATATATATACGTAATAAAAATGAATCTTAAAAACATTTTGTAATTTGGAGATTAATTACAGTTAAAAATTACTATATAAAAAAAGTAATTTTAAAATACAACCGTATATGATAACAATCAAGAATTAAAAGAACGCCGTAATCTATAGGGCGATAAATTGTACAAAAATTCACGAATAATTTTATTAGGCAACCAAGATCTAGTTCTGACCTATTACGGCGTTCCTTTAATTTTAGATTATTATATAAAAGTATTACAATATATATTTCAAGATAGAACTCTAATTTTATATGATGTGTATGTCTTAATAATATACATATATATATATATATATATATATATATATATATATATGTATTTTACAAGATGTGTATTTTTTGATTTTCTAAACGTTTATCACGACATATACATATGTAAAATTATAAATAAAATTCTATTTTCTAAATTCTGTGTGTATGTGACACAAAGATTAAAGATTATCTAAAGTAGATTTCAGTCTGTTACATAAATATTTTAATTATTGAACTTTGATAATTAATAAATCTAAAATTTTAATTTTTTCTCTATTTACTACATTTTCTTCCTTTTTTCTATATTTATCTAATCAGTTATTTCGAAAATTTAATCAATTATAATATACCTACTTGATACAAAAAAAATTATTATTGAGATAACGAAAAAAAGTAGATATATTAATTAATAAATAAAACAAATAAAATTAAATATACAGAAAAACTTAGGTTCACAGCACAAATAAACTCGACCTTGACATATATTGTAGAGGAATTATTAATTCCTAAAATACACTTTGAATCAGGCGACACTGTTTTATAACTCCCAGGATATTCGAAATTGAAAATATAAGCAACTAAAAAATAAGAGCAAAGATTGTAGAACACCTTAAAATGATATCTTTCCGTAGTATATATCTTTTTATGTTCAAAAACAGTAAAAGATAAGTTGTGTTTACACTTCTTCGTTACCTATGTTGTTATGTACATGGGGCAGTTTTTCCAAATTATTCGACTAATATTTAGTTTACAAACATGTATGTATGCTTGGGATTATGACTGACAATGAGAGAGACAATAAGATTGAAAAAGAAACGCGTAGGCGGAGAAGCCCCTCCCCCGGTCAAGCAATCACTTAAATATGCAAAGATCTTTTTCATCGTCCGATCAATAAGAGAGAACTATGTGAAAATTAATCTAAAAGAAAAATTTCAATTTATTTATCAATAAGTTTATCGGAGAACCACAACGTAAACAAGTCGTTTTGTCACGTATCACGTATCACGTATCACGTATTACGTGATGTATTAAAAAGTCGATAAGTCGTACGTTTATTTTTGTTTTCAATGGTAGCTAGAAACTCGTACAATCGCATGTTTGGTTTGGAAGCCAAAGACTGGTAATACGTTCAGTAAAGTGTACTGAAAACACGAATATAAAAATAAAGAAATATAAACGCGTCTCATCTCTTACTGTTTTTGAGTACAATAAGATATATGTATGCTGCGAGAAAATATCATTCTAAAATGTTCTACACAATTCTCGCTCATACTTGCATATTATTAACATTATTAATATGTTATATATGTACCTTATATGTCTGTACATCGATCTATGTTTATTATGTAAATTTATATCATACATATTTACAGTTTTCGTAATTTTGTATGTAAAAATGGTAAAAAGTTTAAAACATGAGATAATATCTTTATCAGATTCGAAAACATTTCTTTTTTGCAGAAAGCATTCTATTATTTATGATCTTTACGTGAAACATATTCTATTTAGAAAGCATTTAATATTTTTTTATTTACGCTTGAGAGTTATTTAAATTTCAAGCAACTCATGTATTTTACAATTAATATTCTACTATATAATATAATACAAAAATGCGCCAATAATAATGATATCTCAATATATCTTTTATTTTATTAGGTTTGTGTATAAACGCGCATCACACATTACACACGCGCGCGAATACACAATGAATGGACGAGTGATTGCACATATTTGCACAAATTAAATGCATTAACGTTCATTTATCAAGTTTATTTTAAAACAATCTATTTATGAGATTTTTTATTTATCTATATAACAATACAACATTCTTCTACAGATTTACCTATTATTTTAAAATTAAAATAAAAGATAATTTTATATTTACTAAAACGCGGTGCGAAGCGGCGAACTTGTAACGCTACATTGAGATCTGTAAAATGTAAATATATTTAAATTATAACGACTCTCAAAATAATCAATATTTTAAGAACTAATTGTTACGTGGACAAAAAATTATTATAAACAATTAATTTTACAAGTATTAAATAAAATAAAATAAATAAAATAACAAGTAATTGAACAATAAAGGTTAATAATAAGAAAACTTTCTTTTTTCCGACCAAAACTGGCAACATTTATTCATCAGTTAACACGACGTTTCGACTGAGAATCCAGTCCTTATCAAGTGTAAATGTATAATATACATACGCCTACGCAACACTTCATAATCTCTGATATTGTTCCAGCAATAAAATTAAATCTACAAACTGAAATATTATAACAATAACTAAAGAGTATCGAGTAAAATTATACATCGAGTCATATAAAAAGACAGAGCACTTACGTGTTTTGTGCGACGTTTGACATTAAAATTGTACATTTTTTGTAACGCGAGGTAACAGATTAATATAATTAAAAGCACGTCTAGACTGAACAGCAACGGACAACGTAATGACAAATATAAACAATGACGACAACGAAAATCATGAAGAATTTATTATTTTGTCATAGAGTTCGGAAAGGTTGTCAGTGTCCTTCTGTAGGTTAATCGAGTTATTTTCTTTTTTGATGAAAACCATCTCCGCGATTTCTCTTTTCTTAAAATGTTTCTCCTTATGTAGTATTTTGGGATTAGCCCAATCGAAATCGTGGTTAAGAGAAACCTTATGTTTGCTGACCACAGAGTGGTAGTCAGGGTGTTTTTTGATGTTCGCTATATGTTCCTTAAGTCTAGTTTCCAGATTTCTTTTTGTTTGTCCGATATAACACGCGTCACAATTAGCACAGTCAATCTTATATACTATTTCGGTTTTTCTGCTATTATCTAATATGTCTTTTCCTCTTTTAATGATGCGATCGAGCTTTTTTGGCACCGTGTATATAACGTCAAAGCCTTTACAATTTTAATGTCAAACGTCGCACAAAACACGTAAGTGCTCTGTCTTTTTATATGACTCGATGTATAATTTTACTCGATACTCTTTAGTTATTGTTATAATATTTCAGTTTGTAGATTTAATTTTATTGCTGGAACAATATCAGAGATTATGAAGTGTTGCGTAGGCGTATGTATATTATACATTTACACTTGATAAGGACTGGATTCTCAGTCGAAACGTCGTGTTAACTGATGAATAAATGTTGCCAGTTTTGGTCGGAAAAAAGAAAGTTTTCTTATTATTAATATTCACTGGCGAAGAAAAGGAATTTTTACTTTAATAAAGGTTAAGGCTCTCGAAAATACAAAATTGATAATGACAAGGCAAATGAGAGCCAGAAACGCCGATCTTAAAGCGACAATTAAAATGTATTTCTTACATACAATATGCGCGAACGTTTCGGTCCTTGGTTTGGACCCTCCTCAGCGCAACAAAAATATAAAAATTAATACATGCGGTACAAAATCTCGGTTACATCCTCGTCAAAAATTAAAAGGTCGTAGAATTCGTATGGTCGAGTTCCGTCAGTCGGTTCGCAAACCAAAGATGTCGATACACGATGTGACAGTTGCCTTCAAAATAAAAGAGGAAAGAAAAATTTTTTAAAATTAACATGAACTTAACATAAATTCTAAACCGTACACTGAGTAAAAGTGCAGTGTTACCTGACAGTCACATCGAATATACATAACGGACATCGTCATACAGAGATAGATTGACACTTATTTCGCAGAAAATAACGTATGTCCTTACGGCACGAGCGCCAAACTTCTAATAATAAAGATCATGAAACATCCCCATACCGTCCAACGCCTGAGTACATAAACAATAGAGGGCACAATTACATATGAGAGAGTCTCTCGATGATCGGTAGATAGCTCCCGCTTAATCCCACCGTGTCTGTTTGCAAATTAATGCCATTAATTTGGCGCTTAATATGAAACATCTCCGAGATGCTTTTCCTAATATTAGATTTCTCCCTATCCAGAATTATGGCCCCGCCCCAATCAAATTCATGTCCCTCCACCGATCCTCTCCTCTACCGATCATCGAGAGACTCTCTCATATGTAATTGTGCCCTCTATTGTTTATGTACTCAGGCGTTGGACGGTATGGGGATGTTTCATGATCTTTATTATTAGAAGTTTGGCGCTCGTGCCGTAAGGACATACGTTATTTTCTGCGAAATAAGTGTCAATCTATCTCTGTATGACGATGTCCGTTATGTATATTCGATGTGACTGTCAGGTAACACTGCACTTTTACTCAGTGTACGGTTTAGAATTTATGTTAAGTTCATGTTAATTTTTAAAAATTTTTCTTTCCTCTTTTATTTTGAAGGCAACTGTCACATCGTGTATCGACATCTTTGGTTTGCGAACCGACTGACGGAACTCGACCATGCGAATTCTACGACCTTTTAATTTTTGACGAGGATGTAACCGAGATTTTGTACCGCATGTATTAATTTTTATATTTTTGTTGCGCTGAGGAGGGTCCAAACCAAGGACCGAAACGTTCGCGCATATTGTATGTAAGAAATACATTTTAATTGTCGCTTTAAGATTGGCGTTTCTGGCTCTCATTCTCCTTGTCATTATCAACAAGTAATTGATTTATTCTGTTATCTTATGCAACTCCGTTGTCCAATATCTCTCCTCAGGTTTGCTTCTCTTTTCTTTTTTCTCCGTTACTCTTTGTTCCTACATATCATGGCATTTACAATATTTACTCGTAAAAACTCGATAAAATATGATAATCACATAGCACATGCCGCACTTCGTACGGCACTCTCGACGTTGAACTGCTTGGAGCTTTTACGTATACACAAGTATTTAAAAAATTGGGGCACAATTGCAACAGCATATTCTTGAGACCAAATCAAGTCAAAAAGTCCTATACGTATCACTTTTTGCTCCGACAGACAATTATCGAGATATCGTAAGTTAAATTGAAAAAGTTACCAAGTTTTTCTTGAATATCTCAAAAAGTATTAGGCAAATAAAAAAATGTTTTAAACAAAAGTTGTTCAAATTAATTAGTAGAAAAAGATGATACAATAAAAAATGGGGATTTCCATTTAAAAAATTTGACTTGGGGTCCAACACGGGCCCCGGACTCAAAATCTAATAAGATCGCTTATTGTCTCCCTTTAAGCCCTCCAACTTTTATCTGGAACATTTTTCTTTAAAATGTTTTGTTCAAGAGATATTTGAAGTCGTCATTTAAAATGGGATACCCTGTATACTGCCCTGTTAAGGAATAAGTAGTGCCGTATCTGCAAATACTTAAAGTTTGTTACTAAAAGACCGCCCACTAACTACATAGCGGTATTCCTTGTCAAAAACTGAGTCGAAAAGTCCTGAACCACTTTTTTCTATAATGCTTAACAAAGCCGTAATCATTGAGTAAAGTTAGTCCAACCAGCGCGTTCTTTAGCCGGGCGAACGTCGGTGAGCCGCGCGCCTGATAGTGTGCGTGAGCGCTCCGCCGCGCATCGCGCGGCGGCACGACGGCACGGGCGCGGTCGGCCGCGGCGGTCGCGTTTTGCTTTCGCGCGCGTCGCGTGCAATATTCTTACGCATTGTAATAATAGAAATAATTTTTTCTGCACTAAAAATCACTTTTTACTCTTGTCAGAAGTACCTCCTTGCAGAAAATTTTGATAACGAATAAAACTTTCGCCAAGACATAACTATTATTAAGATATCAAAATTTAAACAAATACAAAACATTATACTGTGTATTTTACAATACAAAAATTTACAATACAAAATTTTACAATATAAAATTTTACAATACAAAAATTATTTTCTAATCCGTTTCGTTAAATATCTTTGCGTTAACTTAATTTAAATTATAACACAAAGCACTTATTGAATCTTTCTACGAGGTTTGCCCATAGTTACTCAGAAGTAATAAATTTTTTAAGGGAAATTTACTGTAACAATTAGATATTTAAAGTAAAAAAAAATACATTAAAAATATTATTAAAAGATAAAGTATTCAAAAATAAAAAAAATTTTTTTTTTTATAAAAAAAAGATTTATCCTAAGTTATAAATAACGCTATCCAGATGTACAATCTTTTTGAAACCTAAGGCAAATAAGAGCAAACCGCCGAGCGAACAATATTAATTTTTATAGCGAATAATAAATAATAACACGTTTAATAACTTAAAACAAAATACAATACAAACGCTTTGGCCTTAGTTTAGATCCTCTTTATAGTAATATTTCACAATAATCTTAAATTGAATCGTTAACAACGCATAGATAAATATGAAATGTTATCATATTCGTAATACGTAGGTCAGCGGTAAAGATGTTAGAAAAGATTAAACATAAAGTAAATGCGGTCTTTTAAATAAAATAAAATGTTAGCTGCAATTCGTATAAGTTTTTTTTATGTTAAATTTACTTACCAGACAGTGTAATATCAGTGTCATGATGATCTACCGTCTAGTTTCAGTAACGAAACAATGCTTATGAGTTAATATCAGTGTACGGACTGAAGGCCTAGACTTAAGCGTAAGCTGAAATAAGTACAGAGAAATATCATGAAGCATCATATAACAAAGTAACACTCGTAAATAAATAAAAATAAGTTAATGAATAAAACAGACTAAAGATGTCAATTGTGTGGAAGTTTTTCGACAATAGGAGAATAATCATTAGAAAGATTTTTTATTTACTAGCTTATTTATTTACTTTATATTTTTTATTTACTAATGTTATTTTGTTATATGATACTTCATGACATTTGTATGTACTCATTTCACCTTGCGCATCAGCTTAAGCCTTCAATCCGTGCACTGATCTTAACTCATAAGCATTGTTTCATCACTGAAACCAGACACGGTAGATTATCACGAGATAGATATTACACTGTCTGATAAGTGAATTTTACACCATTATGAAAAAACTTATACGAATTGCAGCTAACTTTTCAATTTCACTTTATTTAAAACGCAGCAGTTATCACGTAATTTACCTTATGTTCAACTTTTTCCAATAACTTTACCGCTGACCAATGTTTTATGAATACGATAACATTTCACTTTTATTTATGCGTCTAAACTAAGATAGAAACGTTTGTATTGAATTTTGTTTTAAGTTATTAAACGTGTTATTATTTATTATTCGCTATAAAAATTAATATTGATCGCTCGGCGGTTTGCTCTTATTTGCCTTAAGTTTCAAAAAGATTGTACATCTGGATAGCGTTATTTATAACTTAGGATAAATCTTTTTTTTATAAAAGAAGAAATATTTTTTATTTTTGAATACTTTATCTTTTAATAATATTTTTAATGTATTTTCTTTTAAGTACGAGATTATTTACATATCTAATTGTTACAGTAAATTTCCCTTAAAAAATTTATTACTTCTGAGTAACTACTTATGGGCAAACCTCGTAGAAAGATTCAATAAGTGCTTTGTGTTATAATTTAAATTAAGTTAACGCAAAGATATTTAACGAAACGGATTAGAAAATAATTTTTTATTGTAAAATTTTATATTGTAAAATTTTGTATTGTAAATTTTTGTATTTTAAAATACACAGTATAATTTTTTGTATTTGTTTGAATTTTGATATCTTAATAATAGTTATGTCTTGGCGAAATTTTTATCCGTTATCAAAATTTTCTGCAAGGAGGTACTTCTGACAAGAGTAAAAAGTGATTTTTAGTGCAGGAAAAATTATTTCTTTTATTACAATGCGTAAGAATATTGCACGCGACGCGCGCGAAAGCAAAACGCGACCGCCGCGGCCGACCGCGGCCGTGCCGTCGTGCCGCCGCGCGATGCGCGGCGGAGCGCTCACGCACACTATCAGGCGCGCGGCTCACCGACGTTCGCCCGGCTAAAGAACGACGCTGGTTGGACTAACTGTACTCAATGATTACGGCTTTGTCAAGCATTATAGAAAAAAGTGGTTCAGGACTTTTCGACTCCGTTTTTGACAAGGAATACCGCTATGTAGTTAGTGGGCGGTCTTTTAGTAACACCCTGTATATCGATTTTGACATTTTCGACCTAGAGGAATTCATTGGAATAAACAAAAAAAAACCATGCATATCTGCAACCGTTTTTAAGATATAAAGATATCATTTGCCATATCTGTTTTCAAAACGGCTTAATTACAAAGCAAAAGGGCCGTAAGTGTATTAAACTAAGTAAGAAAGCAGTATCTAGAAGTCACATACTGCATTTTTTCTTATTGTGCTGCACTACGGCAGTTATGCTTAGCAGTTTGTCATATATAAAATAGTTTCAAAAAATTGTCATTTTTATATCAATTGCTATTTCTTTTAAAAGCACTTTCAAAAATTTTGTAACTTAAATTCTCTTTTAAAAAATATTTTTGGTTCCTTGTACTTTTATTTTTATGTTTTAATCTTAACTAATTTTAAATTTTATTTTATACTGCAGAAATTGTAATTTCCTTATTATTTGTTCTTTGATGTAATATTCAATTTAATAAAATGTATTGTTTATTTGATAGTTTATACATTTTATATCAACTCTAAAGGCCATCTATTATTATCAAACATAAGACACACAATCAGTTTTGCATATCTTGCATAGAACTTTGAATATTTCCATTACCATTCCAAATGACAATAAAATGGATATTTTTAAATATAAATAATCCATGAAGATATAGAAATATTGATTTTTTAAATTATAAAGTTAAATACACACACATGAAAAATCACATATTTATATCATCAGATTATGTACATATATGTATATATTTTTCAACTGTTTATCTTTATATTTGTTAGTCATAATCACATGCACTGGAGCATGGGCGTAACTAGACTGTCTTTCTGGGAAAAGGGCCATGATCTCTCCTTTAGATTGGCCAGGTTCTATTATTTAGCTATCTCGGAAGCTAAACCCTTTAAATTGAAAATAATTAAACAATATTAATGACAGAACATTTATACGTATTTTAAAAGAAACAAACTGGATATGTAATAAACAAAAGATAATGAAAATCTTAAACGGCGATTCTTTGTCCTTAAGCCGCTAAACGACCTAGTACTTTTTTACCTGAGATCTCTTTCAACATACAGAAATCTCTCGATTATGATTGGCTGTGTAGCCATGAGTCATCTGTCATACAGAATTAAGTATACTACAAATTTTTAGTATCGCCTTTATTCTACATTACACTCGATGTTTCTTGAGCTACTGTTCAGAAGTAAATCTATATTTATCTATAAAAATCAAATGCTATAATAAGAATTTCGCTATAACTACGATTGAACTATATCAAATATTCAATTTCTTCTTTTATACTTGCAGAATTTGTGGTGTTTTTAATTTTATTTAATTTTAATTAAATAAAAAGTATATCACAAAGCAGGAGTATCGTTTACTATATGTCAGTGACGGCATTCTGCCTAGAGCATATGGTCTACCTAAGATCCACAAACCAAACTGCCCACTCAGAATCATTGTGTCCTCCATTAACACCCCTCTGTATGATCTAGCTTCGTTTTTACAAAAGATTTTACATAAGAGTCTGCCTATAAGCGAATCCAGCATTAAAGACAGCTTTACTCTTGTAGAAAAATTGAACAACAAAGAATTTCCCTCCGGATTCGTTCTATTTTCTTTAGACGTCGTTTCACTTTTCACGAATGTTCCGACCGAATTAGTTATTGATAGCATATGTAGACAATGGAATCTCATATCCTCGAATACAAAATTACCGCGGGATGAATTCTTAGCCGCTCTTAAATTCGTACTTGACTCTACTTACTTCACCTTTAACAATACCATCTATAGACAGACACATGGCAGCCCTATGGGTTCCCCTCTGTCCCCTGATGCGGCAAAGATTGTTATGCGAGACCTTGAAAACAAAGCTTTAAAACGACTCAAATACATTCCGCCCTTTTATTTTCGTTATGTCGACGACGTTGCTTCTGCAGCGCCTGTTGAGTTCATACAAGACACTCTTGATATTTTTAATTCCATCCATATCAGGCTACAATTCACGATAGAAATTAGCGATAATAACACCCTCAATTTTCTTGACACTACTATAATAGTTGCCAATGAAAAATTGATATTCAATTGGTATCACAAACCAACTTTCTCTGGATGATACCTCAGCTTCTTTTCCAGCCATCCTAATAGCCAAAAAAGAGGAGTAGTCTTGGGACTAATTGACAGAGCTTTTAGACTATCCCATCCTATTTTCCACCAAAAAAATCTGTCTCTGGCTGTTACACTCTTACTCAAAAATGGTTACCCGCTGAACTTTGTTTTCGCAATTCTTTTGAAAAAACTTAAATCTCTTTTCAAAAGATCTCCATCGGGGTCTTCCGACGATGAAGATCTATCAAGCAAGTCTTACCTGTCTGTTCCGTATGTAAGAAATATTTCAGAGAAGTTTACCCATCTCGCTAGCAACGTAGACAAAAAACTGAGTTTATACGGTTTTAAACGACTTAATGGTCTCATCAAAGTACATAAGAACATTGTCGATAATACCTCTCAGAGCAATGTTGTGTATCGCATTAATTGCTCTGATTGCGATGCTTCCTATACTGGACAGACGGGTAGACTTTTGGGAACTCGTATTGGAGAACATAAACGAGTAAATCCTGGGGGACATTCGGGTGGTACAGATGCATTGCGTGGATCACAACCATAAGTTTAATTTCGAGAATGCTGCAATTCTCGACAAAGAACCGTTCTATGTCAGACGCTTGGTATCTGAAATGTTGCATATTGGCTTACAACATAATGGCATCAACTTACAGACAGATACTGCCTTTTTAGGCAAATCTTACATTCCGCTCATAAATAAAATAAAACATCGTTCTACTGTCTAAACAAATTCGTTATTTTCTCTTGTGCGGCTGTTTGTAATTTCGCCTATATGCTTGTTTGTTTTTAATCCATATATGCTTACGTGTCTCTCAGTTCACGGCGTGCGTCTTTCGAACTCGCATTAGTAGTTTTGACTCCGACGACTACAGATCGCTCTCTCCAGATGGAAAATGGCTATAAATACCATCTGATACGTTTTGACCACTGTTCGTGTAGCATGCAGTAAGTCAATTATTTTATTTTTCTATCTATTACATAGTGCTTAACAGTCACTGCATTCTGCAGTTCTGCCGGGCCACAGTTTGCCACCTTTCGTCTCCCCCTGCTATGGAAGACGAGAATGACTCTCGCTGTCGTTTGCTGCACGGATGCGGTCCGGACATACGCTTTATAACATCGCGGATTCGAAATGCGCGCCCGATATTCTCAAGAATGCGAATTTTTTCATATATCTATGCTTAAGTTTTTGTGTCATCTCGTTGCGATACCACCGTTTGCGTGCTTAATAACTTAATCAAGAGACACGGTAGTGTCTCGCGCCAAGTACGCGCGGAGCGAGACAGCCGTGGCTCTATATACGCGACGCAACGAGTTGCGAGTACCCGCGATTTTTAGATCTCGATAACCAGTGAACGGATCAAGTTCTAACTAGGCTTATCGTAAAGCTTGGACCAAATTTATATAAGAAAAGTGTTTTTATTTTTCCGCTACGTGCCCTACGAGCGGAGATATTACGATGCCTAGGATAAAGTGTGAAATTTTCAATTAAGATACGTCATCGTCGTCGTCCCAGATCGTGACTTTCACACTCTCGCCACGGGTAGCGCGTCACTTTCACAATCTTGACGTTAATGGCGCTATTTTCCATTTTAGAGCAACAAAGTGTCGCCAGCGGTGCACTTGGTGTACTAAGTGCAGTTGCACTGCCGGTGCACTTGGTGTACTGAGTGCAGTCGCATTGCGGGCGCCCCGCGGCCTGGCCGCTGGCGGTGTATGACAGCGCGGAGCGAGATAACCTACGCGGCTGGATCGACTCGGGCTTTGCGCGATTCGGGAGTGTGTGTGTAGTGAAAAACGTTCAAGTCCGGTTCGCGAATCAAGCTCGCCGAGCCAGACTCGCGAGTCAATTGTACAAAAATAATGGGCCGCTTTAGACGTCTGCGTCATCGAGAAATATTCCGTCCGCGTCGAGGTTATATGGCTTACGATGTTTACGTGTGCGTTCAGTCGGGGCTCGTGCAGTGATAACGTGCAATGTGTGATAAACTATCGTAAGTAAACTATATCGTGCGTGATAATAAACTCACGCTCTCTCTCGCTCGCTTGCTCGCTTTCTCTCGCTCGCTTGCTCTCTCTCGCTCGCTCGCTTGCTCTCTCTCGCTCGCTCGCTCGCTCTCTCTCGCTCGCTTGCTCGCTCGCTTAATCTCGTCTCTTACGAGTTAAAGTGAGGTAATTTATATCCTCTAAATCAGAGCTGGGATTTAGTTGCACATTTCGGGACGATTCCCGAGGCGACGCCTCCTATTCCCCCACTGCCGCTCGAGGCTCGGCGGCCGAGCCGCCGACAGCGCGTTTGACATTGTTTCTCAGGAGCGTCACGCGTGCTATACGTAGGTTTGAACTACGATACATTTCCCCCGAACAATATTAAGTAGCTAGTTAGAACAGTCTTTTTTCAATAATTAATAATTGAAAATCTTTATATCATTATTATTATTAATATTCTATATATATATATTGTTGCTATTGAATTACATATTTAAATAAAACCTGTAATAATTATATAATATTTTATTTGGAACTCTTAGTTTATGCGCTATACTTATAACAAAATTACATATTAGGCCATTTAGTTTTGCAATATATATAGAATACAATTGATTAAGAAATCGGTAAGCGTGGTGTGTGTAGAAATACGTACTATATATAATTATTATACAAATTATAATTAGGACAATAGTTTCATATTATAGTACATATAGTACATATTTCTACACACAGCACGCTTACCGATTTCTTAATCAATTGTATTCTATATATATTGCGAAAATAAATGGCCTAATATGTAATTTTGTTATAAGTATAGCGCACAAACTAAGAGTTCCAAATAAAATGTTATATAATTATCACCAGTTTTATTTAAATATGTAATTCAATAGCAACAATATATATATAGAATATTAATAATAATAATGATATAAAGATTTTAAATTAATAATTATTGAAAAAAGACTGTTCTAACTAGCTACTTAATATTGTTCGGGGGGAATGTATCGTAGTTCAATCCTACGTATAGCACGCGTGACGATCCTGAGAAACAATGTCAAGCGCGCTGTCGGCGGCTCGGCCGCCGAGCCTCGAGCAGCAGTGGGGGAATAGGAGGCGTCGCCTCGGGAATCGGCCCGAAATGTGCAACTAAATCCCAGCTCTGCTCTAAATAAATCGCGAGAGAGATCGATCGAGTCATCATCATCACACGCGTCAAAGTGAGTGACCTAGTTTACACCCAGCCGTCCAATCCCGATTCACTCCGAAGTGAACTGACGTTTACACTGAGTTTGCGCTACTCCGCTGAAGAAAGACGATTGAAGTAGATCGAAATTAACCCGTTTACACCTAAGAAATTTCACTTCTCTACGGAGTGAATCGGGATTTGACAGCTGGGTGTAAACAATGTCAGTGAGGTTAACGTGTGATGTCACATTAGGTGCGTTCCACTTAACGCTCACAACGCTCGTGAGCATCATTGGTCCTTGTTTAACATTTGACAAACAATAAGGATGAAATGATTCTATGAGCGTTGCGAGCGTTAAGTGGAACGCACCCATTGACACCGCAGGGAGGATTGATTCGAACAATCCTTTAGGCTTATAAATACAGTACTCGCTCTGCTTTCATGTTGATTGTTTCTCAAGTCTGCTTTACAAAATATGCTTCCCGGAAGAAGTGGAAACATTATTTATTAATTTCTTATTCAATAAAGTTACTAATTTATTGTATACGTTTCTTTGATAGCGATCTGTCTGATGGTGTTCTGGGTTTTGATTGCGAATGGGTCAAAGAGAGACCCATCTATCTGTTACAACTGGCTACTATCAATGGAGTAGTTGCTTTGTTTCGCATCGGAAAGATTGGATACATTCCACCTAAGCTTAAGGTAACGTTTCGAATAGTTCATGATCAGATTATCCGCAACTATGCATAACATTGAATTTTAATAACATTACATTTATGCCTTCAGGAATTATTAGCTAGTAAGCACATTCTTAAAGTGGGAATTGCCTCGTTCGAAGATGGGCAGAAAATTGTAAAAGATTATGGATGTAGAGTTAATGGAACTCTTGATCTAAGAACCTTAGCTGAAAGTCTTAATCTACCGAGCCGGAAAAGTTTAGCTGCCATGAGTTTAGAAGAATATCTTCATTGAGATGGACAAAATGATAAAAATCAGGTGTGGTGACTGGGATGCTAGAACCTTAACCGACGAACAAGTTGCGTATGCTGCTTGTGATGCGCTTGCATCTGTTATATAATTTATCATAAAGTAAGAAGTTTAAATCTTCCTTTTTAACGTAATTTTAAGTTGTGCTTCTTAATGCCTGAATTTTATTTGCAGATAAGGTATTCATTATAATGGCAGAGATTAGGAATGTACTTATATAATATATTTAGTAGTGATATAAATGTATGGATTTATGATGTACCTGCTAGAATAGTCGATACGAGGTATAAAACTTTAGAAATTATATAAATTATAGTTTAAAATTTTACACATGTAATAGAAAAATATGCACATAAATGTATGTCTGTTTAAGGTTTAAGGTTCAGCGATCACCAAGTGTGGATAGTATTACTAGCAATAATGTTCTAAATACCGAGAGTAAATCAGTAGTAGTAGATAAATACACTATTAACGATCGTAAAAATGCGATACCTACAAGAATTAAACCGTCATAATTGTTATTTACAAGCGCCTGATGGAGATATATTGTGTACATGCGATCGCAAGAAAGCAGAGTGGTATATTACGAAAAATTTAGGAAAACTTGTGGATACAGATCCATATACGTTGAGATTAAATTTCGAGCTATCTGGCCGAGCATTGGGAGAGGTTGGACAATATTATACACAGGTGAAACTTAATCAATGTGTAGTCTGTGGAAACACCGAGAAATTTATTAGGAAAAATATTGTGCCGCTAATGTCCCTCTTTTGGATTATTGAACTCAAAATGCGATAACTCCAGTTGATGTTAGTCCCATAAATGCTTCCAATCGCACACATAATTTATTGTCAAGATATGTCATTGCCAATTTCGACGGATTATATCTCCTCCGCGAGGCAAAGTTTGATCGATCAGTGCTACTGTTCTAATGAATATGTACTTGAAAGGGGCGGAAGCGAAGTTCGTTATTATTACTTTCATCATATTAATTACATCGTTATAACTGGGCCAAATATTTGTATAAATTATGAAATGGCATAATATTGAATTTCTAAATTAATTCATTATTTAATTCATGTAAACGAGTTCTATTTTTTTACATTAATATCTACTTAATTAAATATTAAAAATTTACATTGTTTTCTTGCACAAAAGTTTCAACGCAGGTATTTATCACGAAAATGCGCGATTATAATTTTTGCAGATTTTTTATATTTAAAATTATTTTCTTTTAAAAAAAATGGTAATAATATTAAAGAAAACAAGAACGGACAAATTTCTTTTTTATCTATTGCAAAATTCAAGTTTTACACGGTATTGCACAAACGATAGATTGCATACATATACAGTGTATACGCGTGTCACGAATAATATAAGAATATAAATTAACTCTTTGATGACTCTTTAATTAATTTTTTGAATTCTATTGAGTTCTATTTAAATTAGAAGGTTATTTAATATTTGGAGTTATTAATTTAATCAGAATTATATATGTGAAAATATCAATTAATATAAGTAAACAAGAGTACTTTTTTCAATTAATCTTAGTATAACTTTTCCGATCAAAATTTTACTTGATTTTCAATTACGCAAAGTTACTAACGATAAAATGGATATGATTGTTAACGCATGCTATACACTGTATGTCAGTTTCCGGGATGCTCTGCATACTCTATTTGCAAAGTAATTAATTACGCTCTCTGTTGCTCAAAAAACAAGATGTGTGTGTGTGTGTGTGTGTGTGTATTATATGTGTAAATATGCCATAATTAATGTGATTCGAAGAATATATATGATACATATAGAAGTATATAACTTGCAATTCGGTGGAATGCAACATGCCGACTAGCAATCGTAGACGAGAATGCATTGGTCATATACAGGGTGTTTTGCGCGTAAGAAAACCATGGAAAAAATCGAATGCACACAGTCACGAGTTATAAAACTAACGTGCCTTGGAGTAAATTTAATATGATGTACAAACTTTAAAATTAACGTGCGAACATTATTTGCTACACTGTATTACGGTTAACAATGCTGTGGAACTTATATAGCTTGCGTTTTCGTTTAATGAAAAATTTTTAGAAACACGTTCGGCGACTTTCATTAAATTTTATATAAAAGAGATTAGGAATACTAAGGAATTTCGAGGTCTACCACGAAAAAATTCAAATAAGATAATGGAATTGATTGAGAAAAGTAAAATATATGAAGTCAGCGCATATAAACTTTTGTCACCATTTCAACCAGATAAATTTACATTGGCTAATATGTAATTCATATAATATTGCGATTTTAAATATCTACAAATATATTCTAGCTTTTAATTCTTATATAGAATAGTGTTCCTTTTAAAGAGCGCCTTTTATTAATTACATAACGTTATTCTTTGTAAAACATTGAGTCTAAAAATCCTGAACCATCTTTGTTGTATAATACTATATAATATACTTAATACAGCAGTAGTTATTAAGTATATTGATGGATGGTCCATATCGCGAAGAAATCATCCTGACAAATATTATCGTTTATGTAGTAAAACGGAAAGAGCATTGTTGTAACGACTTGAGCTGAATGACAGTAAGTGTGACTGTGCGTTTGTTAAGAGGGAACTGTTGTCAAGTACTTCAATCTATACTAAAGAAATCAGTGTATTTGTATAGAATTATTGCGTCGGACTTAAGAGTTTTATTTACAACATAAATATCAATATGTGATCTAGATATGGTAAAGTGTACGTAATAACGCATAAAAATTTCAACTTATTTTGACATAATAATGCAAGAAAGAAACTCATATGACTTTTTGCTTTTGATACTATATACATGTATTATTGTACTATATACGTTTATATATTTGAAGGTTATTTCTACAAATCCTATAATAATTTATTCTACATAAAATAATCATTATATATAGACTAAAATTATAAATATTATTTAAATCCAGAATTTGATTAGGAATTATAATAATTATATTGAATACTGTTAATATATTATAGTGTCTGAATATATATTCTATAATTTTAATACATTTATATACATACATACATGTTATTAAAACTAATAATATGTTTATAGATTATTACATAAAACGTTATTATAAGATATATAAATAAATTGATATAAAGAAAATTCAAGACGATACTATGTTAATTATTAATAAATAACCTCGGTTGTACCTTCTAGGGTTAATAAAGCCATTAGTAAATTATATTCGTAAGAAAATTGATGTTTGAATCATAAAATAAAACCGTTTTGCGTTATGTAAAAACCTTGAAAAAATCGAAGTATTATATTTGTACCTCGAAAAAACCTAAGTAACAAGTGGTACACGTAGTTATCTTTGTACCTCGAAAAAAACTTAAGTAACGGGTGGTATACGTAATACCTTGAAAAATAAGATATACTGTTCATATAAGATGCGTAATATTACAAAAAGGTATGATATCCGTACAAAATTACCTTTTACAAAAAGGTACAAAAAAAGACGCCAAGCACGCGTGGTGCACCTCGAAAAAATCGAAGTAATATATTTGTACCTCGAAAAAATCCAAGTAATATCTTTACTTCGAAAAAATCGAAGTAATATCTTTACCTCGAAAAAATCGAAGTAATATATTTGTACCTCGAAAAAATCGAAGTAATATCTTTACCTCGAAAAAATCGAAGTAATATATTTGTACCTCGAAAAAATCGAAGTAATATATCTTTACCTCGAAAAAATCGAAGTAATATATTTGTACCTCGAAGAAATCCAAAAGTTATCTTTATTTTTAAAAAATATTACAACCCAAGTGACACATCACAAAATTGTGTTACCTTTTATTCAATCCAAGTGATTATCTATTTAAAAAAAAAAAAAAGATCTTTAAATTGCGCCAATTAAAAATTTTTCAATCCAACAAGGGAATACAAGGTACTTAAACAATATGTATTTTTTAATAAAATAAAAGATTTAATCACAAACAATTACAGACAGAGGTATAACAATACAAAATAAACATGTTTTATTAAAATTAATACATTTTTCTTGTAAAAAAAAACTTGGCGCTGCTAGACCTCGAAACGTTTCTTTAGTATATAAGTTTCATTGTAAAAAAAAGTTTCTTGTAATTTTAATTTGTACTTAATGTAATTCGACATAGTACTTTATTATATTTTGAGGTCTAGCAGCGCCAAGTTTTTTTTTACAAGAAAAATGTATTAATTTTAATAAAACATGTTTATTTTGTATTGTTATACCTCTGTCTGTAATTGTTTGTGATTAAATCTTTTATTTTATTAAAAAATACATATTGTTTAAGTACCTTGTATTCCCTTGTTGGATTTAAAAATTTTTAATTGGCGCAATTTAAAGATATCATTTTTTTTTTTTAAATAGATAATCACTTGGATTGAATAAAAGGTAACACAATTTTGTGATGTGTCACTTGGGTTGTAATATTTTTTAAAAATAAAGATATAACTTTTGGATTTCTTCGAGGTACAAATATATTACTTTGATTTTTTCGAAGTAAAGATATTACTTCGATTTTTTCGAGGTACAAATATATTACTTCGATTTTTTCGAGGTAAAGATATTACTTCGATTTTTTCGAAGTAAAGATATTACTTCGATTTTTTCGAGGTTTCTTATACATCGTATATGCGTTCATTAACTACTATCACTGAAGAGGGCCCAATTCAGGGCAGAAACGTTTGATATTTTTAATTTGTTAATATTTTAATGTATTGACCAAGAATTTATTAATTATAATTTTCGCATATTAGATCCTGCGTTGGCTCTCATAGCCCATTATTTACCTTGTTTTTCTATTCAGAGCCTTATTATATATTTTTGTTTTTAATTTTTATTTATTTCTAGTATGCTAAACTATTATCTACTTTTTCTCGCTCTTTCGGCGGGGTTACAAACCTATTTCTAAGGCAAAAGAGTCTGGCCCCAGTCTCCCTTTCTCGCCTCTGTGTTGGAGTATCTTTTAGCGCGGCAAACAGCGTGAATATTTTATTTCATATGTTGTTTGAATGACGCACATAAATAAAATGTAGATAATAATTTTTCAAGCATACGTGTGTGAAAAAGAATTGTGGCATTTCTTGCTTTTTTTATTTTTTAGATTATAATACATTAAATATATTATATATATTTCTAGGAAAGAAGAGATTAAAAATATTCCACACATATGTTAAAAAATCGTTGCGTGGAAGAATTAATAAATATTTAATAAATTTTTTGACACCTACCAGATTTAAACGATTAAAAATGATATTAGGTAATGCATTTAGTGGGCGTATTTTTTAAGTTTTTTGTAATATATTAATTAAAAGTAAAATTTCAGATTTAGCAAGATTAAATTTAATATATTATACAAATTTAATATTATAATATATGTATATTTAATTATCTCTTTTATTGTTAATATATAAAATAATGAGTTAAAGCACATTTTGCTAATAATAACTAAAGAAGTAGAGAAAATTTGCTTTACAGAGAATTTACAGAAATCTTATTGACCAATTACGAATAATTGGACTACAGCAGCAATGTAGCGCAATTATTTACAATGAGAGAGCACATCGTGGTCTTGTGAGGTTCTTGATTTGATTGCCTAAGTGCTCGGTCGCTTTTAGTGGTTTCAATATGATTGGAAATAGGAGCCGCGGTGAAACATCCCAAAACGATTGTTGTATCATTGATTGAAACTTGGTAAACAATTTATCTTTTATTGTTATCAAAATCTCTTTTATTTTATATAATTCACTAACATACTGCAACAATTAGAGTTTATAAAGAGTTATCAGCGTATTATATAAAAACTTCAAACTTTAAAATGTCATGATGTAAGGGAATAACATGGTCAAAACTCAAATAAGTAGAATGGTAAACATTGCAACATTAAGTGCTTGTCATATTTCTAATTAGAAAATAAACCAATTTTCATTATGAAAATTACAAAAGCACAAAATTGAGAAAGTTGGCGTTATTAAATAATCGTCCTAATATTATTTGATATGCATACATTAACATAAGTTTCCAGATTTTCATTACTACTGGATAGAATTTAAGCTGAAGATTCTCTCGGAAAATAATATTGAAATCATTTTAGATAATTACTTGAAGCATTTTAATGACTAAAAGTAGGTTTATTAAAGTCAAATGTGCAATATTTGATTTTTTAACTTATAATTAATAAATGTGCCATAAATTCCTTGTTCTAAAAATCTAAAGTAATAGAATCATTGTTTTTGCAAGCGTGATTGTAAAATAAAAAGATAATTGCATCTGGGATTTCAAGCATAAGCGACAAATTGTAGCATCTCTCTCTCTCTCTCTCTCTCTCTCTCTCTCTCTCTCTCTCTCTCTCTCTCTCTCTCTCTCTCTCTCTCTCTCTCTCTTCCCCTCTCCCCTTCTTTCCTCTCTTCCTTCTCCCTCTCCCTTTTACTCTCCCTTTCCTTTTCCCTCCCTCTTTGCATGTTAAGTACTGCTTTACAAAAAACGATACTCTCTTATAAAAGTATTATAACTTTTATGAGTTTGTCTTAAATTTTGGACATTAAAAGAACTTTTAAAATATCTTTTTAATGTTATCTAGTCCGCTTTTAAAATGTTATAATTCATCGAAACATATTTTATTATGCAGAATTAATGACTTACTTAGATGATTAATAATTAAATTGGTAAGATTGAAAAAAGAAATTACATGGGAAAGTTACTTTCCATAGTACAAGTTTAAAATATATCAAGACAAAACATAATATATAATAAAACATATTCATTAGTAAATGTTCAAAATGATAATTATCTATTAGGATTAAACATTTATTATCATATAAAAACAATGTGGTTTTATTTACTTAGTTATAGTTTTTATTTTATTTATAGATAAAATTTATGTAGATATTATGTTAAACGTTAAAAAAAATTAGGATGCCTAGATTCTCGAATATTTTTAACATTTACCAATTTAGCATCTATGTATGTATGCGTATAATACCTTTAGATATTTAAATAACAATAATTTTGCTTTTATATTATCAATTGTAGAATTGATATTTATGGATATTTGATATTTATAAATATTTGATGTTTACGAATATTTATTGTTATTTATGGTAGAATACCATAAATAACAATAAGCTACATATGTATTTCCTGCAGACGTTAATCCAAACTTCGAGAATCTTTGAATATAATGATTAATCTTCTTTTATATTGTGGCTGGTTCTAAAATAGATAGGTAAAATAATGCAGAATTGTAAATAATTATATTAAAAACAAAAAGATAACACTATCTATTATGTAATGTATAAACTTCTATATTATAAAATTTGTATTTACGTTGCACGGCTTCCGTTATTTGGGCATATTTTTATCTTACAATAAACTGAGGTCAAGCCACAAAATTATTAGGCTTCATGGCTCGTTAAAATTATGTTAATTTCATATTTTTATCGTGTAATTTTTTATAAACCGGTCTTAATTAGTGCTACAGGAAATCAGTGATGATATTAATCGAATTATCCTAATGAGATATTGCGATTTTTCCGTCGGTTCGTTGGTTGGCAGCTCGCAGTATATTTTGGGCTATCCGACTCGCCCCGGCGAGGGAATTAAAATCAACGTGAATTAATCAACCGTGGCTCATGGCAACAACGCCATAGCGTCACTGGATTTGCGCAGGCGGTTATCGGCATTGTTATCAGAAGCGAGGGTGATATCCGTCATGGCTTTCATGCTGACACTCCCTTCTGTCCGTTCACCGGGGAGGTATATACAGCGAGGTACATATAATAATCCGGGTTTTATCCCAATGTAGATAGCCGGGGCTACTTCGAGATCCATAGCCTAAGTGCGATACACTGAGGAAGATTGTCACGAATGACGACGGTGAACCGATGAGAGGGATCCGACTGCGCGCATACCTAACTACGACGGCATCCCTATCGCGGACATGAATCAGCAAACGTAATGTATATACTATATAGTATATATGTACCCTACCCGCCCTACGCCTATGACGGAAAGACCGCGGGAATAGATTAGAGTCATCTTCCTGGAATAATGACGACGTGTCGCTGCGCGATATTAACGATTCAAATTTAGCACGCTCGGATATCGGAGGCTGATTGTGAATGCAGCACCCATTTGGGCCAGCAGCCGACGTGCATCGCTTGCTCGTTGAAATCTTTTTTCCCCCTTTTTTTCCCTCCCTCTTTTTTTTGTTTTTCACAATCGGCGATCGGTGCAACGTGTTTACGCGCAAATGTGTGGGTGAGTTTCATATTTACCTAACTAGAGATGTCGAGACGGGTGTTGGCTGGAATTGCGCTGCGGGCTGCCCGATTCCCGAAACCAACCAGAAGAGTTTATTCGTCACGCAGCTGAAAGAATCGATTGTTCCGCATCCGTGGAGCGTGTCAGGTATGACTTCGAAAGGGCGGCCGCGTTCGTTTCGCACCATGCCGGAAATAAAATGTTGATTTGTATTTCGGCGTGAATGCGCTCATCTGATTATGAAGTGTTGTTTGCAGACCGGCTGAGAGAGAGTGAAACCCGGGTAGGTTTAGCGCGCGATTGGAAGATTAACGCCTGCCGGTTTTTTGGTCGACGCGGAAAATCCTGCAATCAATCACTTGAAAGTTATTTATAACTTGATAATAGATTAAGTTTTAATATATACTCGTATATAATAACTTCTTTTTATATTAATTAAAATGATAAGAGCACATTCACAGAGAAATCAGTTTTTTAGACATAATTTTTTAATAAATTCAAATTTAAATGTGTTTTATAAATAACCAAAAAGAATCGGTAAATAAATATTATTTTTATAAGAGAGAAAAACTTATTAATAATTTATAAACATGCTACTTCATAAGCATATAAAACCAAATGTACAAATAAATTTTATACACTTTCTTGTTTCTCACATTTAACATTAAACATATATATACACAGTCATAATTAAAAAATTCTTAATAAAATACACATTTAAGTGTTTTACCGAAATTGGCTCTTAGGCATAACATGTTATTATACTTACGAAGTGACACATAGTTTAAAGAGTTTCGTATTTTCAGGCGCAGGAAACTTGTAACTATGAAATCGTTAGCTATAAAGTTATGTTATAGTAAATTAGTAAATAGGCAATAAACCTTATTTAACATTTGTTAATGTTTTCTAACACATTCGCGACCGGTGACATAGTGTTATGTCTTTTTACAAATTAAAAATGGCAGTCGGTATGTAGTACTACATCTTTTGTTAATGATAGAAGCCAAATATACTTATATCTACGTGTTAATTTATGTTAGAGTTTTTTATATCTCTTTTGCAAGATCTACAACAAATTATTAATTAAAAATAAAAAATTTTATTGTATTAACATTCTATGTAAAAAAATATTACTTTTATTTTATTATTTTTTTTTACTAATTGATATAAGGATTAGTGTAGCTTAATTCACATATTTTTAACTACAATACTATAGGTATATTAAAATATTATTCAAATTAAGTATTTCTTTCAAAGTATTTGTTATTAAATGTTTTCTAACTCCTTATTTTATTTTATCTGTATACACAAATCATTTATATTTAAATTGCAATTAAATTTTATTTCTAATTCTTACAAGAAAACCCACGGAGGTGTTCCCCTCCGATTTTGATAAGCTTTTAATATGTTGGTGTCTAGACAAAATTAAGAAACACGTATTTTTTTATACGTGCCCATACGCATGAAAAACCCCTTTAAAAAAATCGGTTTTTCTCTTTCGGACCGAATATCTCCAAAACTATAAGAGAGAAAAATGTTCAAAAATTGAAATTAAATGGCTTGAGAAGTACTTTGAACTAATGACAAAAAATTTTTTATAGTGTGTGTACAGAGGCATTTGTAATTATTTCTCAAAAATGGTTTATCGTAACGTAACTTTATCATATATGGTTAAATTCGTAAAAAAATGACCTTTTATTTGGTGATGAAAAAATTTTAAAATTTTGAAAATATTTTATTGGTGGCGGGAGTATGTTTAAAAATAAAAGAAATAAAAAAATATTTTGTTATTATTTCAAAGTACTTTTGATGCCATTTAATTTTTATTTTGAAAAATTTTTCTATCTTATAGTTTCGGAGATATTCGGCCCGAAAGAAAAAAACCAACTTTGTTTGAAGGGGTGTTTCACCCCCTAAACATGCGTACGGGCACGTATAAAAAAATACGTGTCTCTTATTTTTGTCTAGGCAACAACATATTAAAAGCTCATCAAAATCGGAGGACACCTCCGTGGGTTCCCTTGTTAGTTACACGGTTATTTTAGTACATTTTATATTGTTTATAATTCTCATAAAAATTTGTTGATATCTTCATAAGTAAGTGACTCCTAACATATAAGAATAGCGTCCAATACATACGGTATCAGTATACCTACATATAATTTACTGTATTGCGAATATTAATAAAAGAAACTATACGCTTTTTTATTTTTAACTTATTTTCTTTACTTTAGTATAAAAAAGATGGATAGACACATGTTAAAATCGATATATGTGTGACATGCTAAAATTGATAAGTTAATAAAGATAGACAGATACAAAAAAAAAAAAAAATTTCTAGCTTCTATTTAAATTCGTACATTTGATCTGTTTATAAAGTTTGTGAATATCTAAAATAAAATCCTGGAATTTTAGACGTCTATATGTTTAATTATAGGTCATACAAAAATCGAACAAGTTATCGAAACTCATATTGTGACTACATCGAGAATTAAATTCGTTACAAAACGGTGCGTGGGCAGACGTAATATCGATCGTAATTAAAATATACGAACCTGATCGCAGAGAAATGATAGGTACATTTCAGAATTAAAATTTCAATTTCAACCTTGTGAGTAAGGTTACGTTCCGTTGAACATAATCCTGCAAATTTGATCTTCTCAAGGTAATCAGCACGCTCTTGGAGTTTTGGCTACAAACTGTTTCATCAGTGCGTTAACATTTATGGAATAACATACGGGGCTTAAATCTAATAATCTATACGGATCAAACAGTTATCGTAATTTAACTGTGTGTACAGATAGATAGATAGATAGTTAGATAGAGATAAAGATATAAAGGGAGAGAGAGCGAGAGAGAAAGAGAGAGAGAGAGAGAGAGAGAGAGAGAGAGAGAGAGAGAGAGAGAGAGAGAGAGAGAGAGAGAGAGAGAGAGAAGGCGGTCACAGGGAAATCCTATGGATGTTATTACGATTAAATCCAATCATTCGAACTAGTATGTCTGTAAGTGTCTCATTCCAGAACTGTACCGAGTAACCAAACATGTGATTAATAGGTTTGAAGCATTATCACCAAATTGTAAAATATTTAAATATCCATATACAGGGTGTTTCTAAAACTATGTCAGAGATTTTTAGGGCGTATTATAGGCGCCAAAATAAGACAAAAAGTTCTTATAAACATGGGTCCAAAAATGCTTTCCCTCCGAGTTATAGCCCCTAAAGTTGGAGGAAAAAAGATCCACACAGAAACACAGCAAAAATTATGAGTTACAGAGATCTCTAACCGAAGATGAAAACACCAAAAAAAAGGAAGAACAATCGATCCACGATCGACCGCATGTGTCCGGCGTGGGTTCGGCAGTGTGAATTCAGCAACTGGGAAAGCATTTTTGGACCCATGTTTATAGGAACTTTTTTTCTTATTTTGGCCCCTACAATATGCCCTTAAAATTTCTGACATAGTTTTAGAAACACCTTGTATATACAGAGAAAACGTTATTCGGCTCTATCGTAAACTGTTTTATTTTTTTAATAAAAGAGCATTAAAAATTATGACAATATTACATTATTCGAAATCTGAAATGGCCATATCCAATAGATTACTCCATTAAAGTAATACAAAGCTTGTAATAATTTATAAATTTGTTGCATCGTTAGCGTCAGTCTAAGATTTTGTAAAAAAATAAAAAATTCTTACTTTTCAAATTTAATTTCAAAATTATGGATTTGTTAATAGACGAATAGCAGCTAAGCAATAATTATATAATTCGTTAACAATATATAACCACTATTTGACGGTAACCTTAAGTTTCGCAAAGCAATTCAGAAACGTAATTGTCTGACGTACGAGAATCACCTTTCGTAAATTAATGAGAAATTATCCACCTGTGTGCTATTCGAGCATGGCACAACGATCGACTTGCGCTGGTCGAATGGGAACGTCAATTTTAATGTGGTAAACAATGTCATTAGCACGCCGATATTATCGAGGTCAACGCTTCAAATTGCAGCGTGGTAATTACACTTACCGAAGGCACCAATCAGAATGTTCGTAACGTAAATTGTCTAAATCCTTGAATATTACATGCACACACTTCGTTATAGATAATATAATATATTATCTATAATTATATTAAAATATAAAATTATATTAAAATATAAATTTTAATAAATTATAAATAAATAAATTAAAATCTATAATTATATTAAAATATAAAATTTTTTGCGCATTTAAAAATTTGATATTTATATTAATTTATTATTTAATATAACGCTATACTGTGTTTATAGATAGAAAATTATCTTTTTTGAATAAATCATTATATGTATGTATAGAGAAAAGTCCCCGATAATGAGATACCACATCTATTTTGTGTGATTGCCGGAAGTCTATGGGCAGAATTGAAAAATATAGTAGGTCATTTTGAAGGAAATTTAATAAGCTTTAAAATGCTGAAATGTAAAATTTAATTTAAACATTGATTTTTCTAAAAATTAGAAAAATGAGCTTTCGGCAAAATCGAAAAAATGTGCTTAATATGAGAGACCCCGGGAAATCGCTAATAAAGTGCAAAATACATTATATTGTAATTATAGAAAACTTTATTTAAAGTTTCTGAAAGATAAATGTAATGGAGAGAAGCACATTTGCAACAATCGTAAACACACTTATACCCAATATTGTACCTAATCTGCCCCCTCCACCCTTCCTCCTCAAATCAAAGTCAGCACACACTTATAATTTCGTATAAACCTTCCCTTAACGTTAATATAGTATTTTCTCTTATTTTATTACTGTACAATAACTTTCATACTCTAGCAACCCAAGAGTACCCTGAGTATCTCATGTTACGACCCCACGCCTTGCAATTTTGCGATCACCAAATCTAATCTCTACAATTGAGCAACTCAACATATCCCGTATTTTACTATTAATACGACCTTACTCTATTGCTACATGCAGAACTTATTGCCAAATATTTATTAATTATATAATAAACAAGGTTTAAAGTCTCATATCCACGGCACTTGACAACATCCAATTTCACAATTTCTTTCTCTGCAGCGACTACACGCACGATCAAACAATGAATTTTACACTAAATAGGTTTTATCCTAAGGGCAATAAGTTCATGGTGGAACCAACTGATAAGGCCTATTAGTTTAGCTGACACCTCGCTATCGCATATTAAGAGCCTATCTCATAATAGGGGACTTTCCTCTATATCTCATACCAAAAATTAAGTGTTGCCACCTTTATGTGACCCATCTTACATTAATAATATATTTGCGCAAAAAAATAATATAAAACTGGTACTTAACAAAAATAAAATTTGTTACTAAAATTAGAAACTATTCACTTTTATGATATCTTCTAGAACTAATCATTTTATAATTATGTGCAAGAATTTTTTAAATACAATAGGAGAATAATTACATTCAAAGGAACGATGGATGATTGTTTAAACCATTTATTATACGCTTAGTGATTAAACAATATTCCAGACGATGTATAGTTACAGAGATATTACCATTAAAGTTATTTGAAATGGTACGTCGAGCAATCGATTCCTTTTCGAAGCAGTCAGTCATTAAAACGTGTTCCTTAATATTAGGGAGTAGTTCGCTGAACGGATTTTCACACATCAGCGAGATCTCTTCATTTAACGGCGCTGAATGATGCGTTCGTTGAGTGCCATTCGCAATACGAGAGATTAATTCCATCGAAAATGCGCGCGATACATGGCCACTGGGGACGCCTATTGCTGGATAATGAATTAATGGAGGACAGAGTAAATGAAACAAGTAGTTAAACCCGCAGCACCGCTGACGTCCATTTCCACTTTTCGCTCGTTGATGGGCATAGAAAAATTTAATCCGATCATAAATTTCTCTTTCGCAATTAGGCGCGGTATATTTGATCACTCGTCTAATTGAGCCAATTGTTCAAAGTGAACATTAAGTTATAAAAAGTGAAAAACGAATCTTTGTTTTTTATCTAGTGACACGAGTCCGCTAGATCGAAACGATATAACGCGAATTTTGTTTCTCAGCAAAACGTCAAAAAAGTAACAATCATCACAAGCGGACAGTGGCACGACCGCCACTTTTATTTCGCGCGACAAGTCTGGTAGATAGAAGCGATCTAGTGCGAATTTCGTGTTCCTCGGCAACACGCAAAAAAAGTAGCAATCATCAAAAACGGACAACGGGGCATGATCGCATCAGCTCGCTGCTCCGACAGCGAATAAATCCAACGCGACATATTTTCCACGATATTTCGCCACTGAAAATTGCAAAAAAAAAAAAACGCGGGAGCAAAAAAAAATGCGGAAGGAAAAAACACGCCAGGACAGAGGAAGGAAAAATGATGGGAGTTTCGTGGAAATCGCGAAAACCGGAGCATCGTGCGTAGAACTGATACGCAACTGGACAAAAATCTCACCGAAAAGTCGTGGTTTTTCCCCTCTTTCCTCGATGGCATTTATTAATATGAAAATCTTTCTACCACCTGTTCCTATTCCCAACGCGTTGCCCCAAGGTTAAATGCGAACAGAGCGCGCGTTGCATGCGCGACGATGCGCTGGCTGGGAAATCCGCTGGGAAATGTTCCTCGCAACTTGTAGCCGGAAACACGATCTCTCGTGAATGTTGGGTATAACTAATTTCGACGTTATAAACAAGGTCAGCGGCGCAGCGACGGAGGATAATATCGTTAGGCTGCGTTGCATCACGCCAGGATTATCGCGATTAATTATGTGCGCTGGTTACGTAGACCGAATATACAAGATTATTCTCTGCGAGAGTCGCTTACATTCGGCTGCGGCTTGAATTTGTTGAAGTCGAGTACAACCGTGGGGGAAATTATGGTACTATTGAAAATCGTGCTCACGCCTGGCGCACGCATGCCGAATATTTTGGACAGATCGATGTTAATTATTACACTCCATGATTATTTAATTTAGCGACTAAAATAGAAATTGTATAATAAATTTTACAATTTTCTAACAATACCAAAAAATCATTTTTGTATATCATGTGATTTACACGTATACCAATTAATCTTGTAAATTTCTGCAGTTTTGTGAGATTCTACATTAGATCTGTCTTCTAATTCACAAATTTTTCATCGATATTATTAGATTGCAATAAAAAGGAATGGTGTCTTAATTATTTCTACATTATTTTCTGAAATATGAAATAGCCGCTGATACAATATCAAAGTCAAACATATAAGAAATTCAAAACTTAGTGCTATCCGTTACATTCTTGACAATAAACGTATCTCATCCAAAAACACCAAGAGGGAAAAGTTGGTAAAGTCAGTTAATTAATTCTTTCCCTTCAGCGGTAGAGTCTCGGCTCAAGTTCATCCGCGTTGTGCCAACTTCCGGGTGGATGCTGCGCATTAAATCCGGTGATTCCAGCAGTCCGCAGTTTACCGTCAGCTTTAGAACGAACTTTCGAAAACACGCAATATATACTTCGCAACTTTGTTCGGCCCCGCTCGTCCGTTCGCACGCGGCCGCGCGCTCCTGCAATTTTTCATCGCGCGCATCGGCGATGGTGGTGTGACAAGAGTGATAATCAAGATTAACAAGTTTTAAACTCCGTAATTTGTCAGTGTCAGTATTTCGCACACGCGCTCGCGCGCGCACGCGGTGAAGGGTTATCGGCAGCCAGCGCTTGCACTTTCGATCGGGGGGTGCACGCGTGCAAGGTTAGCAGCTTCAGGTTCGCGCAAGGTCGCGTCATGGAAAATTATGCCGGCGAGGTGGTGGTGCAGCGATCCGAGATATATCGTCGTTAATCACGCTGCTCGTAGACCGATTAAATAATTACCGTTTCGTCATCGAGAAAGCGTACGCACCGCACTCTTCCGCATAGCTGTATAGCTTCCGCATTCACGTTAACTAGGTCGCTCGGTATAGTAGGTACGTATGAACTTCTCGTCAATTTGATCGAGAAATTTCCTATGTACTCGAACAAAGGAGCATCGTTATTCTTTCTCAAGTATTGAGCGAGACAGTAAGATGTATACACTGAACGCATGTCGCATCTCGCATCTAATTAGGTAGTCAATAAAATAAGCGACATGCAGTTGCGGTGCGCTTATTGTTAATTACGTATAATGTTACTTAAACTGATCGCATCTTGCTCTTGCATGTAAATCTATGCATACTTTCAATCCTTTTTAAATAATAACCTTTTTAACAATAAATTAGAAAATACTTAAATTTACGGATGACAGCAAATTGTTCCAAAAATATTCCAAAAATATCACGATACAATATGGTGTATTTTTATTTAATGTGCTTAACTCGTTCACAAACGCAAACACACTTTGCCCGTTGATGCGAACGGTTTAACATCCGTCAGTACTGGCTTTCGGTGAGCTTTTAATCATAAAAGAATTTTGGCACGATAATTTCGCATCCTGGAACGTAATAAGTGTTCGCTGACGACTCGCGCAAACGTCCTTCTACAGAACACATGGTAGCACGTTCAGTTTGTTTAGTCTCAACGTTACTTTCACTCGTGTCCATTTACCACCCATTAAATCGCTGCTCGGAGCTTCCGAAGGAAGGTAATATTGCACCAGACTTTCGTTAACCATCGTTAACCCGCCACTAAAGTGTCTTAGGCCGCCCGTGAGAAAAGACGTTAATTTCGTAACTTTGCGGAGCCATATTTCTTCCGCAACGTATTTACGACACCCTCGTAAAACGAACGAAGTATAGCGGCGCGGTATCGCGCGATTAACGATGCCCCCATCGTGGCGACGAATGCATCATCGTCGTTGCTCTAGTGCGCCGTCGAGGCAACCGTTGACGCTCATGCATCGCGGACAGTTTTGATCCACGCTATCGATCTTACTTTCGCGCGCGTCGCAAGTGGAACGAACGCACGGCGCGGCGCGGCGCGGCGCGGCACGGCGCGGGCGGAGCGTCTGTCGCGCGCACCTGACTCTTTCCTTATTTCTATCGATTTAAACTTAACGCTTAATTACATATGTATCACCCGGTGAAGTACGAGCGAGTAAATAAATCTCGTACAGAGTATCTCTAACAACTCACGTTCACATGTATGTATATGTACTGTACACTCACGCTCACGCGCGCACGTACAAGTTCCAGTTCGTCAAAATGATACGTCAAACTCTTCGTCAGGATTAGTCGGATTGACGAGTCTGCTCCCGTCTATTTTCCATCGCGAGCACGCGAGCCGATAGACGATCGATCGTGAATATGATCTTAGCGGAAGTTAATCCGGCACCTCGATGCCGTCCGCCCTCTGCATTACGACCTAATATTTCTCGTTCCAACATGTGACACGGAATGTAAGCGATCGATCGACAGAAGAATGAATGATATAGTGTGACTCATATGGAAGTTATGGTGGCACTTTATTCCAGGCTAGCACTCAACTCACATTTTTGTCCGACGGACGACCGTTCAGATACGTGCGCAAACAAGATGAGCTACTGTATTATATATTTTTATTATATTGATTTCCGTTAGACACGCTGCTCTTCAATCAGAAATCTTTGTCGGTACACAGACCATCAAGCACACAATGATCGATCACTACTAATCTCGCAATGATGATGACAATTATGCTGCTTTGCGTTAGCATATTGCGTTGTTATACATACTCCACGTTGAACTCCATGATTAGACGTGCATATAATGGATTAAATGGATCTTCCTCCCGATGACACAAATAGTCACAGCTAGTCTTTCGGTGCTACTTTGCCCGGCAGCGAATCAGGTTGATCGTTCAAATGGGTAGTAATCAATCACAGCCAATCTTGCAGCCCCAAGAGTTTCGGTGCCACACAATTCCGCGATAACAACGATGGATCTTTAACTGGAACCACTATGACCGTACCGCCGCGCCGTTCTACTAACTTTGGCAGCCGAAAGTAGGGTACATCCTCGCATAAACATAGATCACGCGACACGATAAGTGACAATATTACACAATTTCGCTAACACACTGGGTTCTCGCAAGTCTTGCACTTACGCACGTCACAAGCTCCAGTTCGTCTGCAGAGCCAGCTTAAGCGTAACGAACATAGTGAGCAACGCTGTGCAGGCCATCACCGACGGCGACGACGCCATGCTGTGCTGCATAGCAGCGGGATTGTCACCCTTGAAGACGTGCACCAGGACGCGCGCCGGTTGGGCGTTGCTGGCCTCGCAGGTGTAGTTACCCGAGTGGCGATCCGACGCCCTTGGCACCTCCAACCAGCTCTCCCGGCTGACGAGGTCAGTGCTAACGTTGACGCCCTGATCAACGTCGTAGTTGATCATACGAAAGTTGTGATACCAGAAGAGGTACGACGGTACTTCCGTGGACTTCTTTACTAGGCAGTGAAGCTGCAGCGTGCTCCCAGGCCTCACGAATTTCTCCGTTGGACCGGTTATCTCCGCTCTGGCTTCTGCAAATGGCCGAACGTGACACGTGAGATGTGAGCCGTTCATAGCCCTGACTAGACATTGGGGTATTGTTTACTACAACATGGGCATGTGAGAGCCTGTCCCGAGGTCGGGAGAAGCGAATAGCTCGTATAAGAGCGACAGGATCTCGGGCACTTCCCGACAGGGTTTCTCAAACGCCAGGACCAGGAAACTGCCAGCGGGCGATTCTTCGTAAAAACATTCTCGCGGTTACGTTTGGAAATGGACCTTATTTAAAATGTTGTTATACGCAATATAGTAAACAATAGACAACTTTTTTCTCATAAAATTGTTAGCATATAAAAAGTAAGTAAAAAAATTTGCATACACCATGACTATCCTTCAACCCAACGAAATACGCTTTTTAACCAATTTTAAATGTTTATTTTAATGAGTTGTGCCGAAGCACAAAATATAAAAAAACGATAATAACTTTCATTCATTTTTTTATCGAATTTAGTTACATCACAATTAGCTACATTATTTTTGTATTCTAAAAACTTCTCAATCTAGTTGCCTACGAACATCTTTGTAATTTGGCAATCATTATGATTGACAATAAGTAAAGGAGACCGGGGCGAAAACGTCTTCGGGGCGAAATCGTCAAATCAAATATCTCGGAACCCGTATATTGTGCAAACTCGCTATTAACATTAGGGGTATTCAAATAAGTTAGAGTTTAACGGTTTTACAGGTTATGTCGGGTTAAAAAGTTAATTCTTTGTAGGTTAGAAAAAGACGAAGAGTGAGTTTAACCCGACATAACCTGTACATAACCTGTCAAACTGTTAAACTCAATTTACATGAGTACCCCTATTGTAAACGGTGCTTATGGTACCTATGTGACCAACAGAGTTTTGGTAGGTTACTTGCCGTGTTATGATTTTTACGAGGGAAAACGTGTTTTCGGAAGGTGAAAGTGGAATTTTCTGCGCGTGGAAATTTTGTAATATCTGCAATAATATTTGCTCTCCAAATCTCGAGGTACGTGATTATAAAGAGTAATACATGATGAACACGAATCCAGTGTAGTTTTTTCATTATCGTTGATGTCTAATATTTCGTGGGCAATCAAACCTGAAACTTGTGTTTGGGGCTAATTCGTCAGTAAGCATCCGGGATGGACTTTTATAATATTGGAAAATTTTCTAATTTTATTATATTTTTTAGTCTTTTCTACCCCTATTTCATATACAGGGTGTCCCGTAAGTCAAGGTAAATCGCTCGGGAGATGAATGGGGAACCAAAAACAAGAAAGAAAGTTGATATGAACATAGGTCCAAAAATGCGTTGTTTTCGAGTTATCGCCATTTTTATGTTGAAATTTGAAATTGCTTTGCTTTCAAATTTTTTTATTAAAATTGAAACAAGAGGTGGTTTTTATAAGTTTCAAAACATAATTAAGGTCAAATAAAAGTTGCGGGCTGCTTTAGCACTACCCAGGATGCACCACGTGGAGGTATAGCCCACTCAGCATCTCTTGGCAGAGATCAGGACCCCACAGTTCGTCACTCCTGTGGTATTTAGTGACTCCAAACCTTCTCTGCCGTGTGTGTGTGTGTGTGTGTGTGTGTGTGTGTGTGTGTGTGTGTGTGTGTGTGTGTGTGTGTGTGAGTGATAATACGATAATTATATGAGGTGTTCGAAATGACCTCCTTCTGCATGAATGCAGGCTCTAAGCTTTCTTTCTAAGGAGTCCCGAACTCTTTGAAGGACTTCCGGATTTTCCCTAATGTTTTCAAATCCATTAGTAATTTTTTGTCTCAATTCATGGACGTTATTAACTGGCCGTTTATAAACAAAGGATTTTAATGACCCCAAAGATAAAAATTGCACGGATTGAGGTCGGGTGACCTAGGAGGCCAGCGTACAGGTCCTCCACGCCCTATCCATTGTCCTGGGTAGTGCTAAAGCAGCCCGCAACTTTTATTTGACCTTAATTATGTTTTGAAACTTATAAAAACCACCTCTTGTTTCAATTTTGATAAAAAAATTTGAAAGCAAAGCAATTTCAAATTTCAACATAAAAATGGCGATAACTCGAAAACAACGCATTTTTGAACCTATGTTCATATCAACTTTCTTTCTTGTTTTTGGTTCCCCATTCATCTCCCGAGCGATTTACCTCGACTTACGGGACACCCTGTATATCTCTTTTATATTTGGTTGATTAGTTCTAGAGTTATAGAATCCGTACACACGCACAAAAACACAAAATGATGAAACATTTTAACACTTTAATTAATAAATGTTTACATTTTTCTATTAACTAATAATTAATAAAATGTATCCTATCAGTTTTCATAATCGAAATTATGTATTCATGGAGTGACGACTCTTCCCCGGCATTTTTGAGATTTCAATTTTTCCACCGTTGTCGTTTTTGCTCTATACCGGTTAAACAAAGCGACGTAGACAAAAATTTCCTATATAAATTTTGTAGCTAAAGGTTCACTCTTTACAACGGTATACCACATTTAACTAAAATTATTTATTTTGTTGTTAAAAATTGGCACCGAAAAAAAACTTTTGATCTTGCCCCTATATGTCTCCACTATATTTCTGAGTAATTTGCTAATAACTAAAATAGAATACTTCTCTGACGAGGGAAGCCCCAATAATATTTGGTCTATGAGATTTGCATAGTAGGCAATTGATGTAATTGCCATAACATCAGGGTGATTTATCGGAATTGATGACAGAATGTTTTATCCAATAATATCAGAATTATAATTAACACGTGGAATGTACATGTGCACATGTTTGTAAACAGTTATACGTATGAATTTGTACGAAAACAGTCCGATTGCATAATTAACCTTTCATCTAGAGTAGCAGATTCGCGTGTTGCTGTTTCCATTAACCGAGCATCAATTGCATTTATGACACTCGGATATCAGTCATAAAGATGTTACGAGTTACGATTTTGATATGCACAACATTTTGTTACGAGAATATAAATATTAATTTTTTATTTTAATAATAAACTCAACTCAAAAATTATATGCACCTATGACAAAGAAATCTATATAACTTGGTATCTGTTATTATCGAGAACGTTGAAAGAAATATTAAGAATTTTCGCGTTTACTACCGTGATTAATTACCCAGTAAAAGCAACTTTCTCGAGGTAATTAATTTCTCGAACAATTCACCCCATTGAGTAAATTGTCTATTAATTAAGTATTCAATTAGGCGATGTTCCATGGAACAGTATGTCCCACAAAGCACTTTTTTTCCATAGAATAGTTGTCACATGCAATCAATATTACTATTCATGGAAATCCTAATTTATCGGCGACTTAATGCGCAGAGTAACAGCTACCGCTATTTCTATTCAAACCGCGTGAAACAACTACGCTGAGTATTATTATGATTTTCATAATTGACTTTGCTGGCCTTAATTATTTTATCACTAGCTATATTCAGCATAATACTATATATATTTCCTAAAACAATCACCTCGAAGAGATTATTAGCTTGATAAACAATCGATATCTGATATTCATTTACGCTAGTCATAAAAATTTAATACATTCTATTACCATTTAAAAGCTGTTTATTTTAACTGAACTTAATAAAGCTATTTAAATGAAAATGACACACATTAACGAAGATTGAAAATCATATATGCAGCGTATCTCGATAATACTTTTTATACTGTCACGGGGATTATCATCATGTATCGCTAATCAATCGAGAATGGAATCAATCATGTGAAAGGATAATCTTTTTTTGATATCTTTCCGTTTATACCAATTGTTATGCTCCCATGGAATTGTAACAGGTTTCATCGTAAATTGAAACCGTTTATTCTTTCCTCTGTCTATATTGATTTGTAAGTCGATAGCACTGAATAACACAGAGCTCTCAAAATATTTTAACCGAACTGAAACATTGAATTGATAAATTCACGATTTGAATGTACCGTTTCAAAGTGATTACAAACACGTGATGTGAGCTTGATACTTTGACAGTTGTACATTTTGGGAAAAAATTTACGTCTGCCGCTGGTTATCTATTTTTGCGAAACACTACGTATTAGATGTCAAACATTTCAAGCTATTGATTGATTTTTGAAAACACTAGTTCTTTTGGCATTTTTGGAAATATATTATTGGCATATCTCATAGGGAATGACGTATCTCTTTTTATCAGTGATGAATCTGTTTGTATTGTACTTTTGGAGTGATAGAAAAAAGAAATTGGGTCTTTTAAATCACGCATACGCGCACAGAGCGGGTTCCCTCCCTCTAATATTGTATTCTGTAGCGCACAATTATAACATTTTCCATTTTGACGTTTGCATTTAAATACTTGCTGTTATTTCATATTGCATTACCTATAACCCCATTATTTATAATCCTATATAAAATTTTCTTTAAATAATAATAACAACAATGTCAGGTAGCCGAATGTATCATTTGTAAAAACCATCGGCTGAATTTTATATGATATAGGAAAATTTTGAAGGAGTTCCTGGTCCTGACTTTGAGAAATACTGTCGGGATGACTCACGTTCTGCGGTATCTCGCGCATGAGGGGCTCCGCGAATTTTAAATCCGCTCATGCCCGGGCGCGTTTCACCCTTTCACTCGACGCGACCTGACACGCCGCGCGTCGGCGGGGAGGCATTATAGGATCAGGTGTGTGAGGGGGAACACTGTAAACACGCCGCCGACACCCGCACCAGCTAGTCCAGATACGCTTTTACTACTACTAGCCGACTGCTGTCACGGCCGAGCGGCCGCGAACGATAGTCGAGATGTGATTTGAAACGTTTGCGCGCGATCTGAGGGCTCCCCGGAGTGAATAACCGTCGATTCCTGTGGGAACTATTGCAGTTTCGAATCGCTAGAGCGTGCGTCCTTGTCCGACGCTTACCTGAACAATTTTTTGACAGCCTTTACCCAGCATTTACACGGCCCACCCCCGAACTTGGTCGCAACAAAGGATCCCGGTCGTTCCTGAAAAGTGCCACATGGATCTGCTGCGGGTTCACGGAATTTTTCTCTCTTACTGTTTATAGATCTTCTGCTCCCATAGCAACAAAAGATTCTGATTTTCATGATTCAAATAATAAATGGCACAAAACGTATATTCTTGCTTTTTGCGATATCATTCAACTGTATACAGGGTGTTCACAAAAAACGCAATACTTTTGAATTACTATATATTATTATATAATATATAATTAATATATTTAATTATCTATACATAATTATATATATAATTAATATATTTATGCTACTACATTATGTACATTGATGATTTTGGTGTTGAAGGATTCCTGACAACTATATAGGTGTTATTTGATGATATGTAAAAACATATTTTCATGTAAAAACATAATATGAAATTTGTTGTGTACCAGTCACCACCATATTCAAATATCCATAAAAACTGCTCACCACTTCTTTGAAAGTTGCGGTAGGAGAATCCCCTCTACAATGGTTTGAATGTTAGTTTTCAAATTCTCAATTGTGCGAGAATTGTTCTGGTAGACGTGATTCATCAAATATTCCTATAAATAAGAGTCACAAGAATTCCGGTGAATAGGAAGGCTAAGTCCATCCAAGTCCATGAAATCATTCTGGATACTGATTAGAGATTACTTTATCGTGAAAGTGCTCATCCATGATACCTGAAGAATCACATCTACCAAAATAACCCTCGCACAATTAAAGATTTAAAAACCTACGTATAAATTATATTTGTAGGGAAGATTCCTATACCGCAACTCTCTCGAGGAAGTGATGAGCAGTTTCCGTGGATATGGTGGTGGCTACTAATGGAGCTCAAGTTACATACATGTGTTTTTTCATATCATCAAACACCCAGCTGTCAGGAATTGTTTAACACCAAAATCATCAATGTATATAATACAATAGAATAAATATAGGTATTCAAAAATATTGCATTTTTTTGTAAAGACTGCATGTATTCAAAAATAAAAAAATAAGATTTGCAAATATCGCGCGATAAATAATTGGTAAAACAAAATAAATCCAATAAAAAAAGATTTTGTTTGAATAAAATTTATTAAATAAATAATAATTTGCTTGTTTTTGTAAGAAACTATAGAAAATCAAATCAAGGTCAATACGAACCTACAAATGCGGATGTTTGTGCAATGATATAAGGTTTTTACGCTTTCCAATTGAACCCTTTGTGCACTTCAATCACTTCACACTTAAACTAGTTTCGACTTTCTAGTTTCTCCCGAGTTACAAATAAAAAATAAAACTGATTTCAAAAGATGCTAAAGTGCTGCTCTACAAAGTTAACCCAAGACTAGTGGTATCTATTAAAATAATGTATTTCTCAACCAGCGTATTCAGACAGAACAAATAAATATAACATTAATTAAATAAATAATAATTGGTCCGTTTATAGAAAATTAAAGACAATCGATACGAGAGTAGGTAAAGATATGCGATAATACAATTACACTTGTTATGCATTTTTAACGTTTTCCAATTGAACTCTTTGTACTTCAATAACTCTCCAATCGAAACAAGTTTCACTCTTTACCAAAGTCCTCCTCATTCAACGATAAAAAATGAATCAGCTTCATGTCTGCAGATTTGTATCAAAAAACCTTGATTTAATTTTTTTTAATGTTTTTCTTATTCAAGCAAACTTTTGTGTTTATATATAAAATATTGATATATTTACCTTTTTACAATACTTTTTTGTAAAATATCGTACATGTAAAATTTTTGTTTATAAAAAAAATTAGTAAAGGGAAAAGGAAAAACTTGTAAAATTGATATATGGTGATTTTAATTCTATATTTGTATTTATCTTGCAAAATATACAATCAAATTCGATTGTGTCCTATCGAATCAAACTAGTTTATAATTTACATTAATTAACAATTTATATATAAAACAATTTATATATAAAAGTCTGGAATTTGCTCGCCATTATTGCTGTCAATTTTGGATAGGCACGTGTCATTTTCCGCGTAACAAACGCAGAGCATTAATGCGAGCAGCAGTATATGGCGTTGCTATCCCATCGTGCCGCGCATAAAAGCATAATAAAACCGACATAAATATCGCGCGACGTGGTACAGACTGCATCACACGAGAAACATTATCGGCCCGTTGAGGGTTAATAATTCAAAGTCTCTCGCGAAAAGCATCACGCCGTTTAATAAGGAGGACACGTCGTCGCGCGGCGCGGCGATGTGCTCGAGAGTATCATTCACGACTTATCGGACGTACTACACACCGCCCGTAATTAAATGGGAAACTGAGAGCCCGTGTAAATTAGAAATTCGAGATGTTACGCGCGGGGAATTAGGCAGCTTATAAAGTACCGCGGAACATAATATCGCGCGCACTCGCGCGCCAGTTATTGTGAGCTTAAGGATGATGTGCCGTTATCGAATGAACAAAGTCAGAGTGGCTTTGTCGAGAGAGAAGGACCGAGATGATCCTGTTAAGGACGAAATACGTCTAGAGTTAGAACAAATGGACGAGAAGGAGCGCGAGCGCGCATTTTGCCCCTCGCGTCGATTGTATTTTAATGAGAGCTCATTAAGGCCGAGTTTAAAACTATCTTCATTTCAAAGACAATATCACGATCATATTGATTCAAAAGTTATACGGATTCCTCCGACTCGCCGGCTCGCCGCCTTCATTAAATTCACCTTTCCCTCTATAAGTTCTCATTCTTAGTACCTCAATTGGATCTTTTCCATTCACTTGCGCGCCAATATATAGGCATTTCGACAAATTTATTACAATTTCCTACGCAGTACCGCACGTTTTCAAGAAAACAAACAATAAGATTCCAAAGTTATTATATTATATTATATTATAAATATATAAGTAGTGAAACTCTACTTAAAGCGTGATACAAATGCCTTTAGCGATTACAAAGATGACAAGGTACACTGCCGTTACGAAATTATTTTAATTTGCGAAAGCAATTTAAATATAATAGTTCATTCAAACATGCTTAAAATAATAATCGATTCAACGAGAGAGAACAGAACAATTAAATGCAAATAAAATATTGATTTGCAAAACTTAATAGAATTTCATTAAAAATATAATAAGTGAAATTGGTTTCCGCTTTTGTGTTTGTAAGTACATTAAGAATACTATATACTTAATCGGGCGATGAAAATAAAAACAATCAACATCCCCGCCAATTGGCTTTAGGACTTTCTGAGCAAACTACTATTTGGAATAATAAAAATTTATTTTACACATAAGATTACGTGTAAATCTCTTTAGAACTCAAATAACGAGTGCACAAGCCTGTAAAGATGCTTATGGTAATTTCGCCAAACATCACAATACATGACAACAGATTTATCAAGACATTTTCCGTTTTTAGTGCTTTAATGTGATTGAAAGATCAACAACGAGAAAATACCCTAAATTCTGCAAACAAGAGCATTTCGGGGAAAAATATAAATATTAAAGGCACGTAAGAAAAGACTTTAGTTAGGTATAGCGCGCCAAGACGCCTCAGAGGCAAAAACACGGACCGACATCTCGAGAAAATTACGGTGCTGCATACATAAAATATGGACTGTCAGGAATTAGAGTACACATTATAAACAACTTGGCATAAATTAACTCCTGTGCATAAACAGGAAAGCATAATCAGAGCGCAAGCAATTCGTCCTATATGAAAGTAAATCGAGAGATGCTACTTGATTATCACATGTATAAAAAGATATACAGTATAGTTTGTGTCGCATATATTATAATATAAATTATATTGTATTATTATATGTATTATACCTTTTTATTTATAAACAATTTTTTTACAATCAATAAAGAAATTAATCAACCTTATTTAGTTGATATTTAAGGCTTATCGAAACATATTTTTATATGCAGCAATTGATATCATAATTTGAAAATTTTGTAGGTCAAACCGATCTCTTTTTACCTCAAATATTTGCGTTACGCTATTATATTAATGTAATGTGGCAGTTCAATCAATATAGAGTTTAATTCGGTAAATATGCATATTAGGTCCAACCTCACCAATGACCTTGACCTTGACGTATGTTGTCAAGGTCACCCTCCTGAGTGACCTTCAGAAGGTTTTAGCTGGCGGTCATTGCTTATTAAAAAGTTATAAACAAAAAAAGTTTGAAAAATATAGCAGTTACTTTGAGTATTGAAAGGCATAAACGACCTTGATCTTGACATATTTTGTCAAGGTCACCCTCCTGAGTGAGCTTCAGAAAGTTTTAGCTGGCGGTCATTGTTTATTAAAAAGTTATAAACAAAAAAGATTTGGTGGGGAAAATTATTTAAAGCAGTGAATTGTTGGTATATTGAAAAGAAAGTTACCAACTATTCTCTGCTTTAAATAACTTTCCTTTCAATATACCAACAATTCACTGCTTTAAATAATTTTCCCCACCAAACCTTTCTTTGTTTACAACTTTTTAATAAACAATGACCGCCAGCTAAAACCTTCTGAAGGTCACTCAGAAGGGTGATCTTGACAACATATGTCAAAGTCAAGGTCGTCGGTGAGGTTGGACCTAATATGCATATTTACCTTTACCTAATTCAATTTCTTAAATTGTTTTCACCCTCGTCCTTCGAGATATTAAGGATGATGGAAAAAGCGCGTGTGTGGGTAGAAATGTATCCGGTGTATTTCAGACGAGGGTACATAAACATGAAAGAGAAGCAGTGAGGAAGGTACACAGATGTAAATATAATTCCATAAGAAATAACAAGAGCGAGAAAATTATATGTAAACAAATGCATTATAGCATCTATTGGGTAATTTCTGTAACCCTATAGAAAAAGACATCAAAATACCTTAGTTACTATTACATCTGATAATAAAAATTAATATTAGCTACAAATCAATAAAAAATATGTAAAAAAATAGTTTATAAAAATTGATTTATAAAATATAATATATCATCAATTATATTTAATTTATAAATGCGTTTTTGTAATCATCAAATACATTATTGATTGCAAGAAAAATACAAAAAAGTTCTGTATAATTTAAAAACAAATGATTTAAAATCCTTTCAAAAGAAGATCAACAAAGTAACACACACACACACATATAAGCTTTTTCCTCCGATTTTAAATATGTATAGTGTTGAATAAAAAAAATTATGAGACACTAAATTTTTTATTAAATGCTCAAAATAAAAAACACTATTTTCTTATATGTGATCTTATATGCGTTATTAAAGAGGTAAAACATTCTCTTGAAAAAAATCAGCTTTTACGTTTTTAAGCGTACATCATTGATACAATAACAGATATAAAATATAATTTTTTATACAAAAGTTTTATAGTTTCAAAACCACTTTATAACAGTATACCTATGTAATAGGTATACGAATTTTTCAAAAATATTATATTTTTCGACTATCCTACTATTGTTTTTCAGAATTTCTTTATACATAACTAGATTTATATAATCTTTAATTTTGTTATAAGTTTTATTTATTCTAAGAAACAACAGAGAGTGTAGATATTTTAAATAATATAGTATTATCAAGATTTGAATACACCTTTTAAGATGTTCTTAAAACCATAAAACTTTTGTTTCAAACATTTGTTTATTTCTTACCATTTTAAAATGATATACCCTTACAATTAGAAATATAAGAATCAATTTTGTTTAAGAAGATGTTTAACTTCCTTATCGTACATGAAAGGACTTATAAAAAAGTATTATCTATTATTTTAATTATATCTATATTATAACATATCCAAACTTATCAAAATCAGAGAAGAACATTTGCGTGTGCTTTTTTGTAAGAAAGACATACATTTTTTAAAGACATATTCTAATTATGATAAAAATGCTCTGTTATTCGATATACTTAGAGTATTTTTCTTACTCAGATATTTATTCCGGACAGGATATTGCCATATAAGAAATTTTGGTAATTATGCATAAAAGGGGCATCCTCTCCGATTTGCTTGATTTTTTAATATGTTGTTGGGGATGTCTTCCCGAGTCATTTCATATATATATATAAGGGTCGGACTTAAATAGCTTCGGAGATACAGGCTGAGAAAGGATAAAAATAATAAATACAAAAATAAACGTTTAATGATGATTTATTCAACACTATCATTAGGAATCTGAAAGATTTCAGCCATTGCATCAAAGAATGCGGTAATCCGATCGAAAACAAACCAATAGAGCCACTTTGAAAACATAAACAAACAGGCTGTACTACACAGGGACTGCCGCACTTCTCCGCATGCAGGGATGGGTATTTATATACCAACTATTCATCGTACATATAAATATGTACTTTTCATATACCACCTGTTCTCTGCTTTAACAAATATGTGCTTTCTAAGTTGAAGCACATACAAAGCACATACTTATAAAGCGCGCCACTAACCTATAGGTTAGTGACGCGCTTTACAAGTATGTGCTTTGTAAGTTGAAGCACATACAAAGAACACACTTGGTTGAAATCCTTTAGATTCCTAATGATAGTATTCAATAAATCATCATTAAACGTTTATTTTTGTATTTATTATTTTTATCTTTTCTCAGCCTGTATTTCCGAAACTATTTAAGTCCGGCCCTTGTATATATATATAAAATGACTTGGGAAAACATCCACAACAACATATTAAAAAATAAACCAGATCGGAGAGGGAGTCGCTTTTATGCATAAATACCTCCTTTCTCAGCTTGTATCTCCGAAGCTATTTGAGTCCGACCCTTATATATATATATGAAATGACTCGGGAAGACATCCCCAACAACATACTAAAATAACAAACAAATCGGAGAGGATACCCCTTTTATGCATAATTACCGAAATTTTGCTCGAATAGATAGATTCATCTTTTATTTTTTAATCCAGTTGTGTTTTGAGCTTACTTCGTTTTCGTTGCACGCACGTAAAGATTTCCATACTAACTTTGTGAAATATTACTTGCCCCAGGCAATATCTGTTGGCATGAAACGACTATTAACCTTGATATAATATAAAACTTTATATATAGGAAATGCTGTTAGCAAAAGAAATATTTGGATTTAGATAAATAAATATTTCTATTTTATAGCAAAAATTTCTTTTCCTCCTTTTCGTACTAAATTATTTTTTTTTGTTTGTTTCAATATACATACAACGACATATAAATATCAATACTCGATAGTATATAATTCAATATCTATTCTTGAAATAATGCAAACGTTTACAATAATATACTATGTATTATTCTGTGCTTTTAACATAATTAAATTTTAATACCTAGTTAAATAGTCATTTAAATTTAGGTAAATATTAAAAATTTCTTTGAACTACCATAAATAGCTAATTATAAGACTCGCGACGAGTCATAATTTAATTTGTCAGTAATACTTGGTACTTATTATTTGAAAGTTATTGCTTGGAAGAATTTCTCAAATCGTTCGCAAGCGCACCGAATGCTCTAGTTGAAAAAATTGATTGTGAGTAAAGAGGTGACACTCAACAGCGCGTGTTGCGAAAGCATAAATATCGAGAGCATCCTGAAGAAAAGGTTGGTGAAACCGCGTAGCAGCGACGCGTACGACGTCGAAAAAAGACCAGGAAAATCCCGAGGAAATTAGATAGCCTCGCGCATAAGAGATGCGCGCCGGAAAAAGCCGAATCTAAATGCAAATATGCGGCTGGCTGGTGCGCGTGCATCGAGCGTGGGAGTCACGCGCGTCGCATCGGAAGCGAATTTCGCGAAATTCCCGCACACAACAACGAGAAAAGTATTTTTCACGCTATCGATCCCTTTCCGCCTGCCGCTTAATAAAATCTAAATAAAAGTGTCTGTCGACCAGGTGACGGCTCGCGTGGAAATGCTTAAAAATTGTAGTCCCCGGCTTAGAGCCGGGGATAGACAAGCTACGCGAAGAATGTCTAGAAAATGTGCAGATGTGCGTGAACTGCCGAGGCCGCTAGGCAGACGTTACAAGCGACGGAAAACAGAGCTTTCGCCCCTATATTCATAGATGTGCTCTTATCAGCAAATGGACAAAAGCATTGCGGCATTTTCCGCATACGATGGCTCTTCACGGCTCCACTTCTTTTCATATACATATATGTAGAGAGCTAAAAGATATACGGCACGTACATATGGCTGCACACTGGGAAAGCTTGCGCGTTTTTCTCATAGGTTTGCGCACGCATTGTGCGTCGCACCGTACATATTTACTTGTTATAATACGTGAGTCAAATACGTAAAGATGAGAGAAAAACGTGTGGGAAAATATTGATAAACGGAATTCCAAGATGTTACTTGGATTTTGTCTTGCTGGAAGGAATAATATTTCATTAGTTGGTTAGTTTTTATGATTGTAACATAAACAGATATTGAGAATTCCGAAAAAAATACAGATGGCAGTGATGGCACAATTTACGAGCTGAATATTTTTTAAACTTTTTAAAAGTTTCTAATTTATCGATTTAATTGTAACCCGTTCGTCATCATTCTTTAAATCTTATATCATTTACAAGCACATAAAATGTGGGAAATGAAATAATAAGAAAGCACAGCTTATTTTTATAAATAACATATACAGATTTATACAAAAGTGTAGCACGAATAAAATTAAAATCAATTTTTGGAACTATATATTGATCCATATATATATATGTCGCAGGCTTATTGCAAAATCAGCCTTTTTGCAAAAAGGCTAGACTTTTGGCGAACGCCGGCCTTTTGCGAAAGCATTTGATTAATAAGACTAACGTATTTTAGACTTTTTGCAAAGTGCCTAGCCTAGCACCAGCCCATGTGTGCCAAAAAGCCTAAAGTGCGTTCAGTTTTATTGGGAAAAGATCAGTGCTTCGCAAAAGGCCGGCCTTTTGCAAAAAGGCTAGTCTTTTTGCAAAAGGGCTGATTTTGCAATAAGCCTGCGACATATACACTAAATACAAGTGTAAAATGATATAAAAGTATAGTATAATATATTTTATAGAATAATATAATAGGCAGGGTGTTGGAAATCACTCATAATCATAAAATTACAAATATGTGAGTATGTAACTTTGTGGTAAAGTTTCATGCTTACCGACGACCTCAAGAAGCAGAAATATACTCGTGGGCGGATGAGTGGACACTTGGCACTCGTATAGTCCGGCATCCCTCGGTTGGACGTATTTTATTTGAAGCGTCCAATCCTCGCTGTGGTGGAAATGAATTGCCTGAAAGCGTTCGTCGTTGGCGTATGTCGTTAGTCCTACGGTCAGTAGCTCGTGTAACAGTGCGTTCTTCCGCTTAATCCACGATACCTGCAAACAGCCAAAAAAATTTATTAATAAATGTGATTCTCAATAGCTGCGAATCACAATAGGTATTCACGAAAGCAGAGAAAAAGTTATTTTTAACAATTTTACTTTGTATCTATGCTTCTTTGACTAATCAGGCAAAATTCTGATTCAAATCTTATTCTTACTCGTAAGCAAAGAGTCTGAAGTGCCCCCCTCCAACTTTGATGTGTTTTTAATATGTTGTTTTCTAGACAAAAATAAGGGACACATATTTTTTATTCGTAACCAATCACATGTTTAAAGGGTAAAACAACCCTTTAAAAAAAAATTGGATTTTCTCTCTCGGGGCGAATATCTCGGAAACAATAAGACAGAAAAATTTTTTTAAATAAAAGTTAAATGGTATGAAGAGTACTTTAAAACAATAACAAATTTTTTTATTTTTAAAAATATCCCCACCACTAAACATTTCTTTTGTCATCATTTGAAAGTACTCTTCAAACCGTTCAACTCTTGTTTATAAAAATTTTTTTCTATCTCTTATAGTTTTGAAGATATTCGCCCTGAAAGAGAAAATCCGTTTTTTTTTTTCAAAGGGGTGTTTTATCCCCTAAACATACGACTGGGCATGTACAAAAAAATATAAATACATATCCCTTGTTTTCGTCTATAAGAAAACAACATATTAAAAGCTCATTAAAATCGGAGGAAAAACTTCGGATCCCTTCCTTGTCAGAGTGATCTTATTCTAATCTCTTATTCTACATATAACAATCTTCACCTTTGTACTCTCAATATTTATATAGAATTTTAACATTTGTATTAACTGTTTTATACAAGAATAATATAAGAAGGTTTGTTAGAAAATCAAATTAGGGAAAAACTTCGAGCCATGACAGGATATTTGTGTCGATAATATTTCTGTGTGTGAACTTTTTTATTATTTCCCTAATTTGATTTTCTAACTAGCCTTCTTATATTATTCTTGTATTATTTATACGCGGGCGTCAAAACGCGTTCTTCTTAATATTTACAAGTTATTGCGATAAATATTACCACATGCCCCGGTCGCGGTAGTCAAATTGGTACGACGCCTGCACGGATTGCGGGAGGTTTCAGGTTTGAACCCTGGCTTGGGTAATATTTTTCGCAATAAATTATTTAAAATTTCTTCATAGTGATTCTTGCTTATTAAATCAATTACCGATTTATAATGTGTAGATGTACTGTTCCGAAAAAGTTAGGGCTGTGTTGTACTGAACATTTATTCGGCGCGCAGTTCATTTGAGTTGAAATAAGTAAAAAATTTACACACAGAAATATTATCGACACAAACATCTTGTCATAACTCGAAGTCCTTCCCTAATTTAATTGTTTTATGTATATTATTGCAAGTGTGAAAAAGATTGTTAAATCCAATATCGTAAATGGTAAAATAAAATATCTAAAATTTCAAGAATGAAAAATAATAAAACTAAATTTAAAGCTATATACATGCAAAGCTCATATTGAATTTATATTGATAAAAAATTAACTTCAATTTGTCCAAGTGTGTTCAAAATTTAATGCACTAAAGCGAAATATAGGCCATCAAAAAATGGAACGTGGAAAAATATGCGCGTTATGATTATTAATCTTGCGTATTATTTTTAGTTATTCGACGTGGATGGTTATGTTCATCATCTCTATTCGCTCTTGCAGATAATAAAATTGAATATGTGTCGCTACGTTTTCATATATAATACGGTAATTGGAATATAGACTGCCAACGCATCTGTCGCAATTGTTAGTCATAACAGTCGGTGACTACTGTCCGTATATAATGAACAGTAATCACTGCCCGTTCATAACGGTTAGAAACTACTGTCCGACATAGCGATCCGCAACTACTGATACACGTCCGCAGAATACAAACAGTAACTGCTGCGCGTAACTACTGCTCGCTTCGCAGTCGCTCCAAAGTTCTCGTTATTACATTAATTGCCCGTGTCTTAATTCTGCATACCTACGTACATATTTGACAATATTAATCGTGCAAACAAAAGATGCGTACGTATGCCTCACGAAATTGAAATATTTTGCGCGATTTAGTGTCTGTGTCCCTTGTAAAAACGTGAAATGTAAAAAATTACCGATAATAAATGAGGTGTAAGTTGGTTTAACCTCTTTTTCCTTCATTCTGTGTCAACGCTAAGTAATATTCCAGTACTTGCAAATTTTATCGCGATTACATTATCATAGTTACCATAATGCATGTATAATTTCAAAAGTACAACTTCCTTATTTCCCTGTATATGACTTGCAGATTTACACGCAAATAAAAATTTCATATTTTTACAAATATGCGATCAAGTTTTCAAATACTGTTTTTATAAAAACATAGTTTCTGCATTTGTTCGAAACAGTATTAGAATATTACAAAATAATATTCAAATATTGTATTTGCTATTCTGATAAATATTTTAGTAAGGAAATATTTTCATTCTATTACAATACATATTGTGTACATTTCCGACATTTTGCAAATGGATTTTCGTTTTTTCGTAAAAAAAGTTTCGTAAAAAAAGTTGTTATATCTATCTAAGGGCGCTCTCGTATTTTTGTAAATAACATATATGTATGTTATTTCAACCTGCGCTATTTTCTACAAAATATCCGTAGTTCCCTATGTCCTAAAACTTTTTTGCGTCAATTACTTCGTTGCCGTAAAATCCGCAGTTCCGCGCTAACATGGTCGCTTTATCGTGCGATATCGGCTTAGAAGCTAAACAATGAAAATTCCCATTTGCCTGGCCTTCATCAGAATGCCTGCGGTTAATCACGAGCATCTCGCACGAGGTGCGGGAGGTGCATACCTATTCACCTGCGCCAAATTAGGCATTATAAGATTTGTGACGTCAGCAAACCACTCGATGCTCGATGTCGACAACTAATATTAGTACGTACCGAATGCTCATAACGAATAGTAACTAAAACTTGCAACAGCCAGTAACTGCGACAAATATATACACATATACGCGCGCGACGGTCAGTAACTACGGAGTACGGCACGTCAATAACGCCCGGTAACTATCGTATACGTACTTCCGCTCGACTCGGACCACCTGAAAGCCCCAAGAAGCGCCGTCAGCCAGAATAATCCGACGACTGTGCCGCGAGATGATTGTAGGGCTCGTGACCGGAATTGATCGTGAACTCCAAAGACGTTTAGATCCCCCTTGATAACCACATATTTCTTACCCCTTTGTCACGCTCCACCATCCCTTACGATAGAGAAATATATACGTGTCGAATGAAGAGCACCGCGATGCATAAAACATTTGATATTTATAAACCGAGAAGTATTTGCATCAGAAGCACGGCGACATCATATAAATCGCGACTTCACATATATTTCAATGTCGCAAACATATATAGATGTAATAGATAATAATATAAAAATTAAAAAGCTTAAAAATATATACATTTTTGAAATATTTTTCCATATGTTACTATTCTAGCTCTAGCTCGATAGTTCGTTTCGTATCTTTCTGCGCAGCATAAACCGATGTGATATTTGCTCGCAGAAGGGATATACCGTAGAGAAATATCCTATGGAATCGATCAGAAGACGTATCTCCGCAAGAAAATATTTTACGTTGATACGACTTGGCCAGTATCCATTTTCACATTTTGCCAAACGGAAGTTCGCAGTCTGTAAAACCGAGCGAACGAGTCGTTCACTCGGACAGGACACGTCACGAGTTAGTTAATTTTATTGCGCATTTAAACGCGCCAGACACTAAAGAGATTTAAAGTAATTTTCTACTCAAGGCAAGATCCATTTTCGACCGCGATTTATAGAGAGTGAAAATAACTCAGAACGACTAACTGTTGAATTTAAAGTAAAAAACATGCATTCACTGAAAAAAGGTTTTGGTTATAATAAGCCAAGGCTTGGTGAAATAGTTTCAACTAAAGGTTTAGTGATTATGACGAAATAATTTGGTTAATGTTAACAAATTTGTTAACATTAACCAAATATTTTGTCATAATCACTAAACCGTTTAGTTGAAACTATTTCACCAAGCCTTGGTTATTATAACCAAAACCTTTTTTCAGTGTTTAAATTAATGACCATAAACATTGGAGAAGTCCCATGGCAAATTTGCTTCTATCTAACTGAAACGCTCCTGCACATTTACTGTACAAGCAACGTCTATAAACATAGAGTACTTTGCAAATAGCAAAGCGAAATATTTATAATGAATTCGTATGTATGTGTATACACACTGGAAGAAGTACCGAGAAATTTACATAAAAAATGAAGGGAAAAATTTTTCTGGAGGAACTTGCAGTGCGGAATGTTGAAAAATAGGGAACGACCAGAGGAAACCAAATGTAATTAACTCTTTTGTTCCAAATGACAGCTCTCAGCATCTCTAGCTTCTGCATGTTATTATCCTCTTTATCATCTCGGTCTCGGTTGCCATTGTTTTCTTTATTGTTTTTATTGTAAATTAATTACTGTGTATGTATTAATTAGATACATTTTTTACTTACATGTATGCTTTTACAGAGAGAGCAAATATATGTAGAAATATGATTTAAAATTAAATATAAATTTTTTTTTAAATTTTATTTGTTTTACAAAAAGAGAGCATTGTACCTGATTAAAAATCAGACACATTTAATGTTGAATGTACGATATAAATGCAAAGTTAATAATTGAAAACTTTGCGATAATTACTAATTAATATTACTAATATTATTATTAATTTTTTAATTAAAACCTTAACATATAATTCATGTATTATATGCAGTTTATTACTGGCACACTGTTAAAATTATAAAACTACTTTTTGTAACGTCTAAGAGCAAATAACCAATTTATTCGTTTGCAACAATCCGTTATTTATAGCACGCTACACAGGCCAGAATCTTTTTTATCTTAACGAGAAAATATTTTATGTGACACCTTGATGGTCGATACCCATTAACCTGTAATTTTAATGGAGCTGTATTTTACAAAATGGTATAACATGGAAAACGTCGTTAATATAGTATATATTGTTGCAAGCTTTATCGTGTATTCTATCCGTTCTGCATGAAAAGATTTAAAATAATCCCTTCGCGAGGAAACACAAGATCGACATAGCGAAAGGTTAAGAGGAACCCTAAATTCAGTCCGTAGTAATACGCCGGACTCAAAGAACATAAATATTAAAAGCACCTGGGAGAGGTTTATATACGTAAGTAGTATTTCCCAACTAAATGCGCTTCTTGAAATCTCGAGAAAATTAGATGATAACGTATACACATCATTTGTATGAAAATACAAATAAAGATTTAAGAGAAAAATTCATACTTCTTTATCTTTTATCATACTTTTTAAATATGTAAATTTGACAAAAACTAAAAAATTATGCTATTGTAATCTTGATTATTTGATAATTTGATACACACACACACACACACACACTTGCGCATATACATATAAAATAGATATTCATTATCTCAAGCTTTTAAAATAAAAGAAAACAATGTTATTTAAAAAATTATTCAAAAAATAGATATTTAAAAGAAGATAAAATTAAAAACATTTTATTGTAAAAATTTTATCGTTTTTATTATTATATGTTGTTGCAGTATAAAAGTTATTTCATATTTTTATAGAAACATACGACAAAGAAAAGACATAATTGATATACATTAAAGAATATAATATACTATCAAAAATGTTGTAAACACTGCAGAATGCACGTTATTATGTTACAATATTGTTAGAAAATATTTTGAAGATATCGGCGCGGCGGCGGCGACGCCGACGCGGACGGTGCGGTTACTTTGGAACGAGGAGAAGCATAACAATCAATATCCATTTTCGAACGTTCTTCCGAAAGATGTACGAAGCCTAAAAACGGTCAGTGCCATCGCAAGAAGAGCTATCAGTGGGGATTATCCGGCGAATGCGGCGCACCCCGAACGACGGTACCGCTCGTAGACAGGATTGACCATCGAAATCGGGAAGGAAGAGGTCTGTCCGTGACGATAAGATCTCTCCGCCCATATATGCCTTTATATTCCCCGTATAGTTCTAAGCACCTGCTAAAGCGAGATTGAAGGACTTTTTCTCGCGGAAAATTGAATTCCATCGATCGAACACGCCACGTCCGCGTCGCCGCGCTGCGCCCGCGCCGCCCAGTTCTGGACATTGGGCACCGTGACGCTTTAATCGAAACGCTTCAATCAATCTCGTGTGACCACAACTTCGTTAATAATCGCAATTATCGTAGATTTCAGTTATGACATATCCACGCCCACAAGTTCTTTTCATTCCCTCCCCCTCTCTTCCTCCAAGTTAGATACAAGTAAATATGTATCTGTTTTCTTCCTGCGAGAAAAATTACATGTTTAGACGAAAAAAAAAAATGGATAAGATATACTTAATCGTTCCTTTCAGAAGAAAGCAATTTTCTAAATTAATACAATATTAATATCTAATCTAAAATAAGGTATCTAAAGAAGTCTACAGATTTTATAACAATATATATAATAACTAAAAAAGTTATTATTAAAGATCATTCTTAAAATGACTAAACTATTTTCTTGTTGCGTACTTAGAAACATAATATTATTATATTTTACATTTATCACAGTTTATCACAATCTTTTGATTATTATTGATATATCTACTTTTATATTAGATAAATAACGTTCAAATGGTTATTTTCTTGTAACGTAGTAAGTGAATTTGTCACTGATACGGAATCAATGCACGATTGAAACGTAATATAAATTAGTGACCGCAGTTGTCAACCCGCCACAATATGAAAATATGTTTACCGTATTGCAAGTCGAATGTAAAATATTGTAGCCACATATAGTATTTCGCATGGTTTATTCGATCAGATTGTTCTGAGAATTGATTCATCTGTAGAGCCAGCCATTTTTCATAAAAAAAAAAAACAATTGATTTCTTATATTTGTGTGTGTGTGTGTGTGTGTGTGTATTGCAAAATATCGTACAAGTAATAATTTAGACATATTCTCAAATTAATAAATTCTATATTTTTTCGAAGAATAGGGACATTTAACGCAAATATCGTTTTATTTAGCAATTTTATGTTCAAAAATAAAATATTATTTTGCATTGTCAGTTAGAAGGCATCTTTTGTTCCAAAATAAACTAAAGCAACTGCAATTATTTGCTGCAAAATATACCTCTATTTCAACAATTTGTTTTCAATTTGTAGTTAGGTGTTTTCGATTTGTAAACAAAAGTATGATCTAAATATGTATAGACTGTGTAAATAGAACACATATATTAGAATTCAAAATTAGAGATATGCCATCTCTTAAAAATGCCAAATTTTTAAATATGATAAGAAAATTAATTTTTTACAAACTTGAAACTCTGTTCCAGGGACGAGAAACTATTCATATATACTGTGATTGTGTAAAACCCAGATGGATAGTCACTGTTGCAGTTTGCAGTTGAGTGACGTGGATTTAGGGACCGCTTAGTTAATGATTGCGAAATTGTCGGAAGACGCCCGTGAGATGTATTAATGTAAATAACAGAAATTGTTATTGTCGGGATGACATAGCCTTGTCGCTTCGCGTAACAGATAGCGAATAGCGGTATTGTTGTACATTGCCCTATTCAGTTCGAGAAGCGTTAGATATCGGTCACTAACTCGCTTAGATTACTAATTGGGTTCAGTTCGTTCAACATATGCCAACCTATTGTGTATTTATACTTTACCCACATTGAATCTGTGCGATCATGCGAAAAGGAATCACATAATACTTGCAGACATCTCCGCAAAAAATTTATATTAAATAAAAATATATAAAATTGTAGAAAAAATATTAATTTTTGCATTTCAATTCTTAATAAGAATGTTTATTGTTAAAGCGTTTTGTTTAAAAAAAAAAACAATTTATATTTCTATTTCCGATGGTGAAAACAAAAGTTTTCAGCAAAATCCAAACAAAATTGTCGCCACAATGATACAATCTTTTTTTTCATGTAGGAAGAAATTTTTCAATCCCTTTTTCAAAATAATTTCAGTTTTTAATTTAATTTAATACAAGGCTTCATAAAAAAAACAATAAACTTTTTGCATTAACCGTAATCAAATTTAATTTTAAATTTATTAATACTTTAGATTCTTCCACGATAAATCACATTCCTATTCAATAAAATACCATGTAAATCGCCGAAGAAATTCTATCGAGAAGGAACATCATTACGTTCGGCAAATTAAATAGCTTCTTTTGAATAAAACCGTTTTTTCGCTATCCCGAAACGGAAAAGGTATTCAAGCTATTTAACGAAGATCCGGGATTCAGTAATGAACTTCGACTCAGTGAGATCTTATCGTTGAAGATGAATCTCTTGTCCTGGTTTCACAAACAATTTTAGACGCTACCTCTCCAATCTCTTCGTATAGCAGTCAATGGATTGTACCGACTTTTTTAAATAAAGTCTAAATAAAATTTTCCATTATATATTAACTTTTAAACATCGTGAACATGCTAAAACTTTAATGACTTGTTTATTATAACAATGAAAAATACACATGCACACATCTATCATATAATGATATGACTTATTATATATACCTGTTTATCTAATTTCTCCCCCAACTTAGAATTTGTATATGCAATGAATTAGTTATTTTATCTTAAGTTTATCTTTCTTTCCCATTCTAATGTATCTGTTTCTTATATGTCGCATTGGATACATTTTATGTTATTTTTTACTACCGATTATTTCTTACACGAATGTAAGAACTCTTTTCCTGTTTCCTCCCGCCTCCTTTCCGCTATCGCTTCACGGTTTCTTGCGTTTATGCTACTCAATTCTTTTTCTTTCTCATGTGTACTTAACCTACCTATTTCTTGGTCTTGTCAATACAATACTTTATGTACACATTTTGTGCAATACATTTAACTTTAACAGGATGTAATATTTATATTCGCAGATATTCATAAAAGTACAACATAAAACGTAAATATAGTTTACAAATTCAATTATATAATTTTTGTTATCAACTTAAATAAAAATTTGTAAGCTCTAACGTGTATAATTTCCATATCACATATAATTATTTTTGTTCATCGCTAAATTGATTTCCATAAGTTATGACATCGGTAAACTGAAAACTTATATGATTATTCACAGAAATGTAAAACCGTTCCCCGGAAATTGCATTAAATATTTCCCGCGTTAATATTCATTTGGCTTACAAACTTTTGACCAAAACAAATCGTATATATAACATATCATTTTAATATAGAAATTTAAAATATCTCAAATTACATAAATATACAGGGTGATTCAGAAATATTTGTACTTTGAGGGTGAGTTCTCCACATATAACAAGAAAAAATGTCATATACACATATGTCCGGAAATGCCTGGTTTATAAGTTAAAATCGAAAAATTATATTTGACAAAAACTAACAGAATACATCTACAATGATACATGACCAATGAAATACATCTTTATTTCAATTGTTTATCTAATTATAATTGATACCAAATACTTAAAATGTCCTTCACCTGCTTCTATGATCATAAAGGACTGTCGCACTCTACCAAAGATCCCAAGACGGTTGCGAATCGTTTTGCAGGCATCTACGATGCGTTGGTGAAACGTCTCTTTATTTGCAATTTCAATTAAGTGTTTCCACAGATAAAAATCTAACTGATTTCGGTCAGACGAACGTACACAGGCCTGAAATATAATCTCTCTTTCAATTATAACTCATAAACCTCAGGCATTTCCGCATATATGTGTATATGACTTCTTTTTGTTTATGTGTAAAGAACTCACCCCCAAAGTTTGTACAAGTATTTCTGAATCATCCTGTATATAGTGTCTCTACAAAATTTGTACTACTTATTTTCCTTTCACGATTCACATTAAGTAAAATATAAAAACGCGACTTGATGGTGGGTCGACTGCCGCGACTTAGTTTCCAAGCAGCTCCAATAGACTGCGAAATCCGGAAAAAAGGAAGACACTTTTTTCCGACGATAAGATCTTTTACGTTCACCCTACTCTTCCTTATTCGCCTTATTTTCTAAACTACCCTTCTCCAATCTCTCTTCGTCCCGACATCAACTAGCGTCACGACGCTAAAACTGGCAATACCTCGAACGGTTTCGCGCAATTTCCGAGATGAGGCTTTGAATGTTTACCCACTGTCTGTGTGGATATTTTCTTCGCGGAGTCTTTTATAGAGGAAGTTAGGAGAGGACGGTGTACGCCGTTTAAAAGCCGGCTAGAAGAACCGTAGGAAAGAGAACGAGTGCACAGTTCGCGAACAGAATTGGCCGTGTTGCCAGAAGAATATGACGAGGTAGAAGAGAAGGGGCGGAAGAGGAGAGGAGTGGATAAATAGAGATCGAGGGAATAGCCATCGGTGAATTCTTGCATACTTTCTGTACCTGATCGTTGAAACTGTGGTAACGCTTCGGGGGGGATACGCATATCGCGCCGGCGTGCCTTCGAAACGCGAGTGCGCTAATAGCTCATTGCGCGTAATGGGAGATTCATTAAGCAGCAAATTCGATTTCCGACCAATTATCAGCGAAAGTAGAGGAAGGAGGAGGGAGAGAGGGAGGGAGGAAGGGGGAACGGTTCCGCGAGGCTCAATGACGAGGGAGCCATGCAGCCAGTACAGCGCGTCGTCGTGGAAATTTAAAGCAGCTTACAGCAAATCCCGGCAACGACAACGATATGAATCGATGATGTAGTAAGTAATCGAGACGCGCTTAACGCGTCAAACGTGATGCACGTTCCGTGGAAAGCGTATCAAACGCGAACGTGCCCGCCCTATGCGATGCACTCGCGAAAAGGGTATTACATAGCCACCGGCTGCAATTTTATTCGCGCTTGAAGGAAGAATTATTGATAGCGCCTTCAGAGCTTATTACACGGCGCTTTCAATCTTTCTCGCCTTAAGAAATTTCATAGAGTAGCTTGTATATATAAAGACAGATCTTTTCACATAAATATTATAGAGCGCGAATCAAATTGTTTAAGAATTCCTCGGAATAATTGAATAAAGAAGACTCAAGAATCCTCACATCCATAAGAAAAGATAATTACAATAGTGTACGTGTATTACTGTTACTATAAAAACAATACACATATTTATTTCAAAGTTATAATTTATTATATTTATTATATATTAATAATTTATTATATATTTATTATATATTAATAATTTATTATATATAGATATTATATATAATTAATAATTTATTATGTATATATATTAGATTATAATTTATAAAATGTAAAAAAATAAACAAATGTAATCGCACATAGTTTAGTATTTTCCAAATTTTACTTGTAAGAAAAATTTAATCGGGCTTAAATTAACAAAATAAAAGGGAATTTGCTTCAATTATAATCGCAAAATATCCATATTCCTTAACTGAGGAAATTCAGTTAATTGGCATTACTATGGATACGGATCAGGATACGGATAATTAATGTTCTGTTAAAAGAGGCAAAAGCTCCTTACTCCGTAGCCTATGAATAGCTGTGCTAAATTTCGTCCTTTATAATCTCCTCTAGAAGCATAATGAACATTGTTATCAAATCCTTTTTAACGCTACTTGTAGAAATATTTGTATTTTATGCGAACAATTAAAACACTTTCCTACAGCATCATTATTACCTATATAAAGTTTTCGATTAAAAGCATTCTATCATTCCGTAAATATTTTATCTGCAAGTGGCGCTTGGCATGTTAATGTCTCCTAGACAGTGGAATAGTACGCTACGCGCGCAGGAGGATACCGTTCAGTAGAAGCTCCCACGGATCATTAAGCTGCTTTAGCAAAGTGATAAATACCCTTGCACTTTACAGCTTCCAGATACAATCTCTCTTTCGCTTCGCCCCTCCCTTTTCTATCTGACCTTTCGGGCGAGTGCGGTAAAACAAATATCATGTCATCCGTCCCGCTACATATTTCCCCGTTATAGGACAGCAGATATTTATTTCCAAAGGAATTCACCAGAGAGATAAATATATAAGAAAAGATGCAGAACAGACTGCAGAGCGACGACATGCGAAAGGGGTTGAAATAACCACGCCCACACTTTAATCGATTTTATCGTCCATTTGGTTTATGAACGCATCTCCAATGAATCCAAAAATAATCGCATAGTGGGAATACACGAGGAGGGAATTATCCCCGTGTCCCGATCCTTTGTTACATAATTTCTCGACGGCCCATATCGGATTCTTTCATAACGGAGGTATATGATGCCTCGAACGAGCAAAACGCGCGCAGTACTGCTTCATAGGGAAGACTAAAAAGTTACGGAGAATAAAATAAATTAACTCATCGTTCATGAAGGAAATCCGAGAATGCATAGCACAATCGACCAATTGAAATCGATCTACCCGCTTGTACCACCGCACTATAACGGTTAACGGAATCCGTTCCGGTGTGTATGTATACAGGAGCGTAGCTATTCTCTCCTTTGTTCCCGAGAAGTATCGTGATAAATATACACATTACAGGTGGCGGAAACGGCGGAACGTATTTAGCACGCGCTGTTAACAGTAATAGTGACTCGCCTCTTCTTAACCCGACTTTAAATTCGATTGGTTTCCAATCGAGCGTACATTTCAGAGAAGACTTTTTTTCAACACGACCATGAGTTATATAACTCTAGTTACTATATAATAAATATACCGATAAAAATACTAAAAAGAAATTTGTAAACTTATTGTCGCCATAAATTATTACATAGTTGTAAAACATTTTTTATTTAAAAATTCTATTTAAAGATGAAAATTTTATAAATAGTTGGTTTTATAAGTTTTAACACCAATTTTTAAACTTCTAAACCAAAATTTTTATTGCTTAAATTAAATATGTATATCATAATTTGAATCTTTTATTTTCAAAATTATTTTACTGCATTATTATATTATTTGTTCCAAAATTTATTTCTTACTACGTAATATGATTTTATTCAGGAATTGTTAGTATATTGCTTCACGAATTAATTAATAATTAGTAATAATGTCAATACTGTAATTTATTACGCAATAATATCATTACGATTTAATATTCTATTAAACGCAATTAATTATCGTTGTAAAACTTACAAGTAAACCATAACAATATTATAAAATTGGCAGATCAGACAATCACCAATTAATTATATAAATGATTTTTTCTTGCTGCAGGTATTGTAGTTACGTGCAAAATAATAAAATCATTAATTAAAAGTTGCGTTATTCGTCACGGATTCAATTTCTCTTGCCGCGTTCGTTACTTTCTTCCCTTCCTTCTCAAAGTAGCGTAATAAATACAAGACACCGTATTTGTAACGCGCTGCTTAGCTATAATAACGCTCTTCCGTAACTCCCCAATTCTCCCTTGGAGTAATTTCTCCCTCAGGCAGTTCCTCGGGGAATAAAGAAGCGTAGTGTATGTGGAATGTACTTCTATGAAAATGTGCCGTACTTCAAATAATGGTCGATGGTAGACGTAAGGTTCAGTCTCACTTAACAGCGTTACGTGACACTTCATTAAACGTTAAAGGACCAATTTTATCGCCGATATAAATGGGCGATAATTACGCTCCGCTTTGTGAATTTTCCTCCTTACTCTGCAGCCATTTTTAATACACTTTCTTATTTAAGATTAATTTTCATTAGCGTTTTTGCGCGCGTTCCGCTGCATTTTTTTAGCCAAGTGCACTTATCTCGTGCTGCACAATGAAATATGCATTTCGTCGAGCTGTAAATTCTTTTTCTCGACCATTGCGTATGTGTTGCGTTCGTATGTATGCAGTCTGTGACTCATTGACTAGATGCAAATAATATGTTTGCATATCCAAGAGTACCATTTTTTTTGCAGATCACTCCTAATTCACGATGCACCATGATTTATGCATTTCATGCTGCACCCGTTCTACTTTTTTGGCCAACTGGTGCTTGCAGTGCTGTATTATATAGTTTTACTTAAAATTCGAAAATGCAAATACCGTCCTTTACAGTGAGACGTAAAAAAAAAAGAAAAATACATCCCGATGGTAACTTGCGGTACATGGTCAGCATTTTATTTATTTTTATATTTTTTCGTGCTACTGTGAAATAAAAATACATTGAAAAAAAAAAATAAAATAAATATTATATTCTAACACTTTGTTCGAAAAATTATCATTGTTTATAAGTATAAATAAGTTTCAATTTAACAGATTATATTAAATGTTGTGATATTAAGCGTAAGTTACGACTTGGTAAGTGCGATTAATAGAGACAAATAAAAAGCCATAATAAATCTATTATTATAAATGATATTGCACATTAAACGCGCGGCTACTACTCCGAAACGCATTTACGTTAGTCAATGTATGAGATGCACGCACGTGCGCAAATTCCAATAGGCGTGCACGTGTACGTGTACACAAGATGCACGTACATACGCGTTCACAAAATATTTAATACCACTATATGCAGAACATGCATTCTGGTCTGGTTGAATTTTTCATTCTCCACGACTGCGCTATCGATTTTCCGATCGCCATCGATGAATGTCTACGGAGTCTACGGACTGCGCGCAGGATTACCGGCGCACTATTGGCAAAAAGTCGACAGTTAAGAAAAAAATGAATTAACTGCATAGTCATTGTCCCGGGAGCTCCGCCGAGGCGCCGAATGCGCGGCGCTCGATCAAATTAGATCGATCCTACAGAGCTCGCCAATGCCAATAAAACCGTCCCTTTGAGTGAACGCACCACGTCGGCTATCTGCCTTTCGCGGAATCCCTTTTTCCTTTCTTCTCTCCGTGCAGTTTTTGTCGACACGGATCGCTCTCGCGATGATCAGCAAATAATCGACGCCACAGATTGAATGCAACTATACCGAATATAGGGCTCCGCCTCGCGACTCGTTATTTATTTATTACATTTATTTATAACTACACGCGCACGGCTGTACTTCCGTACATGGTGCACGTGAATTTTACGCGGTTGCCGCTCGTACGTTTGTATGTTTCCGTGTGTTTTATCTCTTCCGCGTTCTCTCTCTCTCTCTCTCTCTCTCTCTCTCTCTCTCTCTCTCTCTCTCTCTCTCTCTCTCTCTCTCTCTCTCTCTCTCCGCGCGCGCGCGGATCAGTTCGCGAGTTTTCGAGTAATGCTCGCGATATATGCATACGCGTGAGCAAGCAGGACACAACTTTATCTGTTTGTGATACGGATGCAAATGCACACGGAAAACGGACGAATACTTATGCAGATATTTCAATGTGTCCACGGTTCGTGAATTGCAAAATCACCTCGGTTTTCTCTCTAAAACCGTTCCAGTATCGAAGAAATCATCGCGTTGATATTTCATTATCCTAGAGCATATCATTTTCTTCTTCTTTTTTTTTTCTTTGACGCATTCGTTGGAATTTTATTTTCGAACATTTTCATTATACCGATGCATTTTGAGATACATAGCGGCGGTGATGGATGCGACTGTAATTTCACGCGTGTGTGAGCTTTCTCGGAGTGTAAAATTTGAATGCATTATTTATGTATAAAATGCATCGTGTGTGCATTTCACACATGAATATAACGGTATCACATTTACTTGCGATAATACCAGGTTAATGTAAACCGTGTGTTTACAATAATATATAATATATAAGTGATCAGTATAAATCCCTTATATCAATTTATGAAAAAAGCATGAAATTTGTCAGGTTCCATTCATGTCAGTCTCCATTATTTTTATTTCATTACATGCATGTTGTTAATAAATTGTAATCAATAATGAAAGAAATTACGTAAACAGAGTCGAAAATAATTAAGAAAATAATTTAAAAACGATAAATAACGGTAACAAATAAAATATAATTAGCTAGATAATTTTCGGTTTTATCTACGTAGTATATTCCAACAATTATACTATTGCAAAAATATGGACGATATATTTTCGTTCGAAGAACAAACCTCGCGATAATGGCAGTGTTGGCAACGCAACACGCGCAGCGCAAATTGATTTATAGCGCGCTGCGATTTACTGCTATTTCAGGTCTTACTCCGACCGAAGGTCGGTCGCCGCCAGAATTTCGCAGATCCTGCAATCCACTGCACTCGCGCGGTATTTGTCAGTTCTCACGTTATGCCACACATGTTCGTCGTGTGGCAGTAGAAATTCACGTCGAATACATCCAACATCCGACCCCGTCGCGCTTTCTCGACGCGATTTTTCGTATAGACATCATGCCTCATACACGCGCGGGCAGGAGTACGGGGTGAGTCTTACTACTCTGAAAGTATCGGCTGCATCGATCGTGCATGTACAATTTATGTGCAACGAAACGGCCCACGCGTGATTCCGGTTCATGGCACGAGTTCCCGTTGTCCATCTTCACAATCCGCGATGCCCTGCATCGCCCCGGAAACTTCTCCATAAAAGAAATTACCTGGCTGTCACCTGCGACATCGATTTATGTTCTCGGAGACTAGTGATGTATTTCAATAAGCGATGCAACTGCAGAAACGTAAATGTTGATCAAACAAGAGATTCCGAATATACATATTTACAAAATTTTTATTTATATAATAAATAAAAAATTGTGCAAATAAATGTGTAAAGAATTAAAATTGTTTGATTTGAATTGATAGATTTAGTTAATAGCTGTAAAGTGTAACAAGCAATATATAAAAGTATATTGAAAGTTAATGAGCGAATCACGCTAAATGAATAAAGATAATAAAAGTCATCTTGTTTATTAATATTTAAAATACAGATAATATTAATAAGGCTACAAGAGTGACTGATTTTGAAATAGCTGCATAAATAAATGAATGAATAAATAATGATGTCGAGTAAACTCGCGCGTGACGCTCGTGCAAATTTGTTAATAATATCCGTTATTTGACTTCCAGAGGAAAATGACGTGACAAAGATAACGCGAAAACGCGCTTGGCCGCACGATTTCATCTGCCTGGCGAAGGATGCACCTGCTGCACATCCGATACGCTTCCTCCTCCCTGTGCGCGCGACCCGCGTGGAGTTAAAATTCTCCGGAAGTCGCGCGCATTATTCCCATGCTCCATCGGTCGCGTCGCGATTTTTCGAGACGCGCCAGCGCCGCCAGCCGTCTTTATGGATGCGCACGCGAGCAGGTGTGCGCAAGCTCGCACCTACCGAATACCGAATGCCTTTGGAACCGATACATGTTTATCTACCCACCTCAGAGGCACACCTCGCCGAGCCATAAGCGGTTCACGCTTATTGAGCGATATCCGGATACGGTTGGATAACGTTGGAACGGCATATCCAGCGCCAACGCCCCGACGCCCGCGCCCCGGCGTCGCTTTCACGCGCAGACGGTTCCTCGTGCAGCAGCCCAATTACCGGGATCAGGTCGTTAGCGATTCCCCAAGAGTTTTAACCGCATAGCGCGACTGTTCTTGCTGTCGCTGTTTTATTTTCCTTCTCTCCCCCCTCCCCCCCCCCCCTTTCGTACGTCCGTCAATCACTTACCACCGCAAAAATATCTTCTCGCATAACGAATTAGACACCGCAAACCTCGCCGTTGCGACAATGTCGCCACACTTTTGAAGATTACTTGTGAGAAAATCACGAAGTCTCGAAGAAACGAAATGAAAATCGACTTTTTGAGAGAGAAATAGAGAGGAAAGAGGGGGTAGAGAATGAGAGAAAGAGAGAAAAAAAGGGTGTATGTGTGTGTAAGAGAGAAAAAAAGAGAGTGAGAGAAAAAAGAGGGGAAGAACACCGAGAACGAGAGATGCGCGCAACAAAAGCTGCGGCGTTTGCTTTGATTTGAATATTTTAATGGCGCCACGTACACATACTTCTTGACAGTGCTCCAGCGTACGTGCAGGTATTAATGAACGAGGACTGAGCGAAGGACGGAAAAGGAAGGAAAAATGGATGAGTCGTTATGCAACTTCGCTTTTTTATAAATCGGTCGCTCTTTCAATGCGGTTACAGTGACAAGAAGAAAGATTATGTTTGATGTAACGATGCTCTACATGTATATACAAATACATATGTCGGACAGAATATCTACATGTGCATTGCTCGAATAATTGTTTCATACTTTTCTTTCGCTCGTTCGGATAGATACGTGCGTTTCGAGTCTCTTAATTAGTATTTTTAGCTCTTTGCAAATAATACTGCGCGATGCTTCATACAAATTCAGTAAAATATATCGAATATTCGTACTCGTCGTATACTCTAAGAAAAGAGATAGTGATAGTTTTCTTTATTATTTCGATATTAATATATCTCTTTGATTCTTTTTTTACTATTTGTTATCATTATTTATAGTGTTATTTTTTATTTATTTGTACGTGCTGTAATAAAATTATGCATGCTTATTTCTCAAACTTTGATATGTTCTGATTTCACAAAAACATAGTAGTTTGTTAAGGGATTACACAATTAGATCACTGTAACAAGTCAAAAAATAGGTCAATTTATTATAATACCTTTTTTTAAACTGTTAAAATATCTGTTTTATTATAAAAAAATTATATTATTAACAAATTTAACCATAACGTTATATACAAAAATTGAAAATATTAAAATTATTGGTAATTATGCCGTTATACGGACCACCCTCCGATGATCTTGACCTTGACATATATTGTCAAGATTACTCTTCTGAGTGACCTTCAGAAGGTTTTAACCCTCGGTCATTGTTCGTCAAAAAGTTACTAAAAAAAAAAGTTGGAAGAATACAGCAGTTATTTTGAATACTGAAAGGCATAAGCGACTAATATGTATGTAAAAATAGTACATATATGAACGAAGGAAAGTTATTTAAAGCAGCGAATTGTTAGTATATTGAATACTCTTTTTGTTAAAGCAGAGAGAATAGTTGGTATAAAAAAGTATATATACAATTTTATATGTTAGAAAGCATAAATATAATGTATTTCTACTTTAATTTAATCCAAAGCATAAACTCTTATCTGCTTTATTCAAAGCAGTGAATCGCTGATGTCTATATTGTACAGTCTTTTTGTTAAAGCAGAGAATAGTTGGTATAAAACTGTACAATTGAAGATAGTTTAAAATTATAATTATACAATTATGGTTAAAGCAGAGAATACTTTATAATTATGCTTATAAAATTGTACATATACTTTTCTATTATACCAACTACTTTTTTTTTCTGCTATAACGAAAAGACTGCTCAATATATCAGCAATTCACTGCTTTAAATAAAGCAGATAACAGTTTATGCTTTTGATTAAATTAAAGCAGAGAATACATTATATTTATGCTTTCTAACATATAAAATTGTAGGGAAGACTGGGGCGAAAACGTCTTCGGCGTGAAATCGTCAAATCAAATATCTCGGAACCTGTATATTGTGCGAACTCGCTATTAACATTGTAAACGGTGCTTATGGTACCTATGTGACCAACGGAGTTTCGGTAGGTTACTTGCCGTGTTATGATTTTTACGAGGGCAAACGTGTTTTCGGAAGGTGAAAGTGGAATTTTCTGCGCGTGGAAATTTTGCAATATCTGCAATAATATTTGCTCTCCAAATCTCGAGGTACGTGATTATAAAGAGTAATACATGCTGAACACGAATCCAGTGTAGTTTCTTCATTATCGTTGATGTCTAATATTTCGTGGGCGATCAAACCTAAAACTTGTGTTTGGGGCTAATTCGTCAGTAAGCATCCAGGATGGACTTTTATAATATTGGCAAATTTTGTAATTTTATTATATTTTTCAGTCTTTTCTACCCCTATTTTATATATATTTCTTTAATATTTGGTTGATTAGTTCTTGAGTTATAGAATCCGTACACACACACAAAAACACAAAATAATGAAACATTTTAACACTTTAATTAATAAATGTTTACATTTTTCTATTAACAAATAATTAATGAAATGTATCCTATTAGTTTTCATAATCGGAATTATGTATTTATGGAGTGACGACTCTGCCCTGACATTTTTGAGATTTCAATTTTTCCACCGTTGTCGTTTTTGCTCTATACCGGTTAAACAAAGCGACGTAGACAAAAATTTCCAATATAAATTTTGGAGCTAAAGGTTCACTCTTTACAACGGTATACCACATTTAACTAAAATTATTTATTTTGTTGTTAAAAATCGGCACCAAAAAAAACTGTCGATCTCGCCCCGATCTCCCCTATATACATATACTTTTCTATACCACTCTGCTTTAACAAAAGGAGTATTCAATATACTAACAATTTGCTGCTTTAAATAACTTTCCTTTTTTCATACATGTATTATTTTCACATACATATTAGTCGTTTATGCCTTTCAATACTCAAAATAACTGCTATATTCTTCAAACTTTTTTCTTTAGTAACTTTTTAACGAACAATGACCAAGGGCTAAAACCTTCTAAAAGTCACTCAGAAGGTTGACCTTGACAACATATGTCAAGGTCAAGGTCATCGGAGGGTGGTCCGTATAACTGCATAATTACTAAATTATTGATAAAAACGTTAAAATAACTTTAATAAAAAAAATTTAATTAAATGGTGGCATTAATTCAACCTCGAATAGTGATCTAAAATATAAAAAAAACAATATTAAAGTCTAAAGTTATTCGACCGTACATATCAAACCAAATTAAATTAGAATAATCGCCATAACGGTCCAAGCTTGGATCTTAATAGCCTATAATATTATTTTATTGTGTGATACACATATTATCCCCTCCTACCCTTTAGTCAAATCAAATTTTTATCTCCAATTCTTGAAACACAATAAAATAATATTAGGCTATATTAAGATCCAAGCTTGGACCGTTATGGCGATTATTCTAATTTAATTTGGTTTGATATATATGTACGGTCGAATAAATTTCTTTAATATTGTTTATTTACGTCTTGGCCGAGAAAGGAAGACGCTTGAAAAATTATTAACAGATTATTGCAATGAATATTACCACATGCCTCAGTGGTCGAATTGGGACGTCGCACAGTGGGCATAAAGTCGCTTTTTGTGGCCGAAAATCGTTCGACAGCTCAATTCTCAACCGATTGCAATGATTTTTTTTTTTAAATACGCGTTATTTATTGTACTATAGCGTAGACTTGCACATTTTTTGATATTACAATTTGTTAATACACAAAAAATCGAAATTGTTGTAAACTTTTTGACAAACATTTTTTGGTGTGTTCATAATTTCTTTAATCTTGATGTAAGAGGGTTTTCGGGGTCGCTGATTAAGAAACCGCCACTAAAACTTTAAAATTCAAAATGGCGGATCCAATATGGCGGCCGTGAACTAAAAATGTAAGGACGAATTTCGTACAATTTAGTATACAGGGGTAATTATTAAAGGCAATAATTATAATATTAAAAAAATTAAATTAAATTGTACACTTTATAGTTTTAATAAGAGTATCTGCCAAATATTCGCGTTTAGCGTTACCTGTAACTATAGGACGTTGACCTAGTGAGCTTATTAGCGAGTTCCATTTTTGTTTCTTTTTGTTTTTTACGTTTTTATTTTTTTTGTTACTTTTTCTCTTTGTATATAAAATGTTAAAAAACTGTACTTTTAATTATGTTATAATTATTTACATAGAATAAAGAAAAGAAACTTTAGCAGCGCGCTGCGTGCGAGACGGAAACCGAATGCTGCGCGAGCAGACGAGAATTAATATCGTCAACAACTCGCACGGTTTCTTAATCAGCGACCCCGAAAACCCTCTTACATCAAGATTAAAGAAATTATGAACACACCAAAAAATGTTTGTCAAAAAGTTTACAACAATTTCAATTTTTTGTGTATTAACAAATTGTAATATCAAAAAATGTGCAAGTCTACGCTATAGTACAATAAATAACGCGTATTTTAAAAAAAAAATCATTGCAATCGGTTGAGAATTGAGCTGTCGAACGATTTTCGTCCACAAAAAGCGACTTTATGCCCACTGTGCGTCGCCTGCACAGAGTGCGGGAGGTTCCAGGTTCAAACCCTGGCTGGGGTAATATTTTTCGCAATAATTTCTTTAACATCATAAGTTGAATCGTTTCGCTATTCCAACAGGGGCTGTGTTTTTAAGTCTGACAAATCTAGTCGGCGCACAGTTTTCAGGAATTAGAGATAAAAATTTGATTTGACTAAAGGGAAGGAGGGGATAATATATGTATCACACAATAAAATAATATTAGGCTATTAAAATAAAAGCTTGAACCGTTATGGCGATTATTCTAATATAATTTGGTTTGATATGTACGGTCGAATAACTTTAGACTTTAATATTGTTTATTTACGTCTTGGCCAAGAAAGGAAGACGCTCGAATTATTATTAACAGATTATTGCGATAAATATTACCACATGCCTCAGTGGTCAAATTGGAACGTCGCCTGCACGGAAAGCGGGAGGTTCCAGGTTCAAACCCTGGCTGGGGTAATATTTTTTGCAATAATTTCTTTAACATCATAAGTTGAATCGTTTCGCTATTCCAACAGCGGCTGTGTTTTTAAGTCTGACAAATCTAGTCGGCGCACAGTTTTCAGGAATTGGAGATAAAAATTTGATTTGACTAAAGGAGGGAATAATATGTGTATCACACAATAAAATAATATTAAGCTATTAAGATCCAAGCTTGGACCGTTATGGCGATTATTCTAATTTAATTTGGTAAAATATAAAACTTAATTTTTTTTCTCATTCTTTATATTCATAGTTATCTATACATATACACGTAAGAGAACCTTATAGTTTGTCAAAACAACAAAATACCACTTACAAACTTGTAGGATTAAAATATCACAATATTAAGAATTGTCAATAAAAGAATTGATTATTTAATTGATAAAACGTTATCAGATAGAGAATATATAAAAATATGCACACCAAATTTGACACAGTCTAGTTAAAATTTTTTTAAGCTATCAGAGTCATTGTTTTAAAACATGCACTTTAAAAAAAACATTACTTGTTAATTTAATAGATTATATATTGCAATATCTAATGTATATGCAATAAGACAAACGTGTACGCACATAACTTCCAGAAAATTAAGAAAAAAATTAACTTTTTTTACTTTTGCATTGACCTAAACCTTTTAAATTAAGAGAAAAATTTTAATAATTTTTATGATAACTTTTAATAAAAAAAGAAATAGGGCACACATTCTATTATAAGTATATTGGCCCACTGAACTTATGCAATCACGAAAATCTAGTAGATACCTTCCCATTCAATATTCAACATTTCCCAAAACGGTAACGTCAAATGGGTCACCCTTTGCATAGGGATTGACCCAGAATGTTGTAACTTTAAGTTTATTTTACACATTCAATATTTTCTTATTTATTTTCCAATTTTTACAACGTTCTTATTTATTTTTATTCTTTTAAAACAAAACTAATTCGTATTCATATTCTTTTTTCCTTACTTTCAATAAAATAAACTTACATAAATATATATATATTTTAATCAACAGAATTTTTTTTATAAAAACTCAAATATATAAAACAAAGAAAAATATTGCATATTAATAGAACGCTATTTTACAAGTTTTTGCATAACAAGATAAAACTTGTAGCCCTTGTAGAGACGTTTTCAAAACACTCTTCCGTTTAGTCAATTTAAATTATGATTTTAGAGTTTTAAAGAATTATGATTTTATTAAGAGTTTGAAGCAATCAAATTTTTAGAAAAGTACTGGTTTTTTATAAAATTATAATTAAAATTTACAAAAACTTTACTTAGAAGAAAACATTGGTTAAAATTGCTAATAACTGCTCATAGTTTTAAAGTGCAAGTAGGAACTTGCATATGGCTTCCCCATAGTTTTTAAGTGTGCAAGTAGAAACTTGTACATTGCTTTCTCATAATTTTTAAGTGTGCAAGTAGAAACTTGCACATTGTTTTCTCATAGTTTTTAAGTGAGCAAGTAGAAACTTGCACATTGCTTCCTCATCGTTTTTAAGTGTGCAAGTAGAAACTTGCACATAGCTTTCTCATAGTTTTTAAGTGAGCAAGTAAAAACTTGCACATTGCTTTCTCGTAGTTTTTACGTGTGCAGGTAGAAACTTGTACATTGCTTTCTCATAGTTTTTATGTGAGCAAGTAGAAACTTGCACATAGCTTTCTCATAGTTTTTAAGTGAGCAAGTAAAAACTTGCACATTGCTTTCTCATAGTTTTTACGTGTGCAGATAGAAACTTGTACATTGCTTTCTCATAGTTTTTATGTGAGCAAGTAAAAACTTGCACATTGCTTTCTCATAGTTTTTACGAGTGCAGGTAGAAACTTGTACATTGCTTTCTCATAGTTTTTATGTGAGCAAGTAGAAACTTGCACATTGCTTTCTCATAGTTTTTAAACATACAAATTATAAATTTGCACACTGCTTAATCAACATTTTATTTCGCTCATAAAGCAATGTGTAAGTTTCTACTTGCTCACTTAAAAACTATGAGAAAGCAATGTACAAGTTTCTACCTGCACACATAAAAACTATGAGAAAGCAATGTGCAAGTTTCTACTTGCACACTTAAAAACTATGAGAAAGCTATGTGCAAGTTTTTACTTGCACACTTTAAAAATATGTGGAAGCTATGTGCAAGTTTCTACTTACACACTTTAAAACTATGAGGAAGCAATGTGCAAGTTTCTACTGGCACACTTAAAAACTATGAAGAAGCAATGTGCAAGTTTCTACTTGCAGACTTTAAAACTATAAGGAAGCAATGTGCAACTTTCTACTTGCACACTTAAAAACGATGACGAAGCAATGTGCAAGTTTCTATTTGCTCACTTAAATCTATGAGAAAGCAATGTGCAAGTTTCTACTTGCACACTTAAAAACTATGAGAAAGCAATGTACAAGTTTCTACTTGCACACTTATAAACTATGAGAAAGCAATGTGCGAGTTTCTACTTGCTCACTTAAAAACTATGACAAAGCAATGCATAAGTTATACTTGCACACTTAAAAACTATGAGGAAGCCATATGCAAGTTCCTACTTGCACACAAAAACTATGAGCAGTTATTAGCAATTTTAACCAATGTTTTCTTTTAAGTAAAATTTTTGTAAATTTTAATTATGGTTTTATATAAAACCAGTACTTTTCTAAAAATTTGATTGCTTCAAACTCTTAATAAAATCATAATTCTTTAAAACTCTAAAATCAAAATTTAAATTGACTAAACGAAAGAGTGTTTTGAAAACGACTCGACAAGGGTTACAAAAATATGCAATAACGTGTAAACACTAAGTGAGTTGTTAGGATTGTATTGCCAATCTAAGATAAATTTATAAAATTAATTTCAATAATAATAAATTTTACATTTCAGTATCTGGAAGTTTATTAAATTTCTTTCAAAGTGACATTATATTTTTCAATTCTGCCAATAGACTTCCGAAAATTACACAAAATAAATGTGGTATCTTATAATCGTGGACTTTTCTCTATATACAGGGTGGACCAAATGAGTCTATAATGGGAAAAATCTCGAAATAGAGGTTAGATACAGCAAAATGTTTCAGACAAAAGTTGTATGGTTTAAGGGGGGACATAAGATGGTGGCAATAATTTGACTTTGGATGGTCGTTTGAAGCTCACGTGAACGTCACCTTTAATTTCTTAAACGGAACCCCCTATATTGTAGTATAACGTTTGAAAGGGCATAAAATAAGAAAAATTTTGGCGCAAACCAGAGGTCGATACGTTGACCCGTTCGCGAGTTATTCAGGGTCAAAATTGACTTTTTCAAATTTCGACTTTAAATAACTACCGAACGGATCAACGTATCGACCTCTGGTTTGCGCCAAAATTTTTCTTATTTTATGCCCTTTTAAACGGTACAATAAATACCTTATTTCTCTCTCTCTCTCTTTTTCTAGCTCTGTCTTTCTTTTTGTTTTTCTCTTATACTCTTCCTGTTTCTCTCAATCTCTCTTTCCCTTTTTCTTTTCGAAACAGCCGAGAATACCCAAAATAATTTTAAAGAATTCGAAATAGCCCAATATCTCAATATTTGCAAAAGTTAAAGCAACCACGAACATTTCTCCAAAAATTCCAAATTTTATTTTTAAAAAACTTCTATCAATTATCGCCAAATTCAATGATTAAATTATAAAATGATGAAGAACACACTTGCACATTTTTTATTAAATTGGCTATTTTTTCTAATTCTGTTGATAATAGATAGTTTATAAGTTGCAAAATATCATAATATTTTTAATAAATATTTTTCAGTAATAAATTCCTTGTAGATTTATATGAGATTCAGTAACATTATTTATATAAAAAGGCTTATTAGCAATATTCCGCCCCACGTCGTCCCCCTCCTAGTTGCGTCTGCAACACCCCGTACATAGGAAGTAATGCGCAAGTTTCTAATTTGCACACATTTTGATTATATTGGAAACTTTTTTTCTAATTCTATTGTATTCTTAGGTCATTTGTACGCCTATTTCATATATAATTTTTTAAAATTTGATTGATCAGTTCTCGTGTTACACACATTTGAAATTTCGGAAAATGTGCACATACATAAAAGCTTTATAAAGTTGGATATAATCAACCAAATCTTAAAAAATTATATATAAAATAGAAGTAGAAAAGACTGAAGAATATAATTGAATTAGAAAAGTTGCCAATAATTAATACCAAATTGTCAAAAAACATCAATTTATGAAAAGTCTCAATTATTGAGACTTGAGATGTAGCCCTTAAAGGTTAAAATTTTAAAATATTGGCAATTTTTTTAATTCTACTATATTCTTTAGTCTTTTCTACCCCTATTTCATATATAATTCTTTAAAATTTGGTTGATTAGTTTTTGAGTTAAAGACATTTAAAATTTCGGGAAATCCGTCCATACATAAACATTAGTCTAATCAACCAAATCTTAAAGAATTATATATGAAATAAGGGTAGAAAAGACTGAAAAATATAATAAAATTAGAAATAACCCAAAATCTCAATATTTGCAAAAGTTAGAGCAACCACGGACATTTTTAAAAAAATTCAAAATTTTTTTTAAAAAGAACCTTTTTACCGATTATCGCCAAATTCAATACCAACCTTCCTTGAATGATACTTTATCGATTTAAAAAAAACAGCCCGATATCTCAATATTTGCGGAAGTTAGAGCAATCACGATTTCTAAAAAAATTCAAAATTTTAAAAAAAAGAACCCGTTTACCCCCCTATCATCGCCAAATTCAATACCAACCTTCCTTAAATGATACTCTATCGATTAAAAAAAACAGCCCGATATCTCAATATTTGCGGAAGTTAGAGCAACCACAGACATCAAATCTGCACCTGCACATACACACACACACACACACACACACATACACACACACACACACACGGACATTTTTTTTTAATGCAATTTTTCGACGTTTTAGACCATTCTGAACACATTGGCAGCGGCAACTGAAAAAAAAAAATTTTTTTCACGAAAACAAAGCTTCCCCTATGAGGAAGCAAAATTAGGAAATTACACATTATTTCCTCACAATTTTTAAGTATGCAAATTATAAATTTGCACATTGCTTAATCAACATTTTATTTCGCTCATAAAGCTTCCTCTGAGGAAGCTTGTATTTTATTTGATGCATAATTATTAGTATTTATTAATTTGGCTTTCTCATAGAGGAAGATTTATGAGCGAAATAAAATGTTGACTAAGCAATGTGCAAATTTATAATTTGCATACCTACTAAAAAATTGTGAGGAAGTAATGTGTAATTTCAGAATTTGCACACTTAAAAACTTTGAGGAAGCAATGTGCAAGTTTCTACTTGCACACTTTTTTTTATTGATAAGCTTTACTGCGTTTATCGCATAATTTAGGTTTCTATTTGTTATCTAATGTTTGTGAGTATTAGTTATTCATTTTATAAATACTCTATTCCTTAAAGAATTTAGCCCGATTTTTCCATAAATTTTTTCAATTGAAATTTTACGGGTTTCATCCTTTTCTGGGTGCCATCCCATTGGACTCTAGACTAGTGAGTTTTACATAAGCAACAAAAATAATGAGAAAGCAATGTGCAAGTTTCTAATTTACACACTTTTTTATTATATTGGTAATTTTTTTCTAATTCTATTATATTCTTCAGTCTTTTCTACCCTTATTTCATATATAATTCTTTAAAATTTGGTTGATCAGTTCTTGAGTTACAGACATTTGAAATTTCGGAGAATTCGTACATACATAGAAGCCTCATAAAGCTGGGTCTAATCAATCAAATCAAAGAATTATATATGAAATAGTGATAGAAAAGACTGAAGAATATAATAGAATTAGAAAAGATTTGGTTAATCAGTTCTTGAGTTATAGAATTGCGGTAAATTTGGTACATATAACACACACACATACACACATACAAAAATTTTTTAAAATTGCGATTTTTGGAATCGTTTTAGAACATTCTTCTATGAGGAAGCAAAAACAAATAAATTAAAGACAGAGTGTTCCTGGACCCAGTGCCAAAACTGCAGGTACAGCGACTTTAGAACATAAAAACAAGTTGAAAATGTTTAATAAACATATGTCAAAATCCGAACGGTTTCGGAGTTGGGTGTTAAAGTTGCTTTTGTAAGAAAACATAAATTTAAGTAAACTTTATTGTTTAATGTTCTCTATTCTGTTTAAAGCTTTACAAAAGGTGCTCAAAAATTTCTCCGTCAACTTCAGCACACTTTCTAGTACGAATTAATAAATCATTTCGAGCTTTTTGAAAATTGGAGTTTTGCGGCTAACATCAGCATCAAATTTCAGTTGCCATAGTTCTGAATCATGGATCTGTGAAGTCAACGGAAGAATTTTTGAGCACCTATACGAATTAAATAATAATACTCATATCTAAAACAAGCATTACTTATATCTAAAGTAAGAACTCATTCGTGTATCTTTCATGGCAGACGCCGTTCGACATACGGCCAAATCTCAATAATAAAGAAAAGATTAAAATATTAAATTTTAAGCAAATAATTTATCTTATAATGTGTATTATATAATGAGTACGCGAAGAACTCTGATAAACAATTAGTGCTTCTTCGATCGCGCGAATCGTGAATGCACACCCATTACCCCCTTCTATTTATCCTCAGATCCAGTCTCGACGCGGCTGTAATCGCAGAATTTCATAAATTACCGGCGCCGCTTGATTTATCGTCCCGGCGATCTTTTGACGTCTTTTGTATCCGGTCGGCGAATACACGCAATCGCACTTCATTAAGATCGCCGACACACGCCGAGGAACAGCGTGTCCGTGTATTTTCATATCGGGACGCCTCCGGATTGCGGAGCTCCGCAATCTAGCCGACCCCGTTATAATTAGATTTATGCCGGGGCGTTCATCTCTCTTGAACGAATTCCAAATATTGCTGTAAATTACGGATAAAAAGGTTGGCGGTGCGACCCAGTTCGCTCAGCCGTGATTGTATTTCCGCAACCTACCAGCACTCGGAATGGTAACATCGTTACTTCTGTTCGAACAAAAAAAAAAAACGTAACGCGAAGGGGCAAGTGTGTGCGAGCGAAGCATGCGAGCTTACAACTTACGGTGAATTCGACGCGTCCGAGTTTCACGTTAACGCGAATTTAAATCTCCGCTGGGAATATCGATATTCCGCCGATACTCTTATCATCGTCATCGTTCATGTCCGTCTTATTGCACAGTGTGTTCAGCTTATATCGCATCGTTCGCCTAACAACATCGTCGAACAACTCCAAAAGAAGCATTTCAATTTATTTTAAAAATCTCTTTGAAGTTTACCTATTGGTATACTTATAATACATCCTATATATTTACTTATAATATTTCGATCCTATAAATTTTTCTAGAAATTTTATCGTTTATATTTAGTAGCAAATCTTGATTCGTTCGAAAATTTCGGACTATTATATAAATATAATCAGATCTCTTTACTTGGACCAAATTTCTCAAAAAATAATTTGGTTCACTCAACGGAATGATTTTGTCGATCGTATAGTAACGGTATTATTCGGTTGAAAGAAGAAAGTTTTAGTTGCGTCGGGAATATCCTTTCCTGGATACGATAGATCATTTATTATCTTCATTGTTATCCATACGCCGCATCATAATTCACGTCTACCGTGACTGTAAACGTATGCACGAGGTTTTCGCACAGTTGCATAGCAGTAAATGCCACCGCCGTGATCACCCCGGCGCGGGCGGGTTTACCACGTGAATCTAATTTTCTCTGAAATATCAATTCGATGAAATGGAAAAGCGTGCCCTTATTATTACGGGTCCATCTCTCGACAGTCTCGACTCTCTTTGTGGATCTCGGCGTTCCCTCGGTGCGTTGCCCCGCCATCTCGTTTCGCTCCAGTTTGCGGCGATGAAATCTTATACTCGTATATGTTCGCGAAACGATGTACGTGTAGTATCGGACAACGAGGCGACGCGACGGCCGGGTAGGTATAACAACCGAGCAAGTCGTTCGACGAGGCCGTCCCTATACTCCCTATCGATTTCCACCTGCGTCCGTTTGACTCACGCGCGCCTGCTCTCCTCTGTCCTATAACGCGCCAATTATTCTCGAGCGCTCGTGGGAAGGGCGTAATAATTCCGTAATAACTTCCGGAACATCGCCCGAGGAACAGCGAGAACGATAGCGAACGGCCGCATAACTGACAAACGAGATGCCGCGTGAACGATTCCAATCAGCCTTTTTGGGGGCAATACGTGCATCGCAATTTATACCCGATTTTTGTACTTCCGTGCCAATATTGCGTCTAGCAGTAAAATGTTTCACTTAAATCTTCGTCACTTGATATGTAAATTACATATTTACGCGTTCATTTAATTTCCTACTTTTTATATTAATTTTAACATGTTATTGTAGCCTGTCACATTTGTTTGGCAAAATATCACGCGAAGAAACGCGAGCTTATGTAAATGTGATAACAGTGTGCTTCCATCTTTAAGAGTAAAGTCGTGTCAAGAAGAGAGTATTTCTTGCTAAAGTTGTCAAAAGATAGCGATTCATATATTCAGGTTGATTTACACATTCTTAACACTAGAACTACACTGAGAGAAAAGAGTCGAAGTATTCATAAGCAAATGGTTACTTGTGATATTTTGTTCAATATTTATTGGTTATAAAAAAATTTGATTATGATGATAGAATATACATTTCTGTGAAATATACCTAATTTTTCTTATTAATTGTAAAAAAAATTTTGTTTCTTTCTTGCTGGAAAAATAAATCTACTTGCGGCAAACATATATTTTTTTTAGCAATAAAGTATTTAGTTACAATAGGATTAACCTTTATAGACAAATAACATTTATTTCCAGAAACTAAATTTACGTCTTAGAAACAAACGTTTACTTGTTTGGATAAAAATTTACTTCCGTCTCACTGGTTTGCATTGCATCATGCAATATGGCGGACTAATGGTGTGACGGCAGTCCATTGTCGTTCCGTGCATGGTGACTGTGGCAACTTTGATGTTGAGTGTGATCTGTGTGATTCATTTCGATTCGTTAAAATGGAAGAGAAACTAAGAAACATTTTAGATACACTACATCTACAACGATGGAGCGAGAATTTAACCAGTCTCCGAACTTTTTAGACAGACCGTGTATGTGCATTTTTATGGTGGCTGTCTATTGTTGCGTTCCGTGCATAGTGACTGTGGCAACTTTGATGTTGAGTGTGATCTGTGTGATTCATTTCGATTCGTTAAAATGGAAGAGAAACTAAGAAACATTTTAGATACACTACATCTACAACGATGGAGCGAGAATTTAATCAGTCTCCGAACTTTTTAGACAGACCGTGTATGTGCGTTTTTAACATCAGAAACTCACACATCTCAGCAAACTGCACCAAGTTACATATATAACTTACATGTTAGTTGTAATTTCCTACTCAACATATTATATTTACATTGTTGAGTAGGAATTTACAACTAACATATAAGTTACATGTATAACTTGGTGTTTGCTGGGATTATTCTGTAAATGTAGTAATAAAATGTATTCAGATAAATATTTATTTCAATAGTACAATAAAATTATCAATTTAAATAAAATTAACTTATGAGAAGAAATTATAGTTATTTAGCTAAATTAAATTTATTTGTTACAAATATATCGATTCATAAAACTTAAAAAAATGTCATATTTGCAATTAAATAACTTATGCCAAGAAAATAAACAATTATTTGTAATAAATAATACTTGTTTCAGAAATAAAATATATAGATTATTTACTAGAAATAAAATTTTATTTCGCCGTATTTAAATAAAAGATATATTTCTGTGAAATAAGCCTTATATTCCATAAATAAATTTTTAAGTATTTTTTTCTCAGTGTACCAAGGAGGTCAAAATAATCCATTTGACATTTTTTAATAATTTAATTATTACTCATTTTTAAAATATCTTTATTTCTGAAATTCTCCCCGACTTTTATTGAAGTTACATAGATGATTAATTTTATTAATTTGTTTTCTCTCTTCCTCTTTTCTTCTCTAAGATTTCTTTGGTAGAAATAAATATAGATTAATATAATAGCGGTAGTTCTAGTGTTAACACATTGCGAACCAGACATTTTATTGCTAATTTTACCCAGTAACCAGATATTTTTTTGCGTCAAATACTTTTTAAGTTACTTATGGTTTGTTCGCAATTAAAAGTCACTGTTATGTTATGAGTAATAACACATACTGCTCTTGACTAATAAATAAAAAATGCGAGATATATCGTCACGATGGAATACGAAATGTGAGATATCTCGTTATCCGTCCGCAATGTGTTAATAATTAATAACAAATATACGTGGAAAATACAAAAAATAATGTATTTAATTCCGTTGTGTACCTAATAATAAATGCGCCTCCGATTTATCTCTTTCGCGTCAGAAATTTTGATAGTGTGTAAACACAGTTCTGACGTTATTTGTCTTTACTTATGAAACACTCCAATGTATTTTTCTTGGGTATCTTCTCGACGTACGTAAGCTCCAAAGTACTTCACTCCGACATCCTCCCGAATTAGAAGAGCAGAGAAATATTTACGCGCCATTTTTCACGTTATTTGTGTAACAGCATTGCCACTTATATATGTAACGCCGCGAATACATAATAAAGAGCGAAATGTCGCGAAAATCGAATTAATTAAATAACACTTATTTAAATTTATCGTTGCGTTAATACAATATTGCAGTTTGGAATTTCGGTCGCGCGGCAATTTGCGCCTAGCTGTAACTACATCTTCCCCCTAGAAAGCAAAGGGAACTATTTCTAATAAGATCCGACCACGAGGACTCTGCAAATTAATTAATTAAATTCTTGAGATTCTAGAAATGGTCAAACGTCGTACACGAAAGTGGATTGCATTCTTCCGCGCGACACCATTTTTTAAAGCATCCTTCTAGGAAAAATCGGAGATCTTATTAAATCCGTAGAACTACGAGAAAAGATTGTCACATGAAATAAATTTCATGCATAATGTTGTGAGCGCACAACGCAATAAGTATTAATTATATAACTTATCAGTAATCCGACCCTAGCAACTAAACTCAAATACGAAATCCGCCGAAAAACCTGACGATTGCATCGGACGACGATCATCCGATGCAAACCGACACCGGAACCCAGAGCGTTCAACTCCAGGTTGACCGAAAGCGCTGATGCGAAGGTCAGCGCAGAGCGCTGACGACGAGAAGTCAACGCTAACTCGGGAGCCCCCGAGTTAGCAACAGAACATCGACCCGATAATATAAATACCGCCGATTCGGAAGATCGAGCGGGCAGTCGGTCGTCAATAATTGTAACAAACGTGCGGACACAGTTTATAATAATCGACCTTAGAATAAACTCGGGAGTTAGATAAAGAAATCAAGACCAATATAAGTTGTCAAATCGAGCTTTTAATTAAAGTTATTTGTAAAAAATTAACAAAGTGTTGTTTTGTGAACACCCCGCCGTGCGCATCTCCCTCCTAACCGGAATCTTCGAATCCTGTGCCGTCCTCGAGCACCAAATCCCGGTTACGGCACAACAATAAGAATATCGTTAATGGTTACTGTATTTAGAAATATCCATTTTTCAGTGTAATAAATCATGTGCAAGAAAGATAAAAATCTGCGATAATAAGATAAAGTAATTATTCTTTATGAGCGGAAACGTTTTGAACAGTGAGCTTTATGTTGCGAGATTTTACATTAATATTTACGGATCGATAAATTGCCAACTATTTGTACATATAGTTGATAATTAATACTCTATGTCATGTTATCCAACTTTGACGCGTGCACATGTAGTGGTAAATGAAGTTGAACAAGCAATAGGTTCATTAAACGGTTCATTAAACTCTATTTGATTGTATTGCTCCGTGTTTGCGTCGCATGTTAAATCAGCGCAACATTGCGGCGGGCAAATGCCAGTTGTATTAAGTTATGACAGGCTACGCTGACATCCATCCGCTGAAACAACGTCGGTGCTTTTGGTGTTTTAACAGCGTAGACTTGACAATTATTCGCACTTTTTTTTCCACGCGCGGGGATTTTTCCATTTTGGACTCTGTGGCACGGTCGGGACACGTAAATCCGCGGCGTCGCGTCGCCGCGCTTTCCGTGAGAAAAAACTTTGCGTTGATACGCGCGCGAGAGCAAAGTTATCATGTAAACAAAGAAAGCAAACTTGATAACAACGTTAACCACGAGAACCGGCAGAGAAATTCTCGCGCGGCTGTTACGTATAGGTACATCGTAAAGTCGCGATCCCGCGCGCGCATAAGAAACCGCGAATGCAGTTGTGAAAACATCGGATTAATTAAAGAGCGCTTTAAACTTGTAATCGCCACATTAATTCTCTTGCCACGAATTGCGTTCTTCTGAGGCGAGATTACATCGCGGAATTTTATGCGGCAAAGGTGCGCGTGCTACGTTAAATTGTTCTATAAATGCATTCGGCCTGTTTTATTATTTCGTACAATTTCGTTATGCCGCAGATATCAGCATGTTATCTAGTGGCGTATCGACATCCCGAGTATACCAATCCATTTTGCCGACGGTATAACTTCAGTTCCGAAAATCCGCCTATGATCTGCACGTCACGTGTCGGTTCATATTAGCGTCTCATTGAAATTCATGATGTTTCAAGACTGGACTTACACAACTTTCCAAATAAGCGACTCGATTTAGATACAAAGTGGTATCTAACGCATATGAATTGTACAGTACAAAATATTATGCGTACAAAATATTTCAAACAAATGTATTTAATATTAAATGCAACTTGAATAGCATTTATACATCCCTTAATTTTTGTATAAATGTAATATTGCGAAGAAATAAACTACATTTGAGAAAGTAGTTAAAATTAATTTAATCAGTAAACATTACATAATATATTAAAATATGCCACGTAAGATGTATAATTAATTGCGATACATTAATATTCCTACGCGATGGGCTAATCAGTAATCACCCGTCAGCCTGAAATAAATCCGATTACTAAAAGCTTCTATAAAGGTCCTATGCTCACAGGAAGTGACAAGATTTTATTTTAATAATTATATATTTATTAATATTCTTATATATTTATATATTAAATTAATAAATATATAATATTAATTATATAGATATTTATTAATATAATAATTTATTAATTATATATTATTAATATTCCTGAGATGTTACATTTTACTTTATTTGTTCATCTATATTTTTTCATTTTCAAAAATAATACACATTTTTTAATATCCTGCGGGAATAATATATACTTACATAATGCATGCTGTTTAAAATTTCTGTTAGTGAAAAGCTTTGAACAATATGGTTCAATATGAAAGGACAATATGGAAGAATAAAAGGACAGAAAATGTATATTCCAGCATTAACAAAAGTCATAACTTATACGTCATCTCGCCACAAAAAAATATGTATTTAATTTCTTGTAAACCATTTCTCTGCGAAACTACTGTTCGTTATACGTATCTTTCTTATCCTCAAAACCGGGCAAAGTGATTTACCTGGAGCTATCAACGATTCTAAAAAAAGTTGTTATTCCGCTATTAAGATTCGTGAAAAGGAGCGGTGAAGTTGAAAATTTCCCAGACTGACGAAATCTTGTTTATTCCCGCTGTTATCTTGTGCCGAAATTAGATGACACTAATGCTTTTACTTTGTGCAATTGCGAGGACGTTGCCGTCGCTCCGGTTCGTCCTGCATACCTAATTAAGGTGCAAATAAGCGTGACGCTACTTTGTCTCGGGATCAACTAAGAAAGGAACGTGCAATGGCGCGCGGTGAAGCAATCTATCAGGTGGACTTTATTCAAAGAGTTTACGGAAATTTGATATCGATTGACAGCAAACTTACATTCTTTCATTAATTACGCGGCGTTAAGAACTTTCAAGAAAAAAATATGTACCTATTTGGAGATTTATGTCAGCCGGGCATCGAGCGCAAAGCATCGACAATACCTAATGTTCGTCCTAACATCGATGTTGAATTTACCCCTGCATCACTATTGACCCAATTGTGATTCCATGTTGCCACGACTTTACAACGATATCGTCGAACGACGCTTGGCTACTGATATCCGCCCCAACTATTCTATTCTATCGATGTTGCACTTGACGATTGGCACTTTCGCAATACTTTCACGTAGAGTGAGAAAGTGAAAAGCGACTTAGAACTTAATATTCAAGCAAATAATTAACAATTCACGTGGAAAATAAAAGAGCGTTCATATTGCTAGTGTATTTAATTTTATACCATCAATTTATTTCTATTGTCTGCAAATTTACGATATTAAATTAAATGCTACCTGCAGTTAACATACGATATTTCATCTATTTTCATTATAGTTAACACACACTCATATTATTCGTGTTTTAAACGAAAATTCGATTTTCTATCGTATGACGACACTGATTATCACAAAATCGGGTCTAATTAATGAATATAGCTCCGCGACGATAATACCAGTTACAGAGAAAGCTCGTTTGTGCTAATTACAGAATATTGGTGGTCATGTGCTTATGCTCTATCTATTCGAGAACTATTAATTGTTCGATTAGTATATGCCGCATTAACAAAACAAAAAATTAAGAATCTTTATTTTTCTAGGAAAACAAATAAAAAATGTAAATATTTAATCTGATTAAATAATGTAGAATGTTATTTTATTTATATTCGGGTAAATAGAGCAGTCTTTTAACATGCAGTCGTTTAATTAATAGTCCGAAGTGTGTGATATACAATATAATAGTTCTCGGTAACTCGCGGACCGTGTCCCTCGCTACTTCGCTCGTCAGAGACTCACACGCTTCTGTCTCTCGCCTCGCGCAAGCCGCTCTCGCCCGCACACGACGCGCGTGTCGTGCCGATATTGGTTGTCAATGTCAATAATATACCGCCAAATACGACATCCCACAATAATTACATTTTATAACATATGTACAGTAAGGTGCATTAATTCGCGTGGTCATATATGAGGTTTGAAGATCCGTACATACATACACACACATATTTTATTGCATATTCGTGTAGCTTACCTCGAGAGCGTTTCAAAACACTATAATAAAGTTATTTTTTGTTAAGAATTTCCTGAGATATTTTAAATTTTGTCATATATGAACCACGCGAATTAATGCACCTTAGTACCTTACTGTGTATACATACATACCTATACATATATATATATATATATATATATATATATATATATATAATACATAATTTATTTAACTATGTATAATATATTTATATATTTTTTTATCTATATATATTATATATATTATTGTATATAATTTTATAAATGCATATAATATAAATAATGTGACTGATTTTATTTCATTTGCAGGATAATAAATAATGGAGTATTGTCTATACCCATTTAATTGTATACCAATTTCACATGCATCAATCAACGAATTACATGTTTCAATAAGCCCTTACCGTGCCCTCTCCCAGATTGTGGACAACACAGGGCATCAGGGCTGTGGACCCTGATTGCGCCGAAACCGATGTTGAATTTTCCGTGCCGAAGGTCATCGGCAGAGTTGGTGGCAGATCGACATCTAATGGCTTTCCCGTCGTGCCGTCCAACGAGTTCATGTTAACATCGACTATTTCCGCCGTCACTGCTGCTGGATATTCTGAAACAAATTCATTATAAATTATTACATTCACAATCAAACTTTCAATGGTCTGTAAATACAGAAATTAATACGCGGATTTCTTGATTCGCGGATAAAAAAGGTTCACACAAAGCTGTAGTATTACAGTAACGATATTGAATAAACGTCAAAGTATATATATGTATATACGGTGTACGCCATTAAAAAAAACCATTTAAATTAACTTAATAAACTAAATTTACCTTATATAATGTGAACTTAAATCGAGTAAACTACATAATTAATGTAAGAAATTATTAATTAATTCAATAATTGGTGCATGAATGAAATTTAATTATATATTTATGCATAAATATATAATTTATAGAATTAGTTTGATGGTTGTTTGAACGAGGATCATTGTCAATTTTCATCTAATAAGCATTTTCCATTATGTTTGCTGTATTATATATTTTATCTCTTCTATTATGTTTCAGCTTAAAATAACTGTATCCTTTTACAAACAGATAAGTTGAGTCAACCAACAATATCGGAATTATATACCTACACAGAGAAAAAGAATATTCTTTATTTGAAAATATCTTTAGTTTCAACGTAGAAATCTTAACACTGCAAATCCAAGTGTGTTATTTTAACACGTGCCTATAAATAAAATGACACATTTGCCTGAAGCTCTTTTTACATGTTTCTTTATGTGTTATCTAACACGATTGTGTGTTAAAATAACACAGTTAACCGTATTAAATTGAAAGTTAACACATTTAATCGTGTTAAATGACGTAATTTAAAACGGCAAGAAATTTGTAAGAACAGCTTCAGCTACAATAACACACTTAGATTTTCAGTGAAAATAAGATTATATTGCGTTATTATATTAAAAAAAGAAAACTTTCTTGAATAAAGCATTTTATACAGTTCAACCAAGAAAATGTTGAAATAAAGAGTTGAAATTCTTATAAGAAGATTATAGGTATTTCATATATAAGCAAAAGATTACCAATAATCTTGTGTACATTTTACGACGTTATTTACGACCAAGAACAATAATTATGCATTTATCATTCACCATTATCTACAATTTTCTGTGCAATGTAACGAATTCAGTTCCTTATCGCAGATGCTAAAACGAGTTTTCGGCACCGGAGTTTCTATCCTCGACTATCCTCGAGGTGGCCACCGTTAGGTGCACCGAGAAATTGCCATTAAATCACGATGGCTTTTATGAAGTCGAACTTCCTTACAATATGAGCTCGCCTGCGCATGAATATGAGTCAAACACCCAGTTTTATATTTCACTTTTAAAACGCTGCCTGCAGCTATAAAATTTAATTTAATTACTAAATGATTTATAATTAATAGCCTTTGCAGCAGCGTACAAATAAACCAGTAAATCATAGTATTTATAATACAGCATTTCAGAACTATTTAAAAGATTCATAAATATAGAATCTGTCTAAAAATTTTGTAAAAGTATACATTAAATTAAAAACAAAAATCAATAATGATCTTTTTAAAATAAATCCGTATCAATATTTCAACGTTGATTGACCACAATGTTTTAAATTTTGATTAACTTACATCTACACAAACAGAAAAAAATATTAATAACATATTTTTTTTAGAGAAACCAAATATAACAATTTACTTTATTCCAGATATTTTTATATAAATATTTGTATTTTTAACGATGCAATTATAAAGAATATAAAATTTTTATAATTTTTGACCGCAAAATTTTCATTTTTATTTATCAAAAAATATTTAACATAATAATATACTTCAACACGGTGCAATTATAAATATTAAGATACTTTATCATATGTAATTATGGTTGCAAAAAAACAAATGCTATATTTCATAAAATATTTATTACATTATTAAATAAAAATAATGCATTAAAACATGATACATATAGTGTGCACATACTACACTTACATATTTTATTATCTAATTTTAATAATACCTATACGTTTAATATTACATGTTAATTCACAAGTTTATCAACATTGTTAGTTATCATGCACACATAAAATTTCATACATTCTATTTATGTATTTTTATCATTTGAACTGAAAATAAGTATTGCAAAAAAATTTTTTTCTACATTGTATTTCGTATCCGCGTTATTTTGCCTATCGACCCTAGCGTGCAAACGTTTCACTGCGCTGAAGATACCCGCAGACATAGCTAAAAAGTACTTTCCACCGTATGCATCACTTTTCATCCATGAAAACTTACGGAATGTTGCCGGTCATGCATGACGCTTGTGGCTACGTTACATTGGGTGCGTCATCTCTTGTCGGAATAATTTTATTTTTTCCGATGGTTAAAGAGAGAGAGAGAGAGAGAGAGAGAGAGAGAGAGAGAAGCAAGAAGCATGAGATGGTTATCCGTCCATGTCACGTGGATTCCCGCATGACCGTCATCTATTTTGCCGCCACAAAAGAAGATAGCGAGTAAAAAATCTATATCCCACGCGTACAAATGTTTGTGCCGAGGTTTGTGCAAAGGGCGATCGTGGCGCGAGGGTGGTTAAAGTCCAGCGAAAAGCCTCTTAACGAGAATCCCTACGACGCGTCGCGGCGCGGCGTCGAGGCTTTGAGCAGGCAACCGTTAAACCTCGTTCGACCTCGTAACGACTGCTTTGATTTAACGTCTATTTTTCAGTGCCGGCGCTTACCGCAGGCGATGGTATAATCGGCCGGCGGGGTGAATTCGTTAGAAGATGCTCATGAGGAAGCCGCCTCGCCGCCTGGTCGGCGACCTTTGTTGACAGACTACGCCGTTAACGATCACGCGCATTCGCGGCCTCGCAGTTATTCATCCAGACGGATGAAAGTTGAGGAAAATGATAGCTTCAAAGCTGACATCCGAGCTGAAATGCCATGAAATTTGTAAAAAAGGTACCAAATGTAAAAAAGTTTAAATGTAGAAGCTCTGAAGCTTTTGGAGTTGCGCCAAACTTCTAACGTAAAATATATAGAAAAGGTACACGAAAGAAATCGGTGTAAAGATGTGGAAAGAGTGCGAAATATATCGGAAGCTGTATATAACAACTTAATTTAAGTTGTTACTCTTTGCCTAAAACGATACAAATAATATCTTGTTGGAAATAGAAAATTAAATATTTTTAAAAGAGAGAGCTTTTTTATAACAATCAATAAATTGTAACTTAAACTTCAGCGAATCCCCTTAGATCCTCCTAATTACCATGTGAAATTCAAGTCGAAATATCGGGTGTCAAAGTTCGGAACTACAGAGCCAAAGCACTAATTACCATTGATTAATTGTTCAAGAATTTGCATGGTTTCCTACCGCGATCGCTTCTCGACGGTGCGTGATTATGAATTTATGAAATGTGTAATTAATTACACAACACACGTAGTTATGTAAGACGAGATGTGCACATTTTGGCATACGAAGGCTCTTATTCCAGTTCTGCAACGATGTCTGAGAATATTGTTCGCATTTCGTGACGATGAAATTTCCGTTCGCGATTTCCTGGGAAACGTTGCCGCTTGCTCCGCCGGAGGCATGAGCACGATATGCATTTGAGATATTAGCTTTGTGCTAGTGTCCTTTGATCTAACTTGCTAGTCTTTCTTGACCCGTTTTTCAGCCGAGATGAAGGTGCATTCGGTGACCTGCAACTCGCTCAGTTGCCCAAAAATATTTTTAAAATTGTGTCAAAGAATTTTTCCTTTTCAAGCGCGACCTCGTCCGCTACCAGACTTCTGATAAAGTTTTTTTTTATGTTCATGACAAGAAGGCAGGAATAATGAGACCATCATTATCGATATACCGAAAGACCGAGTTTTTCACAATGTGTGTACCAATAAATTCATAGAAGGGTCTATAGTACTAGGAAAATATTTAAGCAAAGTAACTTCTTTATTGTAGTAAAGTAGAGTCCAGATAACGTATATACTGATGCTATAAATTTAAGCTAGAAATTTTTAAAAATTGTATCTAATCTACATAATTAATATATCAATACAGCATTGTTAATTTTCCTAATATTGGAAGAATGCAAATAGTATCCTATAAAATTTTCTAAAGATCCTATTCATAAAGAATAATAATGACAAATATATTGTATAATAACATTATTTTGATTTTGTAAGTAAAAAATTATAAAAAAGTGTTTTAAAATGTGATAAAATAATTAAACTTTTTAATATTATGTTTCTTACAAGGAAACCTCGAAAATTCGAAAATTCTGATCTTGATGAAGCTTTACACATGTAGGGAGAGGTAGATAGACGAATATAGCAGTTGCAGCTAAAAAACGATTCTAAGGGATGAAACCACCCTTTAGAACTGTAACTGAAAATTTCTAATTTCAGCAAAATCATTTCTATTTACCTCCCCCTACACGAGTGTAAAATTTCAGCAAAATCAGAATTTTCGAATTTGAAAGGATTCCTTGTTAGTTATTACAACAATTTTGAACCTGTTCGATACAGTCGGAGTCTAAAATATTTATTTTTTGAATATATAATCTACATTTTATCATATTTTTCAACAAAAAATGTTGATATAAATATGTTCAACAATATAATGCAATTGAATACATAATGTGCTAAAGGTATATTCAAATTCATTTATAATATACAATTTATTCCTATTTGGTAGAAAAAAATATGAGTTCTTTCAATGTATAATATAAAAGATGCAAAATATCAAGATTTGGACGAGAACTTTCGGCGCACGTGCGTGCCCATAAAAACAAAGAACTTTAGATTTGTTCATTACCTAGCTAGAAATTCAAGTGATTATAACCATTTTGTATACATGTATGTATATCGTACATATGGTATACAGGGTGAGTCATTTTATTCAATACAGGCAAATATCTTGAAAGATATGGAAGATACGGAAAAATGTTTCAGACAAAAGTCGTACGGTTTGAAGGGGGACATAAGATGGTGGCAATAAATTGATCTTGGATGGTCGTTTGAAGCTCACATAAACGTCACCTTCGGTTTATTACATGATACCCCCTATATTGTAGTATATTGTTTGTAAGGGCATAAAATAAGAAAAATTTTGGCGCAAACCAGAGGTCGATACGTTGACCCGATCGGAACTTATTTCATAGGGTCAAAAATTTGCTTTTTCGAACTTTAACCCTAAATAACTTCCGAACGGATCAACGTATCGACCTTTGGTTTGCGCCAAAATTTTTCTTTTTTAATGCCCTTTTTTAAACGATATACTACAATATGGGGGGTTTATTTCAAATTTTTTAGTTGGTCCCCCTGGGACACTGAGATATTTTAAGTAAAACCCACATATTGTAGTATACTGTTTGAAAGGGCATAAAATAAGAAAAATTTTGGCGCAAACCAGAAGTCGATACATTGATCCGTTCGTGAGTTATTTAGGGTCGAAATTCAAAAAAGTCACTTTTTGACCCTAAATAACTCCTGAACGGGTCAACTCATCGACCTCTGGTTTGCGCCTAAATTTTTCTTATTTTATGCCCTTTCAAACGATATATTATAATATAGGGGATTCCATGTAAGAAACTGAAGGACGTTCACGTGAGCTTCAAACGACCATCCAAGATCAAATCATTGCCACCATCTTATGTCCCCCTTCAAACCGTATGACTTTTGTCTGAAACATTTTTCCGTATCTTCCATATCTTTCGAGATATTTGCCTGTATTGATTAAAATTACTCACCCTGTGTATCTTCTGTATTATATGGAAGCGACTGAAATGTTAATTGAATATTTAATGCATCTAAAAATTAAATATCTTCTCTTTATAGAAAAAAAATAATCCCTCCTAACCTTATGTGTTTAATAAAAATTTGTGATATGCTTTATCAGCGCGATACTCATTATGTACTGTTTTATGCACAATGAGATGCATATACATATAAAGAAAAAATCAAGCGAGAATATTTAACGATTTATCGATGCCTATTTCTTGTACAACAATCGATATAACAAAATAAATATATATCTTAAAAATATTGAAACGACAATTGAACACGAGATATCAGATATGAATGACGTCATCTAACGATCGAGCAATACCGATAACTCCTTTTCTTCTTTTCAATGATATATTATAAATTGCAAGTAGGTACATGCTAAAAGCATGAAAAGTTTTACTCACAAAATAGTAAAATGTGTGCAAATTGCAAAAATATTACAAAACGTGTAAGAAAATGGAAAATAAAAATATAAAACACAAATTTAATTATAACATGTCTAATATCTAATACCTGGTTCGCGGAAAATGGAATATTTGAAAATATTTTGAAATATTGTACATTATATAAAGTTCTGCATCTAATGAAAAAAATTCCTTATATGTATAAAAAATAAAAATGCAAAATACATATGCTAGATAGAAATGCTTTAAAACCAGTTTTAAAACTTTTATTAATAAATATATACAATAATTTTGAAGTAAATGTTAAAGCTGAATTGTTGATTTTTACGAAATTATGTCGCATATTGTTATTACACATCTGCGGTAAATCTTGTTCCGTGATGGTTAATAATGATTTGAGATTATAATCAAAATAGGTTTACCATAATTAAACACGAGATAATACACACACATGCATGCGTATTATGTATACAATTGTATATAACTCGATACAGACTAACTGATGAAACAGAATTTATAATGAGACAAAATAATGTTGGAATGTGGGTGGTAACACAGTAGTTATTATTATAATTATATTTATTTACTTTATATGTAAAAATACAGCGAGATGCTTTATTAAGAGTCGGATATTGCACGAGCACGTGAATAAGTAAACCGGACGGTTACGAATTTAACGTACGAGAGAGTGCATGAAGAAAAAGGCGGAGAGAAAAGGAAACGAAAAATATATATATGGTAGATAGGGATGATTCCGTTGTGTTAGACCGGCGATAAAGCGTTCGCATTGAAAATTAGAAATTTCAGTATCTTTAACACGCCCCCTCAATGTGCATGCTATGTCGACGGAACTTCTTCTATCATCTCAAGTCCCAAATCCCTGGTACATCTCTCGTGACTGACACGCGGTAGGGCCTTGGTGAGCACGTCAGCGACCATGTGATCAGTTGGCACATGGTGTAGTTTCACAACGCCGTCCTGTACAGCGTCCCGTGTGAAATGGTATCGTATGTCAATGTGTTTCAGACGCGTATGCGATACCGGATCAATCGCCAGATACTGAGCTCCGCGATTGTCGATATAGATCGTCAGCTCAGCCAATTCGTCCAACTTAATTTCCATAAGAAGACTCCGAAGATGCAGTGCTTCCTTGACCGCCTCTGATAGACTCACGTACTCAGCCTCTGTTGAAGACAATGCGACAGAACGCTGCTTTTGTGATTTCCACGTCACTGCGGCGCCGCTAATAAGGAAAGCGTAACCGCTGTAAGATTTTCGGCCCACGAGGTCGCCTCCCCAGTCTGCATCGGAGTATCCAAAAAGGGGTTGATCCGTTGGTGTGTACACCAAACCCATCCGAACTGTACCTGCCAGGTAGCGTAGAACCCGCTTTGCCGCCATCCAGTGACTCTTCTCGGGTGCAGTCGTGAACTGGGCAAGCCTCGACACCGCATTGGCAATATCCGGACGCGTTGCGACGGCCAGATACAACAATGCGCCAATGAGCTCGCGATACGGCCAGTTCCCCACATTCGTCGATTCCGCCGTTTGCGTCCGTCTGACACTAAGCTCCGCTGGCGTGGCGATAGAATTGCAATTCTCCATTCCGAATTGGCGAAGTATATCTAAAGTATATTCGCTTTGGGTGAGCGTTATTGTATTCTCGTGTTGGCTTATCTCGAGTCCCAAGCAGAATTCCGCCAGGCCGAGATCCTTGATGTCGAAATCCTCCTTCAGACCGCGCTTAATCTCTGCTATCCAATCTAAATCCCGCGATGCGATTAGAATATCATCTACATATATGAGTAACAGGAGGACCTCGGCGCCACGATGTGCCACGTACAGGCACGGATCTCCCTTCGTCGGGCTGAGCTTAAGACTTTTCAGTTTTGCGCTCAACTTCGAGTGCCACTGGCGCCCCGATTGGCGTAGCCCGTAGAGCGCTTTGTTTAGCTTACAGGCGTTTCCTCCAGCGCGCAGAGACTTAAGCAATTCGTTTGCTCTGAGCCCGATGGCCGAATCTTTCTCCTCGGTTAAAGCAATCTTCTCGAGCGCTTCCTCCAATCGCTCTGGGATCTCCATGACGACCTCCTCGTCCAGTTTAGCGTTTAAGTACGCCGTCACCACGTCGATTTGATGGACCTTGAATCCACATTGCACGGCAATAGCCATCAGTAGTCGTATAGTCTCGAGGCGGGCTACCGGTGCAAAGGTTTGGTAGTAATCTACACCGTACTTTTGGCTGTACCCCTTGGCAACAATGCGCGCCTTGCGACGTTGAATAGAACCGTTCGGCCCGTATTTATTGGTCAAAACCAACCGACTACCGACAATGTTTTGTCCTTTCTTCTTTGTAACAATCTCCAGCGTATCGTTTTTGAGGAGACTCTTGACTTCAGCCTGGATAGCATGATCCCATTCGTCCTTTTCCTTCGAATCCATGGCCTCTGAGACGGAGACTTCGGCTGCTGCAGCGAAAACGTCATCCTCAAGGTCATCGTCGAGTATCCCCGGGGGGATCTCCAACTCTTCTGTCCCAGTACCATGTGAAGGCTGGTACAGCTTCCTCGGTCGACCACGGCTCCCGGTACAAAGAATTCTCGGTCTGCCTCGCCCTCTGGGTGCATTACTCACATCCTCAGGTTGTCGTCCAACTCCCACCGTCGTGGGAGTGACGGGATTTGCAGTCGTAAACTCGAAGTCCATAATTGGAGTATTGTCATCGTCCGACCCCACGATACGCCTTTGATCCGGCTCCTGCAGGAAGTCAATTTCGTTTGAATCTTCGGAAGCTTCAAGTGTTTTCTCCAGGAATTTTACGTCTCTGGCAACCACAATCTTCCTAGGATCGGGCAACCAAACCCGATAACCCTTCGACTCCCGAGGATAGCCTACAAAAATACCTTTATTCGATCTTGCCTCGAATTTATCCTTACTCGTGTCCTTGTTCAGGACGTAGACAGTAGATCCAAAAGTTTTTATGTGATTCAGTCTGGGTGGCTCTCTGGTCCATATCTCGCATGGCGTTATGCCTTCCAAGGTGCTAGTGGGGCAACGGTTACGTATATAACACGCCGTCGCCACGGCTTCTGCCCAAAATGTAGATGGCAGGCCAGACTGCAGCAAGAGACACCTCGCCATGTCGAGAAGAGTGCGATTCATCCGTTCCGCGATCCCATTTTGTTGAGGCGTACGCGGGACGGTTAACCTTCTCTCAATTCCGCAATCTGCAAGGAAAGCGTCGAAATCTTGGTTGCAGTATTCTCTGCCGTTGTCGGATTGAAGACTCTTGATGCTTCTCCCCGTCTGCTTCTCCACATGAGCCTTGTACATCTTGAAGGCGTTAAGAACGCCGCTCTTCTGGCTTAAGAAATAAACTTCACACCATCTTGACGAATCATCCACGAAAGTGGCGAAGAATCTCGCCCCATTCTTCGAGTTGACGCGTGTTGGGCCTACGACATCGGAGTGGACTATTTTCAGTAGCTCGGTGCACGGAGGAGTGCCTCTGGGAAAGGGTAAAGCTGTCATCTTCCCTCTGTGGCAAATCTCACACTCCAATACATCCTCTTGATTTCCAGCGACGGCATCTGGCCCAACAAACTTTCCAACGACGTTGATTAAATCCTTGACGTTCAGGTGGCCAAGACGCTCATGCCACTTCTTCAATTCCGAAAGTCCTATCTCCGGCGTGGCCATTACACACTCAGCGTCCTCGCGTATATAATATAAGTCCCTTTTTCGATCCGCAGTAAGCTTAACATGACCCTCGCTGTCAGTAACCACGGCGGAATCATCCTTGAACACGACCTTGTGTCCTTTGTCCGTGATTTTCGCTACCAAGATCAAATTTGTCCTTAAATCGGGAACAAAAAGCGTATTATTAAATTCGATTAAACGTGGAGACGTGTTACCAGTTACGGACAGTCTTACCGCACCGCTTCCCTTTACATCGGTCAATGCTTGACTAGCTAATTTCAACTTCCCTTGAGTCGCCGGCCGGATCAAATCAAAACTATTCTTATCGCAACATAAGGGACGTGCATCCACTATCCAGTATCCATGGGCGCGAGGAAGACGTTCCAGCGCCTCCCAGCATGTGGTTAACCTCGGGTATTGCAACCGAACACACTGCATATGAGTCATCGACGGTATTCGCCACCTGCTTCGACTTTATTTGTCCACGTGATTTGTCAGTCTTCTTATCGGGGCAATCCGGCGATTTATGTCCGGCTACGCCACATGTGTAACAGCGTATCTTAGTTGAATCCTCGGCCTCCGACTCATTACTGCTTGCTTTGATCGCTCGCCTTCGCGGTTTTCGCTTCCCGCTGTTTCCACCGCGGTTCGTGACCAGAGCACTGGCCGCTTCGATTACATCCGTCTGATGCCGAACTTTGCTCTCCTCGATAATTTTAACCTTTAAGGCCTCAGGGGTAGGCAGCTCATCACGCGACTCGATCGCAACTCTGAAATTGTCATAACTAGTTGGTAAACTGTATAATAGCATAATGGATAATAAATCTCCGTTTACTTCCACGCCCATAGCCGTAAGCTTGTCCACTGCGTCAAAAAAGCGTGTCATGTGCTCTCTCACGTCGCCTCCTTCTTGCAGACGTTGTAACATCAACTGTTTTAGAAGCGTTGCCTTCCTCGCAGGTCCCTTTGACGCGTATATAGACTCAAGCTTGAGCCACACCTTGCGTGAAGTTGTGCAGCCTCGTACCTGTTGGAGTTCAGAGGGGTGTATAGATAATATTAAGTCTGATATGGCCTTTTTGTCACTCTTTCTCCAGGCATTTTGGGCAGCAACACCCGCGGCAAATGTAGCAGCATCACCGACAACAGGAGCTGGAAGCACAGTCTCACCGCTAACGTATTCCCACAAATCACTTTTGGTTAATAACGCTTCGACTTGCATCTTCCACGTGTCGTAGTTCTCTTTTGTCAATACCTCGATGCGCACCGATCCAAACGTACTCGAGGTCATTGTTGCACTTTCAACAGTTTGCAAGCAACACTTCAGAAAGTTTTTAGTCTCCAGTTTTTACTTTAAAGACAAAACTACGCGAACATAACCTCTCGACACTCGCTGATTTTCATCACGTAATTATTAAGTGTCCTGGGCCCATAACCTGTTGGAATGTGGGTGGTAACACAGTAGTTATTATTATAATTATATTTATTTACTTTATATGTGAAAATACAGCGAGATGCTTTATTAAGAGTCGGATATTGCACGAGCACTTGAATAAGTGAACCGGACGGTTACGAATTTAACGTACGAGAGAGTGCATGAAGAAAAAGGCGGAGAGAAAAGGAAAAGAAAAATATATATATGGTAGATAGGGAAGATTCCGTTGTGTTAGACCGGCGATAAAGCGTTCGCATTGAAAATTAGAAATTTCAGTATCTTTAACAAATAATAACGAATAAATGACGCATTTATTGAAGAAAATGATTTCCAAGAATTTCTTGCAGTGAGGCAAAACCCATCAATTCATTAACACATATCCTGTACATCTTTTTATCGCTGCGAGCGACATTATGCTTTAGTGCTTTTGCTTCCTCATAGAAGCTTTGTTTTTGTAAAAAAATTTTTTTTTTAGTTGCCGCTGCCAATGTGTTCAAAATGTTCTAAAACGTCGAAAAATCGCTATTTTAAAAACTGTCAGTATGTGTGTATGTCTGTCTGTCTGTCTGTATGTGCCAAATTTACCGAAATTTCTATAACTCCAGAACTGATCAACCAAATCTTAACCAATTATATATGAAATAGGGGTAGAAAAGACTGAAGAATATAATAGAATTAGAAAAATTGCGAATATTTTAAAATTTTAACCTTTAAAGGCTACATCTCAAGTCTCAATAATTGAGATTTTTCATAAATTGATGTTTTTTGACAATTTAGTATTAATTATTGGCAATTTTTCTAATTATATTATATTCTTCAGTCTTTTCTACCCCTATTTCATATATAACTCTTTAAGATTTAGTTGATTAGACCCAGTTTTATAAAGCTTCTATAATGTATGTACAAATTCTCCGAAATTTGAAATGTGTGTAACACGAGAACTGATCAATCAAATTTTAAAGAATTATATATGAAATAGAGGTAGAAAAGGCTGAAAAATATAATAAAATTAGAAATAGCACAATATCTCAAAATTAATGGAAATTAGAGCAACATTTTTATATTTTATATTAACTGTTATAATTATACATTATTATTTATTTATTATAAACATAGTATATATATATATATACATATACAGGGTGTTCCAGACCTCACGTATAACCCGTTAATGACAGATCCCTGAGATTATTTGGAGACAAAAATCCTAATGCCAAAATGTCGAGGCTGCTACAGTATTTGAACAAGAAAGGTTTAAAGTTTACCAATCAGCTTGTCTAAATTTTGCGCGCTCAGGGATGTCGCATATCGAAACGGCTCTTCCACACTTCACTCAACTCGATAGAAATATTTGAAATTATTATTTCTTTTATTTTTTCGTGTACTACTTATTCTCAAGACTGACTTCCTAAATTGTTGTACGAAATCAGGATACATGTCGAATTGTAAAGTATTCATGTAAAGCGTGCCGCGGACAAATGACATTTAATTCTCATAATCGGTACAAAGTATGATGTGCTGCATAAAATGTCGATTAGGAAAAAAGATATTATTGAGAAAAAAAATACTATAAATACTAACATGTTTGGAAATAATTTAAAAAATTGTTTTATTAATTTTTTGAAGAAGTACGTTTTCCAGAATGTAGACAAATAAATTATAATGTAGTTTTGCGATTGCTGTTTTGCGTGCGAGAAACAGACTTTCTAGAGCCCAACAGACAAATTAATGTTGTCGTTGAACGTTGCATTCGTACGATACAGAACGAAGAAGTGGTCTTCCAAACTGTGAACGATACATCGGTTGTCATTGAATGGAAACCGATCTTGAATTATTGTAGTCTTGCAATTCTACACATAGCAACTGCAAAAAAGATGCGCTAACTTTTATTAAAAGTTTAAGTTTAAAAGTTTAAGTTTTTAGTTTTTTTTTAGCGCATCTTTATTGCAGTTGCTATGTGTAGAATTGCAAGACTACAATTATTCAAGATCGGTTTCCATTCAATGACAGCCGATGTATCGTTCACAGTTTGGAAGACCACTTCTTCGTTCTGTATCGTACGAATGCAACGTTCAACGACAACATTAATTTGTCTGTTGGGCTCTAGAAAGTCTGTTTCTCGCACGCGATACAGCAATCGCAAAACTACATTATAATTTATTTGTCTACATTCTGGAAAACCGTACTTCTTCAAAAAATTAATAAAACAATTTTTTAAATTATTTCCAAACATGTTAGTATTTATAGTATTTCTTTTCTCAATAATATCTTTTTTCCTAATCGACATTTTATGCAGCACATCATACTTTGTACCGATTATGAGAATTAAATGTCATTTGTCCGTGGCACGCTTTACATGAATACTTTGCAATTCGACATGTATCCTGTTTTCGTACAACAATTTAGGAAGTCAGTCTTGAGAATAGTGCACGAAAAAATAAAAGAAATGATAATTTCAAATATTTCTATCGAGTTGAGTGAAGTGTGGAAGAGCCGTTTCGATATGCGACATCCCTGAGCGCGCGAAATTTAGACAAGCTGATTGGTAAACTTTAAACCTTTCCCGTTCAAATACTGTAGCAGCCTCGACATTTTGGCATTAGGATTTTTGCCTCCAAATAATCTCAGGAATCTGTCATTAACGGGTTATACGTGAGGTCTGGAACACCCTGTATATATATACGTACAAGTCCTAAATTTTTTCTATTATGCGGGTTGGGTTTCAGAACCTTCGAATGAAAAATAAGTACCTATAGGTTCTCGATCGATATAAACAATAATTACTATAACGTGATCTTTATTTCTTCGACACTGTGGTGTAAAAATTACCCCACATGCATTCACGGGTTAATAATGTAAAATTAATTAATAAGAAAGCGCAGCGTTTAATTTTCGATGTTGTAGCGCGAAATGGGCGAACACGTGACGCTTCTGGCGAACAATTTTAACGGTGATTTCAATTGGCGATCGGCGGGATGCTTTAATTCCATCGGTGCGTTGTGCCCATGGGGCACATTATCCCTCTCGCAGTAACTTTTTATAAGAAGAGATCGTTACTTTCAGTTATACGTGCTGGGTTATTAAACCGCTGCGATCTCCCATTTCGCAAAAGAATAAAAAAATCACGAGCGAATCTCGACCATGGTGAGCAATGGCAAGCGAATGGTCTTTGATATAATTAACGATGTCGCAATAAAGTTGACCTATATTCTGATAAGTGGCAAACAACAGAAGACGAGCTTATTATTTCGGCGAAACTTAAATTGTATACACATCACTTACAATATTGCTTCTCCTTTGCTTCTTTCTTTTCCATTCTTTCATTTTTTTTTTTTTGTTCGTTTCTCTTCACGTTCAACTTTAAATCTCAAGCATCACATTGCCGCAAGATACACGGGGATAAATCCCGAGAGACCCGCCAAAACAAATAGCAAAAGTTTAAGGCCATCGGAAAAGTTTCATTATTTTCAAAAGGTTACGTGCCGTGTATTTTTAGTAAAACAATGCCGGATAAACGGTTAACGAAATCATGTAAGCTAGGAACGACCACAAATCTGCGTGGCTTATTGTTTATCGATTAAAAGCTTATACATATATGTTTCTTTAGATGGGGCCAAAAAGAGTGACTTATTCATTTGAGTTCGCGGTAAATGTAACAGACTATTACCTTTGAAAGCGTTTAAGTTCTTAAGAATCTTCTCGACGTTCATGTTAGCTGCAGAACTGTGACAAGTTTTGCGTGCGTATAAAAAAGACTTCCAGTTATTTTTTGACAAATTATGTTATAGTAATCTCGATAAATTGACTCTATTTACCGCAAACGGGCAAGCTTCTCTCGCGTAAATATTCAAAGCGTTATTTAAACTTCGTAGAAATTATTAAGTATTATCAGTGTCTAATTTTTAATTTATGTTTACCCTAATTTTCTAATACAATTTATATTTGCGAAAATTTAACGATTTGATGTATGTACATTTATATCTTTCTAAAGCAATAAACTTTACAAAGAACATGATATATGGAGATAGACCAAAATACGTATATGATACAATTGGAAAAGGACTAATTCCACAATACAAAACAAGTCGAAATAAAAGAATAAATTTTTTCTCGAATAATAAGATCTTATTTTCAAGAAAAAGGATTTTGACGTTTCGCTTTTTGTATGGTTTTTTAATAATCAGAAACAACTAATTCAATCAGTTGACTCTTAAAACAGACGAGTAAAGAGACAAAGAAAAAATAATTTTATTTCTTACATTTATTTCCTATTTAGTTAAGATATTGTTGAACGCGTTTGTTCGGATGTCGAAAATTGGAATATTGCTCACGATAACAATTTACCGCAGCAGATATGCATTTCCATTATGTGCTCTCAACAGAAGGTGCATGTCTGGTGTACTCTAACTAGTATATTTTATCATATCGCTTGCTCGACAGAAATCGCTAGTTAACACCGATAGTGTAATAACGATATAAGTATATATAAATTCTGATAGTAAACAAATCATTACGTCGAATATCAGTCAAGTGCACGCGTACTCGATTAACTTTTAAAGTTCGTTTTTTCGAAAACAAGATCTTATGCGAAAACAATATTTTCAAATATAGAATCACCACCTTCCCGATTGTCCCCTGTATTTCGATCTACCCTGTATTGTATATATTGTGGATCAAGAGTTGATAGAAATACACAGTTTTTATTGAGAGTATACCGGCAGAGTGCGTATACAAGTTTATATCTTTACCTGTTATTGATTTGTAATCCATATTTTAGTTTAGTGTGAGCGCATTGTACTATTCGGTCGAAATAGAACAACGAAGCACATGCATCAATTGCAGAGAAAGAGTTTATTGGATAAAATAAACTGACTGTCCTTAATCGTCTTCCGTGTTTCTAATCTAACTCTGTAATTCTCTTTATTCATGGAGATATGGTGACAATTTTTTAAAAATCGGCATGGTTTTAAAAGTTTTGCGTTGGTTCAAGAGTGAAAACTGAAATAAATGTGTGGGAGCGAAAAGCAAGGATTTTAAAAAGATTACAATCGATGTAGGTACCTAAAGATTAAAAATCAAATGTTTTATATCAATTGTGTATCAATTTTATCCACAATAACATTTTAATTATTCGTACACTATTGTCAGATGTAGATATAGCAAAGAAACAAATACTTACATATAATATATAAATATATCGTTGTGTTGTATCGAATAATTTCATGACCATATCGTCATGATTATTAAATTTCGTGACATCGTAACAAGTAAAAACCGTTAAATCTATATCGTATTTTAAACATTTAACTGTTTAAAGACTACCTCCGTTCGAGCTAACTTTTGAGCGGAAGTTGCGGCCAACTTTTTTCCGCGTACATGGAAACGCGAACTCGTGCAACTTCATATAGTCAATTTAGGAGCTATGCGATCCAAATTCTCCGTGTTTCGAGTTAGCATGAGGGTATTTTTTTATCGCCTTAACTTTTGCCTCGCAGCTCTCCCTCTCTCTCAGCTCTCTCTGCCTCGTTTTTTATTGAGATTTATATAAAATATGCCTCCAATTGTGACATTAAAAATAACTTTCGTAAAATGTATAAATAATTTAATTTGTTTTATTGCATTTTATTGATGGAACATAATTCGGTAGAAACGGACAAGAATTAATATTTGTGAAAAGAAAATCAAAGAAAATTCTTATAAATTAAGCATGACCCGTTATTTGAAAAAAGAAATTGCGCAAAATACATTTCAGACAATTTCTTCTATGTGTATATTTATTTCAATTTATTTATCTGGTTGAATTTGTGTCACTCTGATCAACAGCACAACACAGCGCGATAAAACAGTTAGAATTATACTTCTCTGTAAACGCAATTTCAACGATTGCGTCTCTTGACGTAACTGTAATTACACCGCGTTTTTCGATTAATTACTCGCTGACTTCGTTAAAAGTACCGGCCACGGGATTGCTATGCACTTCGCCGCGAAAGGCGGCACGTTAAATTGCGACGTTAAGCCCGCACGTTCCACTTCGCGAGTACGGTGCGTTAGCCCCGAGTGACACAGCCGGAATAACGTGACGCCCTTGTGCCGCCCGTAATTAGACGTATCTGGAAAAGTTTGATGTCAGTTCGCAAACTCCGGTCACTCTCATGAATTATGTAATCACGCAGCACGCAGCTAAATGACGATGGACTTATTTTTACTTATTTTAACAACAAACACAGTCGTGCTTTTTTCCTCCTCTTTTACCATATATTTATGTTAATGGCGCAATTTAATTCCGCAATCCATATAATTTTGTTATTAACAATTTTATTTGAATGCAGAAACTGCATTCTAGTCTTCTCTCTTTCGTTATACACGGAAAAAAATAATACAGCATGAGTGTAATTGAAATAAAATCTATTAATGCAACATACATATATATCAACTTTAATGAACAAAAACATCAGATATCCAAATATTTGGATCCAGTAATATCCAATTGAATTAACTGTTTATGTTTGTAGCAGCCCGTGACGGCGACGTTTAATTGAAGCAACTTTATTTTTTTTTCCGTGTATGAATGCAATATATTAATATAATATAAGAAAATGTAGGGCTAAATTTTTTTAGATATATATTCCGTAACATTTTGTGATGTATAGCATTTTATGCACCAAACATGTAAACCTAAATATTGTTTCGTTTTCAGCTACTTTGAGATCTAAATCTTGATATACAAGGAACGAGATCGGACTCTCTACGAGTCCATCCTAGGTTACACGAGTAAAAATTTTTCTCCGCTACAAAATTCGTTAATTATGATTTGTTGCTCGCGTGCACCCCGGGACTTTGGAAATTTATGCGGTTAAGCAACTGTAATTTTCTTGAATTTCCGTAACGTGCATCTTTCGTACTAATTTCAGCTACGAACTTTCCCTCAGCGTTGGTTAAGCCAAGCTAAAATACTGGAGTCGTCTCGAACATTCGTTTTACTTCGCTTGCCCGCGTTCAGAATTTCATTGCGGTCACTCGAATTTGCCTCATAATTAGATACATTATGCGTGGTTGTTTTGATATGCGGTCACTTTTGCAACATGCAGCAGAAAATAAAAATGCGGCCGTCCAAACAGCAGAAGAACGAACACGTCGCAATTGATTTGTACATTTTATAAGAAAATAAAAATGAATCACCTCGTAACAAGGTAACATTATTTATTTTCTCTTACATAAAGTTCTTATAAACATATGATGCCAACTTTATTCCATATTGAAAAGTATAATACAGAAACTTATAAAATGTATTTAGTATTATGATAATAATCTATTCACACACACACACATAATGCTAGAAATAAGACAATAAATTACTGACTGAGAGAATTGAACTAAAAAAAAAGAAAATATATTTTTGCGTTATTAAAGTGTCTGTTATATTTTTCTTGTATAATTTATTATTCTAAATAATTTTAAAAACAATATAAATATTTTATCTGTTCATGGCAAGCGTGCATTTCAAAGCTTTTTAAATAATGACAGAGTTGATATATTTTTTCGCGAACGTTAACAACTTTCTAAGTGCACAATTATGTTACAAATGCATTTGTAATTTTTCCCAAAAATATCAAATTTGATACCTTTTAAAATATACATAGTTTCTACATTTAAATTTAAATTTTTTCGAATTAAGGAAACCTGAGACTTGTCTGCTCAGTCGGATAATACTACAATTTCGCTAGAATTATCGTCAATATTGCACAAAATTGTGAAAGCTTTTACTCCATAAAAGCACGTGTGGAGTTGCATCGTCGAAAATCGGTCATAATTGAGGAAAAATGGAAAACAATTTAGGTATTATGATTTCTTGCACGTCAATTTGTAATTGATAATTGAAGGTGCCATATTGGATTGCAAAACAACACAAAAACCATTCATTGTTCCATCAGTGTTTCCTGTTTTGGATACAATTTCATCCGAGTTTTCGAGATGCGCGCATACTTTCGCCGAAAGCTTCTGTAATTCTGAATAGACAACTTAAAGCATAGTTCTATAAAAACTATGTTTGACTGTCAATATGGACGGCTACCGAGTTCACTTAAGGAGGTACGACTGTTTTCTATATATAGTATAATTTTGTTTTAACTGGTTAAAACTGTTAAAACTGTTAAAACTGTTAAAACTGGTTACCTTAAGACCTATGAAACGTAATAAAAATATTTTGATCTCATTTTAAAGATAATTTAATTCTCTACAACTTTTGTTTGAATACTTTTTGTCAAAACAGGCATACTTTTATAAATATTTGCAAAAATGTATTTCAAAAAACGTAACTTTAGAGATTTTTAGCGCTATAACTTCTTAAAAAAGCATTATTTGACCCATGTTTATAGGAAATTTTTTGTTCAGAGTTAATAAATTTCCTATAAGATCTCAAAGCATGGCTGAAACGTTCGGGGCTGGTAGCCACCCTCTGTATATAAAGACGTGCCGTGGTTTCATGACGATGGGATAGCGCATTATGACGTTACAAACAGTTTTACATCAAACATAATACTTTTCCCAAACAACACAACACTAAAAGATAACAAAAAAGATGTCTTTCATAAGTTATCTTTTTGACAAAGCGAAAAGATGTCTGAAAGACATCTTTTAATTTTATAGAAAAAGATATCATAAAAAAGATGACGAAAAAGGTATCTTTTTCATGTCTTTTTCGACAACATTAAAAGAGGTCTTATGAGACATCTTTTAATATGTTGTCGAAAAAGACATAAAAAAGATACCTTTTTCGTCATCTTTTTTATATCTTTTTATGATATCTTTTTTAATGTTGTCGAAAACTTTGTTTTACCCCCAGAAAAGGAAAAGTGACGCAAAGACAAATTTTTAAATTGTCTAATCGATACAATTTGATCTAAAACTTATTTTTTTTATTGTCTGAAAATAAAATACCGTTGTTTATCGTGTATTTAAAAAGTACAAAAATTCTGAATAAAGCAAAACAATCATTGGAAATAATGAGAAAAAAATTGTTGAACTTTCAATTATCTTCTTCTGAACTCATGTCTGAAAAACAATCAAAGCGGAGTCTACAATAAGAATTTAAGGCGTAAAATTTAAGTTTTTAGCCTTCAGTCGTAAGAGAAATTGACAAATCACAGTCAAATATAAGAAGAATACTCGACTGTGATTTGTCAATTTCTTACGGTTTAAGGCTTAAAGCTTAAATTTTACGCCTCAAATTCTCATTGTAGACTCCGCTTAATGCAGGTAAACTCGCGATCGGCCATGCGTGCAAATTTGTCATGAGCAATAATAAACGACAATTTGTCTTGACACCCCGAATATTTCTGCAGCATGTTTGATCTTCATTTTTTCCTTTTTACGGCAAGTACATCTTCTTTTATCATTTCCTTATCTATCACTGGTCTTTTTCTATTGTATGTACAAGATCGAACCATTTTGCTGCAAGCTAAAAGCAAATGACTTATTTACAACGCTTTATCGAAATAGATTAGTGTCGACTTTGCCTCGGTGGTGTGGTGTCGACTTTGCCCCAAACATCGTTTTCCACTTTTGTCACTCCAAAAACATATAAATTTTGAAAATATGCAAAAACTGTTATCGGATTCGTATAGAGCATCGAATTTCCCATCAAAATCACTTAATGGTAGATTCGTAAGATTAAAGCTCGATAAAAGAGTAGAAATTTTCGAGAGATCAGAAAAATTACTTTTCACCATCGAAAACGCTTATGTCGCACTAGAAGTTACACCATAACTCAGAATGTCATCAAATTCCGTTGACAACGCTGGCACATAAAGACGCATTTACCATAGGAAAGGCAAGTTTCTGCGATAGATTTAAATAGGCAAAAAGCCTAGTGTCAAGTTTGCCCCGGTGTTGCATTAGCCCCGGTCTCCCATATATTTAAACATTTATAATAAAGTTTATATTCTGTTTTAATTTACATAATTTAATTTCTAATAAAACATAAACTTTGTATAAATATAATTATCAATGTTTTAAATATAAAGATAAATATAAATCTTTGTGTCAAAACACATAATATAACGTATATTGCATTAATTTTTATTATCTATTGAAAATAATAAAATATAAAATTTAGTCATATATATAATAAATTAAGTATGAGGCTCTAAAGATTAAAAAATCCATAAAGAGGCTCTAAAGATTAAAAAATTAATAGGTAAAACAAGAGCAAAGAGCCATAACAAGGTGTTCGCGTTAATAAATGTCTTTAATATAAATTCACAGACGTTCCGGTCCACCACGAGACCATCTTCAGTGTAATTTTACAAAATTCAGTTGAAATTAAAACATGATACGCAAAGTCATTAACGCAAAGTTATTACAATTTAACGGTTAAACTTAAAACAAGATACGCAGAGTCATTACAAAAATTGCAATTTAATAACGATGGTATGTGGGGTTGCAGAATAGCACTGTAATAATTAACAAAGTTTTCTTAATACTCTGGGAGAAATTTTGACCGTTATTTTTGTAGTTAAGCAACTTAGCATTTGGGTTAGTGCCCAATAAGTTCAATTTATTTTTGCGTAACTGAATATCGACAGAACTAATTGAAAAAATTGACTAGTATAACTTAAACATCTTTGACATAGATAGAATAGTTAATTCCGATTTTGAGTTACGCGGGGTTAACCATAAATTTTGCTTAAGAGAAAACTGTGACGTCACAGATGAGGACGGAACGTATCTCTAAATCTGAATTACGTTTTTGCAAATGTCAGTTGTCGGTGGAAAGTTGAGTTAATCATCTTACAAATGCGATTACCTTAACTCATGTTTATAACCTACATAACTTGGTTAACAAAATTAAAATTAACATTATTTGTATAACCCAAATTTGTGGATGTAAAATTTAAAAATTAGAAGAGCGAAATTGAATTGTGGTTGTTAACTCGAAATGTGTTTTATGGAAAAGTTTGAGTTACAACTCTGTTTTCAACTTGACTATTCAAAAATCAGTAATCCGTTATCTAAAATAGATATATCGGTAATCTGAAATCAGGAATTGATAATTCAGAAATAGGTATGTTTAATCTGAAAAGTCCTTACGGATTCCGCAACCGTGATTTCAGATTAAACATACCTATTTCTGAATTATGCTTAATCTGAAATCACGGTTACGAAATCCGTAATCGTGATTACAGATTAAACATACCTATTTCGGAATTATCAATTTCTGATTTCAGATTACCAACATATCTATTTTTAAATTATAAGTTCCTTACTCTGCCGTTACGCAATCAATGTCTCGCTGTGCCTGTTAGTTCTTGTTTTCATCTTGTATTACCTTAACTCATATTCATATTCTATATAACTCTGAATTGTGGTTGTTCGAGAACAGAAATATAAGTTTTAGAAGAGTTACAGTAAAATAGATCGTTAGCTCAGCGTTAGCGTACTAGGCTACCATTCCGGAATCTTATAGGTTCTTAGGTTCGAATCCCGTCAATGCGTGCGTATACAAAAATTGTAAAACAATGCGTAATTGTAAATAATAAAATAGAATATATGCGAAACCATGAATACAGATTAACTTAAAAATAGAAAAAATAAGAACAATTTACAAATAAAAATTCTTTTTTTTTTTTAGTTTAGCCGTAACTCAAATTTTTGCTTACATTACCTGATTCTTTAGTTAGGTATTTCAGATAGTAGGTAAGTTACAACTCAAATTTCTTATAAGACTAGTCGGTATCTTCATTTACGTATTCCTTAAATAAGGTTACTGGATGCTCTCATCGTCGTTGTCTAACTGAGATGTGCAATTACTGCAACAGCAATTCGATGATATAACTGTATTTGGAGGACTCGAGATGTCTTCTCATAACCAACAATCACACTTGCTTAAGTCAATTTTTAGGTTTTATAACTGATACTATTCCTCTGACGTCATCATTTTGATGACGTATTTCTAGTCTAAATACAAGGTTACGTAAAAATAAAGTTACGAGCAATCCAAATAATTTGATTACTAATCCTGAATCCCAAAATGGGTTGCTTAACCGTATTTATTTTTCCCAGAGTAAGAGACAATAATCGAAAAAAAGTATGAAAAACAGATACATACATTTTGCACAATCCTCATTTCGCGATAAGACATGTTGTAGTGTCGACGTTAATGTTAACGAAACAAACACTGAGAAACAAGTGAGCCAAGAGAACAAATAACCAAATGTATAAAGGTGCGCCTACATCTATCGTAAATGATTATCGTAAGCTCCTTACGACAATGGTAACGCTCGTCGTGACAGTTATCGTAACCTCATCGATGAGTTGATTCAACTTGAACTCTGCCGATTACGACGCTTGTCTAGCGTTACAACAGTAACCTAATCTGTCAGCCTTTTCGACGTGTGAAGAAAAGTGTGTTTATAGATATATTAACATAGATATATTGTTTACGAGAGCTTCTTTGCTTACGACCACGATCGCAGCGTTACGATAGATGTAGGCGCACCTTTAAACAGCTCGGCATGGAAGAGGGGGGACACAGGAACTAACAAGGTGGGAGCAGATTTAATACGGGAAAATATTCCTCTGACAAGAGCTGTGTCATTTTGCAAATTTAATGCAGACGATTCTTGTTTTATATATAACATCTCTTATATCAATCTTTTCCGGTAGGAGGGCTCCTTATCTAAAATTTTAACGTTTTTTTAATCAAAATTGTGATTGATTTGTAAACGATGGCAAGAAATAATTACAGAAGAAGAGCAGGCTTTTTTATTGATGTCAGATCTGTGTTTCTTAACTTCTGGTTTTTAGTTATCGCTTGGTTTGGCCAACATACGTGGCCTCACAGTCTCTGCAAGACAATTTATAAACGACATCATTTTGAGAGAGCTTGTCTAGTTGATCCTTACCTATCTTGATACATTTTTTCAGAGGGTGGGAAACCGAGTACGCAATGTTAAAATCAAAAGATTTTTCAGAAGTATGTCTTACATAGGGAACTGTGAAAAACTTAGTAATGGTGGACTCAGATTGAAGCTTTTCAGTCTCTTTTTTGTTGTTATGAAAGATCTGCTCCAATCTGCTTTTAATGGTGGAGAAGATAACAGGCAGAGGATAACCATTATTTAAGAGAACCTGGATTAATAGTTCAAAATTTTTAATAATAATAAATTAATATTGAATGTGGCAACCAGACCACAGACCAAACACCCGAACCTGTTTACCATAACAACTAATAACTCGCGATAAGTGCAAAGGCAAGAGCGCTCCTCGAGCGCTAGTAACGAGAGAAATCAACACGCACTAAATATAAGAGCCTACGAAATTCTTATAATTGTAAGAGACAAATAAAATTAACTAAAGCTGGCGCTACACTATGCGCGACGCGCGTTTTCGCGAATCGGATTCGCAATTCGTGCATTCGTGAATTAATGTGGATGGAAAATTCGTCGATTCGTCATGCGTGATTCCCCATTCGCACTGATTTACTAGCCGAGCGGTTTTTTTAACAAATCTCAAAGGACGCGAATCAATCCATTCGTGTCCCGCTACACTATGCGTTTACAATTCGTGCTATTAGGTAACTAAAGCATTTATACTGCCGAATCAGCCGAATCAGCCGAATGTTGCCAAAAACTGTCCGAACTAGGAAACGACGAATTACGAATAACGAATGATATACTGCGAATCGCGAACAGTGTGGAAGACTCACACTAGCAAATAACAAATCTTTTCGTATGTCCAACGAATCTCTACGAATCATGAATACGAATCACGATTCGCGAAAACGCGCATAGTGTAGCGCCAGCTTTAAGGCGTCTTATGTCCATTTCTACCAATGTAGATTAACTTTAATCTCGGATTAACTTGCTTTCTATCTTTTTCCAGTTTTAAGAAATAGAAAAAGATGAAAGGCATAAGTTAAACCAAGATTAAAGTTAATCTGCATTGGTGGAAATGGACATTAGGCTGCTACTTCACGACTGCTCCATTAAGTTAGTTTCCCCAATCACCTATCAATATCTATAACTGGCTTTATAGCCCACAAAATGCTTACATAATAAATACTTGTCTACAAAATATAATAATATGGCATGAATAAATAAGTGTATTAATTTAATACACTTATTTATTCATGCTATATTAATATATTCTGTACACAAATAATTAAAACAAACAATTAAATAATTATCTTATATAAGTTTTAAGGAGGTACGACTGTTTCCTATATAATACAATAGTATAATTTTGTTTTTATGATCAAACAGTGTAAAGCTAGTCTCAGAAATGATTCATAAACAACATATTATCATTGGGACAGAAAAAGCGTAAAATCGCAATTTTGTCCAATTTTTATACTTGATATTGTTTAAATAAATTATTTAAAAATTAAAAATAGAAATCCAACTTAAAAAATTAAAAACCGTGATTGCAAATCTCGATGTCACAGAAGTATAACATAAAAATTTCATTCATTTTTACCGCATAGAAACAGATACATAATATGATATTTACATGGGGAGTATATCTATACATATATATAATTACAATTTTTGTAATTTTTAAAGCGAGAATATTTCAGAAGTGCGACTATAAATTGTTTTGCAATTTCACACACGGTAAGATTATATACATTCAAAGATTACACAAAAATTTCAAATCAGTAATTCGGATTTGACCTGATAGTCGTACCTCCTTAACACCACTAAACTGCAAATATTTAAACAATGCAACTGTTAAAGAAAAAGAAAGCAAAACATAGAATAGATGAAACGTTATTTCCAGATCCATTCCCGTAACCCATCGGTGAGTACCAATCGATTCTACTCTTAAGAAACTAATCTATTTACGAGTATCCTGCAGCGCTTTTGGCGCGACACAGTTGTAGATGTATTTGCACTAAAATTAAGATGGATATGTTTACTGCACTGAACGATGCTAAGCTGAATTGACTGTAGAAAGCTGCGTCTGCAACTGCAGGCCGCCTCGCCGCCGTAACCATACCGTAAAACAGCATGATTTTTACTGAAAAGTCGGCATACTGCTCTGTAAAGACCACAAAGCGTCTCCAAATTGAAAAATAACTTATTGGGTTTTTATCTCAACACAGAAACCGCATTAAGGCCTTATGATCATTTTCGTATATCCATTGTTTCTTCTAGCCGCTAATAGTAATACGATTAACACGTCCCCCGCAGCGCTCAGTAAAAACGAGTATTCCAGTAGTGAAAATAATATAAAATTTTCACAAATGTTAATTTGATTACTTTTACGGGTTTTTAGCTGGCTATCTCCCAGTTACAAAATCGGTATAATACGGTATAGTAATCTTAACGCATTAACATTAACAATAATAAATAACTATCGTTGTAAGTAAAGCCTATACAATATAACACTTTCTCAATCTGACAATTTGCAACGTCACCGCAATTCGTTATCCAATGCGACACATTATTCCATATAAAAAAATAAATCGGAAGTGAAAAATGCTGTCGATATTTTTGCAACGGGGTCGAGGCGGTTTCGCGAGAGAGCACGATTTGCACGCCTCGGGATCTCGATTTTACAGTGTATTTAACGAACACGGCACAATGTCACCAATATATACGTATCTATATTTATACGCGTTCGTATATTTATACATATCTTTTTCATCCTGATACATATTTGCCATCCTCTTTTCCCACGTCTCCATGGAGACCCCCTGTAGATCGCTAAATTTATTTGACATGTCGCACGCACTAATCTGTTTTACCTAAATACGCTATTTCTGCGTGGATGATTTGTGTGGAGGTGCGGGAATTCAGAAGCGAGCAAAAGGATGAGGGATACCCTCCCTGCCCTCCCACAAGGCGAGCGGGCAGATGGTCTCAGATATAAGTGGAGTACGGAACATGTCTCGTTCCCTTCTCGCCCGTTCGCGCAAGTAGGTATATTTAGCGGGTGGAGAGTCCCGGTGTGCATGACGTACTAGTCTAGACTTTCTTTTGCTGTGATAGGGCTTATTTAGTGTCGCGAAATTACGCCACTCGCTGCTGCGAGGTTCAAATACGAATAAATCGCGTTAAATTTAGCCGATTTTAGCCGATGGCTAAACGAGCATCGGTTACAGTTACAGAGATTAATTTGCTTTTCAGCTATAATACGCATTGCGTTTCAAAATCTCGCTGGAGGCTTACGTATAACGCATTGCGGGGAGCCCCGGGACATTCGGTTTTAGTGATGTTAGCATCTCTCGTTAAACGAGCCATTGTTTTAGAGGACGTTAATGCGCGATCGTCCAATTAATTGATCGATCTCGTGTCCAACGTTCAATTACTTCATTCGACTTCGTTCAACGACAAGTTTTAAAACGCAAAAAAATTCTCAATTCCAGATTTAATATATTTTGAGGGAGATATCTCCCTGCCTTGTTTACAATGGGCAGCGCAAATGTTCATGTTTAACCAGATTAAACAATACGTGTCACACAAGCGCGCATGACGCGAAATTTAATGCACAGCGAGAAGCTCAGGGAATTATATAGCGGGGAGGTGAAAAATTTTAATTTATAACCCAGATAAAAAATAAAATTTTATCGTCCCCTGTCTCATCTACCCTTTCTTTCCGGCAAAACGTTTATATTCGTTATATGACTAGTGCACAAGGCAACTGCAACCGGGCTTCGAGAAAAAGTTTTCGCTTAATATCGCATTTGCAAATCCCGCAGTTCGCAGTTACGTATATTTCAGATTTTACAGAGTCAAGGTATTTGCATTAATTTTAAAGTAATTATATAAAAGTCTCGCCAAAGCTGAAGTTTTTTGTTTCGCGGCTACTTAATTCCACGGCCGTGCCATGCCCATATGCGACTCGCGCACGACGTGGAAATTATTTTAAAAATTATTTTAAAATTTTAAAGAATAAAAGACAATTTTGTTACATCATTTAACTCATCATGCTTAAAAGATTTAAAAAGGAATTACAAAGTCACACTAAAACACAGACCTATAAAAAAAGAGATTAAATGCGTTTGCGCAAACGCAAAACACACACATTCGAATACAATTCGATATATTTCGAAAGTATTCTACATATATAATTAAAAATAATGTAAAGTATTATTATAGGTACATCCCCTTAACACCTTTAACACACATTTATATCTTCAATCACAAATTATCGAATGTCAAATTACCCTCCTCAATTAGAAATTTGAACTCTTTCTGGTTTATCTGACTTTCTCTAAAAGTTCCAAATTCACCGCTTCCGCCAATTACCTCAAATCATTCCCGGATAAGCCCCCCGAATCTAACGTTCTCGCACCAATCACTATAGAAAGTCTTTAAACGAAGGAGATCTCGGGAAGTCTCAGCCGCGGGCGTAACTTTAACGAAGTAAGCGCAGTCCCTTCAAAATTCCGATTCCTTCTATCTCCTCTCAAAAGGGGGGAGGGGAGTTGGATTTTGAGCCACCGATCGCCACTGCAGCGCGCCACGTACTACTTTAAACAGCTCAAGGAGCTCCGTCCCCGTTTGAAACTCTTCTGGGTCGGGCTTACGGTAAGCTTTTTAGCGAGCGGCGAAATTCCCCCCCGAGGAGAGAGAGCGCGTTCGCTTGCATGGAGGCGAGCGTTTAAGCCGCTGCGGAAACAAATCAGGGTGCAAGATAAACGGAAGTAACACACCTGGCGCGCTGCCGTTCCTCCCGGCACGAAAGTTGCACGGCGCGGCGCGTATCGAAAATGCAATCCGCGCTTCATTGCGACACGGTGAGTATCGTTGTCACAACCGAATCCGGCACAATTTCTTAGCGAGTATCGGAGCGTGAGTAACTCGCGAACACGCCCGCCGTAGGTACCACCGTTGCATACGACCCGCGGGTGTTGAACCGCGGCAACGTAATTCGCGGCAGACTTAGAGGGACTTTTACTCTCGTACGTGCGCGCGAGCTGTCTTATTTGCATCACGGCGCGTAAAGCGAGAAGCACGTAAAGCAAGTATTACGACAATTTACATCGTATTAACGCTTCTCCCAAGAGGGGAGGACACCGGTGAGAATAATTTCGCGAACGGGCGCGCGAATCCCAACTTTAATGACTCTCGAGTGTTAATTCTTAAACGGACCGGGCGGCTGGCAATTTAAATCCACTTTCTTGCTGTCGGGATCTTGTACGCTTTCTAATGCACATTAATAAGATATTCCGGCTTTCAAGCGTGACCGGATTAATCATTCAAAAGCGCTTTTTACAGCGGATGTTTTCCACGGGATTTATTCGGCAAGTAAATTTATGAATTAATTCCACACACACCTATAGCATACCTGTAGTTTATACAAACAAGATTATAACTGCCACAACAGTTATTAACTTTACATATAAATTAATAAAGCCTCAATATGTGGGAAATGTGTACAATTTTGCAAATATAACGTTTAGCGCAAACAATTTGGTTATACTTTCTCTTGTGAAAAATGCTTTATTTGCAAACAAAATATATGGGTACTTCTGATTTTATATATAAAAAGATTAATACCATTATTTGCAATGTGTCTTTCCTGGAAGATAATGTTGAGTGTTAAAACTTGAGACAAAAAATAATTCGTTAAAGGCAACGGACATAAGACGATATGTAGCTCCAATAAATTTAATGGAAAAAGAGCTGACGCATAGAAAAATTTTCTTAAGAAGGATTGTCACTGTCTACGCAGCCATCCCGACGTTTGCATGAGCACACCCCATCTCGGCGCTCTACCCCATTCCGCGTCCCAATTTAACGACAGCTCGACGGCAGTAACGGTAGTTACGTGCGCTCTACATCGATATCCGTAATTAATTGTTGGTGAAGCCGCTACTTTATTGACGCCCCCGATTATCAGCGAGCACAGCCGGTGCGATGCTCGATGCGAAACGTCTCCGTCTTCCGTAATTTGCGGTCGACCGTCGCTTTATCGCCGGCACATCGCCTCAACCGAGCCCTCCCCGCCGTCGTTTATACACTTAAGGACTTCTATCGACACGTCCCACCGCTCATTTGAATCGCAAATACGGGGGTGCGCGAAGGGACGAGCGTGCCGACTCGCGACAGTTTTCGAAGATGAATACACACCTCATCGCTTGATGAAGGAGCGTGTCGCGCGCCAACGCGCCGATTAATCTTTCACGTCCCGACTTTTTATCTTTCTCGATAAAGTAATTCGCAACTCCTCGCGCCACCTCGCGCCACGGTTCTATTATACATTCGTGACGGGCGGTGATCGATCCATTAAGCTTTTCGCGCCTAGCTCGCTCGTTTTTGCATGTGAGAGTGGAGTGCATCTCTGCGGGAGATTGATACAATGTTTGCAACAAACATAATAATACTCCTAGGATTACGTAGTAATTTATATCTAAACTTCGTCTAACGATATACAAGGTGGAGTGCCTAAAACATAACATTGGAATATCTCGAAAACTGAGCCCAGCAAGCAAAAATGTTTCAAACAGAAGTTGTATATGGTCTAGAGGGGGACAAATAATAATAAAATCAATTTTCGATAAAATAGGTGTTTAATAAGGTCACCGTCATTTTTTTAAATGGAATTATGATTTTTTTATATAATATAATTCTTCGGCATATAAAAATATTGAAGTAAAATTATCAACAAATCAGTAGTTTAAAAATCAGATACTTTATACTTTATTTTGATATATTTTGATATAAATTATAAAATATCTTGTAAACTATTAATTTTTTAATATATATATAACTATACCTTAATATTTTTATATGTGGTGGCAGTCACGCGTATAAAAGCGCCAGACTAGTAACCACAAAGAACCTAGTTCGAGGCCACTTGATCACAGGAATTTTAATATGCACCCCTCCGCACGAGATATTAACGGAGGGACTTTCGTGGAAGAAACTGGGCTCCGTTTTTTCAAAAGAGACGTTAACCGTTAAGCCAAACGTAACTGGCAACTGGTAGGTGTATCCCCCATTTGTCACCATGCCAGGGTGCTGTGGGCCAATCACCCGCACATTTGAATTTAAAGCGATTACTGAAACCTCCTAAAAGGCTCTATGTTCCACTTAGGAATTAAAGGAATCAACCATCAATATTTTTATATGTACAGAATAATGAGATTAATCCATTGGTGCAAAAAAATGCATAGTTGCTTTTAAAAAAAAATATGTTATTGCATATTATAATAAGTTGCATAATTCATTCTCCTAATCAAGGGAATGAAGCAGTACGGTTGAATTTATCACAATTATACATTAAAAACAAAATAGACATTTCGGCATATTTCGCAAAAATCAATTAGTCACAAAAAGGGGGGGGGGTCCCCGTTTGCCTACAATCTCGATTGCCAACAGCTTCGTTTGCCCACAACATTTTGCCTACAGCTTCGTTTGCCGACATTCCCGATTGCCTACAAGCATTATTGCGCACATGTAAAGCCTCGTCTACAATAGACGCAAAGGCTGTGTCGTATGTCGTAAGTAGTCGTAAGAGTGTCGCTAGACGAGTGTCTACAATAGTCGCAAGGATTGTTCGCGATAATAGCGTTAAAGCGTCAACGTACTGTGCTGTGATTGGCCGATTTCATGCGACACGCTTGTCGCAGTCGCAAAAAGTTGAAGTTGGCTCAACTCCGTGCGACAAGGGCTCTTGCGACTGCGACAGCCTTGCGTCCGGAAACAGTACTCTTGCAACATTCTCATGCGACATACGACACAGCCTTTGCGTCTATTGTAGACGAGGCTTAATAGTTAAAAATACGAACGTACGTTTGCGCACATGGCCAAACACATTGCACACATGACTTTATTGCACACAAGCAGATTGCACACATGACATTATTGCGCACATACACATTGCACACATGACTTATTGCGCACATTCACGTTATATTGCACACAATGTCGCAGGTTTATCGTAAAATCAGCCTTTTTGCAAAAAGGCTAGTTTTTTTGCGAAATGCCGGCCTTTTGCGAAAACATTTGATCGTTTCTTTAACCCTCGGAGAACACACAGGGTCAATTTGACCCTTACCTCAAGTTTTATCATAATATTTTGAAAGCATTTTAAAAATGTAAATTTTTAGCCAGAAATATTAAAAATAAAAAAATAAAATTTTTGTCGTAAATTACGTTTTTTTTCAAAAAAATTATTTCCTTTTTGAATTTTTTTAAATATGTAAATAATTCCAACGGCACTTTTTATTTATATCAATTGATTTAACAATGTTCCAAGTACATCTGGAAATTTTTTCAAGCTGATAGCACTCGTCAATTTAAAATGGTGGACGATCAAAGGGTGTGTAGGGTCAAATTGACCCAGAGTGTTCTCCGTGAATGAAAAAATAGGTGTGTTTTCCGAGGGTTAATAAGACTAACGTATTTTAGACTTTTTGCAAAGTGCCTAGCCTAACACCAGCCCATGTGTGCCAAAAAGCCTAAAGTGCTTTCGGTCTTATTGGGAAACGATCAGTGCTTCGCAAAAGACCGGCCTTTCGCAAAGAGGCTAGTCTTTTTGCAAAAAGGCTGATTTTGCAATAAGCCTGCGACATATGTGTGCAATATAACGTGTATGTGCGCAATAAAGTCATGTGTGCAATGTGTATGTGCGCAATAATGTCATGTGTGCAATCTGCTTGTGTGCAATAAAGTCATGTGTGCAATGTGTTTAGCCATGTGCACAAACGTACGTTCGTATTTTTAACTATTACATGTGCGCAATAATGCTTGTAGGCAATCGGGAATGTCGGCAAACGAAGCTGTAGGCAAAATGTTGTGGGCAAACGAAGCTGTTGGCAATCGGGATTGTAGGCAAACGGAGCCCCCCCCCCCCCCATAAAAAGAAATGGGCTAGATAGTTTTTATTGGCTTACCCTATATATTGTATACCTATACATATACTAGGTCATATGAATTGTTTTCCTTTTTTTGTTTTTTGCATGGTACTATGATTTTTCGTGTGTGACCTCGCAAAGTACGATATAATATATAACTCTAGACGTTGACACTTATGCAGTCTAGACTCTAAACTACTCCAGAAGCTGTCCGCATATCGAGTGCTTTTTGTCTCGGGATCGAAAACAATGACACTGCACTCTCCACGCTGCATTCACTTGGTCAGGATGGAGTTACTCACGAACTGAAGCAGTACTTTCCAAACTCTATTCAGAGGGTAGACCTGTGCGCACAATGCGTATCTAGTTGTTGTACTCTACTCACACGTGATCTACCAGAAAGATCTGCCATGGAAACCGAAAATTGTTTAGAAACACGTTGTTAAATATTGTTCGCGACAATCAATCTATAAGTCAAGCATAATCTTCGATACACTATTAAATATTAAAGGATAATTTAACCAACACCTTGAATTAAATAACATTTTGTTATTTTTAACTACCATGTATGTTAAATTCTGCTAGTTTAACACCAAACAGTATTATTTTAACTCCATTGGTTCAGTTAAATTAACATTATTTTAGTTAAATTAACGACATATTGAGTAGGAGCAGCGGCGACTACTTATAAGAATGGTTAAAAATGATTCAAATTGAGTCGTATAATACATTCGAGTATGACACTACAAATTTAACAGTGTAGAGTGAATTATGAAGTACAGAGGGGGATCGAGCATTAAGCGTTTTCAGCCGATTATGTGGGATTTTAACTTTTTACGGTATTAGTAGTAATCACACTTTTGAAAGAGAATTGCGCTCACAGTTATATAGTAATGCTAATAGCATTACCTACTAATTTTACATTTCAAATTTTTTGAAAATTATAACTGTTTAATAAGCATAAAATTAATATCTGCATTATTTTGTAACGTTTAGTTGATAGTAGTAATGCACTGATAATGTTACGAAAGAATTATCAGCTATAATTAAAATAGTTTATATTTTTAAATTACTATTCTCTAAGAAAGTTGTTATCTATGGCAGGTGCAAATTACTTCTGTTTGCCAATAAAGAATTTATTAATTAAAAAAGTAAGCGATATGTATTTCCTCATTTATCTTTAATCGCGTAGTATAAATAAAAAAACGAAGATAAGATAAGAAACGTAAAGTGATCGCGCGCTGTGCGGTACTGAAACTACAAGTGGCAGTATGGAAATGTGTGATTATGCAAGTAAGTCTCAGACGTATTCATCGTTTTTGGAATGAATACATGAATTTATAGAAAGTTGGAACTTACGTTTGAAAATATTAAATAAGAAAAAAGGATAACACGAAAGGGAAGAGAACCAGTTTAAAATGAATTACATGCCTGTTAAGCGCAGAAATAATCAGAAATGTAGGTTAAATTGTGGAATACCATAATTATGCATTCACCAGCAAAATAAACCAAAAATAAACGACCGCAGAGTAAGCGAGGTGCCATTTAAATATTGATGTTAAGATAATTTATTGTTGCTTCAACTAAGTCCCAAAATAGCTGTATCTTCCACTAAATTCGACCTGATCCGATATAATTTACGTGCACGCAAAACCGTAAGTGAACGATAAAGCACGTAGAAGGTGCATATGGGAGAGGTGCGTAAAGGGACGTGAATGCTTAATTGGATCATATACATTCTTGACTATAGCCGTAAAATCTCTTCTGATTAAAATAATGTATCATTAATAAGCCACAATAATTATTTTACTTGGAACAGTTATTTGACATTACATTTGACATTACCTCACGAGACGTGATCCAACAACTTCTTCAACAGTAATTTTTGTGAATAAATATTTAATTCCTTCAAGATAGTTTCATCTTTCGTAAACGATAAAAACTGCATGGGGTCTTTAATGATAGATATACAGCTGCCATTTACTTCGAGACTGGTTATTGGACAAAGTTTTCAACTGCTCAAACTTATGGCACTTACGTTTATAGATGATAACTCTTCAGTCCGAAATCATTTTATTCTTTTAACAGTTTGTGCGAGTTGCTAAAAGTCTACAATAAAATCGCTTTTTATAACAAAACGCGAGAATTTAACACAGCAAAACATGAGAATTTAATTTTTAATTACAACTAAATACAACTATGTGATAAAAGGATTATTTAAACAATTTATGCTGCGAGAACTTTCTAATTAGTACACTAGTATACGGGAATGTTCCCTTTGATGCCTAACAATTATGAAATTATTCAAAGACAAACAAATGCAAATAAAAAACAATTACATGCATAGCATATAAAATAAATTCACACTGTATCGTGCTCTATGATATACTGTTCAATTACAATCGATGAATGTGCATGTGAATTTAAGTGCAAGTGTCACAAAAATAGTTCCCGTTCCTGTCGCTGAAAACTGTTTTTCACACGTATTGTTTCGAGAAACGGAGATTTTAAACACCATTTCCGCTAAACGAAGACGTCGCGTCGTCTACAAAGACGCTACAAAGCGCTTCACTCGTTCACACTTACGCGCCATGACATCTCAAATATCTCGAGTTCCATATATCGCAACGATTTGTAGTTCCCACCATTACGTTTCTCGTGGAAAATACGTTTTCCTACCGACACTATCAACTTGTACCTTCCAGGAAATAATATAATCGTGCTAGGTGAACGCGATGCGAGGCATTTATCATCGCACGTACATGACGCACAAAAAGAGACTCGTTATCTCCCTTTCAAAACCATCAATCATATATAAATCTTTATATTATTATGCATCTTAATTCCTACATAAAATTGCGCGCGGCAGAAATTGACAGTTTTTGACAAATTTTAAGGCTTTTCTTTCCTTAAAATCTTTCTTTTTCTCACACGCACACGCACATGAAAGAGAGAGAGAGAGAGAGAGAGAGAGAGAGAGAGAGAGAGAGAGCGTTCGCTATTATGCATTTATCTGATTATGTTCAATTTTCTGCGAAAGATAGACGTGATTATAGATAGAGCTCTTCCGAATATCCAAGATACGATCGAATCGGAAATTTTCTGTTTGAAAGTTTTCCTCAGATCGAGATTCTGATCGAAACTGTCGGACGCGAATACTTTCTACTCGAACTGATTGAAACTTACAGGCCGATAATTGGATCGCAGCCATCGCTAGCGGGGCGTATAGCCGAATGGATGCAATCGTGTTGCTTTGTCAGGTTGACTGTAAGGCCGCCGCTAAGAACTGAATCGACGGTAAACGGCGCGCAGCTCTCTCTCTCTCTCCGGATCTCTTTTACAGATATTGTTTCTGTTAAAGAGTTTAGAAAACCCTGCAGCCGCAGAAGATCATCAATGCATTCGCCGAAAAATAATGACCTTAAACAGCTACATAAAAACTTTAGGGCGTACAGGCGTACAATGCATCGTTTAAGAGAGTATATTCCATCAAAATTTAATTCTCCAAAGACCAACAGAGCTACATTTTATCATCTTTTAATTTCTACTCCCGATGTTATCGCGTCGCACGACTGGTCTTTTGTGTGGATTTATAGGCACTATTTTTTAAGAAGAAACGCCTTATAACCAGCTGCACGATATTTTTAGACGCGAGCAAGAAGGTGACTTGTCTATTTGTCATTGCGAAAATTGTGACAGAAAAATAATTCCGAGAATATCTGCTATATCAATTCTTTTCTACGTATATTTCTTTATAGCGTATGCATAAAATTTAAATAAATCTATGTTTGTGTGTTTCTTTACTTCTTTATTATACTTAAACTATATTAATTAGAAATTCCAAAATCTTCTCTTTGCCAGTAACGAAATTAAATCAAGAAACCATTAGCTTTGACCAAACTGGCAGTTTTTTTATTTTGAATTACAAATTCGACGTTTCGACACTTGTTTTGTGTCCTTATCAAGAATATACTAGAACAACAGATATAACATAAAGAAAATAATCGCACGAGGAACAAGAGAGCAAAAAGAAAAAGATAACATACTTAGTCAGATATTAAAGATAATAAAGCCACTCGAGACGTCATTAGTGATAGGGCTTATTGCAGTTTGCACTTTGTCCAGAAATTGTAAAACCCATCAATTGTCCTAAGGACATAAAGATGTCGACGCGATATAAAAGTGAGAGCGGTAACGTGCTCATCTCACCAAGTCGAAAGGCGGCGTCAGACTAGTCCGCGTCTGTGGATATGCGAATTGAGTCAAAAGAAGGATACATAGAAAAACAAACGGAAAGAGGGGGGACAGCAATTAAGTGAAAATAATAATTCTGTCATATAGAGGATTTAGATTAATTAGCATGACAAAAATCAAGTATTAAAAGATTTTAATAATATTGTAATAAATGCTATTATATTTTTTTATTGTAAAATAGTAATTATTCTTTTAAAAATTTATAAAATTTATACATTTTAAAAAGTAAAAAAGACGCTTAAAAACTATATAAAATAATGTTTTTTTAATGTACCCAAAAGTCTAATATACATAGCTAGATAATTTAGAAATGTTGCAGGAGTATGTTGATATAATATGATAAAAATACATTTAAAATCATTAAGAAGCAGAAAATAATTTTAAATAAATAATATAAATGTAAGACATATATTACAATTATTTATTATTTAAATCTGCTTTCCACAAAAAAAAAGTAACAAAATATTAAAAAGTTGCAACAACTAAATAAAATTTATACACCATATATAATTCTTTTATTACCCCGTAATATTATATTAAAAATATTATATCCAATATATAGTACCTATATATAAAAATATTATATCCAATATAGTACCTATATAATGTTTCTGTACATGATACTGTACATGATTACACATAAAGGGTGTCTATCAAGTCTGTTCCCACCCTCTATATTTCGGAAACGGCTTAAAATTATGGAAAACCGCGAAATACGTGTTCGATCATTTCAAAGGGCTACTCAGAGGGGGTTGAGGATGCCAATTAAGGGGTGCCCCAGGGAGACAACCCCCAACCTCCTTAAATGAATAGCCCCTCGAAATGATCGAACACATATTTCGCGGTTTTTTCATAATTTTAAGCCGTTTCCGAAATATAGGGGTGAGGACAGATTTTATGGACACCCTATATAAAATCAAAGTTTCTTAAGAAAAATATATGATATTCTGCGATATTTCCATAAAAGAAGAGAGAGATTCTTGAAGATATAAACAATCAAATACATTCGAATAAAACAAAAGGCTTAATAAAAAAGATAAGAGAGAGAGTGAACACAAAACAAATCAAAATAAAAAAATACTTAACGCAAGAAAATTTGGCTATGCCAAATATATAACATCCACAATCATATTATATTAATTATTATAATATTAATCTTTCACGCTATTTTTTATTTTATTTAACACAAACGTAGTCTATGATCGAAAGCCATGTTATAAATGTATATATAATGTATATATTGTATATAAATAATATTGTATATATAAATGTATATATATATTCTAATTTTACATTTATTATAACTCCAAATTTAAATTTAGATAACATAAGATGTCTTTTGTAGACTGCATGCGGTCAATGCTAATATTTATGTAATACGTGATTGATTATTTAAATATTAAAACATGTACGTAAATGTGAACAACGCACTAATCAGTCAATTTACCATTTTTGCATAGCAAAACGTTGATCGGCTATCGTATTACTTCTTTCCGCGGCAAATGTTTCCGCGTTCAGTCTGCAGAGACCTTAATCTCCTATAACAATTATCGATATAACAATAGCCAATATCAATTGCATTCTTTATTTTCATTCGTAATCAAAATTTATAATACGTTTTCTATGACGACAAAGTTTCTCAAATAGAGATTTCACATTTCGGATTTTGCGTTGTAATATCTCTGTTCATAGAGCGCACAGAGAAAAAATGAAAACACGTTTATAATATAATAGAAACCGCAGCTAACGATTAAACCTGTTAGGCGATATTGCCCCAGTGCCGGACACCTAAGCCCTTTGTCATTTCTATGGAAAACCTGTTGATAAAATAAAAAAAACAAAAACTCTGAGGATAGAGGACAACATGGGTAATAAGATGGTACAGCAATAACATCGAGATAACTTGTTTTTAATAGAGTAATTTTGAGTTTTTAAAAGTAATTAAAATGACGTCGTCCAAAAAACTATTCCCAGAATCGGACACATTATTTGAAATACAAAAAAAATTAGCAAAAGTCAATATACATGAAAAAATTCAATTAAAAGGATTACTTCAGCCATTGCTTACAATGTTCAAACACAAAGTGAACTGTCGCTGTCAACATACGCAACGTGAGCCCAATCACCACAGATGCAACACTGCACTCACAAGGGGATACTACATCCAGTACATCGAGAATCCGAATTCCAATTTCTTTGGTGATTCTAGAGGCCAAAAAAGATATACGTGTCTTGGCGTTTTGTCGAATGCTCCGTAGTTTTCGAGTTATACATTTCTTTTAAAATTGAAATGCAGCAACGATTTAAGAGCCGTCCCGTTAATAAGTTCACCAACCAGCCCGAGGCAGTGATGCCGCTGTGCAGACGGACCAGCATGCTACAGCGTGTGGAGGGGATGCGCCGGCAAGGCTGCGCAAGGCATAGCCACGCATACTAATGCAAGCTTTTCTGTTCATGTACGCTCGGCGCAAAGAAGGACAGAACACGATCGTTGTCTCCTTCTCTCTTGAGCTATGACGTCGCTATGCCAGTGCCGGTTATGCCGGCACATATTTCAGATCTCGCGACTCTCCGAATCTCGAGTTGGCAAATCGACGATGGGCGACGTTATTTATTGTAAACTTATTCTTTTCCTATAAAATATCGAGATATATGTCAATCATTCTGTCGTTCACTGATATATGTATAATCAATTTCAAAATTGTGAATAATATGTAAATAAAATGTCTAAAAATATAAAAATTACCAAATGCAATGACGTAAATCTTTATAAACCTAAAAAGTTAAAAGAATTCTCCGTTTTTTTTTAATTTGCAAACCTTGAAATTTTTGTTTTGATTAAAGTTGAACTTTGTAAATGTAATAATGTATAAAAATCCACTCTTGGCCAATATGTACGCTGTTTTATTTTTAAAAAATTTTTTACATAACAAACTAACATTAACTTTAACATAATATTATCTAAATGTAAATAATAAAATTAAATATTAATTCTGAATAAAAAATTATAGCTTGTAGTATTTTTACTTATTTAATTTATTTTGTATTTATATACAACGTGCAAACTGTTGCTCAACGGAAACCGCGAGAAGGTGGTGGTCTTTTCCGTCAGGAAGGAAATGTAAGGAATTGTTAATTTATTATTTGTTATTAATATTTTGTTAGTAATTATATACAACCATTAGGTGGCAAATAGTACAAAATAATTTCAATAAATAAGTAAAAATACTACAAGCTATAATTTTTTATTCAGAATTAATATTTAATTTTATTATTTACATTTAGATAATATTATCATGTTAAAGTTAATGTTAGTTTGTTATGTAAGAAATTTTTTAAAAATAAAACAGCGTTCATATTGGCCAAGAGTGGATTTTTATACATTATTACATTTACAAAGTTCAACTTTAATCAAAACAAAAATTTCAAGGTCTGCAAATTAAAAAAAAACGGAGAATTCTTTTAACTTTTTAGGTTTATAAAGATTTACGTCATTGCATTTGGTAATTTATATATTTTTAGACATTTTATTTACATATTATTCACAATTGAAATTGATTATACATATATCAGTGAACGACAGAATGATTGACATATATCTCGATATTTTATAGGAAAAGAATAAGTTTACAATAAATAACGTCGCCCATCGTCGATTTGCCAACTCGAGATTCGGAGAGTCGCGAGATCTGAAATATGTGCCGGCATAACCGGCACTGGCATAGCGACGTCATAGCTCAAGAGAGAAGGAGACAACGATCGTGTTCTGTCCTTCTTTGCGCCGAGCGTACACGGACAGAAGAGCTTGCATTAGTATGCGTGGCTATGCCTTGCGCAGCCTTGCCGGCGCATCCCCTCCACACGCTGTAGCGCCTGTAGCATGCTGGTCCGTCTGCACAGCGGCATCACTGGCCCGAGGTAGCTCGGTGAGCAGGGCCAACAAACTCAAAAGGGAGTCAAGAATTTTCAGTTAAGCTCCCCCGAGTCTACCAGAGTGCGCCACTATCACCGGAAAATGACGTTTATTCTCATAAGAATTGACAAATTCTATGCCTTTACCGGTCTTATCGCCATGCCAACCGCCAATTTTGTTGATGTGTGAGTCTCGTCGAGATCATAAACGTGTTCAGGCAATGCGATTCTGTAACTCGTTATGCCGTCGTTATGTGCTCATAACGACAATCGCGCATATTTGTCTGCCTTGTCGGTAAGTAAGGTGCTTGCTTCGTAACTCGTAGGTCGCAAGTTCGATCCCGTGTCTCGCAACTTTTTTTTTGTTTCAACTTGCTAGTTTTGAAAAAATGTAATTGTTTAAATTTATTTATTTATTTAAATTAATTATATTTAAATTTTTTTATTATTTATTTATATTTTATTTTTATTTACGAGTTACGAAGCAAGCACTTTACTCACCGACAGGGCAGACAAATATGCGCGATTGTCATTAATGTCGTTATGGGCACATAACGACGGTATAACAAGCTACAGAATCACACGGCCTGAACACGTTTACGGTCTCGACGAGACTCACACATCAACAAAATTGGCGGTTGACATGGCGATAAGACCGGTAAAGGCATAGAATTTTTCAATTCTTATGAAAGTAAACGTCATTTTCCGGTGATAGTGGCGCACTCTGGTAGACTCGGGAGAGCTTAAGGGGATCCTGAACCCGTTTGTACTACCGACAAAATTACCATTCTCTATCATTTTCTATGTTACCGATCTACAACTGTCCTTGTTCAGAAAATGATATAGACAAGGGTAGCACCTATATTGCACGCACACATACGCAAAAATCGTACTTTCATACCGTACTCTTATATTAGACTTCTAACCTCGATTTGTAGGATTCTACATGTTCTTTCGTGTACTACAACCTCCGGAAACTTATTTTCGTGTTCGTACAAACTGTGCATCTGTTATATGAAGTAACACATGGATCAATAAGTCCCGAGACTAACCCTGAGATGGCGCTCGTAGTAAACCAGTAACCAGGTCTTTCTAGAGTACTAACCTTTACTTAAAACGTGTCAAAATTTTAAGTCGATCGGACCAGAAACAGCTGAGTTATCGAGGTTAGAGTAAAGTCGTTTTGTAGTTTGTTTAAAAAATGGAAAAAACCGAGTTTCGTGTTCTGATAAAACATTGTTTTTTAATGGGTAAAAACACCGTGCAAGCGAAACAATGGATTGAAAAATGTTACCCTGACTCTTGTCCATCACAATGTTTTATCAGAACACGAAACTCGGTTTTTTCCATTTTTTAAACAAACTACAAAACGACTTTACTCTAACCTCGATAACTCAGCTGTTTCTGGTCCGATCGACTTAAAATTTTGACACGTTTTAAGTAAAGGTTAGTACTCTAGAAAGACCTGGTTACTGGTTTACTACGAGCGCCATCTCAGGGTTAGTCTCGGGACTTATTGATCCATGTGTTACATGTTATGATGAGTTGACAGCTCGTCTACGACTTGAGACGCCATACTGAGATAAAAGTTTGGTAAAGAAATCTGTAATTATTATTAGGAAAGAACTATTTATGGTTTTTCGTATAAAATCAGAGTTCCCGGGGATCATTGATATATGTAATGAAATCGTGGAGAAGCATTTTCCAGTCTGTCAAGTTAATGCGACGAAAGATTAGAAGTACGAAAATGTCGGTAAATCACGGGTGCAGGATTCCCTTAACTGGAAAACTCTTGACTCCCCTTTGAGTTTGTTGGCCCTGCTCACCGAGCTACCTCGGGCTGGTTGGTGAACTTACTACTCTCTTACGGGACGGCTCTTAAATTGCTGCTGCATTTCGATTTTTAGAAAAATTTATAACTCGAAAACTACGGAGCATTCGACAAAACGCCAAGACCCGTATGTTTTTTTTTTGCCTCTAGAATCACCAAAAAAATTTGCATCCAGATTCTCGATGTTCTCGATGTACTGGATGTAGTGCCCCTTATCAGTTCTCCTCAAAAAACTCTCCACAAATAATTTTTCACAACACCTTCACGGAAAGTTCGACTTTCCATGCCTGTAGAGCGGGACGAAAGTGGCCAATTTCACGTCAGCTGCGGGAGGGAAAGTATCTAAGTATCATTCCCTCCCTAGGGAGGTGTTGTGAAAAATATCGTGTGCACCACGGAAAGAAAGTTTTTTGCCTTCGGCTCGGACGGTAAACTTCACATTGGTCTGAAAAACGTCGCTTTCTTCCCTAGGTGCACAATATATTATTTCATATTATTCATATTGTCTGCATCCCATTTTCCTTTTTTGGGTGCTGCCATGCCGCTAAAAATCCTTAAAAATAAACAACACGGCTTTAGTATGTTTGTCACTAGATTTCTTTTCTGTCCGGTACTGGAAACATAAGGTAGTACTCGATACTGGGGCCACGCGAGAGATTAAAAAAAAATTGTTATGTGTTATAACTAAGAAAACTTTTGTTTATGTAAGCATATCATCTTATTCTCTAATCATGTAGAATATTGACTAACAAGATATATCAAATTTGTTTAACTTGCATAAAAAGGATCAACAAACAATGTAAAAGTTAACTGCGTAACGCAAATAACAAGTAACGCGCACTTCACAACAAATTCCTCAATAATGACAAGGACATATCTCAAGTGGAACGAACTACTACACTCTTTTGCGTCCGTCTCACAATGTATAATCGTTAGCTGCTCCTATCTACAGTAGAAATGTGCAAACATCATACTGTCCGGTACTGGGGCAATCTCTCGTACGAACTCGATCGGTTCAAATGCTATTGAGATATCGTACGTAATTGTACTCTTAAGTTGCCATTTCGCGTAAAGATACCTACACGGTCTATCTTGCTGTTTCGAATAAACTTGGTGCGAGATACGATTGATTAGCTAAAATGGTATTCAAAATGGGCAAATATAATATGTGAAACAAATATAGGTCAACATACAAATTGTTTTACTCGATATAAGGATAACATCCGAATGTGTCTTGCAAAAGTTCAAAAACTGTGGAGATTTTATACGACGATATTTACAAAAGCGAAATATGTTTCGTATAATACGAAATAAAAGGAAACAAATTCACAATATTTAAAATGAAATAGTACAGAAGATTTTCAAAAATGTTTTGCAGAACTTTGATCTTATTTACGAAATACAAAATAAAAAGAAACATATTCACAATATTTAAAATAAAATAGCACAGAAGATTTTCAAAAATGTTTTGCAGAACTTTTATCTTATTTATTACATCTGCAGACAGATAAATAAAACTTTTTCACTCTGCTTTACTGTGAACGTCGCGTCAGTTGTATTTTGCGTGTCTAACAGTAAAGCGTGCGCGGAATTTGGCATTTTTGAATGCACATTTCACGCGATGCGAATGCTCGGAATATCTTTTTCATATATATATATATATATATATATATATATATATATATATATAAATATATCTGTTTATGTGTGTTTTTGCATACAAACTGCTATAATCCTCTTGTATTGACATTGCATTTTGGAATACCATGAAAATTCAAACAAGATTTGTTCTCGCAGCAATTTTGTTGCAAATATTTTGGACAAACACTTCAATGCCGAATTCGTACTTTGTTTACAATAATATTTATTACAGTGGGATATTTTCATAAATAAATAATGAAGATGTTGAAACATAAATAATTGTTATCACTAATATATGAGAACTTTCTTCAAAAAAGAATCAGTGTTGCGAAAGTTTGGAGAATAGATAAAATGTTATCGATAACGCGTGATTGATATTGGTATAAAAACAAATATTTCTATAAATTTTACTGTAAGTGATTGAGTGGCAAGTATGCCATTATGTTTTGTTTACAAATGTTATATCGTAAATTCATAAAACATAATATGACGAACACACGCATGTAGCCAGATTCCACTTTTAATGCTCGTATCGATATGCAGCAGTATATCTGCGCATACTAGGACGTAATTTAAATGCATTAATCCTTTGAGTGGCGAACTATGATATATCGTCATATCATGCGTGCGCCTGGAGTGCCAACGTCGATTTATCGTCGTTGCTGCAACATTCGAGAGATAAACAAGATAGGTACACTTGAATTTTAAACGAGATTTTGTTAAACTCTCATTAAATGCGAATAATCATTAACCCCTACAGGTCACAGGTCTACAATTATTTATATTTATTAACAATTATTAATAGAAAATCAATGTTTAGATAAATATATCAATAATATTAAAAGATATCTATTGTAACATAATATATGGATCTTCTCAGACTTTCAATTATATTAATGGCAATTATGTAACTGCATTAATGGAAACTATCTTGTATGAAGTTATAAGATAATGAAAATAAACCTATTTTTTCCCAAACGCACATATTACATTAACAAAATAGCTGCGTTTGAAAGAAAAAGGAAAGCGCCACCCTCTATAAATATCAAATCACCCTAAGACTGCACATGACAGGCAGAACTTGTGAAATATATAATACGTATATACGGCCACACTAAGCGAAAAAACCAGTATCTATACATAGTTTAACTTTATTATGTATGACGCTTTTATGAAAATAGTTAAAAAGATTAAATTTGAGGAGATTAAAAGAATAATAAAATTTGGTATTTAAAATGTCAACTTAAATGATTTTACCGTCCAGAATCGCAATTATGTCCTGAATCTAACGCTCGTTTCTTTAAAATTACTTAAATATCATATACAATTTGTCGCTTTAAAAAAGTAGTATAAACTTTATAAAATATTTTATATATAATTATAAAATAATAATAATAATAATAAGAACTTGAGCGAAATTAATAAATAAGTCAATACAATATTAACTATTAATTTTTATTTGTTTTACATTATTATCATGGTTATTACTACAATTAATAATCCACGCATAATCACTGATCTATAAAAAATTGTAATCCAATATTTAAACTAAAAGAAGCGTGATATTTGCAGAACAAACTTTCGAGAGAATACGCGAATGTCAAATGGATAAAACAAAAGGAAGCAGCCAATACGAATAGCGCTCGGAGCTACCTCTACTTTACGCAGCGCCGGAATCCGCTATCCGCTCAGCTTTGACGACGGGCGAGGCGTGCGCAAATAACTCGCGGAAAAACATACCCTGCCGAAGGGGAAACCGGAAGGTGCAATGGTTATACTCACCGGTGCGCACCAGCACGTTGAGCAGGATGTACAGGACGAGGGTGGTGACCCGGTATCCGTGTATTATGATCATCAGCCACTTCGATGCGTTGAATCCCGCCGCGTGCCATAGACCCGTGCCCTCGTGCACCATATTTTCCCGTTCGAGCCTGCCTCAAGGCCGTCCTCGCCCCCGTGTGCGTTCCTTGCGCCCTCATTCACCGGCACTCTGCGATATGTAAGCACCAAACGATGTAACACGGGTATCATTTGGCGATACAGTTTACAGTTCTCGACGTCTCCGTCCGCATCTTATACGGCGAACGAGTACTTCTAGTCTTCGTGCCGCGATGCGATGCGAGCCGAGAGGTCGAGAGCTCGTTTCGCGAGAGAAACGGTAGGATATTAGTCACGCCGCTGAGGTGCTCGGAAATTCCTGTCGCGACTTTTACTGTCGCTCTCTTGTCGCCCAATTACGCCAATATAGTATATAGAGTCGATTCTATCTGATCTGTGCCACAGTATGGGTTAATTCTAAAGTTCTAACAGCGACATTTTACTGGGAGAGGATAAAAAAAAACATTTAGAATTATTTTAAGGATGTTCCTGGAGGTACCGGTCCAACCAAAAGTCATGGAAATATTTAAAACACCGATATTAATTCTTCAGAGATCCAAAAACACAAAAATGTATGTAAATAGTTATGACGTCTAATAGAATGTAAAGACGTAGATTTAGTGACTGTAAATAACTGTTACTACTATTTTTTTCTTAAAGAAAATCTTGAAAAAAAATTTTGTAAATTGTTTTAAATTTTGTTGCCATACTTTTGTTTGTTGATGATCTACTTGTGTGTAAAACATCATTATATTGGTAGCATTTCTTAATGTTTTTTTACACTTTTCTTTGTAAAATTAGGATATTCAAAAATTGATATAACTTTTTATCTAAATTGTCAATCAATCTGAAATTTGGCCCCAAATTTTGAAAGAGAATACAGAATATGATAATAAATTTTCATCAACTTTGTAGCATTTTGACAAACCGTCCAGAACATCCTTAAGGATGAGTTTCGACTTTGTATATCAGAATTATTCTTGTGAATAAATATGGAAACATTAAATTCATGATAGCTGTTAAGGCCTCCTTTCGCTAGATAAATAAAATTATTTAGAGAGATTGTATAATTACACATACAGAACGATTATAAGGCATTTGATACAGTGCAAACACATATTGCAAAGAAAGTGATTAATAACATATTAATTTAACAATCAAGCCATTGTGTTAACGTAACAAAACATTTGTTGTTACAACTGTATTAATAATCGTACCTATTGAATTAACTACATATTGGTTGCATTAACTATATAATATGCTCAATTAACTTCATTCGAACTGTTTGTTCGAACAAGAGCAAATTGTGTCGGTGTGTGTCGTTTTCAGTCCAAATAATTTCCTCTTGATATAACAAGTTTCGAATTATAAGACTAATCAATCTTATAAACTCCGCCTGCTGACTAATAAATTTATCGTAAAAGAAATTAAAATTTACTCGGTAAATACGCAGATCTCTATATAAATACTTTTGGCATAGAACCTACGTCTTTCTCCGCGTTGGGTAGGAGGTAACATTATGGGAGCACAGATGCAACGAAAACATGTCACACTTTGAACGTTTATATCTTCGAAACTAATAATCGTAGAGTAATGATTAATACGTCATTAGATAGCTTATATAGTCCCATTTCCTCTCGAAAGTCTCAAAAAGCTTCCTCAATAAGGAAGCCAAACAATTATAAGCAAATAATTATGCTCAAGTCTCAACCACTTTCAATAATTGTTCTTTTTTAGCAATTTATTATTAATTATTGGCAACTTTTCTAATTCTATTATATTCTTCAGTCTTTTCTACCCCTATTTCATATATAATGCTTTAAGATTTGGTTGATTAGACCCAGCTTTATTAGGCTTCTATGTATGTACGTATTCCTCGCAAATTCTAACGTATGTAACTGAAGAACTAATCAACCAAATTTTAAAGAATTATATATGAAATAGGGGTAAAACAGACTGAGGAATATATAATAGAATTAGAAAAAAATTATTAATATAATAAAAATAATGTGCAAATTAGAAACTTGCACATTGTTTCCTCATCATTTTTGTCGCTTATATATAACTCAAGAACTAATAAACCAAATTTTAAAAAATTATACATGAAATAGGGGTAGGAAAGACTAAAAAATATAATGGATTAGAAAAGTTGACAATAATTTAATAAATTGCCAAAAAAAGAACAATTATTGAAAGCAAGTAAGTATAGTAATACATTTCTTGTTTTACTTCTAAAAAATTTTTAATCTAAAAAACGGGCACAGTAACAACTATGCCGCAACTAACAACGTAGAACTACGTCAACTGACACTATTTCATGTTAAAGTATTCAGCGAAGGACAGTTGACGTAGCCCTACGTCCGCTAAATACTTTAACATGCAATAGTGACAGTTGACGTAGTTTTACGTTGTTAGTTGCGGCACAGTTGGTACAGTGCCCGTTTAATTTTTTATACTTTATCGCTGTATTTTTAATTTTTTAGCATTGTATAATGTGTTACTATATGTGTGAGAAATTATATGATCGTACATATACTAGATTGATATACCAGAAACATATAAATCGATTGAGACTGCTTTACCAATAATCAAATCTTCAGGAGAACAGTAGGTATTGATCGCCCAATTCTACTTGCGGTGAATGAGAATCGATTGGAACGCATCAGGCTATTTGAGATGCGGTATAGTTCAGTGATCATCCTACCATGCTGCGAAGGAAGCCGATAGTACCTACATTAATGTGAGTAAACAGGTTCGTCGATCTCGAAATTTCTCGATTCCGTCGCGAGATATTAGATAAGTTCTCCGAATAATTTCTGTCAATGTCGAAAACGTTTTCGTCTAGAGATACCCAATATATATCAACTCGATCAACAAATCTGAATTTTCATCCAAATGGTAAAAGCACTTTTAATAAAATTAATAAAGATTTAAAATAATTTCTATTTTATTATATATATCTATAGATTATAGAATATAGATGCGGATTTATCGTGAATTTAGCGAATAATTAGCGCAATTTATTATTATTTCAACAATTATATTTTAAAACTAAAGCAAGTAAAGATTTTATAATAGATATTTTTTTTCTTATTTTTATATTACTTTTATGTACACACGTCATCTTATATATTTTATTTAAATCATTTATCACATGTTAAGAATATTTAGAAATTTTCTAAATAATTTTACGATAGAAGGATAATTTAATAAATTAAATTCACAATGGATGAAATACATAATAAATAAATAAAAGTAAATAATAGATAAATAAAGTGAATAATTTTAGAAAAAAAATTAGGAATGGATGCAGTAAAGTAATTCAATTTTAGAAATCACTTGAAACTTTTCAATATAAACATCATGGACGCTATTAAGTATAGTTTTATTTAATACCATGTAAACCAGTTCAATGTATTGCGTCTTTTATGCATTAGGGAAATACGTAAACCGAGTTGCGAGTTGTTACAAGCTCCAAAGTTTTCTTCTCGTAGAACAAAAGATATCAGGACTCGTTTGCGTAGGAGTCCTGTCTAGAACGCGTCCCCTCAACGAGCGGGGATCTTCACCTAAATCTTCTTTCACGCTGCCTATCTCCAGTCGATTAAAGGCTCTATCAACGTGCAACAGTGTATCCAACAAATGTAGGTATGTACCAATTTAATGGAACCGAAATTATGTAGATTGCCAACGTAAAAGAATCCTATGGAAAAATTATTCACACATCATTGAACATTGAATGCTGATAAGACTTCTATCCAAAGTATATATATAATACATTTAATATCTTAATTTAAAATTTTATCTCTTTGAAACGAGGAAATATTCATTTCTTTAAGAGCTTCTTTCAGCGTTCATTTCCACGGAGTCTTTCAGCGTATCCTTACTGCGGTGTTTCCTCAGTTGGAAACATGCAAGAAGGAACATCCGCGCAGAGCAAACGCTTGTTCAGTAATTAACAGCTATTTCCGGAAATAAATCGAATTCTTTTTACGAGTTATTTACATAGCGTTATCGTAGCTCCAGCGGCTTAGATGGGAAGGAAATTAATATAAAGTCCAAGAAAGAAACGAGACGTTCCTTGTGAGTTTCTGGCTCGACGCTTTTTTCCGCCCCGCGGCGTCTATCGGCGTCACGTAGTACGACCTTCCACCGACGCAATTACTCGAAGACCACCGTCGCAGCGGCAACGTGACAACGTACCAGCGCCAGCGCCCCGAACATCAAAGTTCTCCTCTCTGGCTGCTAATTTCGAATGCGAAACGTCGAATGAAAGGGTCGGGCGGGCGTTTTGCAGCGGCGCTTCTATTCTGATGACCGAGCAAATCACGTGCGAGCTAACGTTACATCTTGCAAACCTCTGTTCTCGTATTCCGCTCCCTCCTGAGCGTATTCCGGTCGGCTTCTACCGAGGTCAAAATCATCATCATGCCTTTACGGATATTTCCCTTGTGTTCCCTGCTTCTTCATTATTGGTCGTCGCTCTTTTCTTATCGGATTATCTGTTTTCGAATCCATTTTTCAATCTTGCCAGCTTTGTTTTTGTGGAAGTATAAGCGAATAACAAACGGTAACATCTAACAAGCCGTGACAAAGCCAAATGTTCTTGTTTGCCAAGGTGCTATGACTAGCAGACTAGCCTGAGTAAGTCCTGCCGCACAACCAAAGTCGACAAATCGCTACGTTTAATGTCAAGTAAATAGTCCCCAACAGCTGACTTGACTCGTATTGCGTGTTCAATGTAAACTTTGCCCAGAATACGAGCCGAAAAGATATTCAGTCAAAGAGATACTGTCAACTTCGTCAGTTGAAACTCGTAGGTACGAATTCTCGTAGGTGTAACCGTCATCTACATAAGATCGGCCGCGTACGTCGAGCGCTATGTAACTTCAACGTTCAACTTTCTTGATATCTTCAAGTTCAACAAGTTCATCGACACACATCGAATCCAACCGTTCTCACTCGGAACTTGAGAATCGACGTGAGAAAGGCAGACGTTCCATTTTCCAGGTCCGGAGGATATTTCTGAGAATATCTCCTAACTCGGATTAACAGACCGCGCTGCCGCCGCTAAGCGATCATGATATCTTACCCGAGACGCGCGATGTTAACTTCGTCACCTTTGGAGCAATGATAACTCCATCATCTAAAGCGCCGTCTAAAGGGCGCGTTAACGGTCTGGCGGGTTTCGGAGCTCGTCTTATCCCGGCGCTCGCATGCGGCGATACGGTGTCCAAACTGGCGCAATGACCATAATCGTAAGATTTCCGGTGGCGTACCAGCTGGCGCGGTCTACAGACCGCGTTCTCTCGCTCGTTCCGGGAACGTGGAGAAGCGGCGCTTCCATGATCTCCCCCATTTCACCGACTACCTCGATAAGTTCCGCGCGCTTTGCATTTGTAACCGGATCTCGGTTGCTCGTTACAACAGCACGAGCCCTCTTCGAGTGTAGACACTTCCGCGGGCCGGGGAAAGAAACTTCGGAGTTCCGCTCCGTCGCTCCGCCTCTTCGCCGGGTGTATTTCTCACGCGCGCACAAGATAACGGAGCAGACGTCGGTTGGGGTGTGTAACCCCCCCCCCCCCCCGACGTTCGTTCGTGACCCAGAAGCTTTCCAGCGTGCGCCGGAGCGTTCACCGGCGTGCATCCTCAAGCCGTCGCGGATGCCGTGCGTGCGGATCTTCCATTTGGCAGCTTGCATTCACCTGGTATCTCGTACTGGAAGCGGGAACTTTGATGTCTCGCTTCGAGGAACAACATCGTTACTGAGTAAAGAGTTGAAGAAATGCTATATACGCTGCGGTGCTGTGCGCCGCAGTACCGTGGCTCGAGATCCCCGTAGGAAAGAATGTTTTAAGAGAGTTCGAATGAAGAAGTAATGCGGGAGCGAAAACGACAAATGAAAAGAGGATTTTTAAGGCTTCTCAAAGTATTCATATTTCTTGTCTCGCGACAGTTTAAGGAGAATAATAGTTGGCTTACCGCGCGCTTTCAAGATCATTTTGAAAGGAAATTATGGGTATTGCGTATGAAAGCATGAAAATACACGATAACTTATAATTTATAAAATAATTGAAGAGAGACAATTTATCTAAGCGTATCGTCAACGTAAAAATTTATAAAATTCAATTATATAATGGCGTCTTTTATGGTATACATAAAATCTCAAACACGTACTCCGTTTATGCGGTATCATACGACACGGCTGTTCAAATTCGTGTCACGTGAGCTCCGAAAGGCGGAAACTTCAACGTCACACTAACGTACACTTTCGTGATAAGGAAAATCAAGAAGAAAAAGAACAAGTTTCAAGACACGTCACTAACATTCCAATAAGAGTTATAAAATATTACGATATTTTCAAAGGAAGGTACAGAATTTAATACGTGAAAAATTTAATAAAGAAAAACGCGTAAAAATTCGCTAACCATAAACATATGTTTTACTCATTTGTAATACGCAAACATATAGTTTCAGAATTACTCAATACCTTTGTCGCAGTTTACGGATACTTGATAGCAAATTATAATTCAAATCATGTAGCATCATACTTGCGAGCTCTTAAATTTAAACAAAATAAAAATAATAATAATTTTATTATGGCGTTTATATCAAAACAATTTCTGAGAAATCCCGACATTTTTATGTAAATTTTAATATTCCTCGTAGACCTCGTATAATCGACATATAAAACATATAAAATTCAGTATTTATTTTATTTAATTACTAAAAATATCTCGATTAGAAAAGCAACATGTGATTTAAAAATATAGATTTATATGTAAATAAGTTTTTACAAAATGAATGGCATTTTGTCAATAAGCTAAACCGTATCTCAGATCTGAAAGTTGATTCGCTTAACAATTTTAAGAAAGTTCCCTGCAAAGTTTACAGCAATTGTTCTCAAACTTTTTATGTCCGTACCATATACTATTGTTTACGCGGAATCACGGATTGTTGTTGAAAAACAGAGAATAACTATTTTGCGAATACTATATACATCTACACATATAGGTACATATATCATACTATGTATATGCATTAAACAATTAATATTTCTGTTAAACAAACATTTTAGTAAACTTTTTTTTATCTATGATAAAACACGCACAAATTTTCTTTACAAATTTTGACACTGGAATGACTCTTTAAGTATTCCCAAAGACACATAAATTTTTTTAAAGTAGAAATCGGCTGTCGTTTTAAATTAGCTTGTGAAAACTTCAAAAAACCTAAAAATGCGTGTTACCCTTACATTTTTCTTGAAATTATTCTGCATCGGGAAATTCGTGACGACATCTCGCATAGGTATCAACGAATAGACAATTATCTATATAGAAGGTTGCATTCCGTATAGTTTGCGACGTCTCATGTTTCTCATAATATTCACGCCGAGGTTACGCCACCCTGGAATGTCCCAAAGACATTCATCCGCAACATCGGAAAGACAGACGGTGTCGAGCAAGAAAGCGCTTACGGGATGCCATTAGCTCTGTCACCTAGAACATTTCCTTGCAGAGGCATGATATTAACTACGTGATCCAACTGTCAACGCCTGTCTTTGTCACGGTAAAGTCACTGCGACTCGCACTCGCGGTAGCATCGATAGTCGTTTACATTTTCGTGCCGCGAATGAACTGTGACATCGAGTCATCGCAATGGAGAGAGAGAGAGAGAGAGAGAGAGAGAGAGAGAGAACGCGTTTTAAGGACGTAAACATCGAGAGAGACTTGAAGCAAACAGTCATGTGATTTGCATAACGTGAGCTGCGTTGCGTTATTCTAACTTGGAAGAAGATAACAGTGTGAACGAAGACACGTACAACAACGCTAACTCAGAAGGAAACAAACGTCGCTAGAGAGATGCAACGATGCTTAAATAGGCTAATCTGTCGAGAGAATAGAAACCACCGCAGGACTCAACTCCCGTCCGTATCCCTTTCTGAAATACCGAACGTGTAAAACGAATGAATAATTCGGAACTACGTGTTTTACTTCATTATTTAGATTGCACACCTCTGTGTGAGGCATATGTAGACTCGTATGGAAGTCCCCGTTATTCGCGACGTCTCTGAAAGTCAAACTTCCGCTTTCGACAAGGGGCCAGGGACTTTGACTAGTCGCGCGATTCCGAGGAGTAGTACTCGAGCTAGTTACCGAGAGTCAACTATGCGTTGACAATCACGTAATTAATATTAATTCTCGCTCATTACTCCACACACCGCCATCACAGATGTTCTTGGGAAAGTGTAGCGTCTGTCGGAATATTACAAGAGGCACGAAGCGCTCTGGGTCATGGAACTTCTTCTTCTCCGGGTTGCGTCAAAGTTTCTCCACTCGGAAGTGCGGAAGACGCAAACTCGAAGATCCGCGTGGACCTCCTCCCAGTCCCGCGGATATTGTGCAAGTTTTGGAGATATTGCGCGAGTGTGGGCACGAGTTACCTTCGTTTTAGCGGAAGCCCTCTAGAACACGCAGTTAACGTTATGCCCTTCAGGGAGGTATCGTATATATGTATGTACCTTCGGGCCTAACTTTGTCAACTGCTATTGCGCGCGCGCGCGCACACACACACACACAAAAGCACGCTCGTAGATGATCTTTCAATTTTTACCATAGATATCTGTATTTTTTACACCAGCAGGTTATACAAGTGATCTTCAAAAGAAAAGACAAACTTATAGAAACACAAACTTAGAAAACATGTTTAAATAGAATAACAGAATAACTCTTTGTAATTGTATCACTGACTGTTTAACATCGTAATTTTTTTTTTTTTTTTTTTTAATTGAAAGTGTATTAATTGTGATGCATGTAAACGTTAGTGTTATATTATGCATGTGATGCATTTAATTCCCCATTATCTCAAAATACCGTTTTATTTATTTCCGGCTTATGTTAGATAGTGAATAATTTCCACATATTTCATGACAGTGAATAATACCTTCATGTTTCAACGCAGGGTGCTCATTCTTTTGTTTAAATTGTTTGTGATCTAGCAAAAAAATACGCCCGTATGCATCATCCTGCGCTAACAAAAATGTGCCCTTCATTTCACGAGCATCTACAACCATCACTTGGATGATAGCAATAAACTATAAATAAGTATATAAACATTAATTTCTGAATATATGTAATCTTTTATCGTCTAAATATATGCTTAAAGGCTGCTTTTTTATCTTTATATTAGCGTTTATAGTTTATCTTTAATCTAAAAGAAACTCGCGCTTTCTTCACACGGGCAGAGTTGCTCGTGTAAAAATCGAGGAGAGTTCAGAAGTAAGCGTGTGGAAAGACATTTGCTATTTTTGCACGTGGGTAAAATTGCAGGTGGAAAAACATTTTCTTCCTTACTTTGTTTATATATGAAAAAGACGGTAGTATTAAGCGTGCGGGCATGCATGTGGATAATCCGTATATCTCGCGAGTAACTCGCTGCCCATATGCAAATAGTGTTTGCAAATAATTATTAAAATCCGTCATTTGTATGCTAGTATGCCATTTGTTCAACAATATTTGGGAAATTGTATCATACAGCATGATATGTCCTCAAATTTCAGTTTTTAAAAAATATAGGAAGAAAAGTTTTATTTAGAGAAAAACGTTTCATTAAGGCTCCTGGATGCTCAGCTGAGAACTCCGCGTTGACGGTGGCGACATCGGTAGAATCGGTAGAAATAAGAACTGTAAGGCGAGAAAATAGCCATATTCGTGGAAAGTGACATGTCGACAAGCCTATTTTGTTGTGCGTGCCATTTCCTTATTATTCGCTCTGTACTTGTGCTCTAACGTTTGACGTATTCGTGAAAGTCGTAAAATTTACCGAAAAGTAAGATTTGCTTGCGGAAGGAACGTTTTCACCTCCTTTCGATAGTCGTAAAACGGCTGTTTTCCCGTATATTTAGGCTTCGTTTTATGGCTGTTTGTTTATTGTCGTAGGAAAAGGATAGTTTTCGGTAAATTTTGGAAGTGTTCTGAAACGATCTAGAGTGATGTTTTATTGAAATGTCTTTTTATTTGAAAATGGCACGCACAACAAAATTGGTTGTTTTCCTCGCCTTGATAGTAAGAATTCAATATGGCCGCGGTGACCATCCAGGAGCCTTAATTCGCCATTGATAGCAAAATTCTTTGTGTGTTAAAAATATCCATCAAAATTTTAGCGAAAAGAACGCGATGTTCACCGAAATACTGAAAAGACACGATCGAAGTATCGAAACTGCAACAAGCAAGGTTCCGATAAATTGTCAAAGGAATATGTCGCCGCGCTGAGAGAGAGAAGACATTGTACGAGTATCTTTATTGAGCGTCCAAGTCGCGGGCAGTTCGCGTCTTTGTGGAATTCGAGCCGAGATTCGTGAGGGATATCCCGGTCTAAGGTCTCTCCCTCGAATGTGCGGCTTCGGGGATTACGAGGGACTTGCCTCTTTAAGGATCCACCGTCGCTCTTGAAATTCGAGCAAAGTGGATATAGTTCGTGGGGGCAATTCGCCCTCGTACTACAGCCAGGACATGCTCGGGCTGTCGTAAAATGTTGAGGGTAAGCTATAGTTTTTGTTGAAAAAGCCCAAGAAGTTTGGTATGTAAGGGATACGTTCGCGGAGACACGGCGCTAACTTTGAAGAGCTCCTCGTAAAAATATAATTGCACGTATATCACGATTTATCGTACATACTCCAGTAATTGTGGACTTAAGGAAGAATTTTACGACATATATAACGTAAATGCGAAGAATATTATCTTTACAAAGCTGCAAGTATCCGCGAGGAGACTGCCATGAGTTCCATCGACCAATCGATAAGTCAGCATTTATTCGACAAGATTTTTGAATTTTTAAATAGTAATCTTGTTTTGCAGCACGTCTTAAGCAGTTATATATATATAACGCAGTATATTATATACAACATTTACATTTGCACAGTATACATATACTGATCAAAATGTCGTTCCAAGATAAAAGAAATTAGTACATAGGATCAATACAATTAATAAAATATTTGAACAGAAACTTTTGCACTGTCCATAAAAATAAATTTACAAAGAAAATGAGAGTCTAGATTAGAATTTAAATTGTAATGTAATTATTTAAAAATATTATTCTCTTATACTCTCTTATAATAAGTATTATATGTATGTCTAACCCTGTCAAAATATCTCTTAATAGGTATTCAGCTTCAACGTTAACCCAATATCAGTCTGCAATATGCTCTTATTATTATGCATGTAATATAATGATCCCATTCTATAATATCCTTTGAAGGACAGGCATTACTTACACATTAATTTTATAATAAAAGGAGCTTTTCGTAGGAAAGAAATAAAACGCTTCCATTTAATTAGCGCGTTCGTATAAGCTTTCGAAAAATCTCGGAGCTCTACGCGGAAAAGGAGGAAAGCTTTCAAAGCTATTTTCTCTTAACGACTTTACGATGTCAAACAACGATAAGAGAACAATATGAGATGATACGTTAGAAACATTTCAATATTCGAAAAGAAATCTTCTTTGTGACGTTTACTTCCTTTTTCAACAATCCCTACAATGCGATTTTTATATATTTTTCTTTTCTATCATAGATCGGAATTACTCGAAACGTAATTTAATAATGATAAAAAAAAACAACGGCAACTATAAGTGATAAAAATAGAAATAATACTTACACGATTCAGTTTGCAATATATTTTACTCACGGAAATTAAACTTAATTAGGTTAATGAGACGCAGAAGCGAAAACTCCGGATTAACTGAAATTTTGACAGCATTAAAACTGAGGTAAATTTTATCGCAGTGGCGTGATGCGAGATAAGCGCAGAAAAAACACAAAACATTTCTACCTTGTACAATCGCGGATCGTAAAACTTCTCTCTCTGAAACTGCGCCATTGTTACACGAAATCGATAATGACATACGCTGATCAATCAAGGACTTGAATAGCCAGACGTACGTTCTCGTATCACGAGAAACGCGCTTTGCAATCCAGCCGTTCGTTGCCATAGCACTCTCTCGCTGATTTAAGCGAGAGAAAAACGGCGGGTATACTCGCGCGCACCGCCCGCGCCGGAGAATTTTCCGATACGTGTTAATCATTCCGAGACGTCTCGATCTCAACGGCGCGGCGTATCCTTGAAAAGAGGCTAGTACCTACGGCTCCACTACATCAAGTGGATGGGCTTTTCGTATCTCTATTACGGCGAGCGTTAAGCTCCGGAAGACGGGCACCGCGACCGGCGCGATGCAAACTTTAACGAGCGACCTAGGTAGTCGGTAAATATAAGAACGCGCAATAAAGAAAAAAAATGAGGCAGAACGGATGCGACCGTCGTTATGGCAGTGGCGACAGTACAGCGCAGCAGCAGTAGCAGCAGCAGCAGCAGCCACTGAAAGTAACGACATGGCACGGATATACATGGTAGATCAAGCATAGCGGCCGCTTAGATTAACCGATGGACATTTGTCCGGCAATACGGTGGATTAAGTTTCAGCCGGAGCTCCTCCCCGGAGAGCCACGCCGCACTTTATGAATACTAATTGCTATCGGAGAAGACATTTGCCACGGAAATTTATCGGCTTTATCGGAACCGGACGCTCCCGTCATATCCCGCAGGACCTCATTGAAAAGAAATATCTCCGTGAGATAGAGATATGGAACGATCGTAATACGCAAACAAGCCCATATTATGTAGCAAATTATATGCTTGTGATGCTCTCTTTCTCGCTGAGTGGCACGCTGAGCACACGAACATATGTACAAAGAGCTAATTGCTGACTGCAATTGCCAGATCCAAACCGGCAAGCTGCATGCAGCGCGAATGCACGCAAGGATCCCTTGTTATCACATCAGTTATGAGAGTGATACGTTACGTTTTGCTATTTCAGCCAAAAGTTATGAGAATCTCTCAGGATTAATATACTTTTCAATTGTGTTTCCTCTTCTCTCTACTATTACTTGTGTATATAATATCTCCAACAGTTTTATAAATTCTTTTTGTTATATTTTAATTTCTAGGTCAGAAATAAATTATAATTTCATCAATATAATTACAGTTAGTAAGCAGAATTATTCGAATTATTGCTCGTATTGTAAGACGAACACTATCTAGGTTGAAAAGAAGTTAGAATGTATTCGCAAGAATACAATCATACTCGCTTATCGGTACAAGAAATTTATTTAATAGGTATATAGTATATTGATAATGAACGCGTTTAGTTCATCAGTGCTCCATTTTATTACGTAGCAGAAGTTGTTAGGACTCTCTCTCTCTCTCTCTCTCTCTCTCTCTCTCTCTCTCTCTCTCTCTCTCTCTCATTTAATAAAAAAAATTACATAAAAAAATATGTATATTTGTAAAAATTCGAAAATAGGATTTATTGTTTAATTAATTGATTTTTAAAATCTTCACAATAGCCTTCGAGTATGTATGCGCACACGTATGGCAAGTATGGAAAATGTTGAAACAAAATTTTCATATTTGTTCTCGGTAATTAGGTTTTTGCGATACACGTACGTTTTTGCATGGAACTTCCTTGGCGAAAATTATATGTTTATTGAAAGTTTATAAGAAGTTTGCTTAAGTGTTGAGTAGATGTTTCATTTGAACTTTAAAACATTTATTAAATTGTTTATGAGATGTAAATTTAAACATGAAATTGTTTATGAGATGTTCACGGCTATGTTTGATAGATGTTCGGAAAGTGTTGTGTGATGTTTTTGGAGTGTTGCAAATGTTCACGAGGTGTTTTAAGCAGCAGTTTGCGAACGCGTCAAAATGACGTCAAATATACAAAATTATAATTAATTAAGAAACAAGATTTGTTATAAAATACATACGTTTTATGTTTATTTAATTATTATTATTAGTCTTCAAAAATAAAGGTAACTAAAATAAGATTACATTAACGTTACATCAATCCAAAAGTGTATACCACATTTTATTATAAAAGTGGACTTCACAATACAACTGATACAAGTTGTACAGTTCCGTAATTTATATCGTTCTTATATAGCACCGTTTGTTGTATTTTAAATACGAGAAACGGGTCTCATCGGATTCCATCTATCGGATGATTCGACACTTACATACCGTCTTCTTACGTTTGATGATGTTTTTAAAAGAGATCTCCATGTTGTGGAGATGTTTATTAGATGCTTATAAAAAGAACGTTTGAGAGATGTTGGGATATTGTTTTGATGCACGCTGAAATCAATGTTACATGACTGTTTTTAAAGCGTTTCTTATGAAGTGTTTAAATGGCGTTTAATACCATAGTCTCAAACGTTTCCATTATAGTTTTCTAAGTATTTATAAAATGTTATTGCAGCAGAGGATTAACCAGGTGTTTGCAACGTGCTTCCAAACAGTGTAACCATCAATAAAACTCTTCATAAATAAACCATTGATAAAACTCTTCATAAACAAATATAAACACAATCTCTCACTAACAATTTTCGCCAGGGTTTTGACTCGGCATTTTTGATGCGTATTATGCATCTCATACAATCACGCGTGCAAGCACACGCCGAGTGTTTTAACAAACTGGACTCCTGAATAGGTTTTTATCTTCACTTTTACGAGCGCGTTGCGGATATAGCAAGCAGCTCGCATGGAACACGCGTTTGCAAGTGGCTTTGCGGAAATGTTGATTTATGTTGTCAAGATCCGTGATGGTTTGCAAAATGCAAGGGGTGGAATATAAATGGATATAAATAAGTACATATTATTCTTTTATTTTCGGCATATTCTTTTATATTTGTACTTACAATTAGTTTAGAAAATGTAATTGCATGAAATTTTCGAAGAAATAATCTTGTGCGTATGAAATTTCCTTGTTGATATCATGCGTGTATAATCTTCCTCACGTATGTAAAAAGTTAAACGCGATAAAATTTAAAAAAAATTGCGGAAGATGCTAACACAGTGTGCACTCGATTGCTCTCTACCAGCTGCCGCTTAAAAGATTCATTCTTTCGCAATTGTTCAACTTTTTAACTCGTTATGTTTGTAATTTGACTAATGCGTATTGCGTATATTAGTTTTAATCTACGGAATAATTATATTCATATAGTAAATGTACGCACTAATTTTTTTCTGATTTTTTTGGGTTCAGACTGTAGATGTGGCAGCTGTTTTATGAAAAATTAAAAAGATTCTTCTTCAAAGGGACATAATTATAAAATTTTTAACATTTTTGCATAATTAAAAAAAAAACAAATCTTATTAAATATACAAATATATGTATATTAAACATGCATATGCAGTTTATAATTTCTTCTAGTTGCAATCTCTTTTCTTATAAAAAAAACGTTATTTTTATTATAAATATATATTTTTCTCGTTTAAAATACATATTAATAAAACTAGTACTTTTTTATGTTTTAATACTATTTACAAATAAAATTGTTGAATTTAAAACAATAAAAGTATAGCAAAATTATAAGTATTTCATTTTTTTCAGACAAGACTCATCAAAGCTGTATTATAAAATCAGCGCCGATGAAATAAATAATGTTGGGAAAGTATAAGCTGTTCATAATTTGGACATTACTTTAAACAGCAACAACGTGCAAATGTTGCTGACAGGGCAATTTTATATAACAAAAGAATACGTTTTTATGTATTCGTAATAAGCACATCAGTTACATAAATTGAACGACCACACTATGTGAAGGATGCTACTCCTCCTCCTCTCTTCCATCAACGCATATATTGCTATAAAGTTAAAAAGTGCACTAGAAGAATAACAATTCCACGGATCCGTGCATATTACACTGATGATGGTGACAATAATGTTTTAGTGCGATTTTATCTGGCTATTTGCCACCACTTGCAAAGTAGGTATAATGCTGGTTTATTCACTAGCAAGAGGCGCTCGTAAAGCTGCTGTTGTTTATTTTACTAAATTCGAAGCGAAAAGGGAAAGGACTCACGGAATACATACTTTGCTTTAGTAGGAATTCCAATCTTAACAAAACTGTAAAAATTATATAAGTTTCTAACTTATTACGTACACTGCTGGCCAAAAGTTTGGACACATTGCATTATAAAAGGCTACAGATATAATATTTTAAAAAATTTACTTTTATTGATGTAGTTCATATTTATAAGTTAGAGGTAAATAATTATTTTGTAATACAAAACCTCGTACAAAACTATAGAAAATTTAAGTAAAATAAAAATAACTTGAATCTAACACACTTTTAACAAAAAACTATTAAACTTTCTTTTCATCAAAAAATACACTTTTGGTTTTGATGACCATTTTTACAAGTCGTTTTTTCTACTAATTTATTAATGGTATTTTATTGTAACTGTTGCCATAACTCCCTAGCAGATGATGGACAGGAAGCATTTTTTGGAAACTTTAAAACTTGAACTGAAAAGAAAGTTTAATAGTTTTTTGTTAAAAGTGTGTTAGATTCAAGTTATTTTTGTTCTACTTAAATTTATATATAGTTTTTGTATTACAAAATAATAATTTACCTCTAATGCAAATATAAAAACTTTATCGATAAAAGTAAATTTTTTAAATAATACTTAGCCTTTTGCTGTACCCAAATTTTTGGCCAGCAGTGTATTTTTCTAATAAATAAAAAAATAGTAGTATTGCTTTCTATATATTATTACGCTTAACTATCTCGATGCATGTAACATATGTAAACGTAACTTTAAATCGATAATCTGCGTATCCGCGGCAATATTTTTAACTGATTACAGCGGGAAATATGTACAAAATACATTTTGAAATATTAATCAATAAAATACACTTTCGGAACGTTACAAATATATGTACATTACGACTTTTTAAATTTAAAAGAATTTTTTATGGAATAAATAAGAAGTTTAATGTCAACTTTTGTGAAGAGAAAGAGAGAGAGAGAGAGAGAGAGAGAGAGAGAGAGAGAGAGAGAATCCCAGACAAATGCGTAATAAAATAGAAATAGAATATGTATTGGGAAACTGAACATATATGTATATACTATGTACTATGTATATCAATAATATATAAAATAAACTTTATTAATAAGCGAGTGAATTATACTAATGCAATTACTTTTTAATTTGTTTTCAACGTAAATAATTCCCGTTCTATAACAGTACGAGTAGTATTGATTCGAGTAATTCTAACTTAATTATGTTGATAAAATTATAATTCGTTCCTGATCTAAAAATTGAAATATAACGAAAAAAATAACGTCTAAAAAAATTTTGAAGATGTCATGTAAATAACAGTAGGAAAAAAAATACAATTGAAATTTATATTGAGAGATTCTAGTAACTTGGCCGAGATAGCGAAACGTATCACCCTCATAACTGATGTGGTAACAAAGGGTCCTGGCGTGCGTGCACGCTGCATGCAGCTTGCCAGCGTAGATCTGGCAATTGCAGCCAGCAATTAACTCTAGCATCACTTACAAAGCTATATCAAAACGCTGAATCCCACGAAGCATGTATCGCTAACCATTTCCTCACGCATTCCATAATATTCTGAGCACCGAATTTTTTTGTCAAATTAATCTCTGCAGCTATCATCAGGATAATTTCCAGGTGGCATGCCTGTGATGTGAGGGCTATTGGCGAAAAGCGATCAAATCATGAGCGAAACAAAATCAATTTGTTAATAAATTATCGGGCGTTTATAATGTGTCAGCATTTAGATCCGCAATCATATCCGTAATCAGATACACATATACAACGTTAAGTAAAAATGTGTTCGCAATATATTTTTAAAATTTTAATTTGTTAAAACAACGTTAAAAAGAGATATCATTTTTCACCATAGGTCCCTAGGTTTTTAAATACTTAGTCTGTCTTGCCACAAACTTCTGTATATATCTTCAGAAAAAAGTGGTTTAAGTTAGAAAACAACTCTGGGAAAAATAAGGAGGCCCAAGATTGTAGTAATCAAATTATTTGGATTGCTCGTAATCCTAATTTTACGTGCAATATTTCTATTTCAAGATTTTTAAGTTAGATTTTTAGTTACGCGGGATTAATTTAGAAATATTGCACGTAAAATTAGGGTTACGAGCAATCCAAAAATTTGATTATACTACAATCCTGGGCCTCCTTAACCTTATTATTTTTCCCAGAGAAGCTATTTGTGCACAATTTCAACGATCTCTTAATATCATTTCTGAAATTCTGAGTAAACTATAAAGAAGTGATAATCAGAAGAGCGAGGTCGGGGCTGCAAAGAGAATATTCAAATATATCTCAAAATTTAGTTTTTGGAAAATGCTTTAAGAAGTCGTCGATTTGCTTCGAAGAACTGCGAGGAACGATGCACAGATGGTTTGTTTCTCAAACTAAAACACTTTTTTCTGAGAATATCCAAAGCATGTGGCAAGATGGACTAATACGTGTGTTAAAAAGTTAAGAGACCATATTAAAAAATAATGTACTTGTTCTTTAATGTTGTTCCAATAAACTTTTAAAATACATTGGCGATAATTTTTGACTCGCTCTTATATATTATTTTTACAAACAATTCAATTTTAGTTTATATTTTGCAACTTATAAACATCTACTTGTGGAAATATATACAGAGAATTACAACAAATCTTTTACGTTTTATTGAAATATTCGGCATATTACGTTTGTAACATTCTGGATTACAAAGCACCGCATCGCGTATCCGAAAGTTAAACGTGCCAGAGTCGGAACGACTAAAAGCACCCGCCCTCAAACAGAGGAATCGTGAGATTCCTCAAACGCAGTGGCCCGTAACGCAAAATTATTGGATCGATTTGTATTGCGATACGCGAAAATTCTACGAGTCCTGCCTCCGTAAGGCGCGCGCGAGGGGAAAATAAAATATCTCGTTCTCTAATCCGATAATATCGAGTCTTCTCGAGTATATAGCGCTTCGCATCCAACCGGAATTGTATTTCGTCGTTGCTCTACTTAGGAGTTGAACTCCGTCCCGTGTCTCCGTGCGCGCTTGTGTGGCTGCGGTCGCTCACGCCGATTAAAGAACCAGCGATTCTCAGCACGAATTTAACCTACGGCTCGGTATCAATTACCCGGGTCAATCATCATAAAATGATTTAACATTTAATCGGTGGTTCGTGTCCGGTCGGAAGTAGCAACGGAATAAGATCGTTTTAATTAGCTTGTAACGACGATGCGTCGAGTGAAGCAAATTGAACAAATTAAATGATTCATTGATATCAGCTTGACAAAATCTTATTGCAATTTTTGTTCTATGGAAATTGATATCTATCTTGCAAAATAAAAGTATTACATAAAATCGTAAAACTTGCGTTTAACGGATCTTTATTTTTTGAATAACTCATATATCAAATTCTTCTTTAATTCCTGCAAAAATTTCATCCGAGATTTAACTATTAACAAAATTTGATGTTAAACATAATTATAGCACATAGGAAGGAAGCAATGGAAGGTGGACTTTTTATCGTGAAGAATTTAACAACATATTCTTAAAAAAAAAAGATTATATCGATTTATAAAATTAATATTTGTATAATAATCGATTAATATATTAATATAATATAATTTATATGTAATAATTGAATCATATATAATGAAAAATTACATTATAAAAAAAATTTAATGTCTTTAGTACTTATAATTAATTTATTAAATAAAAATCCTCAACAATACCTATCTAAATTGTAATTCTTCAAAACAAAAATAATATTTATTTGTTGCTCTAAATAAATATTAATTTTAATTTTAACATTTTATCAAGCGCTTGGATAGCTCCGTTTCGTGACGCATCACTGATTAACGATTTAATCATATTTATATTTTGTTTTAATTACGCCGCGCGTTAGACACTTGTTGGTACAGGCAAATAAACGCTTAATACTTAAAGCGCGACGCAAAAATGCGCCCAACACTTAATTTAAGCATGACTCAGGCGGTTAGTAAAATGTGAATATTAAAACCAGCAATTAATGTTTTATCCACTGACTAACCGTCAAATTACACACAAATATGTATATTTATAACAAAGAAGCAATTATTAATATAATACAAATCAAGATACAAATAAAACACATAGTCAAGCTATTAACTGTGTTGTCATTTATTTTGTTCCATTGTCGCCCATTCTTTGTACTCGCTCAGTTAATTAAAAGCTTATAAACTACCTAAAGGGATTAAAACTATTACATCTTTGTTTCTCTTTAAATTTACTCGTTAGAAAGTTTTCCTAATTAGCTAAAACATTTGCAAATGACATGTTCCAAAATAACGTCGAAAACTAAAAGTGTTCTTTTTCTACCGACGCTATCAATTATGCCAGTAATCAAATAAAAACCTGTATTCTTGGTGTCCAATATTTATTCATATTGCACGATCTCATTATACACTGGATATCGACTTGTATTATATATGTGCATAATTTGTCTCAAATGCTGTGCACCGCGCTAACGTATTTTTTTTAATCAACGAATATTACGCAGGAGCCAGCGAACCTACATGACATTTTAATGGTTCATAGGTAATATAAATGCGAAGTCGTAAGGAAGATTGTAAACTCTTTCTGTATTAATACTATTCTAATAGAATTACTCATTACAACTTTAATTGGAAACTTTTACAAAACAATATAAAAGATTTTAAATTAAAACTTTTATCACATATGTATGACAGAATCTGAAAATTATTTTTAATTTTTTAATTAATTTTCTATTAATTTATTTATACAAATATGTTTTTTTAAGGAAATTATAACTTACTGCACTGCAAATCCAAGTGTGTTATTTTAGCTCTTCTTACACATTTCTTGTCATTTTAAATCACGTCATTTAACACGATTAAACGTATTAATTATTAATTTAATACAATTAAACATGTTAAATAAAGTAATTTAACACGCAAGAAATATGTAAAAAGAGCTTCAATCAAATGTGTCATTTTTAGACGTTTATGCGTGTAAAAATAATACACTTGGATTTGCAGTAGGTATATTTATTGCAAAATTAAATATTAAAGATAAAATAATAAATTATAAAAACATGTAGGCATGCAAAAATTATAAAAATAAAGCAATCTTACACAGCATATTATTTTCCGTAAAACCATGTGTATTTAAAATTAAATACATGTTTTTACGGAAGGTAAATAAAGCAATTAAAAATAAATTTTGTGTAATAAGTTTCAAAAAATGTGAACTGCGAATATAATTTAAATTAGGTTGCGCGATAGTTCCAGTGAATTCATCTTTCACAGAGAATCATACAAAATGTTCGAAAACAAGGTATTAACAATAGTAATGCTGCCTCCTACTATCATAGAATATATTCAGATTTATGTCATATGCCGCGTAATTCACAATTAATCCCAAAAGTACTGTATTATACTAAACAGGATATGAACGTAAAGTAACGACTACCTCCATGTAACAATTGCGCTTTTCTTCTCTTTCTCGTTTTTTACAAGCTTTGCTAATGGGACCGGCATTCACTCCCCGTGAAGCATTCCAAGGCAATCTCTTCTAGAAAATATCAAAAACAATTTATATATTCCTAATAAAAATGTAATAAAATATATTTTACAAATAGAAACAAATAATTTGTAACAACGCGTATATTGGATCTCTTTGCATTAATTTGGAAGTTTCCAGATCAAAAATTTATCTTGTCATTACTAATGATATTTATCGGTAATTTTAATAATCTAAACATAAATTATTTTAAATTTCATATTTAAATTCAATTTCTATATTTTCAACTGACACATATCATAAATATAAATAAAAGCTACAAAAAGGTATACATATACAGGGTGTTTCAAGTTTTTCCGTACATACTTTAGTAGAATGTTCTATAAGCAGAAATAAGAAAAAAATGTTATATAAACATAGGCTTACAAATGCTTTATTAAATAGTTATAACAAAAATAAAATTCTTATTATTACTATGGTACTGTGTAACAACGACCTATATAGTGTTTACTATTATTGTTTTATTTCAAAATAGAACCATTGTTTTCAATACAAAACCAATAAGTATCGCTGAAAAATTGAATTTATATCACCGTATAAATTTCGTGTCAAATATTATTACAACTTTTTAACAAATCATTTGTAAGCCTATGTTTATATAACATTTTTTTCTTATTTCTGCTCATAGAACATTCTACTAAAGTTTGTACGGAAAAACTTGAGACACCCTATATACATCATGCGCATAATATAAATATATACAAATATATTTAAATAAATTCTATTTTTTAAAGTTTATCTTTTATACCGTCATTTCTGTAGCTTAATGTCGAGATACTAATTCTCTTTGAAATAAAAACAAAGGTCAACTAATTTGCAGGGATATTTAAAGTACAACCGATCGATGTGTTCTCGGCGGAAATTCTTTTAAATGAGCTGGCTGAAGAAGTGTTAATGCAAGAAAAAAAATATACAATTAACACGGCAAGCGGGCGTAGGTAGATTTAAAAAATGCATGCGGGTGAAAACGTTTTGGGATCTTGACAAAAAGATGCTTCTGATAAAAAATTCGCGCGCGCGGCACCCGATTATCGAGCCTTCTACGTATATGTACCGTTGACCTCAACGTGAAACGCTTCATGCTCGAGATTTTCAGAGAGTGAAAAATATTGGTGCTATACGAAAAAAAAACGCCACTTCGGGATAAAGCGCGCACAAAAGTCGGAAAATTCGGTATCAAGCTTGATTTCCACTCGTTTCTCGCAAATTGAAATTCGCCAGCCAGCCCTTTGTTAATATATTTAAATCGTCATGATTTCATGGAACGCTCAACAATAGGGAATAAGTAATTTAATTGGCGGAAAGCTCGGCTTGGGAGACAAAAATTAAACGGAGGCATCGATCTTACAAAATATACATATATATGTATATGTACGTATTTGTGTATGTGTGTGTGTGTATATAAAAAGAGAGTAAGGCAAAAAAAAGGTAAATATAAAGCAGAGAAAGAGATAGAAACTCTGTAATCGTGAAAGTTTTTAAGCTCTTACTACCAAGATTCTTTTATATTCGGCGCAAGAAACTTCCATGACCTAATAATTGAGTAAAAAAATGGAGGTCATGTTTTCAAGATCGCAGGGTACTTCTTTATCTCGACTTTGTTTCTTGCAAATTTTCTCTACTTTATCAATGGAACTTTTTCGCGGCGATACTGAATAACCAAATGTTCGATGAACAAGAAGAAGCGAGGCAGCATGATGAAATATTAAATAAAGGCATTTTATAGTTAAAATCTTTATAGTTAAACGTGTAAAATTAACAAAAGTAAAAGGCAAACTAACAGACAGATGATTTTATCTGAATTAAATTATTTATAGGGCAGAACAAAACTTTTGAGATTCACAAAGTACACAATTACCTAAATAAATTCTTCAAAAGTATCGTATTGCATAAAATAAAAATAAATAACTGCAAATGTAAAAGTGAAATATGCAGTTTAAAGTAAAAATATATATATAAAATTATAATATAAATTAAATCCGTAAGAATAACCTATTAAATCACGCCACTCACTTGTTGGTAATTAATGACAGATTAAAAAGATACATCTGCGAGTAACATGATGAAATGTGCGGATATTATTATTAATTTGTACATTATATTGCACTTAAGTCAATTAAGAATAGAATACGCTATACGTAACATATACAATATACATGCCGTCATTAGCCACGGTAAGGTAAATTCGCATTACTTTATGTAAGCATTTCAACCATTGCAGTCATCCATAGCAGATATTAATAATTTTCGCAATTATATTGCTACGCTACTACGTTAATACTAGCAGTAATTGTGCGCAAAATGAGCAATTTTGACCGCAGATAATGCGAAAATTCAGAGCTTATCACTGTCGTTACCTGTACCGATTTCCTTTAGCGCTTCGCAACACCAACGATATATATAGAAGAAATATATGACTTTTGATATTCACAAAGGCACAGAAGACGCTAAAGAGTATACCCTGAGGCTTTCTGCCGAGAGCACGTTGAAAATGGCCAAAAAAATATGTGATACGTTTGATACATTATCATTCACCGAGACGAAACGATCGAAAGACCCTCACTCTCTTTTCACTTAGGATTAGCACACAAAAAAAACATTGCCGCAACAACCAGTAAGTTGCTTGCGCGTCGCTTAACTCCCCCGCTTTCCTGGCATTATTATCTCGCCTGAAAGCTTTGCAGAAAATAACGCCATATATATTGTCACCGCGCTTATTTTTTCCATTAGACCTTGATATACTCTCCTTTTGTTCACGGCAATCTCTCGCCGAGTCGGTGGCACAAAATTAAAGTACCAGCAGAAAAATTCCCGTTAACTATATATTTCGCTCTTTGTATCGTAGGAGCTTTCTTCTATTTTTTTGTCTTCGCGTCCAAATTTTTGGAAAATTTCAGTAAAACCGAGAGCAGACGAAAGTCGACACGTGACCAACGCAAAAACTGAAAATTGCGAGAGCCACGGAATTAAACTGTCTAACATGCCAAAGGATACGTGTACGAAACAACGTCAATAACAAAGCTGTTATTTTAAAAATTTTTTAATTTTTAAGGAAAGAGGGTAATATGCATATTTATTTTACTCTCAAGAAGGAAGCTCTTATAATATGTAGTCTTTTTTGTGTGTGTGTGCGTGGTGCGTGTGTCTACATGCATATGTGATGTGTATACGCACAATAAACCAATTATTCTATAATTCATTAATTCTCACATTTTTCATGAAAAGGAGGAAGGGCGGGGGAGAGAGAGAGAGAGAGAGAGAGAGAGAGAGAGAGAGAGAGAGAGAGAGAGAGAAAGAGAAAGAGAGAGAGAAATATAGGTAGTTTGTGTACAAAAATGTATATATGGAGCTTTATTGAAATCTTAAGAGGCATTTATAAACCTTTACTTTCTTTCAAGCGGCGTATGAAATTTCGATTGGGAATTTCGCGAGGGTGCCGACTACGGAAAAATGTGGTTCTGATACGTCGTCCATCATTATCGACAGTATCATTGATCATCGTGGAACGCAGGGATACTGAAGGAAGCAATCAGCGAGGACATTCGATCTATCTCACGGACGGAACCGCGCGTGTTCCGCTGTGTTGTCTATGTCAATGGGAAACACAGAAAATGCTGTTAACAGTAATGAAATCCTCCGCAATCCGAGTTAAACGATAAAATGTACATCCGAGCGATCCGTTCTGATCGTATCCGAGCTGACGAATATTTACTCGTTTGTAGAAATTGTGATGCAAAGCAAATAATGGAAGGGAACAAATCAGAAAGATATATATGTATACATACATATTTAATGCGCGGTATATAAAACGTCGCACTTTTAAGATGCCATTAAAGTTTCAAGCGGGTCGACCCCGATAACGGAGTTAGATGCTAAAATGTACGTAGGTACTAAAGAGTAATGCGGCTGCAACGAAAGTGTTGGTTGGTCAGAAACAAGTAATAGCTTAATAATGCACTTCATTTTATAGCAAGTACTACACGTGATGATTACATTTCTTCATTGCATTCATCTATCAAATAACTGTACACCTTGATTATATTTGTCGAGCAAAAAAGATAATTGCTTTAATTTATTTCATTCGCAAGTTTACATATCTATGATATTATAAAGTTCTCTTTTTGTATTAAACAATTTACACACACATACACACATATATGTGGCTATTAATAAGGACTATTAAGAAATTATCTATTAAATAAAATAGATCTGTTATACTCTTTTCTCGAAAACTTCAAATTTCTCTGACAGCAAGAACATTTGTTCAAAATTTTAATCTTACTTTGGATCTATTATTTGTAATATATGAATTACAGTATCTTATATATTATCATTATTATATATTTTTATAAATACTTCTCTTTTTAAATATTACATATATGAATATAAAATCTTAATATAAGTAACATTTTTCTCTAAATATATAAATAAGATTTTAATATATAAGTAAAATTAAAATATATCATAAAAATATAGGCAGATACTGCTACTCAAATATTACAAATTACATTAGACACAAAATAGTCAAAATCTTAATTAATGCATATATGGAATAAATATATCAAATTTTTAGTTTTTAATTTGTATAAATAAAAATATATCTAATAATAATATAAAGATAAAATACCGTATTAGTAAAAGAAAGTAATAAAAATAATGCGTACTTGTTAATAATTATAGTTGAAAAGTAATTTGCAAGTTTGTAGAGAATGCCTGTAGAAGAATAAAATATAAAAAGTCCGCTATGCGAAAACTAGAAAATTTTTCAGCATCTTGTTTAAGTTTAAATACATCCTGTTAATAAACATTAAGTGACGAACAAATCTCTACAGAGTTTAATGATAAGAGAAATATTTCATAAATCGCCCGGCAATGACAGGACAATATCCACTTACCAAGCAAGAACATAACAAGCATTGAGTAACACGTACAATATTATTGCAAATATTGAATTTACTAATTTATCTAGAAAACTCGTTAAAGCTAAATAAAAAGTAAAACGCTGTAATGAAGCTGTAATAAGTTATTGAAGCAATTATATTGTAATAAATTATAAAAACGGAATTTTGTAGAAACAGGTAGATCGAGTTATTTAATTTGTCGATATAAAATATAACATATGCAGACAATTCAATAAATTATTTTATATATAATTGATTGTATAAAATAATTTTATATATTTATATACATACTTTATTCCATATAAAAAAATATAAATATTATTTCCACAAATATATTCACGTCTCTACAATAGTTAATAATTTTTCTCGCTACACAAAAAGCAATATTAGTATAAATAATTATAAATCTGTATCTCAAAGTCAAAACGCACGGATGTTCAGACTTGATAAGTCGGATTCGGTAGATACGAGTAAATTTAACTTACTGGTTGACTCTAACCAATGAGCAAGTTAGATCCGTTGAGATCTTTTATCATCAATCCGCAGAATTCAGTTTCTCACACTATCAGACAAATTATAAAGCCGAGTGGACTATTGCATCGAAAATACTAATCTAATTGATTATATCCAATATCCTACCACTTCTCAATAAGAGAAGTCTCTCTCTATTGATTATAAACTTCTATATAGTATCTATATAAGTATATATAAATGCAAATTCGTTATCTTCATTAAATAGAACTGTAGAACCCAAGAAACCGGATTCTGCGACGGGTCACGGATCTCAGATCCGGATACCCGAATCCCAGGTCCGGATATCCAGATTTCAAATCCGGATTCATAATTTTTATCTGGATACGTGGAATAGTTGGCTTTTCAGTTGGAAAAAGTCCTAATATATCTACAGTCTTATACGTATTTAAAGAGAGGAGGTTTTTCAACATAATTATAAATATTTAATAAAAATAATCAACTAATTGCGCTTAAGGAAAATACAGTACAAAGATATACGAGACAGAGATATATATCGTAGAGTTTATTAGGTGTGCGAGAGTTTGTACAAGGGATTGCGGTTCCTCTCACATTGAATGCAGAAAATATCGCGCCACTAAAAGCGATAAAATGTACAAACCGATGAGCACCACAAAAAACGTATGTTACATCAGTGTTTCCCAAATCTACCCGTACAAAACTTCGTTAAGGTAGTTGTTTCCCAACTATGCTAGTCAAAATTAGACTTGATCAATAAAGTTCAATAGGACGATGAATTCTTTTACTTTAAATTCAAGAACAGATTTTTAAACATTATTTAAAAGCTTCTCTTAGAATATTAAACAAACAAAATAAAAAAGAATTACAGAAAAAGAAATAGTATTCTGAATTGCGTAGTGAGCGCACGAAAGCATGACCACACACGAAAAAGCTAACCTAACTACCTAACCAAATTTTTTTAGATTTATCACAACTAAACTCTGATACTGTACGGTCAGTATCGTTGAACTTTAAACACGCACTTCCTTAAAAATTCAATTACTTTTGCTTAAATTTTTGTTTTAATCCTTATTGTAGATTTTTTGCTACTGACAATTACATGTCTAAATATTACTTTTTCGACCTCTGCGCAAGCGCAATGTGAAAAACAGTCAATTTTAAGCGCGGATCATATCTCGGAAACCATACAATAAATCGAACCCAAATTTAACACACATACGTATTAATATCTAAATTAGTTTTGCTGCAAGTTTAAAGAAAATCTGTATCTTCATCATTTTTTACCTAACTACCTTAAGTTATCTGTCTGATTTCGCTCAAGTCGTAAACGGGAACGTTGATTTTGTGTAAGATTCAACACTATATCTTTTCTACATTTCCACTGATAAATCAGTTTCTAAACGTTAAATCAATTTTTACCTTGAAGAAAAGAGTATCGATAAAATGGCGCGCTAAAAATAAAAATCTTTCATGACTAATTTTCTGCAAGAACATTACTTTTACACTTTGGCTTCAAAATAAAATCTATTCGTTAATTTTACACGCTTTCACGAATGAACGTTGGTCGATTACTAGAGCTGAGAGCCACTGTGCGACGCGATTGTTCGCGCGGCCAACCGAAACGTATCCGATAGGATAAACAAAAAAAGCGGAACAGAAAATTGTCGAGATCTGGTCGCGCACGATCCTCTGGGAAAATAACTTGGACAAACAGGCAGTAACATTTCCAATGGTGCATTGTGTTTTTCCTTTCTACGAAAGAGATTATGCCTTAGAAGCCGGCATTGTGCACCTTTAATCTACTGTTTAGGGGAGAACGGGCACGCAGACGTATCCGCACGGCATAGTTTCGCAAAGTCGCGCGCGATTAAAATTGGAGTCCGTTCAAACAATCAGCCCCTTTTATAATGTAACAAACCCTACCGTGTTGTCCGGTATGGGTAAGAGTAGCGCTCTCTTTTGTGCGAGAACTGGCTTTTCCCTTTTATCTTTTACAACCGCATGCGCAAATATTATAAACTATTCGACCTCTTCTTTAGTCTCGTCTCCTTCCCCCCTGTTACCTCTGCCATTCCCGCGGTGTTTACTGTTACATACTACCACCCTGGTGGACAATTATCCCGGGTAAAAGCGACCCAGTGCAATTAAAATAATCGTTTACGAATCGTAACCGCATTGTGCTCCCGATGCCAGAGAAATTAACGCGCCAAATGAAGCTGCCGATAACGGCGATTAATCGACTGGTAATCACCGCAATTATTGGCATTTAATTGCCCTCCCCCTTCTTCTTCTCCTTCCCTCCGCCGTGCCTTTCCCCTTTTCGGACGTCCATCACCGTCGCTCGTTGAATGACAACTTCTTTCCCTTTAGTTCCGAAAGAACGTCGAGACTTGTTCAGCTGCTGACTAGCGCGCACGGAATGGATAAGGAAGAAATAAGAAAGTTCCGACGAATTAGAATTATCTAGCGCGGAGGTACTGCAGGGATTAATGAGTTCCCGTCGTCGCGTATCCCCTGCCCTCAATATCCCCATCCCCTATTCGCGGCCTTTAAGAGAGCTTTTTTCGGCGAACGACCCGTCCGGTTATGGCGCGTAATCTTGTATAAAATACGGTGTAACCAAACTCTTTCTCTCTCTCTCTCTCTCTCTCTCTCTCTCTCTCTCTCTCTCTCTCTCTCTCTCTCTCTCTCTCGTGCTTCTCGCCGCTTCTTCCAGTCGCGCGTCGAAAAAGCGCTCCACGAGCGACAAGAGAATACAGAGGACAAAAGAAACAACGGAGGCGAAATTCCACCGCGAAATTCTTTTCCTCTCTAATGTAATTGCCCGTCCATTTACGACGTTGTCGCGGGTTGTTATTACTTTCAATGAAGACGAGAGAGCACACAAGATATCAGTATTAAAGGAGTTTTCTCACGTAAAATTTCAAAACTTTTAAATATTTTTGTTTACTCTTTCTCATCAAGAGTTATAGACCTTAAAAATATATATTTATGATATCTATAAATTAACGATGTCATAAACATTCGACTCGAGGATATAGCAATCCAAGCAAAGACTGTTTAATATGATGTTAAGAAAATCAGAACCAAAGAAAAAAAATAAAAGAGTAAACAAATTTTAGAACGAAAAAAGTCTATATTGACCTTAAAATAACTGACTCAATATAAATATAAAAAATATCTATATTATTAAAATATTAAAAATATGTAGAATTAATACATTTTTTCTCGAGACCACATTTTTTTTCTAAACGTTATACAAATGCGACAAATCTAATTTTAACACAATAATTTGCTTCTTTCTTATTCTAAATAAAAAGTCCTTTTAATACTAATACATCTAATTATGATAGCTCTCATAAAGTATCATTTAGAGTAATTTTAGGTAAATGTTTTAACTGTTCGCTTTTTGTTCACAATTATCTCGACAATTATAAAAATAAAGTAAATGCTAGAAATAAATAAACATTATTCGCCTAAATGGATAAATATCAAAAGCAAAAGCTTGCAAGGTGCCTGAATAACTTGTCTTCTTTTATTCCTTAATTATTCAAAATAACAGCATTAATTAAAAAATCATTATCTTTATTGTCATAAAATTTTAAAAATAAATTATACATATTATTCCCCTGATGTAAACTAAAAATAACATTTATTCTGATTTAAAATTCAATTATTGCTTACCATTTCAACAATATGGATAAAACATTTTGAATATGTAAGACTTTGATTTTGTTTATTATTCACATATATAAATATTGGCAAAATATATTTCCAGGGGAAAAAAAGCAGTATAGAAAGCCTGGAGGCGAGAGTGAATAGTAAAAGTGCAGTATGTATGTACATGTATGCAAGAAAGAGAGCCACAATAGGATTTGATAGCAGGGGCGCCAAAATCGAGAGAACATTTTTCTTACTATTTATTTTATCTGCTTGTTTTTACTGCTACACGATAAGCAGCATTGGAAACTCGCATCAAACGATCGCTCGGAAAAGAACTTTAGGAAAGAATCGTATCCAATCCACGATTGTTCAAAGTGCTCCTGCGCTTCCGCTAACATCATCGCCAAGTATGATCATCAAGTTAAGTTTCATCTGCCGTCGATAGACTCGCTATCGCGAAATTGTCGTACTCGTTTAGGGAAATCACTCTTAGTCGTTTCACTTTTTCAATATTCCGACTGACACCCGGCACTTTCCGCCAACCGAATCATCTACAACATTTCACAGCTCGCAAATTACGTCCCGAAATTACCTCCTTCATTAACCTCCGTGCCTGATTACTCAAGATAACTTGGACGCTCTCCACTCCCGGAAATTTATAACTTTATTTAAAATCCACTCTTGGGTCAGTTTTTTATACCAGGTAGATTTTAAACGAAAATACGAGAACATCCAATATCTAAACAGCAAATTCTCTTTTTCTTCCCTCCTGCTGTATTTATTCAGAATGAAAAAAATTAATTATATATACATGCAAATTTAATGCATGTATAAATATTAATAAGAGAGATAATAATTAGCGCCTCGTGCGGTTAATTATTTTAATAATATTGTAAAAACATATCTTTTGCATTATAGCGGTAAGTAATCTTTCATATGTATAATTCAAGATATAAGACACCATTCACGAAGATAGGTCAAAAATGATTTTACAATGTTCACATATGCGTAACAATATACGAATAATAATTAATACGGAGCAAATTTTTTGTACAGTAATATTCCGTATTTTTGTTCAAATTTTAAAATCTTCATAAAAGCAAAGATATACCTACAAAGTTTAAAAAACTGACATAGATCGTATTTAAGCATTAATCAATGAAAAAAGACAATTATTACGTTGAATTGCAACACTGTCATATATTGTTAAAGACGTTGTCATATATTGTTTCAAAAGTAACACCAAGTCTTACCTTACGACATATTGAACACTGTGAATAGAAATCAGTATAGTACAAATAACAGCATATCACGTCTCACTATATCAACCAAACTTTAGCGTCGCGAACACCGCTCAACTGTGCATATAATGACTATGACGATTGTAGCATCCTAATGCGCACGTAGTTTCGTCGCGTAGGTACTGTACGGGCGTGTACAATATAGGTCATTATAGTATTCCAATAATAGAAAATACTACGAAAATCATAGTATTGTCAGTTACAGTAATAGAAAATAGTAGACAATTATAGTATTACCCAAAAAAGACATCACTTCTTGTAAAAAACATAACAAACACAAAGGAAATAAAAGATTCAAAAGAAATAAAAACCATTTTAAAAATTAATCTGATTTATGATATCTTAAAGTTGCTATGTGCCAATGTGCCATAATCTTAATTTGTAAATGTAGCATATTTGACATTATAACGTGATATTCTAAATATTTATCATTTTTTGGTGAAAAAGATCTCGTTTGTTAAAAATTATTTTAATATCGAAAAAAATTAAAACACTGAAAATAACTTATAATAAAATAATTTTAAAAACATAGTTTTTATTATATAGCATTATAGGTAACGTTTTCAATGACATATATAACATAAGTATATTAGAAAATCGGCCAAATATTTCGTAATACATCAACATAATATAAAATGACCGAACAATTTTATGATACAAGTAAAAATTATCAGGTATCTTAAACACCGCTTTTTGCAACGTATTGGAGAGAATAAATTACATTTTAATACTATAATTAATAATGTTATTGACGTACACATGTAGGTATATATATATATATATATATATATATATATATATATATATATGTCCTTAAGTACTAATTAAAATATTCGTTTTTTTTTTTTTTTGTAAAATGCACAGTTACTTTGCGAAAAACCGACAGACCGTGTAAAATAGGGAACCCATGTAGAAGTACCCAATTATGGATCTCGTTTTGCACTAAAAATACCGTATGATGTGAGGTAAATCTCACTTTATGTGGAAAGTTGAATATTCATTTAAAACCAGGTTTAATTATTACATTTCAATGCTTTGCAAAATACGACACTTTAAAAAATGTCTAATAATCTCCAGTCAAACTATAAAACTAATGGCAACTGGCAAAACTAAATGCAAATTGCAATTACGTCGCGCGTTTTTCAAAAAACCTATGCTTTCGACAAAGGGATCGACTTGCCAATATACATACGTGCAACATATATAAATTTTAACTTCTTAAAACTTATTTTTAAATTGTTTTGAAATGGTTATTTCACGCAAGACCATTTTCTTTTTCAATTACGCCATATTTTCCGTTCTATTCTACTGTTATTCTACTCTTACATAATAAGCTTAACGTCCATTTTCCATATATTACTGGAGACGAGTATATAAAAAAATCCGACACCATTTAATCTTACCTAAAAAAAGACTAACCATACAAGAATTTAATTTAAAAAAAGCCAACTGGATACACGTAGAAGAAGGTCTTATATATCCTATACATGCGCGAGAACAGAATAATCCGCGTATAGTCGGAACCTGCAGCATACGGGACGAACCGGGACGAACACACATGTGAAGAAGAAGGTGCGGAAGATAAAATTGAAAAGCCAGTTTTATCCTGATTTGGTAGAATTATTAACGCGTTCAAATATATACATAGAATACTGCACATCATAAGGATCAGCTCAAATCCAGCCGGGAAAATTATTAAAGATCCAACACTGAGGAGCGCGACGGCATGACCTGGTAACGTGGATAAACTTACGCAACCCCAGAGAGAACTTATGTGCCGCCTTTATAAAAGTTGAAAATAATTCGATATTGGAGTGTGTGCAGCACCGCGTTACAGTCGCGCGACGGTCATATTTCCCGAGACAAAATTCGACGAGCCCGCGTTACGGCAAAGGACTTTCCGAGAGAGGAAATGTGCTTGTTACGGGAAAGCGCAGCCGTTTATTATTTCTATAGAAATGCTAAATTAAAATGTTGTTTAAAATAACAATTTAATTGCCACATCACACGGATGAATAAATGATTAAGTACGCGTTACATTACCGCGGTTCCCCGCGTTTACGATACAAACGGCAATCCCGTATATGGAATTCGTTTGTAATTCATGCGAACATGCGGCATTTCAATTACACACAAAATATTCTCTTTACGCGGCAAATAGGAGTTGTAACATCATATGTAAAGAGCAATTGGATTACGGGTAAGTAACGCGTTTCAATAGATTTTATCATAACTAAATTTTTCCTAATGTTCGAAATTATCTCGCAATCTCGAAATTCTCTCCCCCTCCTCTTTCTCTCTCTCTTTCTCATAAAAATATTTATATAAAAATTTTAACGCAAAACTTTGTTTAAAAATACAGAAATTTGAAAAAATATAAGTTTGCGGTTTAGCAATTTGTAATCCAAAAAATCATATAAAATATTGAATCCAGGTAAACTATAATTTATACGGAAAAAATGTATTATATATAATCATAATCAATATAAAAGAAATGCATATTTAGGAAAACAATTATTTTCGCTACTCGAAAAGTGTCATGCTGTTCGACAAATCTGTCTGACAAATATCTCCCATAAATCTTTGTAAAAATTTGAACACGGGAAAGGCGGAAAATGCGGCAACGTCTTTCAGGGCTTACAGGCTTCACGTGAATTAATGCGATCTAGTCCATCCTGATCTACGACAAAATCTTGTTAGTACACCTCACCGAGCGGCTGAAATTCGTGTCTCCAACGACGTTGCAAAGACAAACGTACGTAATTAAATGCTCACGTGAACGATATAACAAGCAGATATCGGAGAAGCGAACGGAATATTTTCCGCGGCTCCTGAATACCTACGTCCTGAATTAATGATAGCAGGCTTCTAATTCGTGACGAGATTCAATTAATACTCCCGAACGATTAGCTGGAACTCATTGCAATAAGAGCGGACGAAAATCGCGCGATGCGTAATCTATATGTATATACCGATACGAATTTGCGATATTGCGATAAAAGTCATGTCTCTCTATAAAGTATGATTTGTTTATTCATTGCAGATAACGTTCATATTTATCACATACATATTATATTATATAGTTGCACTGTGCACTGGTTTCAAAATATGAATTTTGTGATCAACTCCTTGTTTAAAAAATATGATTAGAAATCATTTTTTCATAGCAAAAGATCCCAAAATTAGTGATTCCAAGCTATTAAAAAAAAGGCAAAATAATAAATATTATAAGATAATTTTATATATCCATAAAAAGTATTATAGCTAAAAAACATTTATGTACATTTTATGTACAAAATTACATCAGATGTCTATTACAAATATCTTAACTAGTTACCCATTTAAGTTACTAATTACTTGTTTACTACTCTTCCTTTTAATGGTAAATTTACTTGTGAACATAAAACAATATTTTTTAAATTCTTTAATCAGTTTTAAATCAATTCGTGTATGTGTGTATGTACGTGTGCGTCCGCGTGCGTGTGCATGTATGTGTGTAATATCGTGGCAATGTAATAGCAATTATAAATTCATATAATAAAATTTTATATATTATATAATTGGGTGACATATAGAAGTACTAATAAAATATAGATGACTTTTCCTAATACAGATGAAGTAGGACTTTGATGAAAATGTAATAATAAATTTCAGATTATTTTTTAAGTATCTGCATATAGTTACATATATTTCATATAAAATATGTTTTATATAAAAATATCTGTAGTCAAATATAAATATCAAAATATCTATTCTTTTATTTTACCATGTATATTTTAATATACTGCAGGAAATCGAAATAAAATGTCGCCAAAAGAAATCAAACCATCTCCCCATGTAAATCAGGAAGATATATATATATATATATCTCGTTTATACCTCTAGATTCAATTAATACACCGCAGTAACGGTTCTGGCGTTCGCTAGAAGCGCAACGTATTGTAACGACGGACGTCCGTGTCTGAGGGGCTTTACAAGGTGTGCCCAATAAAAGTTTCAGGACTTGTCGGGTGAAACATCGAAAATCTCTCACTGAAGGAATGTAATGCACAGTTATTGATTGCCACGTTAAGGCCTCAAGAAATCTTTATAAATATTCTGCAGCACTTTTTGCTTCTTATGCTCCATATACCGTTTTAATAGTTTATTTATAGCCACACCTCTTTTGTCTTTTAAGTAAATAACGCGAAAATGAAATAAAGAAACATATTAATATAATCGTAATCAATAATTAATCTTAATGGTTTTTAATAATTTTAAAAATATTTTCAAGTGTATTTTTATTGCACTTTTTATTTGTGTGCTGTTACAATTATTGACTCTGAGAGTTTAAGATAATATGATATTATTTATAAAAGTAATAGGTAATTTCATAAAATTTTTTAATTAAAAATAACATATTGTATAATATTTGAATTATTGCTTAAAGTATATAATAATATGTTTCTATTACATTAATAATGTTTTATTAATCTCAATAAATCTTTTTAAAAAAAGCAATTTAAAACATTAAATAGCTTTTGACACTTTTCACCACACTCACACTTCCACGGGCAATTTCTTTACTCAAATTATTTTTATTCCTAATTGTGGCTCACATTTGTTTGTTTTGATATTATTCTTAAGATACACATATAATATTATCAATTATTTTATGTCTTATTTATGCCCTTAGCTTACAGTGACAACGTAATGTTTTATTGTACCAATATATTCTTCTTACGTTGATTTCAAATATAGTCATCAAATATTATTTTAAAAAATCAAGTTTGAATATGATGGATACTTTCGGACAAAACTTTTTACATTTTTTATTAAAAGTGACGTGGTGACGGTGATAGACTCTCGCACAATAACATTCGATACAACACGACACAGGAATTTAAATAACGCTGAGTAGAAATTAAACAACGGCTATTTTACGTTCTCTCAGAGATTGATTTAACAAGGGTGGTGATAGTTATTGTTCGGCAGCCGGTCGAATGTAATTCAAATTCGACAAAAATTGATCTCCGAACAATTGATTGGCATTCGTGCCAATATCAATCTACGTTTCCCGTCCGCTCTGATTTCCCGTTTCATTCATTCAGTCCCAGAACTTCTCGAGCACTCCTGCCAGTACCCCGGAATAATTTACGCGCAACGCGCGCGAGGAGATTATTTTAATTAATCGCCGGAGGCGGGCTCGTCCGTCGCCCGCGAGCGACATTCGTAAGGACTCCGTGAAAAAAAAATGGGAAGATGGGCCAATCCCCCCATAGATTCGCGAGCTAAGCGGATTCGGTCGATCGGTCGATTCACGGGCGTGTTCAATTAGCGGGAACGTCGAGAATGGAATTGCACCGTGAAAATTTCACCGCGGGAAATCTCGGAATGCCGACCATCAAGCGGGTACCGAAAATAACTTTGAGCCGGGATGAAGGAACGCAGAAAAAACAGTATGGTTGACTCACACATAAATCTGGTTGTGCTAACCTTTATATGGTTGACTGACACATAAATCTGGTTGTGCTAACCAGATTTTAGTTGAGTCAACCATACTGTTTTTTCCGTGAAGGTATAGAGGAGGAAACCACCCGCGCCCACACCACAGGATCCAGCGTCCGTCGCCTATGATCCACGATGTGGATCCGATCAATACAGGGCCACACAACGCGCCCACCGGACTCTGGCGGATCCTCCTCTCCTTCCTTTTCCTCCTCCTTCTCCTCCTCCTTCTCTAGCTCCGCCGAGGATCCGCCGTTATACGCGCGCAGGACGAAACGGAACTTACGTGTCGCGGCACGATGTCGCTGGATCGGATCGCTGGATCGCGGTTCCGCGCGTTGCGGCGAACGTCGCACGGTGTTGACATCACGGCGATTAAAGTAATCCCTTCTGCGTGTATGAGAGCGTGCGTGACTTCGGTTGCGAGTCTATGTTCCCCGGAACTGCCCCCTCGTCCACCTCGGCACTCGTTATCACTTTTCGACCGTACCGTTTTATCGCTCCTTCGTTAATCTCCACCCATCCCCTCGGATTCGGAGTATTCGATGTTCCGTTAACGTTTCGGGAAAATTGTTATTTCGTCAGTTGAATTAAAACGGTCGTCGAACTTGTCGCGAATGAGAGATAGAGAAAGAAAGAGAGACCATTTCGCTCGGTAGCTCGGAGATAAAAAGATAACGCGCGACGTCGCGGCGACGCGGACGCGGACGCGAACGCGGACGTGCGCGATCGCCGGCCGGGAGCGCGGACTCGACACCGATCTCGTCGGGAATTGCACTGGCCGGTTCAGCCCTTTACTCCGTGGCGCGAAGGGGTGGCGGCATGAGAGAGCGCGTCGCGAGGAAGGGATAAACGGAATGGGAGGGAAAGGAAAGCGAGAGACGAGAGACAGGGCGCGGTGGGGACGGTGGGGGCTGGGGGCCGGCGTGGGAGGACGGAGAAAAGCAGGCAAGGGGGAATTGGGGGAGGAGGGATAGAAGGAGGAGGATGAGGATATCCGATATATATACCTAGCAGCATCCACAGTGCTGAAAACCACCGTGGTACATTTCGCGGAGCTCCCACGAGGGACCGCGACGAGAGCAGTGGCGGCGGAAGCCGTGACGGAGAGGATAGGGGGACGCTTTCCCAACGAGGGGGAAAGCGAAGAGAGAAAAAAAAGAGGGGACGGAGAGGCGAACGAGATGGAGCCGGTGGCCTCTAGAAAATTAAAACAAAAAGCATAGGGAGAAGCACGTCGCGTCGCGTCGTGTCGCTGGAAACGGACTCGCACGACGTACACACGCCGACGCGCTCTCCCGCATCTCCACCCCTCGTCGCGCCGCGCTACGTCCGCGCTCTCTTCTGTCGCGTCCCTTCTGCGACGGTCTCTCTCTTTCTCCGTTGGGCGGAGGCACTTTTATTTCCCTTTATCGTTTATTATGAGTGGTACGTTACCCGCCGACACGCTCGTCCTCGAAAAAGACGCGCAAGAAGGTGTCGACGCGCGGGTTTTTTTTTCTCCTCTCGCGCTGGGCTCCCTCCAGTTTTCTTCGAGCATTCTCCTCTCGCGGCGCCGCGCCGCGCCCGCGCCGTTGCCGCAGAAAAGTCGAAAATTCGAAAATTCAGGTCGGAGACGTTGGGGACCCATTGATCGATATTGTTAGTCGATATTGTACTTATGTTGACTTTCTTATCTCGTTCCACTTTGAACACGGTATCTTCTACCGCGTATTCTTCGCTCGACTTGTATCTCTTTTGTATTGTAGTCGGTAAATCGCTGTATTTTCAATGTGAGTTAGCAATAATATTTAAGTAGTATCCAATTTCAAAATGCGCTTATATATAAACGTTCATAAGTTCTACAAGACAAATCTGAGATTTGGAACGATCATATAACATCGTATGTTTAATAACGTCTATGTTAAAAATGCACTTTTTTGTTATGTCTATTATTTTCTAATAATAAACTGCAAAATTAACTACGAGATTCTTGACAAAAACTGCAAAATTTATTTTAAATTGATGCGCTATATTAACTTTTTACATCGATTTTTTTTCTTTTAAATTAAATTTTATTTTACCACATATGGTAGTGCGCCAATTATATTAACGCCATCATATTAACTAGGTCGCAATTTATCATTAGTGAAATTTACTAAACTATGTCTAATTGTGTGAATAGCGTTAAGATATGGCAAAGTTATCATGAAATGTGTAACATTCATGTAACAACGCATAAGAATAAATTTGCGGGACGCGAATTTTACACGCATATATACATACGTTCAAATATTGTGATGACTATCATCATTACTGCAGCCGCGCGCGCAGCGTGTAACGTCATGCGAAAACGTACTTTAACTCCATGCATTATCATTAAACTGGATAAACAAAACGTGTTGCAGTCTACAAATCTGTCAAGCTGTCGTGGACCTCTAGGTCCTCTAGCGCACGCATTACTTCGTTTGCATCACTTTACTACCGTCCCAAGTTTATGCACATTTTCTTTCCGCTGTCTCTCACCGGGCGAATCTCCTAACCAGCAGGAAGTTCAAGGTGTTCATGGAAAGGTGGTTCAAGGAAAATTCATACGCTCGGGCAGAATTGTCTTCACTCGTACTCGAGCTCGTACTACGTAGTTGGGAATTCTTTCGCGCGCTTCATATTGCGGAAAGAGAATCTCGCGCGAGCGAGCGAGCGCGCGCGCGAGATAAATCGAGTTTTGGAACGCGAGTACGCGGAAAGGGGGGCAAGGGGGACAGGATCATATTGAAGATAGGTGTGTGCTTAGTGGACGAGCGCGATTTATCCGCTATTTCTCACGAGATTTATCTACCCATTCTTTAATCCTTCCCCGACCCCCGCCCGCCCATCGTGCCGCGCCGTGAAAACTTCCACTATCTTTTTTTAATCGACTTTAAACTATTTTTTTCTCGCGCCACCCTTTGTGCTAGGCGGAGTTTCTTCGCGCGCGCGTTTGCGATAAATCGAAGTCGTATATAGGGACGGAAGCGAAATGGAAGAGAAAGCGAGAGGGTGGATCTCATCTTATTGTGGACGGACGTATAAACGCGCTCAGAACGTGTGTGCGACTCTTCCGCCATTTCTCGCGAGACTTTCTATCGTCTCTTTAATTCTTTCGTTCGCCGACTGTTGGGAATAAAATCGAATCGAAGAACGGCGCGCATATACGAGCTAACCAGACGGATTTTATCGCACGTCACACGCTTCAGCGAAGATTTCGTGCGTATCGTAAACTGAGCTTAATCCATTCATGCATTTTCTCTTCGCGAGATAATACCATTTTGATTCTTTGCAAACGGAATATAGAGAAGATATACAAAAAAGTCTTGAATTTTTACCAAAATTCTTTTTCTTACTGAAATTATCTAGATCTCCTAAAATATAGTATAATTTAAAGTCTATATATTATACATATATTTGACACATACAATAATGAAAAAAGAGTCTTTATTCTATTACAAATTTTATAACATAATCGATAAAATTATAAAGCTTGTCAGGTTGGCGTTTAGAGACGAAAATTTTAGCAACGCGCTCACTAATCGATATGCTTTTGTAAATTTCTGGAAGAGTGGGCCATGTTGAGGGATGGCTGAAGTTCGTGTAGACGAGAAAAGAGCTCGTCACGGACAGGCAAGTGCAGAACAATTCCCGTCGTCCTCATTTTATCGGTCGATCTACCCTCGCTTTAATTCCACCGGTACGACAGCGCACGTCCCCGCCTTACGAGATGGGAATCTTTTATTTACACACGCGTCACGGTTGCGACTTTCTATTTTTACATCAAAAATTTCTCCCGCCGCGCCGCGCCGTTATATATCCTCCAGGATTTTGTGCTCGCGCGCGAGATAAGGGGACTCAGGGTGCCAGCCGGATTATGTGAAAAGAGAGGGGTGCTCTCTTATTGCGGATAGGTAGGTGCTTAGTGGACGGGCGCGATTTATCCGTTTCTTTCCGCCGAGACTTATCCGGCCTTTCTTTAACAACCCCCATCCCGCTTTTCCTAACTCCCGTCCAGGACCTTCGCCTATCATCGGGGGTGCAATACGTCTAGGTGCGATAAGTGAGTACGCGCTCCGATAGTATAGTAATAAGTTCCCGCAACTCTCTCTCGAACGAAAGAAGTCGAGCCGAGCTCGCGAAACTTTTTTCCGTGCGTATCTTATTAACGTTTCTTGGCGACGTTTCATTACCCTTTCGTCTTTCGTCTCGTGGTCCAAAAAGCGCGAGATAGATCTTTTACAGGGGTGGCGCGCAGGTGCCCCTCGCAATTAACCCAGGCAGGATGCTTTAAATTCTCGCCAAATTACCGGACTGTAAATTTCCCGTCACATACAAGCAGCCGACCGCTCGCTTACTTCCAGCTTCCTCTCTATTGTGCTGGGAGATGCGAAGTCTTCGCCAGATCGTCTAAAGTTTCACAAGCGGAGCCAATCATCTAGGGAAAAATCTATATCTATCAAATCTCCACGCGAAACTTCAAAATTATGAAACATTCTTCCTGCAGATCTCAAAGTTGCCTCCAAACCGAACAACATTTTAAGCGAGCGCTTCTTTCTACGTGCTTCTGTGGGAGTTAGAGCGAGCACTTTATCCTCCCCCTGCCCCTCTCTCTCTCACACATAAAATTTAATGCAAATTAGCGGTTCTTAACCCTTAAATGCGCAATTTTTCGTAGCATTCTGATTTTTTAAATAAATATAATGGTTTTTAAGGAATCCTAAAAAAATATTTAAGAAATTCTTCTTTACTAACTTGAATCCTTTACTTTAAACCCTTTTTGGACTATATGTCTGTGATGATGTGAGAGCAGATGTGCAAAGCCGCGCGTTTTCAGTTCGAACTTCATAAGGGAATTTATACATACGGGGCATTGAGAAGTCGTTTTGCATATATGCAAAGCTGCGCACTTAAGAGTTAATATCCTACCAAGTATTGTTAATATTAATTTTATCTTGCCACGTGTATATAGCTATGGAAGATACAAAAATATGGATATTGACAAAATGTAAGTAACCAAATTATTAATAATAAGATACTTATAAGAAAATCAATAGTATAAAATAAGATTCTCATCATTTCTCCTTATTCTACAAATCATATATGTAACGCGTCAGACAAACAGAATTTAAAAACAATGTATGACTGTTGAAAGTCAACAGAAAGTGATAGCGCAAGATTTTCGTTGGTACAGTATCTTTTCCCAAATTTATTGATGCTACGGATATTCATGAGGCAATAGGATACACATCCTTAGAGACGTTATCCTGGATGCCAATAAATTCTCCTCTCCCCTGTCAGTTGTCACTACTGACTATCTGGTCCTTAACTGTCGTACTCTAACCCGCGGCCGTCGAGATAAAAGTCGATCCGTAAGTGCAAAAGCGAGCAAACACTTCGCTCATCGTCCGTAGATTTATCATTTTGCTCGGCGGACCGACGTGAATCGTGCTGGGTTTGCCGAACAGACAGAGAGTAAGAATGAAAGGGTGAACCGATGCGACCGGGGTGAAGGGGGATGTGTGCGCGGTCAGAGGTAGACTATGGGAAAGAAAAGGCCGAGCGGGTGACGCGGCGGGAGCACGCGGCCGGTTATAAGACCGATATATGCGAGGAGAAACGGGACACGACGCGCGCGGCACCGTCGCGGTCGCCCATCAATCGACCAGAAAGAGAGGGAAAAAGTCCAAGATTAATGACGAGCCGTCGACGATTCGAATTTCGAGTTGTAATAGGATAGCGCGGATATTTTAAGGATAACCCAAGAGACACGTTCCTGGGTTATACCCATCCCTGACGCAGGCGCCCCTGCACCGCCCCACCCAGTTACAGGAGTTCTCACACCGTCGCGTCGCGTCGCGTTGCCGACGACGTCGAGCGGTGTGTGCACGTGACCATGAGCGTCGTTTTCAGGAGTGGCGAACCAGCGAGACGATGAAAGTCATGAAAGCGCGAGAGCTTCGCGGCGCGGCGTTTGCACTTCGCTTTATTACTGGCACTTTTGTCCACCCCAGGGCTCGCAACTTATATGTCTTGTTTCGATTTAATTTTTTTTTGCTATCCTGGGAGAAAAGCTGTACGGTATTGTGAGACGTTGTCTTCCTGGTCGAGTAATATCGATCCGAGGTATCGACGGCACATACCGACTGATCGAGAAAATTAAAACGTATAAGAGAAGAAAGCCGTTATGCGGCGCCATATGGTTGTGGCAAGTTAAAGAAAATGCTACTTCCGGAATTCTTTTTCTTTCTTTTCTTTTGAGATATATAGCACAATGTACAAAACGAATTTAGATAAAAGCAAGAAGTTTGCCAATTGATCCCTTGAGCTATTAACGCTTGCTTTATGGTATAAAAAGAATATTGTGATGTCACGTATTCTTGAATTTGAAAAAGTTTAAAGGGTGTAGTTCCGAAAAGCCCATACCTCCGATCGTTCTAAAATTTTGTATACTATTATATTTTGATATGCTAATTATGAATATGTCAATGAAAATTGACGCAAAGGTCATTTTCTAGGTAAAAATGAAAAAAAAATTTTTTTTGCATATTTTTTAATTATCTAAAATAAATATACATTTTAGTACAAAAAGTTTCAAATAAAAATTGTACGTCTCTTAAAAACGCAACTTTTATATTCTATACGCTATTACTGTAAAAGCAGTACTTAACGAGAAAAAACGAGATAACAAAAAATTATTTTGTTTCAGTTTGACAGATCCCAATAGAAAAGTAATGAACAAAAAATACTTGGAGATTCCGGATGGAGGTTTGGGGAGGGGGAGGTTTTATTACGCATATGACAATGAAAGTTAGCGATAAGGTCGTTTCCCGGTACGAGATGGACCTCGCTTTACAACTTAGCATGTAGTATTTGTAAGTGAAACTCCCAATGGGGGGTCCAGGGGGCAAAGCCCCCGGCCAGGGGGGTTTGGGGGGCGGAGCCCCACCGACTTTGATATAACACTTTTCTATTGCAAAAGCAACATTCATTACGAAAACAAGACTTAATTTGGTAGAAGAAACTGTCGTGAAACAGGCGTTGGCAGGCAGGGTGGTTGTGAAGAGAGGGGCAACGCTCTACCTTGCGTAGGGGTCTTGCTAATCTTTTCTGTATCTATTTTTAGTATACTATGGTCGACTCATCACTTTAGTAAGGCGAAGATTTAATAGATATACAGATTTTACATGTCAGGTGAATGGAATTGAATGTTCATTTGTAATTTTCTTGTTAAGTACTGCTTTTACAGTAATAGCGTATAGAATATAAAAGTTTCGTTTTTAATAGACGAACGAATTTTTATTTGAAACTTTTTGTAGAGGAAAGTCCCCTATGATGAGATAGGCTCCTAATATGCGATAGCGAGGTTTCTGCTAAACTAATAGGCCCTATCAGTTGGTTCCACCATGGACTTATTGCCCTTGGGGTAAAACCTATTTAGTGTAAAATTCATTGTTTGATCGTGCGTGTAGTCGTTGCAGAGAAAGAAATTGTGAAATTGGACGTTGTCAAGTGCCGTGGATATGAGACTTTAAACCTTGTTTATTATATAATTAATAAATATTTGGAAATGAGTTCTGCATGCAGCGATAGAGTAAGGTCGTATTAATAGGAAAAAACGGGATATATTGAGTTGCTCAATTGTATAGATTAGATTTGATGATCGCAAAACCGCAAGGCGTGGGGCTCGTAATGTGAGATACTCAGGGTACTCCTGGGTTGCTGGAGTATGAAAGTTATTGTGCAGTAATAAAATAAGAGAAAATACTATATTAACGTTAAGGGAAGGTGTGTACGAAATTATAAGTGTGTGCTGACCTTGATTTGAGGGGGAAGGGTGGAGGGGGCAGATTAGGTACAATATTGGGTAAAGTGTGTTTACGATTCTTGCAAATGTGCTTCTTCATTACAGTTGTCTTTCAGAAACTTTAAATAAAGTTTTCTAATTACAATATGATGTATTTTGCACTTTATTAGCGATTTCCCGGGGTCTCTCATATTAAGAGCACACTTTTTCGATTTTGCCGAAAGCTCATTTTTTACATTTTTCTCTCTCTCTCTCTTTCTCTCTCTCTCTAATTTTCTGAAAAATTAATATTTAAATTAAATTTTACATTTCAGCATCTTAAAGCTTATTAAATTCCCTTCAAAATGACCTACTATATTTTTCAATTCTGCCCATAGACTTCCGGCAATCACACAAAATAGATGTGGTATCTCATAATCGGGGACTTTCCTCTACTAAAATGTATATTTATTTAGATAATTAAAAAATATGCAAAAAAATTTTTATTTATTTTTACCTAGAAAATGACCTTTGCGCCAATTTTTATTGACATATTCATAATTAGCATATTAAAATATAATAGTATACAAAATTTCAGAACGATCGGAGGTATGGGCTTTTCGGAACTTTATCCAGTTTAAATATAAAATATAAATGAAATAAATATAAATATAAATAAAATATAAATAAATAGTTTGACGCCGACCTTCGACTTGGATCGGCTGTTCTCACATTTCTCTGTTCCGACTATGTTTTATTTCGGTGCTACATCACACGATTAATTAATCATATAAATAAGGATGGACGGCGGTTCCTTCACAATAAATTTGGACAAGGTATTAAAACTGCAAGAAAGGTCTTTTGTCTCTATGAGCTGCTAATTTTTGTAATGTGACAGTAATCTCTTGATAAGGACACAAAACTAGTGTCGAAACGTCGAAATGATGTAAACACCGTATTAAACGTCAGTTTGGTCAAATAATTCTTTCTTTTTAAATATAAAGTTTCCTTTAAAAAAGGATCATTCTTCAGAAAAAGATCTGATATGCATTTTTATTAAATTAACGAAACAAATTTTTAAAATCTATTATAAAATTTAGATATATTTTTTATCTAAATTAGATGTATTACGTATAATTACGTATAATTATGTGCATAACTATAATTAGCAAACTATATCTTCAGTATCTCTATAAATCTCTCTAAATAGAAATTAATTGTTACATTTAGACGTTATAACAATATCTTAAGTTCTCTTTAATTTGTGAAAAATAATTTAAAGCGCAAAAAATATTGATGTGAGAAAAGTACCAAGAAAAGGAAAGCGAAAGAAAACAGTCGCAAAGAAAACTCTATATATCTAACGTGTGAAGTGTCTATTCTTTTTTTATTAGAAAATGCATACGATTCATACAGCACTATTACAAATATCCAAGAATTATGAGAAAACATTTGCCTTAATCGAGCAATAGAGACGCCCTTTTGTACGTGCTCATCGTACGTATGCACACGTTCATATACGTATGTGTGAAAAGCACGTCTGTGAAACAGGGGTGGATTCTCGGCAAAATATCGTGCAAAAACTCGGAAGCCAACAGGGTGAGAGTTGGATATTTATAGGTAACACTTTTTAACACTTTGTCGTGTAGCGCGAAGTGTATACAAATTTATCTATTACAATATATTTATTCTTTCTTAAAATTTTGGAGTTATACGACAAACTAACATCAACTAAAATTATCCAAAATTGAATATAAAATATATATTACCTACCTAATTTCGATCAATTCCACTAACAATCGCAATTCTACCTACCTATATGACTTTTAATAATTTCTGTTTACTAAAATAATTTTTTTAAACTGAAGAAGACTTATTTAAAACAATAATATTGCGCAAAATATTTGCTTAAAAAGAATCGAGTTAAATTGGTAAATACGTAAAATAAGCAGTGACTAAATGGATATAAGATATCCCATGAATATATCTGCAAGAGATTGGATATATATAATACGAAAAAACCGATTAAAAGAGATTTTGTTTATTAACAAATTTCCGTCGTTGCAGAGAATATAGACCCTGTTATAACATCTTGTCCCGTTCTCTGATTTTATGGATATCCTTCTGGCGGCATTTGCTTCTTCTAGTCACTTAATCGAGTTGCTCGAGCTATATACTTTTTGTCAAATATATACACCGCTTCTAAAGAAGGGGATTCTCAAGAAGGGGATTGGCGTTTAGTTAACGGAAGGTGTTGTCGGTAATGTAATTTTGTTCCGAATAATAAGATGAATAGAATGTTAGGAAATTGGTTGCAAATAAAATACCGGAAAACCGCACGTTTATTGATCGATGGACAAGTTTGTATATTGCGATTTTATTCAAAAAAATTTATCAATTAGGCAAAAACTTATTTTAGAGAAAGTTTTAGTATTTAAATTTTTAAACGGAATTTTAATATTCAACACTTTTAGTTATCACATAGAGAATATATTACATAAAGCACGGACACAAATTTATTACCATTTTCTTTTTATTTCCTACTATATATATATAACGTCTATTATGCGTTTCATAACGCATTCGTGCTCTCCATTAAATTTTTTTTACTCAGTATTGTACTATTCAATAGCGTAAAGAAATATATGACTATCCGATTATCCGGTGATCATTCTTGAAGAAAAAAAGAAGATTACATTTTAACTCTTTTAATAAAGAAATCTTTTTATAAAAAGATCGGATAAACACGTACTTAACGATAGCATTTTTCTCCAGAACTTTTTCAAGAAAGTACTTTGGTCTTTTTCATTCTTCCCAAGATCCTTTCTGATAAAAATAATAGATAATTATGAACTAAATGAGATATGTGGATTACGTCTCAACGACTTTTATATAGTTAATTTACAAGAATGCAATATTTTGTAAAACACTATATTAAACCTCGTGTATATTGAATTAACGTGACCTCAGTAAGAACTTTCTTAGAAGAAATTAAGCCAACTGATTTGATTAAATACAAAACGCATCAAGCTGATATAGGTAAGTTGTGTTGAGGAGTAATAGATTAAACCAACCAAGATTATATTAAGTTACGTTACGCTAGATTCAAAATTATGCATCTTAAATCTTAATTTAATTAAAAAGCATTTCTCTTCTCCCTTTGCGTAATAATAATCAGTGTAAATGGCATTTTGTTTAACATACTGAAAGGCTTCTTCGAGACTTTTATGAGATGCAAACAACTAATCAGAATAAACGCGTTAAGTATTTACCCTATATGCATATAGAGTATGTGAGCGCGAGGCGGGGTCGATTGATGTTTTAATTATCGGACCGTTCCGAAATTGATATGCAAATCAAGTGTTTGAGATACTGCTTTCATATAGGACCGCCGCCCGTCTCTAATAATGCGCATCTGCGAAACGGCGCGGCGTATCATTGATTTTAGAAAGTTCTCACAGAGCATCCCTTTTTTCCAAATATTTACCTATCTTTGTGAGGGATCAGACCATCTTAGATTAACGAGAAGATTGGGAGATTAAATAGAAACCGATACCGGCGAATGACGGTGAGAATCAATGTTTTAATTAACAGACGTGGGTCGACAAGCTTTTAATTAAACGAAACAGTGTGCAAATGGAGTGGATACTTACTCTAGAACTTAATCAAAAAGTTTAAGAAAAAAAGTCAAGAAAAGCAGCTGACTATATGTGCCAAAGTTCACTTGACAGAAGATTAACCCGACTCTTTTAAGCCGATTTAAAGGTGATATCGGATAATTAAATTAATTTTCCGGATTACTAAGGCTAAAATAACGAAAATATATTTTTTGCATTGAGATAATTTAGTGCGCATTAATTACTTTAAACGCTTTAGTATTTTTTAAAATTTTATATTAAATAAAATTATAGTTATCGTCATTTGTATTTGTAATTATAATTTATTGTCAAAATAATTTTGTAATTATTAATTTAATTATAATTTATTAAATAAAGATTATTTTAATTAATTATAATAATTTATATTAAATTAATATTTATTATTTTTATTTCACTTTAAATATAAATTTACATATAAGGGTTTTGTTTTATTCATTAGACATCTATACTATTAAAAATAAAAAAAATCAATATTGTTTTATTATATTAAATTAAGTTTTTCTATATTTTATATATAATATTTTAATACGTTATATAATATAAATTAATATGTTAATATAAGATATTATTTCGATAAACACAAAAATATCCTACCCATTATTTAGAAATTATATACATATATGTTATTTCGACTGACAATGAGTAAGCTTCGAATTAATTTTAACACATTCTTTTTGTATTACCACACACATGACATTAACATTGTAATTTTATTCGTACTTAGACAACTTTTGCAATATTGCATATTCTATAGTACAATGGCCGAGTCTGAAATTTATTCTCGGATTCTTGAAATTGTTAGTCGTACCAACGTCTTGATTGCAATGCCAGCCCTTTATCTTTCTAAACATTCTCGAATTTCCAAAAGCACTTTAAAATTAATCCGCATGCCTTGAGTGCGTCTTACGCAGTAATAATTATAATTGAACGAAATATATAAGATATTATCGTTTTCATTTAACATTTGTATTCCATTAAATACGTATCACATTAACCATTGATCTGTTACACTTTAATAAAGAGTCACAATAATACAATAACGAATTATATCGTTATGACAAATAAAACCTTGTCTTCCGAATAAATTTTCTAGCATGGATAATTATCGATGCAAGTCGCGTTCTCCACTGAAGTAGAGAAACGTTTAGAGTCCATGATTATAATAACTCGACGATAATCTTTCTTACCAAGTATGCGAGAAGAAACTTTGTAAACTTGTTACCGTAAGGCGGTCCGAAGCGCCTTAGGACAGATTTGTCATTCGTGTGTGGTTTAATTAGGATTTCTAACAAGTTTATGTAACAAACGCGCTAGAAATTACATATTTTGACACAAAATTCTACATGATGTATTGCAAACATCGGAATTATCTTTCTCTTCCTCTTCTTCTTTTTTTTACAAAACTCGTTAACGGCAGCTATTTATCAATGTCGCAAAAATCTTCGCACAATGCGAAAAAAAGAAAGAGAAAAATTACGTCGCAGTAAATTCATCCTGCTTTGATATTATATTTACCCGTAAAACAACACGCGATCGATCTCCATTTCCACCCTCAAAACGATATCACGTTTTCATTCGCCAATTTACCTCGCAATTATGACGCTTCCCGGGAGCAGCCATTTCTTATCGTACCTGCGGGCAAAATGTGCGCTCGTTGAGGATGGGAGTATTATTTTCAGTTTACCGCGAGTACATACGCGCATTTGTATTTATTAGGCGGTCGCGCGACTTATCGCGCGGATCCACCCCAAAGTAGTACCGGTACTTTACAAAATGTGCGCGCAATACAACACAGAGCTATAGGTGTGCCACGAGTATTAACTGCGAAAAAGTCTCTTTCTTTCCCTCTCTCTCAAAATCCCTTTCTCCCTCCGCTAAATCGTCATTATTATTATAGTATTTCTTTATTCTTTAAAGTTGAAGTCCGTGATCTATGCCGCATATAATTCAAGCGCGTCGTCTTTCTTACATTTTCTTCTAGATCTTTTTATTCATTACATATTCTTGTTTTATTCATGATACATATATAGAACAAAAGGCTAAATCGTTAACAATTTACATTTTTCGTGGCAAGATTAATCCAACATACTACGGCTAATTGAGTTTCTAGATTCTGATGTGGTTTTAGAATTATACTACATACTATACGTTGATTAAATTTAGTTATCATTTAAAAAAAAAATAGATGTAGATATATCTATATATACAGATATTATAATTAATACACAACTGTAAGATTGCTTTACGTATGTATTGTTGATTGCACAACATTTGATAGATTTGAGTGCATAATAATCACAATTTCAAATAATAAATAATATTTCCCTAATGAGAGATAAAAATAAAAGAACAGTCTATTTTACAGCAAACCGCTTGAGATCATTATTTCAAATCTCAGTATTGCTCGACACACACACACACACACTCTCTCTCTCTCTCTCCCCCCCTTCCCTCCCTCTTCATTACTTTGTTATTAGATAACGTATAAATGGAACTCTCTAAGCGCCGAGAAATCCAAATGGCACAGTTTTGACAATTCTCGCCATAAATGGTTATATCTGCCAGGATTTACCCCGCCGTATGTAATAGATTACAGAATTCAAAGGTTCCGTGAAATAAAGTTTGAAAAGCACTCCACTCCGTGCAGCTAGAGACATTCTACCCTCCTTTATACATCTAACGCGCAACGGTTATTGGCGACGCAACGCGCGAGAATTGAGTCAAATGCTCACGCGATGCTCCCTGAGGTTTTCATTTACCACCATTTATTGCACTAAGCGGCGTAATTAGTGTCCGGTTCTCTTGAGGCTGCTTTAATTGCGATGCGAGGACGGTCGCTCAATATCGACAGACAAAATAAGAGAGACGTTTCACGTTGACGAATTATGTGTTTTAGCGGGAATCTCGGCCAATTGCAGCACGATTATTTCTTCACGAGTTCAACGATTCGTGCGTTGTATCCTTTTTTTCAAAACCCAATGACTGGACAGAACACGAATGATATGACGTCGTGTACAAGAAAACGAGATTGATTATGATGGACGTGTATGATATATAACTGACAAGCTGATTAACTGTATCTATTACATTCTTGCTATAACGTAACGCTTTTCAATTGGTACGACGCGTTACAGATGTGTCACGATATCGATGCTTCTGAGCTTTTTATAGTAAGACTTCTTTTTACCTTTTTATTTATCCTAACTACCTATTTATCTGAAAAGAAGGATGTGAGCCCAAGAATTTTCTTCCAAAAGTTTTCCTTCCATAATTTTCACCTTAAAAATTAAATATAGATCAATATACGGCGGATAAATTCAATCACAATTGTTACTTTAAATATTCGTTATTATTTGGCCTTTTGAACGATGCAACTTTTATCTCAAATATTTTCTTATACCTTCGAACCTACCAACAGATATTTAGGTATTTCGTTTATCGTGATTCATCTTGTAGAGTAGATAAGAATTCTAACTTTTAACACATCCTTATTTTAATTTATTTTTTTTTAAATTATTTATATATATATATATTGTCACTTTGAACGTTTTGTTCGATAAATTTATTTGTAGTCTACTATAAACAAATAATAATTCTCTTATTTCTCTTATTTAAGGAAAATATCAAATAATTTATCATTTTAGTATTAAAATTTTTACTTTCAATTTCCTTTTCCTCTTACTTAATACAGAGCCTCCTACTTAATAAGATACTCTATAGTAGCGTAGGGACATTTTGATACCGTAATTCCCCAATGGCTCGTAATCTACCTCGAAACAGTAGCTCCTAGGCTAATGACCATAGTTTGATCTAGTCTAGTCGATAAGAGCTTCGAGTCGCTTTTAGACTCCTCCTATTTAAATTCTCAATATTCTTGGATGCCTCTCATTATTATACATTTACTTCGCGTACACTGTTCCGTAAATTATCCTATAATTATAAACAGCGTTTTTAGCAGTTTGCATTTTGACCAATTTATTATTAATTTGTTCTCGAATTTTTAAGACGCCAATACTTCAACTTTGACTAAATATTTTGACGAATAATGTTTCAGCTGCATATATTAATAAAGAGATCATTTTATAACTTAAAATAAATTTTATTTTAACAAAATAAATAATTTTGCATATGTGTTTGAATGTGTGTAGATTAACTTCTCTTATTTGATAATAAAAGTTGAAAACGTTTTAATAAGTTTATAATAAAAAATATTTGCTGAGAAGCAATTTTGATTGGAAATTGTCAAAAGATAATGAAAAAGTGTTCTATATATAAGTAATCATATTATTATTATTATATATTTCTGGACAAATAAGAAGAGAAAAAATATCCACCAGATAACATATTGAAATCAAATAAGGTATCAAAGAATGTAAGAAGCATAAAATTGAAAGAGTGCCGATTATATCTCGCTCCCTATTTCGATCGATGATTTGATGAAAAGTGCAATGAGAATCAAGCTTGAAAAAACGAAACGAGATTTCACTTGCTCGTCTACCTATTGTTTTGCATCATATTTAACAAGGTTTAAATTGCTTTCCATCGTGTACGGCACGTGTCCGTCGAAATCAATTCGATCTCTGTTTGCGGTACAAACACGGAGTGCGGCAGTTCCGCAATTCCGACGCAACAGATAATATCGTAGATATGGCGTGCGGAAACACGAGTACATTCGTTTGTAACATCGATCATCCCTCCATTCTTTTTTAATCGAAATAAAAATTATTCCTATGCGTACCTTTCGCACGGATAATATTTGAAGTTATAACGCCGCTATGTTTCTATATTTTTGTTTTCCGATAGGTGTTATCCACGCGCCTTGTTTTCGCGCTTAATCGCGTAAATTAATTCTGATTGTCAATGGAAAATGTAAAAAAAAACACGATCGAGTGGAATAAACTGTATCTTCTCATGCGCGTTGCAACCAACAGTAGGCTCTCCAAACAAAATCTCGGCTATTGTCCTGGTATCGCGGTCTATACCGTTTCTATTTGCTGGCGAAATATACGGATATCATTGGTGTATGATATTCCTGTTAGAGATAATGTTGCAGACATCTTGTAATAGAATACCAGGGGAAATTTGCGGAACGTTTTCCGGATAATGCGACACACAGCGATATATTAATCGGATACTGCGCTTTGCTCGAAACTGTAAGGATGCTCGTGCGATTTCCTATGTCCCGATGTGTTTGCAGATCTGATTATTCGCATCACTATAGGTAACTTCCGCATAAGCTATAACATTTTCTCAAAGCAAATTTGATTGAACGTCATCTACTCATAACTTTTTATACATTTTAATATTGGCTATAATGGCTATATAATAAAATAAAATCCTGTTTAAAAACAAAATTCATGTAAAATATTAATATAGGGAATAAATTGTTTTAATTTGTTTTTATCTTCAATAATTGTTTGATTGTCAGTGTTTAACTGTTTATAAAAAAAGCCATGATATAGTTTTGAGATTCTCACTTTGTAAAATTTCATCATTGTAAAATTGCTAAAGTGAAATGGTACAAGAGTATAGTGTAATAAGCATCGCGGTGATGTGCAACTATTCCTTTTCGCTATATTTCAGTAAACAAGAACACAGAATGCAGTTACATAAAATTAATATTGACGTAGCCATTCACTTATTCTTTCACATTTTTCTCCATCTATTATACATACATAGAATTTAACTCAGATCGAATAACGTAAATTGAAATCCATTTTCCAACGTCCTCTCTCTCTCTCTCTCTCTCTCTCTCTCTCTCTCTCTCTCTCTCTCTCTCTCTCTCTCTCTCTCTCTTTTCACCACTATAAAATATTTAATGATTTATAAGCTTCTTCACTTTATGTTTAACTTTATAATCGTTTTAAGCTTAAGTAAGTTCTACATTGGTCTAGTTTATGTGGTTATACTTGTTCTTTTGTTTGAGAGAGCACAATAACTGAATTTTGTTGATTTATAATTCTTCAGCAGTATTTCAGATAATTTACATTTTTTTCAACGAAATTTTGGTTTTGTGACGCAATATTATCTTATTAGTTATGTATTTTCTAACATGTTTCACTCGAGTTATTTTGTTTCATAATAAGTCGTGAAGCATTGGCTAAAGTGGAGATAGTATTACCTTTTGCTTTATTGTCATTACTTTCTTCATTGTTTCCACTTTTGCTTTATCCTCTATTATTGTTATCACACTGCGTCTTGTATCTTTCTGTTTAAACATATTCTAACTTCTGTCTTTTGTATTTCGCTCTTGCTTATTTCATGTATATCTTTGTATAATTCACTATTTGCCTAAAGTCTTGACTATGGCATAATAAATAAACTCAAACTCAAACTCTCTCTCTCTCTCTCTCTCTCTCTCTCTCTCTCTCTCTCTCTCTCTCTCTCTCTCTCTCTCTCTCTCTCTCTCTCTGCTTCCTATGGATATTTACAAATTGTTGCGCCGGACTCGAGTTATAGCCAGGCAGTTTTCTTTTAAGCATGTGTGGTGCACGAACGGTATGATTTTTGTCCGCCAGGTACGTGGTCAGCCTCCCATATTGATTACTTCTGAGGCTGATTTAGCAGGGCTTCAATGACCCTTGGCTGATGCTGGCTGTGTTCCTTCTGCTTCAATGACCTGGCCTCACTTATATATTTCCGACGATCTTGTTGACTCCGACATTTGTGACGGCACATGCATGCCTCTCTTATCCACCACTATATGTAATATGATTTACATGCTTTTCACTTCATGTTTAACGTGATAGTCGCTTTAGGTTTAATGAAAGCTCTACTTATGCACATGCGGGCCTCTCTTTTTTACCACTATAAAATATTTAATGATTTATAAGCTTTTTCACTTTATGTTTAACTTCATAATGGTTTTAAGCTTAAGTAAGTTCTACATTGGTCTAGTTTATGTGGTTATACTTGTTCTTTTGTTTGAGAGAGCACAATAACTGAATTTTGTTGATTTATAATTCTTCAGCAGTATTTCAGATAATTTACATTTTTTTCAACAAAATTTTGGTTTTGTGACGCAATATTATCTTATTAGTTATGTATTTTCTAACATGTTTCACTCGAGTTATTTTGTTTCATAATAAGTCGTGAAGCATTGGCTAAAGTAGAGATAGTATTACCTTTTGCTTTATTGTCATTACTATCTTCATTGTTTCCACTTTTGCTTTCTGCTCTATTATTGTTATCACACTACGTCTTGTATTTTTCTGTTTAAACATATTCTAACTTCTGTCTTTTGTATTTCGCTCTTGCTTATCTCATGTATATCTTTGTATAATTCACTATTTGCCTAAAGTCTTGACTATGGCATAATAAATAAACTCAAACTCAAACTCAAACTCTCTCTCTCTCTCTCCCCCCCCCCCTCCTCCTCCTCCTCCTCCTCCTCCTCCTCCTCCTCCTCCCCCCCTTCTCCTTCTCTCTCAAGTAAACTCATTCATGCCAATCATTTCACAAAAAGGCTTGATTGATAAGAATTCCATCATAACTTCTAATTTAATTTTCTCTTCTTCGCCTTTTAACACATAAAATGTCACAACTTTAATACAGCAATATTTCCTTCTTTCCACACTTCTACCTATAAAAAAAATTTTAACAATCAAAAATATTTTGTTTCCGACGTATGCGATAGCTCTATTTCTCATTATAATTTTTTAATAAATCTGATACAGTTTGGAGAACTGTGCTGCAGATTTAAAATTATGAATAAGGCGCGTATTTTAAAAAATGGATACGCATATTCAAGTATTCGTTAAGAATAGCGTTTCATCAATTATCGCGTACATTTCTCTATTATTTTAGAAACGTATGGTGAAGACATACGCACACACATTCATAAGATTTATTACGAAAACCGCATTCTCGCAATACAAGGTATCACATGCAAGCTGCTCACTGCTGCACATAGCTCGCTACTCTTACGTCACAACTAATTAGCGCCACAAACGCAACAAGTACCTCTTTCCATTTTTACCCTTATTTCAGTTCTCATAAATTCGAGGCTGTAATCGGTTCCTCGGGGGATGCGAAAACACGAAATTGCTCTCTAAAATGAGCGGCAAATTGTGACGCCAAAATTGAGTTTTAGCTCCGGGTTAATATGTCATTATCGGCGCCATCGAGACCGATTCTTCGAGAACAAAAAGCGCCCCTTCCCCCTTCCTACCGCCGGGACAAGAGGCACTTGCCAGTACGCGTATGGAATGTATACTTTGAAAGTATATTCGGGCTTGGATATCGCTTACAGACTGGACGAGACGATCATTTCATGTACTCTGGAAATTTATTTCCATTATATTTAAGCCCTAGAGTTGTTAATACTTGTCATAAAGTAGATTTTTAAAATTTGTTTTTAATTTGAAAACGAAATTTTTTCGAAAAAAATTTAATGCATGATACATCTCCATGAATATCGATACCCGGTTATTGCTGAATTCAGTTGCTTCATGTATCTCCAGGGACTGGAACTAATCCAACGGCCATTAATCTCGGTTACCAGCTATAATTCTTTTACTTTCTCATTAAAATAAACAAACACCGTATAATATCAAAACTGGGACCAGTTGCAAGGTGGAAAGGTAGCTTTTTCGGTCATACGTCCGTTTAAACGGGTATAACACGGCCCGCAAACAATGGCCGCGCGGTTTATGTAAGCTACACCCTGCAAAACGGCGCGCATCCGATACGCATACCCAACGCGGCTGTACTCAGCCCTTAATTTATGGCGGCTTAATGCCAAACAAATAAACTCGCAAATTTACTTCCTGGCATGCATGGCAGCCATGGTCACCGTTGGGATAAACATCCCCTTTTATTAGTTTTCGTGCCTATCGTGGAGGAAACGTAGACGGGGGAATGGAGTGGTTACCTTCCCCTCTGGAGCGCGGTGGAGTGCAGTGCGGGAGGAAGGGATAAAGCGCACTTTGCTTTTTCCCTTTTTGCCGGACGCTTTTTGTTGCGCGCGCCACGCTCGAAGGATTTATTGGTGCTGGGTTACCTGTCGGCCCTCTCTCTTCCTCCCGTGATAACCGCGCTCGTAACTCCGGTAAGTTTCGGATTATTTCCCTTTTTTTTTACGCGCGCGCGGGTCACGGTCGCTTTAAGCCCGACCGACTGATAAGGATTTGAAATATTTTGCGCACCGAATCTCGATCATGATACGATACACGGAAATCGCAATTATACTGCGAGGACCGATGCCGCGATGTTGCTAACAATAAATCACGGGTGGAATAGGGTGCATATTATTAACCCAATTCTTTTTTTTTTTTTTTTGTTCCTTTCTAGGCCATTTTTTCTCTTGTTGCTGTAAGCCGGAATATTACAGAGCGTCGACCAGGAGGACTTAATGTGAGATGGTGTCTGCAAAGGTGGTCCGCTTCATCCTTTCTGCTATTCTCCTTTTAGAGGGAGGGCTCGGAGTGGGCAATCTTCCAGGAGCCTGTTGGACTGAGTTTTGGAAGTTTTACTCACCGGTGGAATGATAGTATTGAGGTTGCGGGAAATTCCGGGGTCGGAAATCGATAAGACTTCTTGCTTCCAATCGGTGGTTCCAATTAGAGACTTTTTATCATCGCAAAAAACCTGTCAATTCTTAATATTAATTATCTATATGATTGTTTCTTTTAAAAGATCGCGCATTAAATGGCTAATAGAAGCGCCGAAATATCGTTCGCAATAAAACATGCACTATTAGAATTTATAAATGTGTTGCAATCATTATATTTGTATACTATACCTCCAAAAATACAATCCCCACGTTTCTGACTGTGCCAGGTATAAATTGAGGCACGAAATCCAAAATAACTCGCTTGAAATGTGAGCTATGCAACGATAACCGTTCAAAAATCTACAAAGGCTGTGGCAAATCTACAAAGAAATTCAATGATGCAAATTTCCAATTCACCGACCAAATCAAGAAAAGTATATTACCTCAGTGCTCGATCAAACGTCACGTATCTGCGATTTTCTGCAACTAACGTGCTCTTACAAGCACCGGTTACGAAAAGGAAAGTATATAATATGTATAAGCGACGGTTTTAGAAAGAGCTGTGCAGAAAATAACAAGTTACAACTTCAAAATTTCTTTAAATGGCCGTCGAAAATTAAGCATGCTTTTCAAACATTTAATTCAACAGTTATTCATGAAATTTGAACAAATACGCTATCAGTAAACAGAACATATTGACATTTAGTTAAATGTCACCGTTGCTACAAATTAGATTACTAAATTAACTTGTTAATTAATAATTTAATAATAAAATGATTTTATAATAGTAATGTTATATTTACATTTAATGCATAACATTACAGCAAAACTTAAATTAAAGCGTAAATTTATCCAAAACATTTATAGGAATTACTAAAATATATTAGGGGAGACCGGGGCGAATACGTCTTTGGGGTGAAATCGTCAAATCAAATATCTCGGAACCTGTATATTGTGCGAATTCGCTATTAACATTTTAAACGCTGCTTATGGTACCCACGTGACCAACGGAGTTTCGGCAGGTTACCTGCCGTGTTATGATTTTTACGAGGGCAAACGTGTTTTCGGAAGGTGAAAGTAAAATTTTCTGCGCGTGAAAATTTTGTAATATCTGCAATAATATTTGCTCTCAAAATCTCGAGGTACATGATTATAAAGAGTAATGCATGCTGAACACGAATCCAGTGTAGTTTTTTTCATTATCGTTGATGTCTAATATTTCGTGGGCGGGGCTAAGTCGTCAGTAAGCACCCGGGGTGGACTTTTATAATATTGGCAAATTTTCTAATTTTATTATATTTTTCAGTCTTTTCTACTCCTATTTCATATATAATTCTTTAATATTTGGTTGATTAGTTCTTGAGTTATACAAAAACATAAAATAATAAAACATTTTAACACCTTAATTAATAAATATTTACATTTTTCTATTAACAAATAATTAATAAAATGTATCCTATCAGTTTTCATAATTGGAATTATGTATTTATGGAGTGACAATTCTACCCCGGCATTTTTGAGATTTCAATTTTTCCACCGTTGTCGTTTTTGCTCTATACCGGTTAAACAAAGCGACGTAGACAAAAATTTCCTATATAAATTTTGTAGCTAAAGGTTCACTCTTTACAATGGTATACCACATTTAACTAAAATTATTTATTTTGTTGTTAAAAATCGGCACCGAAAAAAAACTGTCAATCTCGCCCCGGTCTCCCCTACATAAATTTTAGTTTTAAATAAAGATGTTTCAAGTTAATTAAATGGCACGGTTAGATAATAATTTGATACAAGTTTCTATAAAAGAGATAATAATTTAATTTAATTTAAACCGTCTTTCTTTGCGGATATCTCTTTTCAACATAAATCATTACCGACAACATACAACTTAAAAAGCCTAATAGAAAAGCGGTAATAGTCAGTTTTTATTCCTGTCTTCCTATCAGATTTGCCTAAATACAGAATGATAGAAATATGTACTGAAAAAGACATAGCAAAAATTTTACCTAAATTCGCAATAATATATATGCCAAAACTTCATTCTTATAATAAATTCTCAAAAAGAGGAAAACATAAACATAATTAACAAATATTTACACTACAACTTACTGCCAATTAATATCTATTCTCTCTATATAATAGTAAAAACCCCTATAGTCGTACGTATCTAAAATACGTCAAACTAAAGTAGTACGAGCTACACTACTTTTTCATTAAGATATTGCTGCGAGAGATTAAATAATGGCTTAGGTCTGATTATAACCATATTTATTATTTAATACCCGTCCTCGAATCGCTACCATAAAAAACACTGGCTAACATATGACCGACTTACGAGACTTGCCAACGACAACGACAAACGCGCAAGCGTTATTCGAGATTATTTAGTAATATGACTAGAAAATAGCTTTTCTTATTAGCATTTCTCAATAATAAAAAATCGATAATTTTTATTAACAAACCTATATATATAGGTAATATGCAGCAGTTAATAATAAATATATATAGAATTAGAATTATACCGCATAATATTCTCATTAAGAAAAAGGTTGAATGCAAATAGAGAATCTATCATTGTGAAAGTGAGATTGTACCAGTCAATAGCAGATATCAAATATCGACAGAAATGTAATTACGATTCAAAGACGTTCTGAGCCATTGATAAATAGAACACTCAAAATCGAGCTTTACAAGAGTTAATATCAGATAAAATAATAAAATTTCCAATGTGACACCGGAAATCTATAATGCAATTAAAAATTTCGCTTTCTGTCCTATTGGTAATTAATTGAGTTCCGTATTATCGAAAATCAATAACTGTCATCCGCGTCAAGATCCAAGACTTAATATCGCGCAATATCAATACTCGGTGGCATTAAAAATAAATGGTCTGCAATTTTTTATTGATAATCACTAATTTCTTGTACTTTCTAATTTTTCAAGATTTACAGTTCTACAGTTTTTATTGTATTCGCGGATATACATATATCAGCACATGTAACACTATAACAGTATCTTTATATTTTTACAGATTTATATACAATATAAATATATAAATGTAATTTTAATTATATCATTGATGATATTATATACAAGGTATCTCATTTTAAACAATTAACCCCAAAACTTTTTATTCCTTTCCATTTTAGAAGAAAATGTTTTAAACAAAAGTTTTATGATCTGGAGGGGAACAAATAATGGTAAAATTAATTTTCAAAAAGATCTATCTTTCAAGTACACGTAAAAGTCACCTTCAATTTTTTAAATAAAATATTTTTTTTTGATAACGGAATAGTTAATATTTTTGTTAAGAAGTTGCAAAGATATGATCATAAAGTATCGGCAAATACGTGATATCACATATCTCCGCAACTTCTCAACAAAAATATTAACTATTATAGGTCCTTGAGAACGTCTCAACATCAGCTACAAAAATCTGTCATCAAAAATGAGGTATTTTATTTAAAAAATTGAAAGTGACTTATGTAATCTTAAAAAATAGATTTTTTCAAAAATTGATTTCACCATTATTTGTCCTTTAAATCATACAACTTTTAAAAGTCTAAAACATTTTCTTCTAAAACTAAAAAAAAAATAAAAATTGTGGGAAGGGGGGGTAATTGTTTAAAATGGGACATTATTATATATAACAAAATATTACAAATAAGAATTTTATAAAGAAAGTGGGGCGCAATATATTATAATTCTAGGATTTCTAGGCATTGGATGGCATTAAATATTCCAGTGTCTTACGAGTTAATCCATTATTGTTTCTGAATCTATTAATTTATAAAACTAATTATAATAAGTTTATAGATTTACTTCAAAAGTTTTTATTATAAAATGAGAATATAAAGTAAGATACACTTAATATTTAAATTAATTTATTGTTTAAGAATTAATCTTAATTTCATGCTAAAATCAAAGAATTTTATTAGCAAAACTCTATCAAATTTATATAACAAATTATTTCTATCAAATTATATACGAATTATATTCTATCAAAAATTTTAAAATAAAATTATATTAACAATTAATATATATTAAGACCGTTAAGATATACAATCAATAGACAAAGGAAAGAGCTATTTACGGTCCAAGCATGGATCTTAGATAGCTTAATAATATTAAAAATATATTCTTGCAATATATATTTCGGTAATTATACAGTAATACGGACCACCCTCCGATAACCTTGACCTTGACATATGTTGTCAAGGTCACCCTCCTGAGTGACCTTCAGAAGTTTTTAGCCGTCGCTCGTTATTCGTTAAAATGTTATAAACAAAAAAAGTTTGAAAAATACAGCAGTTATTTTGAGTATTGAAAGGCATAAACGTCCTTGACCTTAACATATGTTGTCAAGGTCACCCTCCTGAGTGACCTTTAGAAGGTTTTAGCTGGCGGTCATTGTTTATTAAAAAGTTATAAACAAAAAAAGTTTGGTGGGAAAAATTATTTAAAGCAGTGAATTGTTGGTATATTAAAAGAAAAGTTATTTAAAGCAGAGAATAGTTGGTATATTGAAAAGTATATTCACAATTTTATGTATTAGAAAGCGTGAATACAAGTATTCTCTGCTTTAATCATGGCAAAAGCATGTTAAAACTTTGTTAAAGAAGATAATAATTGGTTATTGACAAAACCTATAGGTTAGTGACGCGCTTTACAAGTATGTGCTTTGTAAGTTGAAGCACATAATTCTCTATTTTCTGCTTTAAATAACTTTTCTTAATATACGAACAATTCGCTACTTTAACGAGCTTTCCTTCGTTCATACATGTACTATTTCCATATAAATATCAGTTATTTATTATAATAATAAATTTATACAATCTATAGAAAACATTTATACTCTAACTATAAAAGAAGTTTCTCATAAATAGGCGTCAATAAAACTTATTTCCTTATGCTGCGCGCAACAGAAAAACTATTTAGTTAGTTTCATTCGATCACTGCAGATGACGACGTGAACAGGAAGCATAGTAATTTAAATTCCCTTACGTTCTCTACGAAATGCCTTCGAAGCACGGGTAAAAGTAACGCGGATTTGCACGGTTTTCATTCTCGTCTTGCAATTGGCGGAGATTAATTTCATCCTAAGAAATTCTTTGTGTTTTAAATAAAAAGTCATTTCCAAGTCGACTGATATATAGGTATACATATACATATACTACATACAGACTTTGCCGATTAAAGTGAACAATCATCGCAATAATAGAACTGTTGCTACTTGAAAGTGACAATTCGTAAATATATACCTTGAATAACTATATACAATGTTTGTTTCACATGTTTGACTGATTGTACGTATCACAATCAAGTAGAAATGATAAAGTTACGTACGTTACTTCTTTTACACCAAAATTTCTCCGGAAACTGTAATACAAAAAATCAGGTATTTAAAGTATTAATTTAAAATATATATGTGCTACAATATTAAAAAATCAGAAATTATGCAAAAATATTAGTAAACAATAAACTATATGTTTGTTAAAATTTATAAACATACAATAACAATAAAAAATGGAAAAAATTTAGATACATTAAAAAATAAAACGCAATTATTGTAGCATTAATTAATTCTTCATCAATTTATTAAGTAAATATTACTTAATATTGTGATTGGTTCTTAAATGATAGTAAATTGGAAATAAATTGTAATAAAACTATTATTAATTTAAACTTATTGCAAAGATCTAATTTATATTAAAACTAGTAATTTGTATTTTTTATCTTGTTTTTAACCAGTATTTTCCATAAACAGAGATCTGCAGCAGTACTGGTGCCATCTACAGTGCAATTGTCAAATTACAAATACGCTCCAATGTTACCAAAAGGATAAAAGAGAATTACAGCTAATCCATGTTGTATTGTTTTTTAAAGAATAATTAATATAAAAAAATTATTGAGTTAAAGTAAAATCACAATTAAATATTACGCTATTATTATTATTTCTACCATTGTTTTGTATGTAATTCAAATATTTTTTATTATTTAAGCAACTCTTGATTTCTTTAAGGGGATCCTGAAGTCGTATGAATTACCGACATTACAGTTTCTCAATGGATCTTTTAATTGGCTTTATAGAATTGCAAAAATCTTTTACAGAATTAAAGTACGCACAAAAATCTATACGAGACAACCGCGATTTTATATCAAAAACACCAAAAAATTAAAAATATTACTTATTTGGACACATACAGCTGTCACCTGACGACAATATTTGCTTAAAACAAAAATTCTGCAGTTTATACATACATAATGTTTATCATCTAGTATTGGGTAAACATGTAGGAATAATATCGTGCAAGTAGAAGTAAGATTCAATGCGTACAAAAAAAGATCCGTTGAGAGAAAGTTTTAGTAATGCAGATTGATGCAAATACGGATGCAGACTGACAAGAAGAGCAGCATTGCATGCATCAATAGTTGCCGGATCTTGTCAGAGATGGCGCTGCCTGCAATCTGACAAGGACAGATACATCGTATGGGTATCCGTTAGACAAGGACAGGTATAGCACGGTAACACAGAAAACATAGTAAACGATCGAAATTATCGATTATTTTTAGTTCCGTGCTAGATCGTGGCGCTGTCACGTTGGAGTTTGCCTGTCACTTCAGGATCCCCTTAAGGGGATTAAAACTATGGTTTCTAAAACTTTCTGTATTAAAATATTTTTATTGATATTTAAGGGGATCCTGGACCGAAGGCCGAACTCCGACGATGTCGCTGTTTTACCGACAAAATTCTATATCTGTCCTTGTATAGACAATGATAATAGACAAGGATAGACAAGGTTATAGGTTATATTGCATTCAAAATGTTTGACAGGATGGATCTTTTTTATTAGAGACTTGTTCGTATTTTTATCGCTACCACAATGTTCATTATTCCTGTCCGAGTCCAGCTATGCTCTCGATTTATGCCGCTCACCTCGTAAAACTTTTATACGAGTGAATGTTTGAGTGAGCGTCTGTGTGATTATGTAATTTTACGCCTTTTTTGGTCTTTAATTGAGCATAGCTGGATTTGTTTTCGTGCGTACTTTATGCCTGTCAAAGGATTTTTTAATACGTAAAGCCAATTCGAAGATCCATCCTGTCAAAAAAATGAACTGTAATGTCGGTATCCAGCATCCCCTTAAACGTTTAAGAAATATATTTTTTATGTTTGTACATAAAAATAATCATAATTCTACATAAACATGAAAAAGATTTATTTTTTTAATTCACTCTTACATATGTATATACAAGGTGTCCTATTTTTAATGACAACCTTAAATCTCTTTTGGACAGTACATTTTAAAGAAAAATGTTTCAGATAAAAGTTGGAGGGTTCAAAGCGAGCCAATCGACGATCTTATTAGATTTTGGGTCCGGAGTCCGCGCCGTGTGTTGTGTCTAGTAGAGCCAATCAAATTTTTAAAATAGCATTTGACTCGCTGCTGTGTCTTCTACTAATATTATTTTCATCATCGACCAAATATAGGCCGGTATTCATAGTCGGTTCTTATATTTAAGACCGTCTTAAGTTCAATCTTAAGATGTCATAAACCAATCACAGTGCCGTATTAGCGTCTTAAGATATTACTTAAAACGGTCTTGAAATAAGAATCGACTATGAATACCGGCTTAAGACGGTCTTGAAATAAGATCCGACTATGAATACCGGCCATAGTACGGACTGCGCGATCCCTACTTACTCGTATACGAAACACGATCCTCAAGTAAGAATAAGATAGCAAATAGCCGTAGACTATCTCTGTCTCTATCTATGAATTTGATTAGTTAATATTCGGTCGCTCAGAAACGTAACTGCCAAAGTGTGGTACATTATACATGCTTCGTTCTCTTTGCCATAACTGTGACGATTTGACAAAAGATCTGAGAGAAAAAAATTTGTTTTGTTCGAAAATCAATAAAAACATACTTTTGCTTTAAACAAATATGTCGATCATCATTAAGTTGTTTAAAGGAGGAATATATATTAGCGCCGTCTATATAAAGTCTACATTCCAGCAAATGTAGATTTTGTAATTAAATGTATAAAGATAATTTTTCTGTTTATTCAAGAAAATTCGAATTAACATAACATGCATTTTTATGATATTACCTACTGATTAATATTACCTACTGATTTTTAAACATTAATGGAATAAAAATTGTACTAAATTAAATTAAACTTTAATTAAATTTTTATCCCATCTGACAACATTCAATCGGCTTATGAAAAAGACAAATTGACCGTCAATGGATAACCTTAAAAAAAACCTTTAATTAATTTTTATTAAAGTGTTTTTTATTACATTTTCTATTTTATTGTAATTTTCTAATTACAAGATTCTCATTACTACCTCTCTTTTTAGGTTTGTTCTTTTTTACCTGCATCTACTTACATAAAATAAGACAGCATAACATATAATATACATTACGTATGTAGGTATACATTTAAAAAAAAAAGGTCATGGCACATAGAAAAACGTAACCAGTAACAGTAATTAAGCACACAAATTGACCAATAGCTATCTTAAGTTGTCGAGAATACTTGACTGTGATTGGTCAATTGTACTGCTTAAGTCAATTGTACTGCTTAAGTTTTTCCCATGGCCCTATCATAGAAAAACAATAGAAAAATATGTAAAATGTAGTAACTGAAAAATATATAGATATATATATATTTTATGTAGTAAAAAATATTTATAGATAAAGCATATGTGAAAAATCTACAGATAAATATATAGGCACATTTGTAGATATAATCTATAATTTATATTTGTACATAGGAATATCTTCCGCTTTTCATTCGACGCTGACGATCGTAGCGCGTGATTCGCTGCAAATGAATGTCGCGTCAAATAAGCACTTGCTCTAGCTCGAGGCAAATTTACGGAAATGCAAATACACGTGACTCTTTTATACCCTCTATTTTTTTACGAAATTATTTTTCAAGCTCTACAAGCACGAGTCTCCGATCGTCTGACTCATCACTTAAACCTTTAAACTGGTTTAAACGTGACGAAACGTGACGACGCTCGATCGCCTTCTTGGCGTCTATAAACGCGGCATAAGCAACGCACGGTAAACATATACATACACATACACATACATATACATACATATCATACACATACATATACATATATATACATACACATACATACACATACATATACATACACATACATATACATACACATAGCTTCGTGCTATAGCACGAAAATATAGTAACACTTCGTGCGCATGCTGCTCTATTATAATTCTAGCGCGAATTTCTTGCCGCGCTCGCGCCCGTCATAACGCATATCCGATTTCGACAATAAACAACCGTTTTTTCTTATGCTCGCGCAGTGTCACCGGAAGCGTACTTTGGTTCGTTTGCCGCCAAACTACCCTGCGTGCTGCGTGCTGCGATGAAGTTGTTTATTCGTCGGCTCGCGATCCTACGACCGTAGCGTAGATACTTAATATCGCCGAACGTTCGGGCGTTAACACGTTATATACCATTGAACGTGCCACGGAATTGTCTCCGCGTGTCCGTTGGGACCGATTCGTCGCTTAAGCCTCTCGAATTCGTGGGATACATCATGGCTAAGGTTCAGCTGGCAAACGTCGCTGTCCTGGACAATCCCTCGCCGTTTCTGAATCCGTTCCAGTTTGAGGTCACGTTCGAGTGCATCGAGGAATTGAAGGAAGGTACGAATTACGATCTTGTGAATACGATGGTCGCGCGGTGACGCCGTTATGCTCGTTACTCTGTTCGTTCGGTAACCTCGAACGCACGACCGTCCTTTAGGTTAATTTTACAATTGCCATGATGCCACAGTCGCCAATGATACCGAACTCTTCACGAGTGTTCTGCAATATGTTTGATCGTAAAACGTACAACTTATTTATGATGAAAAGGATGATTTGTGTGTTTTAAGATGATATGTGATTGTGATAAGTTTTTGTCAACCAAGCTTTTTTGCACTATCATAGTTGCTTTCCATTTACACTCAAGTGATCTGAGTCACTCAGTTATGTATTTTATACTCAGAATACTCAGATAAGATGTCAATTGTTCAGTTAGTAAAAGGAACTTACCTGTTCATTTTGGTGACAAAGCTATCGCATAATAATACAGGTTCATAATCTCACTTTTAATGTGAGTCTATAGACTCACTAAAGCACACGGTCTCGATTGTGAGTAAAAACTCAGTTGAATCTCACTTGCCATCAGCATCAAAAGGAACGTGCATTTAACGGAGTTATGATATCACAAGTGAGAATTAATTGAGTTTTGATGTAAATGAAAAGCTACTTTATAGGTGTTTCAATTCTCTTGTGTACATGTCCTGTAACGTCATATATATTGTCACATTCTATTTGTATATATATGCTAAAGAAACATATCAGTGTACGACGCTAATGTTCTTTCAGATTTGGAATGGAAGATGATATATGTGGGCAGCGCAGAGTCCGAGGAATTTGATCAAGTCCTGGATACCATTTACGTCGGTCCAATCCCTGAAGGAAGACATATGTTTGTATTTCAGGTAAATATCTTTAATTAGTAGGTAAAAATGTTCTATATTGCAATATGTCTAATTATGTTAATGGTTGACATATCTGAGATTATTTTCTTTCCTTCTGTTGTTAGGCTGATCCACCTGACGTGAGTAGGATCCCAGTCAACGATGCTTTAGGCGTAACCGTCGTGTTGCTAACTTGTTCGTACAGAGGTCACGAATTCGTCCGCGTGGGTTACTTCATAAATAATGAGTACACGGATCCAGAACTTCGGGAGAATCCTCCGCCGCAGCCACAATTCGATAAGGTTCAGAGGAATATACTAGGCGATAAACCGCGTGTTACTAGATTTAAAATAAATTGGGACGACTGTCCGACTGGAACGGCGAACAATCTTCCCGAGGGCATGGATGCGCCGGCGTTAGAAGATACCTCGCAGGACGCGCCCACGTCCACATTAGGCTTCACAGAGAATACGCAAAACGGTGGAATGGAAGTGATGTGAAAAATGATTTGCTGCTGATAAGAAAATAACTCGGTGAACTAGCATTATACAACAATTTAAATGATAAATGTAGTACCTGGCAAGAAGATGGAGAAGAAAAAATACACACTTGGTATATATATATTTAGATAATAAAAAAAAATCGCGCAAAATAACCTTCCATGTAATTATTGATGTTTTTTCTTCGATAAATCCAAGAAGTTTGTACATTTTGAAGAAGAACTATCTGTTGACAATGTGATAACCTTACACCTGAATAAAAAAGAATGAACATTTGGATTAATTGTTTGCGGGATAGTTACCTTCAGGTTTCTTTCTCAATCGAAAGAATGAACGTTTTGATTAATTGTTTGCGGGATAGTTACTTTCAGGTTTCTTTCTCAATCGAATAACGGTACTTGATTGCAATTTACAATCTCTCTAAGATGATGTAATATCTGTAAAAAAAAGCCTTACAAGTAATAACAAACAGCAATTGTGGCGCCAATTCTGCACAAATAGATTAAATAACAAGTAATTAATTATAAACCATCTTGCTATGATGCAAGAGTAAATTTAAATACACACTATTATCTATGTAATTATTGTTTCAACGTTACAATGTTTAAGTAGCTTATAATTTGAAGCTTGAAACTAAAAGATATGTTTGATGTTTTAAGTATTATATCATTATTGCTTATAATAACGTCACGTTGCATTAGATCATAAGACAGTTCCCATTTTTATTAGTATACATATACGTACATGTATATACTAAGATAAAAAATACATATTATGTTTTTTACTTGGAAAAAAATGTGTTTTCTCTCTCTCGCTCTGTCTCTCTTATTTATTGCATGCAACAAAGATTTGTGCTATTGCGAATTTTACTTTTTCCACATAGTAAAAGTAGTTGTATAATTTAAGTTAGGTTTAATGACGGGCCTTTTGATTAATCTGAAATCTTGTTAGCTCACAATCAAATATATATAGTTACGACAAGCGACTAAAAAATAATTTTTCACAGGACTAAGATCCTGAAACGCAATTAACTCTGTGTTTAGCATATTATGAAGGAAATATTCGATACTTAATGTATTTTGCATTTTTACTCAGAGCGCAATTGTGGTTTTTAAAAATAAATTTTAATTTTTTTACTTTTCTTGTACATGTCAAGTACAACTTTTACATTATTTACAAAAGAATCATTTGACATATTCCTCTTCGATTTTGCTCAATTTTTTGGATGTGTAAAATTGAAAGTTTTTGATAATTTTTAGAAAGAGTTCCGTCTATTATGATTTATGATATAATGCAGTAGATTTCGAAAAATGATGGCGAACTAATCTTAAGATTTTTAACACATCAAAATTAATTCTGAACAAAATTCTGATGCCTTTTTAAGTATTAAGGAGGTTCGCCTATTACTTTTAAGTCAAAAATGCGATTGAAATAAATGTCATTACAGCGATCCCGAATTATATGCAATATTAGTATAATGAATTGTAGATGCTACTTATGTGCTATATTCTTCGTAAATTATTAGTGTATAGAATATTAACAAGCATATGCCGGGGTATGAGAGCGTCAACGACTAGGGAATCGCTTGATTGGCCAACATTATAGGTTAGGACCTGTCACTTTGTGACAATAAGCTTTCTATACTTGAAAGCCAACTTAGAGCCTTAATTTTTTTTATATGATTTACATAAACACTTTACACAAATAATCCCAAAACTTGAGCAATATTGACGATATAGTTTTTTTGTAATATTATTCAGAAGTTGACCACTTTTAGTCTACCCTTATGGAGAAAGTCGTTCCGAGGTAGATTATCACTGGTTTAGTACACACTTAGCCACCTTAGGACTTTGAAAAACTAGCATTTGATAGATGAAACATCAAGAATTGTGTAAAGACTTTAAAAATCGGACTTTACCGTGTGGATTGAAAGCTATATTGTCACAAAGTTTAGATCCTAGCCTAGAATGTTGGATAATAAGCAATGCGATTCCCGAGTCGTTGACGCTCTCATACCCCGGCATATGTTTGTTAATATTCCATACACTAATAATTTACGAAGAATATAGCACATAAGTAGCATCCAAAATTCATTATACTAATATTGCATATAATTCGGGATCGCTGTAATGACATTTATTTCAATCGCATTTTTCACTCACAAGTAATAGGCGAACCTCCTTATTAAGTATTTAATTTATTTATGTATAAACGGTATTAAAAAAGGTCCCTTTTGTATACAGTATGATTATATAATTACAACATCAACAAAGACGCAGACTAAGATACTGAAAAAAGAATATGAGAATAACAATTTTACAAGTTACAGTAAAGAAAAGATAAAATCTACGAAGATATAGTAAGATAATGAACGTTTACACGATGAACTAATTTGTAAGAGACATATGAAAGAAATTCACACGGTTGGAGAATTTGTTTGCCAGAGTAAGCATATATGATATCCGATTCAGGGGTTTGAATTTACCATAAGAAGTATACGATGCAATTCTACATAAAAAGATTAAATTGTTTCTAAGAGGCCTCGCCGGAATATACTATAATTTTACGTGATTCAGTAATTTATAGAGCAAATAATACGCCGGACACCCACTAATAAATAAATATCATCAGAATAACACATTGGATTTTTCGTAAGAAAACTACGGAGTTGGATCCTTTCAATTATTACACAAATATACCCAGTGAACATAATGTCGAATTTCTTCAGACTGTCACGAGTTATGTTAGGTTTAAGAGACTTGTTATGCGATGTTCTAAATATTTTTTAATCGATATACTTTAAGATTATTATATTTTAATAAGCAAATTTAAAGTACGACCGTATAAGATAATAATCAATAATTAAAGGAACGCCATAATCGGTCGGGACTGGATCTTGGTTGTCCAATAAAATTATTTGTGAATTTAATGTACAATTCATCACTCTAGCAAACCACGCGCCGTTACTTACGGACTTAAACGTAGCTACAACTAAAGCTCGAAAGAGTACTCTCACATAATTAAATTGAAAATCAATTTAATCGCCCACTAACACTCGTTAGCATATTCGAAAAAGGACGAGATATGTATAGAAGGATATAGGGTAATGAAGAAAATGGTGCGAAAAATAACACCCCAGCCAGGATTCGAATCTGGACCTCCCTGCTTTCCGGGCGGGCGTCTCACCTATTCGACCAGCACTGAGGCATGTGGTGATATTTATCGCAACAAACTATTAATACTGAGGAAGAACCTCTTTTACCGGCGACGTATATAACAATAAGCAAATTTAAAGTACGACCGTATAAGATATAATGATCAATAATTAAAGGAACTCCATAATCGCCCGGAAAGCAGGGAGGTCCAGATTCGAATCCTGGCTGGGGTGTTATTTTTCATCGTACAATCACGTGGAAAAGCAAGTAAGTTACGTTCTCAGAAATATTACTTTAAAAATATTATACATATATATACATACATATTATACATATTGTTGCGCCCGCGCTGAGACACCCGTTGCTTATTGCCGGCTGAATTTGGCTCCGCGAGATGCGAGACAAAGCGCGCCCCTTGACGACGAGCCGTCATCGATTGATTTATTTATTAACAACGCTTGGCAGATTTGTTCTGAAGCTTCCGAGCTTTGCAGACGTGTTCTTATATCCGCTGTATTGTGTTCTCAATAAATTCGTGTTCCTTTATTAAGTGTCGACCACCTTCTTTGCGCGGGCTCGGGAGTGCGCGGCGCGAACGTGAACGATCTTCGCGAGTGTCTTGTAACGTCGAGCGCAACAATATATAAATACATATATAAACATACATATAAACATTTTTTATACTTTTATAATTGTACTGGCGAGATTCCAAGTAAATTTATTATTTGGTATTACGCAGAGAGGTACAGTCCAAGTGAAATATAGCGAATTATTTAAAGGATAAATATGATGACGAGATAGAAATTTAGAATCAATTAAATCCAAAGCAGCAGAGAAAATAGTAGTAACTCAAAAGCATAATGAAATTCATATAAATAAGAGGCGAAAGAAGCACATCAATATCAGACAGGAGATTTAATTATAATTCAATAATAATTAAAAATTATGACTGTACTCCTGGTGTTTCAAAGAAACTAATTCCCAAGTTTGAAGGACCATATGTAATAACAAAGGTGTTATACGAAATAATCGCTATAATATATTGTGTCTGACATTAAAGGCTTTTAAAAACAATTAAACCTGCATATCAACGAGTGTGGGAGGCTTGCAATTTGAGACCGTGGAGTGACAAAACAACTTTTAGATATTCTTAATTATTAATACACTGCTCTCAAAAAATTAAGGGATCAAGAAAAATTGTCTAAAAAATAGGCAAATTTTAAACAGCTATAACTTTGTTTTAAAAAATGGAAATCCAAACTTTAAAAAAAGGTTTTAAAGTTTGAAATCTCTACTTTTGAAAAGTCACAAGTATTTTTCATTTCCTTCAATTCTTGTAATTTTTACATGCGGAAAACGACGAGCTCAACGAAATGAAAAATTTTTTTCTCATTTTGTGGACGCGTCACATGCACAAAAAGAACCTAAAAAATGTTTTGACTTTTTTATGTTAAAGCCTGAAGTTTTATTTTCACTTTGATCGTTCATAACTCCATTAAAAATCATCGTATAGCAATTTTAAAAATAAATTTTTAAAGCTGAATCTTTGCTCTGTAGTATGGTATAGTAGCCAAATTTTTTCTTTAACTCCAGAACTTGTTACAAATAGGTAAAAATAATGTAAAAATTCAGGATTTGTCTTTTTTTTATTTATTTAAACCTCAAAAGAAGTTACGCAAAGTAACTAAAAATATTTTATCGACTAAAGTTTTTGTGCCTCTTAGTACCCCAAACTTTACAAAAAATCACAGATTTGCTGTGATCATTTCTTTATAGTGATTCGTACGTTCCAAATGATCGATGCGTACAATATGTTAAAAGGACATTTGCTTTAAAAAAAAATAAAAAAATAAAATTTGTGGCAAAAAAATTTTTCCTTCGCTTTCTAGCATAATCTCTAGACTGCCTCAGCATAAAATTTGGAAAATGCAAAGTTTTATGCCGTTTGCAAAATTACCGCCAACATCAGCTTCACCCAAAGCGTACCACAGGTGGAAGTTGTACGATCGGATTTACGCGTAATTTTGCAAACGGCATAAAATTTTGCATTTTCCAAATTTTATGCTGAGGCAGTCGAGAGATTATGCTAGAAAGCGAAGGAAAGATTTTTTTGCCACAAATTTAATTTTTTTTATTTTTTTTTCAAAGCAAAAGTCCTTTTAACATATTAGACGCATCGATCATTTGGAACGTACGAATCACAATAAAGAAATTATCACAGCAAGTCTGTGATTTTTTGTCAAATTTGGGGTACTAAAAGGCACAAAAACTTTAGTCAATAAAATTTCTTTAGTCACTTTGCGTAACTTCATTTGAGGTTTAAATAAATAAAAAAGAAAAAAATCCTAAACTTTTACATTATTTTTACTTATTTGTAACAAGTTCTCGAGTTAAAAAAAATTTAGCTACTATACCATACTACAGAGCAAAGATTCAGCTTTAAGAATCCATTTTGAAAATTGCTGTACGATGATTTTTGACGGAGTTATGAATTCGATCAAAGTGAAAATAACCATTTTCTCTTCAATTCTTGATAACTCGGTAAGAAAAAAATCGAAATTTAAGTTTCAAAAAAAGATTTTGCAGGGAAAACTTTAGGCTTTAACATGAAAATGTTAAAACATTTTTTAGGTTTTTTTTGTGCATGTGCCACGTCCACAAAGTGAGAAAAGAATTTTTTATTTTGTTGAGCTCGTCGTTTTCCGAATGTAAAAATTACAAGAATTGAAGGCCAGTGAAAAATATACCTGCAACTTTTTGAAAGTAGAGATTTCAAGCTTTAAAACCTTCTTTTAAAGTTTGGATTTCTATTTTTTTAAACAAAGTTATAGCTGTTTAAAATTTGTCTATTTTTTAGACAATTTTTCTTGATCCCTTAATTTTTGGGAGGTGTATTTAAAAAAGAATAGTTTAAATTTATAGCTTTAAACAAAAAAATGTTTTGCGTTAACCCTTTGACTGGCAGGATAAAAATTTTGTCTAATTTTTATGAAACTTGATATTAATGGGTTTTTTGGGTTACTGAATACGAATATGGGACCAAAGTTTGAAAATTCAAAATGGCTGATTTAATGTGGCGACCCAAAATTGAAACTCATAAATTAGCGGATTTGTATGAAACACAGTATCAGGGGGTTTTTCGGGTTGCTGAACACGAATCTTAATTTGATAGACTGAAAATAATTTGAATAAACAGACTGATTTGACTGTCATTCCTTAGAACGCAGAAGTTTATTGCATTATTCCAAATTTAGAGGTCGCCATATTGGATTCGCAATTTTCAAATTTTGGCAAAAAATTAGTATTTAGCAAACCAAAAAACCCCCTGGTACCGAGTTTCATAGAATTCCGCTAATTTATAAAAGTTTTCGAAATTTTGGGTCGCCATATTGGATCAGCCATTTTGAATTTTGTAATTCTGATCCCAAATTCGCATTCCGCGACCCAAAATACCTCTAAGTAGCAAGTTTTGTGAAAATCTTGCTAACTGGAGAAAAATAAAACGATGTGCGCATATATGCGTCAATGCCAGTCAAAGGGTTAATTATTAAATCTACTCTTATATTTTAACAAAACTTTGTAATAATTATTCAACACTTAAAAAAAGTTTGCAGACGAACTTAAGTCAGATATGACCAAAGCTGTAAAATGCAGTTTATCTCATATCTGTATTATTTAAAGTACCACCCACTGTACGGTGATAACGTCATTGCTAATGTAAACAACAAGAAAGTAACGCAGGGATGTTAAGGAGTTGGTTTGAAGAAAGCGCACATTCGGTTAAAGCATATTAAACTGTATTTTCCAACAATATAAATCAGTTTGAACCCAGTTAAACTGTCTCAGTGCTTAAGTTTGCCCAACCCGGATAACGCCCCTTACAAATAGTATTATACCATATATATTATATAATATTATAACATATATCCGAATAAAATATGCATTTATTGTATTATATTATTTATCTTCTATCCACTCTTCATTAATAACAGATATAATTCTTTCATTGTCCAGCATTGTGATATGAGTACCTTCCACATAACAAATTTGCACTTTTCCGTCGGTTACCTGAAAGTAAGTTTCTTGTTATAAAGTTACTTTAAAAGTTAGAGTTCTATTTTAAAGATTTTTAACCAACTTATATTTACCCTATGCAGACCATAATCTTCTTCAGTAACAGAGATAATCGGAAATGTGGGTTTTAGCAATGTTATGGGTGTTTTAAGTCGGGGTAATGAAGATATATCGTAATCCTTTATAGCAATTATATGATTATAAATTGTCGAACATACAATTTTTTGATTTTCAGTAGTCAATACATTTAACTCCTTTGGAAAGTAAGCATGAAATATTTTTAATTTCTCTTCCCATGTATTACATTTATACAGTTTTAACGAATAGTTAGAAAGCTGTAAATACAATATATGCACTTTGTGTAATTGTTAATAAAAAATTTGCTTAACTAAAAATACTATCTGCATATCAGTAGTACGTATTATATAGTGTTATTGTACATAGATTTATTGGATTCTCAAAAGGACAGCAAAATCTATTGTTATCTTTGTTTATTTCACTACAATTCCTAAATCTTTTTCCATAATTATTAATACTCATTTATTGTATTTTTCTATCTCTAAACTTACTGCTATTATTTTATTTAATCCTTATCTTCTCTGCATCTTTAAATGAAATTAATAAATAATATTATAATTGTAATGTGTTGTGAATGCATTATTAATTTAATTTTACTTATTCACCAATATGTCAAAAATATCTTTATATAGACTATACATATACGAGTATATACAAAACAAAATTTCAAACATTTTTTTTTACTATTTCAAGATTGAAATATATAAATCCCTGAACAATATTTATGCTATAATGAGTTATTTTATATGTGCATCTTTATTTTAATTATATGTATTTAAATAAATAATTTTTACCGTAAAAAAAATATGTTTTTTATAATTTACTAACCATTTCTTTGCTAACTGTAGTATACGTTTCCAATAAAACAAGTAATATTATATTTTGCATCTCTTCTTGCGAAGAACAGCTCCATTGATTATTCACAAGTTTTATTTGATCAGGAGCTCCGTCTATAAGTACTAATCGTCCTGAAAAATTATTAGCTTCTAATAATCTCGCTAATTCGATAGCAATTAAGGACCCAAATGAATATCCCACTATTAGAAATTCTCTTTGATCTTTCATTTTTTCCAATACGTGCTAAAACAATAAATATGTATGTATTTATAAGCTATAGTATTACGAAAGATTTGTAACTGACAGATATTATTTTATAAATATCTAAATTATTTAAAAATAATTAAAAATAGAATTTTCAATAATTTGCAACTTCATACAGGCAGCAAATAAGCGGCTGACTTCATTACTGAATGACATTCGTCGGGAATATTAAGTACACCATGTTGCACACACGTTGCCGTAGATTTTATTCCTGATGCTATAGATTTAAATACACCTGAACATCCGTCGATTCCTGGTAAAAGAAATATATCACCTCGATCACCTTCCTTCTTTGTAACAAGTTCTACAAGAATATCTGGAACAAAGTCTGAATCTTCTGTTTTTCGAATCAGCATGTTCAAACCTCCCAAATGACTTGCATCAATTTCATTTGTATCATGTATCTTTCCTTGTTCAGCTGTATTTTTTGTCATTTGTCGTAGCTTAGCAAAATTTAGAGTTCTAATGTCTTGCGCTGTCAAGAAAATATCGAAGTCTCTTTCCAACGTTTGCTTAATTTCTACTGCCATTATCGAATCCATACCCATTTCGGCTAATGGCATATTTGGTGGCACTGCATTTATGTTCTTCAATCCTATTTTGAATTAAAGTAATAATTATATGTATATTTAAATCAATTTTAAGTAATTTTATTTAATCTCCTAAATCTAAAATATCAACCCAGCATATCAACAAATAGATTCCAATGTAAGATTCAAATTGTTTATACATTTGTTATATGTTTTTGCACTCAGCTATTTTAACACAAATGCTTAGCAATTGAGAAAACATTGTTAATTATTCCTAATTAGCACACATTAGTAAGCATTTTATTTAAAATTTTTAGAAAATCTTCAAATAATGTGAGAAGCAAAAAAAACTTTTTGAATTGATATAAGTGGAACAGTTTAACTCGCAATCAGTCTTGAAGCAATAGAGTAACGAAAGCTAAAAAACATAGGTGATCTATATATTATGACATACTATATGTGTTATTATATATATACAGGGTGTTTTAAAATTAAGTGCATTAAATTTGTGTAATGAAAGAAGGAATCAATACAAGCATTTTAAGTATAGGAACCATGGGTCGGCGACGCTTCGTTACGGCGTTATAAGCTTATAAACTAAATTGTTAATGTTAATAACAGTCTCGTTTGGAATATTGTCCATGACAATTTGCCTCATCCGTTTCATCGACAAAAGGTGCAAGCTCTTCGCCCCGATGATTTTCCGGCTCGTGTTGCATTTGTTAATTGGTTTCTGCAACAAAGAGCTCTCCAACCTGAATTTCCAGCTCGTGTTTTGTTTACCGACGAAGCAAGCTTCACGCGTGAAGCCATCGTTAACACTCACAACAATCATGTGTGGGCTGAAGATAATCCACATGCCACTTTCATTCGTGGTCACCAAGAACGTTTTACGGTGAATGTGTGGGCGGGAATACTTAATGATTTCTTAATCGGGCCCTACCTTATGCCTTTCAGGCTTAATGGGCATAATTATCTGGTATTCCTGCAGCAAGTCCTGCCGGAACTTATGGAAGACGTACCGCTCGCAATTAGAAAGGTCATGTGGTTTTAGCACGACGATGCTCCACCGCACTTTACGGCTGAAGTACGCAATCACCTGACAGATACTTTCGGTGACAGATGGATCGGGCGGGGTGGACCTGTTACGTGGCCTGCAAGGTCACCAGATTTAACGCCTCTCGATTTCTTCTTCTGGGGTGCAATGAAAAGTATGATTTATTCTGAACAAGTCGAATCTGAAGAGGATCTGGTCGCTCGCATCGTTGAGGCATCTGAAACCATCAGACACATGCCTGAAATATTCCAAAGAACGCGGCAGTCATTGCTCCGTCGCTATGACTATTGCCGTAACGTTGGCGGTCGTAACTTTGAACATTTACTGTAAACATGTCAAATTAACAGAATAAAATAATTGCATCGCAGACGTTATGACGATTTAGTTTAAACGCCCATAACGCCGTAACGAAGCGTCGCCGACCCATGGTTCCTATACTTAAAATGCTTGTATTGATTCCTTCTTTCCCCTGCCGAAAATGTTCGATTAAAACCGATTTAAAAAAAAGTAATCCGAATCAATCGGGATTTCTGCACCGAAAATACGGTATTAAAACCGATTGAAAATAGTCAAATCGAATTTAGTACGCTTCAGGCGGATTAATATTGGGTGATATACATCTACCTCAATCCGAAATTATACGATTTTATAAGTTATAATTAAATCAGTTTTAATGTGAATTGTGATGTGAATCTGTCATAGGATGAGAAAAGTAATCCGTTGCAATCCGAAATTCTATTTTACGGATAATATTTTAATCGGTTTTAATGCAGGTATGAACGGAGGCCGCAAGAAAGCACACTCCTCAAAAATAGGTTACAACACTTATCAGAGGCCCGGAGAGTGAGCACGCTCTGACTGGCGATCCTGCTAACGCTGAAGAACCTCGCAGAGAGGTTCCGTCTCCCTATATAGGGATCGATGTTGAATCTTGAATACGGGTTACGGGCTCGGCGATGCGCCGCATATTGAGCGCGAGCCGTACTATTCCCGGCTCGCAAGCCCGAGCTGTCGCGCCGCGCCGCGCTCGCTCCGTCATATGTTCTTAGCGGACAGCAGGGGCCTATTGCACAATAATTTCCAATTAATAATATTAGTGAAAAACAAAGTTTCTTCAAAATATTATTAACTTGTAAATTATTGTGCAATAGGCCCCTACCGCCACATAATTTATAGAGCAAAACGATAACAGAAAAATGATGATCTCTTATAATTAAATAGTTATTATTAAATAATATTTAAAGTAAATATTAATATTAAATAAATGTTTTTTAAAATTATTATAGTAAATAAATAATTATTGTAAAATAAATATTAAATTAATGTCAAATAAATGTTAAATAAATGTTTTTTTAAATTATTATTGCAAATAAATAATCAATATAACAAATATTATATTATTGTCGAATAAATGTTAAATAAATGTTTCTTAAAATCATTATTGTAAATGAATAATTTATGTAAAACTAGAACACTACAAGCGCGCGCTACGCGCGCGCCATTTATTCTAAAACATATATTTTTAATAACATGTATACATTGTCATTAAAAATACATAATGTTTTCTATGTATACTATGTGTATACAATACATACAGGTTGAGTTACCCTTAGGTAATGTTTTCTATGTATACACATAGTATACATAGAAAACATTATGTATTTTTAATGACAATGTATACATGTTATTAAAAATATATGTTTTAGAATACATAGTAACTCAACTGTAGGAGTTATTCGGGTGGTCTTAACCGGCCACCCGAATAACTCCTACAGTTTTGGAGATAGAAAGAAATGCTTCAAGTAAAAGGGGACATCTTGTTAAGGTATACATTTTTTCCCAGGTGGAGGTGCTTAGGAGATTTAAAAGTCATCTTAATTTTTTTAAATTATAGGACCATGAATTTTCAAACACCTACGACTGAAGCTTTTTCCAAGACAATTTCAATGATCATGGATATTCAAGGTCACGGACATGAGAAAAGTTGGGAAAAGGAAAAGTTATCCTGAATGTTTCCGAAACAGAATACTCGCGGTTTTATTATAATTTAATTAAACCGAAATGTTATTTATGTTTGATGCGTGATCGTGATCTGTGTGTTTTATTTAAGCTTCAAAGGTTATTTAATAATTCAAAACTACAAATTTTTAAAACAGTGACTGTCCACAGCAAGACACTGTCTAAATCGATTACCCGCAGACTGCGTTACACGCCATTAAATTTCTTGGTAATTATGCATTTTAGGGGATGCACCTCCGATGACCTTGACCTTGACATATGTTGTCAAGGTCACTCTCCTGAGTGATTTTCAGAAGGTTTTAGCCGTCGCTCGTTTTTTATTAAAAAGTTATTAACAAAAAAGTTTGAAAAATACAGCAGTTATTTTGAGTATTGAAAGGCATAAACGACTAATATGTACGTGGAAATAGTACCTACATGTACATACGAACGAAGGAAAGTTATTTAAAGCAGTGAATCGTTGATGTATTGAACAGTCTTTGTTAAAGCAGAAAATAATTTCGATATAGAAAAATATATATACAATTTTATGTGTCAGAAAGCACAAATATAATGTATTCTCTGCTTAAATTTAATCAAAAGCATAAACTGTTATCTGCTTTATTTAAAGCAGTGTGAATCGCTGATATATTGAACAATCTTTTTGTTAAAGCAGAGAATGGTTGGTATAAGAAGGTATATATACAATTTTATGTCTTAGAAAGCACAAATACAAAGTATTCTCTGCTCTAACAATAATTGTATGATTATAATTGTAAACTATCTTTAATTGTACGTACAGTTTTATACCAACTATTCCCTCCTTTAACAAAAAGTCTGTTCAGTATATCAGCGATTCACTGCTTCATATAAAACAGATAACAGTTTATGCTTTTAATTAAATTAAAGCAGAGAATACATTATATTTATGCTTTCTAACATATAAAATTGTATATATACTTTTCTATACCAACTATTCTCTGCTTTAACAAAAAGACTATTCAATATACTAACAATTCGCTGCTTTAAATGAGTTTCCTTCGTTCATACATGTACTATTTTCACATACATATTAGTCGTTTATGACTTTCAATACTCAAAATAACTGCTATATTTTTCAAACTTTTTTTGTTAATAACTTTTTAATAAAAAACGAGCGACGGCTAAAACCTTCTAAAGGTCACTCAGGAGGGTGACCTTGACAACATATGTCAAGGTCATCGGAGGTGCATCCCCTAAAATGCATAATTACCAATTTCTTTTTATGGGGGAAATTAAAAGCAGATGTAGGTATATATCGTGACGCATCGACTACGAAAGAAGACATAAAAGAACGCATACAACGAGCTTGTACTACAATTGTCCAGGACAATTTAACGTATAACGCAGTCTGTGGGTGATCGATTTAGACAGTCTTGTTGTGGATGGCAACTGGTCACCATTTTGAACATCTGTAGTTTTGAATTATTAGTACCTTTGGAGCTTAAATAAAGTAACACAGATTACGATCACGCATTAAACATAAATAATAACATTTCGGTTTGATTGAATTAATAAAACAGCGAGTATTCGGAAGCAAGTATTCTGAATGTTTTGGAAACATTCAGAATTCCTTTTTTCAACTTTTCTCATGTCCATGACCTTGAATATCCATGACCATTGAAACTGTCTTGGAAAAGTATGACTGAAGTAGTCATAGGTGTTTGAAAATGCATAGTACCATTAATAAAAATAAATGACCTTCAAATCTTCTAAGCACCTCCACCTGGGAAAAAATGTTTATCTCCACAAGATGTCCTCCTTGATACCACACAACTTTTACGTTACAACTTTACGTTTTAATCGAACATTTTCGGCAGGGTCATTACACAAATTTAATGCACTTAATTTTTAAACACCCTGTATATAAAAAAAGATTCTCTGATAAGTAAAGAGATATTTAAAAGAGAGTTTCTTTAATGAAAACTTTAAGTTTTTAGAAAATGCGTCAATTGTAAATGCTGGCATAAGTAATCGGTTTGTTAAAAAAATCAACTTTTTTATATATTTTTTTTAGAAAACTTGAAAACTAAAGGAAAACTTTTAAGGCTCCTGCTAGCTCGATTGCCAAGTTTGCGTTGACAGTACACACAGCATCACACCTGACAAATTTGTGGACTAAAATGCTTGAAAAATGACGTTTAAAAGCTAAATTATTCTTGCGTCGTGCAGCGTTATTTTTCGTATTTCGCAGTGTTCTTATATTTAATCAAATTGTTGTAGTGTTAAAATACACCGAAGGTTTCCATTTTATGTTAATTTAATATGTAAAAGCTAATATTTATTTCAATTCGACAGCTGTCAAACGGCTTGTTTTTGTCCTCGGATTAGCACAATTCAATTCGACATATGTGGATTAAAGAATTAAGTGTTTTCCGTATATATTTTACAACTCTATTCTATCATAAACGTTATCTTATTGAAAAACATCTTTATTTTAATGTACATCACAAGTATTTTCATGATATTTTTCTCGCTTCTGACGTCATCAATCCAAGATGACTACGGTGAGTGAACAGGAGCCTTAAATTATTTTTTTATGTAAAACTCGCGCCTTTTCATACCGTGATTCTTAAGGGGCTCCTGCCTACTCGCCGCTTCTATATTCTTGTTTGATGACGTCAGAAGTGAAAAATTGCATGCCAAAAATTCTTGCGGTGTACGTTGAAATAAGAAGAAAATATCCATAAAATGTATTTGTAATTGATTTAGCACATTTATAAAATATACCGAACACTTTCCTTTAGCTTTAATAATCACTAAATAGCCGTGAAATTACCGTGACATGCAATCTATTTTTAACCTGTCTTCTTTAATTTTTTATTTTAGAGCTATTTATTGATTATTTGAACAAAAGGAAAGTGCTCGTTATATTTTACAAATGTGCTTAATCAATTAAAATTTTGTTTTATGGATATATCTTTTTATTTCAACGTATACCGCAAGAATTTTTGGTATGCGATTTCTCGCTTGTGACAACATCAAACAAGGATAGAATAAGCGACGAGTAGGCAGGAGCCTTAACAAATAATTGTGGAACTATGGCGGGGTAGTAACCACCGTGTAAAAAAAGACATAAGTCTCATAACGTTTTATATACCTACTGTTATCTTTATAATATTCCTATAAGCCTATAAAACCCCTATAACCGCATAGTCTATAAATACACATGCGATGTAAAATATTTAAAAAACTCATTTTGTGACGATAAATATATAAATACCTTAAATATTTTTTTTTCTATTAGCTTTTTGAAAAATTGCTTACCCATAATATGAGCTACTGTTTCATAAATATTCATTGATCCGCCAATATTTGTTTTTTCAGCAACAACCATACTGCTTACGACAGGTCGGTTTTGTAGTAAAAATACGTCTAATGTATCCAAGCAAGAGGATATTCGTTGTTGCAATAGACCTCCAATAACAATTTCTTTGTTGTCTTCTTGCATATCTGCGTAGACTCCAACATCACCAATAGCACCCCACTGTATTGCTAAACCATGTAATCCTTCTTCCATTCTTCTCTCGCAAATTCTCTCCACTACGGAATTAGCCATGCCATAATTCGTCTGGCCTGCATTTCCTCTTCCACATGAGATGGAGGAAAAAACGACAAAATGACGAAGTTGTGGACAGATCTTTCTCGACAATTCGTCCATTTTCTTCGTCATCCGTGCTTTTGATTTGAATGTTTCCTCGAACGTTTGCGGTGATTGATTTTCAAATATACAATCTTTTAAAACAACTGCAAGATTAAATATGGCATCCACTGGTGCTCTTTCCTCAGCAAATTTTAATATAAATTCACAGTCTTCACGTTTCAAAGTATCATCGATTGTAACGATCTGCACATCCACTTCATAAGATTGCCACAGTTTTACTCTTGATTGCTGATAACCTGTTCTAATCCCAGTTCGTGATGTCAATACTAGATTTTTTGCCCCTCGATAAATTAACCAGTCTGCTAGCTCTAAGCCAAAACCACCAAGTCCACCCAAAATAATGTAACATTTATGTTCCAAACAATAATATCGTGGATAAGCAAGTAGAGGAGTATCCAAGGGCTCATCTTCTTCACGAATTTTTATTATTATCTACCAACAATTAATTAAAATACAATAGTTATTATAAAGTAAAAATTTATAAAACCATCTATTGTGTTGCATTTTATAATTGATTTTTTTTATTTTGACGTTGTTTTTTATGTTTTAATTTTACTATTGCAAGGAACAACATTTATTTATAATACTTCAGATACGAGAAAAACTGCATTAATTAATATTTTTTGTAATAATAGTAAAAAAAGTAGTAATTAATATTACTTAGGGCCAGTTTTTCAATAGTCGTTTAAACTGAAGTTTAGCTAATTGTAAGCTAAACTCACTCTTCATCTTTTTCTAAAAGGGATAATTACTTAGAAAGAGACAAAGGGTGAGTTAAGCAAAGATTAAAGTTAAACGACTATTGAAAAAGTGGCCCTTATTAATATATGCGTATATAAACATCGTAATAGTGAGAAGTATCAAGAGAAGGGATATACATATATTGAAACTATTATAACGCATAAGGGTCCCTTATACGGAATAATATATGAATTAAGTTAGATCAGGTTTTTCAAATTTCTTTTATTCATATAGCTTTTTAAAAAATAACGAGCGACGGCTAAAACCTTTTGAAAGTTACTCAGGGGGAGGGTGACTTCTATCCTATCTATACTAATAGTATAGATAAAATTCTTACGGGTGGTGTGTGTTTGAACGTTATTAACTTAAAAACTATTGAACCGATTTTGAAAGAACTTATACCAACATGTTCCTTGAAATCTCAGGAGTGCTATAGGGCAATTTAATTTGGCGGTTTTTTTTTTTAAAGTGATATTTTTCAATTTATAGTATTTTTGTGGATTGGTGTGTATGTATGTTTGCTTTTATATCTCGAAAAGTTTTAAAGGGAGAGTACTTAATTATAGTGTTTTTTAAATTTCTTAATGCACGCAATTTACTTTGATTGTTTTTTTTTTATTTTAAAAACTGATCGTTTCCAAATTAAATACCACTCATCTCTATATACTTATATAAAATAGAATGTGTGTATGTCTGTTTGTTCTTTATACACTCTTAAACTATTCGACCGATCAGGACCAACTTTTGCACAGTTACTCTTTACATCCTTGCGCAAAACATAGACTACTTCGAAACCTCGATATTTCACTTACCAATTACCGATATTATCCCTTGGTTTTCCCGGGCGTTTTTTAAGTGAAATATCGAGGTTCTGTGTACATCGCGAGCGAGCAATCTTGAAATTCCCGAAAAAACGCCCAGGAAAATCAAGGGATGAAGTCGCTGATCGGTAAGTGAGATATCCGAAAAGCGGAAATGACTCAATAGCGTGAAACTCGAGTAGAAGAAGACAGGTTACGACATGTTCAATCAAGGAAAACATTTATGAGGTCCAATTTGAAATTAAAGGCATTTAGTTTATGATCCAAATTACGAATATCAATTTCATCCGAGAGTAATAATTGGGAAAATGGATGCAATATGTGATCATTGTCAAGCATAAAAGTTTATAACTTAAGCACCTGGAATGTGTTGTTCAAACGGAAAAATTAAACTATCGCCTTTAAATCAACCACCCGACACACTCCTTATGTTTGTCCACAATACGGATATTGAAATATAAATGAAGTTGCTTGAAGAAAAACGACGCCCGGGCGGAGCCCGGGTAACCAGCTAGTATGACATCTTATATGTCAAGGTCAAAGTCAAGATTAATGAGGGGGGGAATTCGTAAGGGTAAGTATTTACCAGAATTATACAATACCTTGCCAATATGTTTTCCAGTAGCCATATATCTAAAGGCAGTTTCTATTTCGTCTCTTTCATAGACTTTTCTACACAGCGGTTTGATAGCGCCATTTTCTAAACCTTTTGCCATACTCTTCGACAATCTTATTATTTGTTCTGAATGTGACAAATATAAGTTATCTAATAAAATACCATGGAAACTGATGCCCCTAGAGAAAGCATATACGCTCAACGGACTATTGGAAATCATATCAAATTTTCCAATTTCCAAAAAGCGGCCACCATTTGCTAGACAGCGAACAGATGCTTGCAATTTTTCTTCGGCCAAAGAATTCAATACGATATCCACCCCACGACCTCTTGTAAGCTGCATAATCATTTGTTCAAAGCTTGTATCTCGAGAGTTTCCGATATGATCGTCGGGAATAGAGGGAAACGTTTCTCTTATAAATTGCCGTTTCTCGACAGTTCCAACTGTCGTGAATACTTCGCAACTTTCGTAAAGCGCAAGATGTATTGCGGCTTGACCAATACCTCCAGTACCAGAATGGATCAAGACTTTGTCTCCCTTTTTCATTTTACCTCTTATATACAAAGCGTAATAGCACGTGCAATACACAACTGGAATTGTTGCTGCATCTTCCATTGTCCATTTATCCGGTACGACCCAGCTGAGATATTTGTCAGCCACGCATTTGTTTGTCATACCTCTAAACGTAATAATTTCGATCCTTATTGAGTGAGTATTGATAGAAACATTCGTTATTTTACATGTTTTTAAATTTGTATTGTCAGATTATACTCAATTTGAGTCATTTATAACTTATATTCTTATAGGTCGCCACTGTTCCTATTCAATATATGTCGTTAATTTAACTAAACCAATAGAGTTAAAATAATACTGTTTTGTGCTAAAATAATAAATTTTGACGCACATCGTAGTTAAAAATAACGAAATGTTATTTAACTCAAGGTATTGGTTTAAATTTCATTCTTTTTTAAATAATTTAACAGTGTACCCTTATTTATTATTATTTTAGCTTACCCGCACATTCCCATTATTCTTCGTCCATGTGAATCAAATCCAACAAACTCCAGGCCAATTGGATGATCATAATTGCGATCAAATAATTTGATAGTTTCGGCGGTGATTCTACCAGTAGCCAACATAATATCTTTGAAATTAAGAGGCGCATAAATTACATTTATGAGATCCTCATGTTTAATATGGAAAGGCATTCTGTTTTGTACCCAGCAAAGAGAACTCAAATCTCCTTGTACCTGTCATAAATGGACATAAATGTTTATTACTTATAATAAAATTTAAACAAGAATATACTTCTTGACGCACCATCTGTTTAACATAAGCACTTTGTACGAATTTTGGTTCCAATAATGATAATGGAAAATGCCTGTAGGACCCCCAAACGTTATTTGAACGTATGACATTAACAGGTAGGTCCAATTTCAGCTGCTTTGTATATAATGGCTCTTGCAAAGAAAAAGCAGGAGCTTTGTCATCTTGAATAAATACGCCTCTAATTATTTCGCCGCCTGGTTCTCTTCGCAAACAATTAATAAGACCAAGTAGCCCACATTCGAAATCTCCTTTAGTGACAAGTATTATTTTCGTATCTATACCAGTCTCGCTTTGCATTTTCATGATTGACTTCAATTCATCTACCCACGTAAACTCATAATTGTTCACATGTACAATTCGCTGGTCTCTCGCAATATTTTGCGCTTTTCTTAACAATAAAAGCGTTTTTTTATTTATTTGTTTCTTCAATATCACATCCAACTTATATGTTTTCAGGCATGTATAATCGTATACCGAACCAGATTTCTCCAGAGTCAGTAGAAAACCCTGTGGTATTAACAGAGACAATAACTGTTGATATAATTTCTCATCATTTTTTGCCAAAATATCGAAACCAATAACCATCAAACAATTCTCATCTCTCGACAACTTAGTAATCTCTGTTGTAGAAACGTTGTTGGGCAAAGAAATATTTTCGAATTTCTCTGCATGACTCGTCACTAGCTTGATATGATGTCGCATCTGATAAGGTAAATTATTTAAGATATCATTAACAAGCGGAGAATTTAAATCTTCTGGCGTCACTTTGTCACTATCATCAACAAATTCGATAATTTTGACATTCAGCATATTGTAGCATTCAAGTGCAATGTGCACCGACATTCCTATTGCGTCTTGTAACGACATAGTTTCTAAATTACTGTGAGCAACAAATTTGTATTCTTCAAGAACGATATTAACTGCTTTTTGTCGGCGAGATATAGGTATAGCTGCAACGCCACACATTTCTATTCCTCCAGATATTACAGTATTTAAAGTCTTGTAATGACGAACAGAGAATTCTGCAACGTAACATAATCAGAAATGAAATTAATTTTTCGCACTTTTTGATTGAATCGTACTTACCTCTTTCGTCAATTGAATAATTCTTAATTAGATGTATATGATATTTCGGATCAATTGTCAGTTTTCGAATTCTTGTTGGAACCAAAAGGCTTCTCGAACTTTGTCCTAAAACCATCATCTGTAACATATTATCCATAAATGCTACCCAGTTGCATGTCCAGGTGATATGACCGTTTGATCCCGTAACCGATAAGCTTTTCAATCCTCGAAATAGACCGGTATATTGATAACCACGAAGTCTTAATTCTTTATAGATGTCTTTTGTATTCATTTCTTCTTCTTCATCTACATATTCAGCAAGATTAGCTGATATTTTTTCATTTTCAATATTGGTTGGAATTCGTGCTATTCCAGTAACAAGAACACTATCTCCTTCGATTATTTCAAATCTGTTGCTACCTAGATACAGACATAAATGTTTTATATGTATCCTACGTACAATAAGCAAAATAATAGCAGTATGTCGGCAGATTGGTAACAGATTTAATCAGACATGTCAGTAGACTGACATCAACTGTGTCCGCATTCATAGCAGCTTATATTCTGCCATCAACAAAGTCAGCTAACATAATCAGATAGCAGATTGGCAGCAGAAACCGCGCAGACAGAGTCCACTGACAGGCAATGGCCGCGTTCAGCTGAACGTTCATTTTGCAGCTGTTTTTTTGAGCTCAGATTGGATTATTCCTCTAGATCTAAAAAAATAATAAACGTTTTACTAAACGCGGCCAATGTGAGCAGATTGGTTATAGCAGAAACCGCGCAGAGTCTGGACGGTTCCTACAGAATCTGCTCGATTTCTACCGCCAATCTGCTGTCTAATTATGTTAGCAAACTTTGTTATTTTTCTGTGTTGGCGAAAATACTTGACATCACGCGATATATCAGAACCGGCATCAAATCTGTATAGTCTTTTTGCAGACAAAATTTGTAGCAGATACTCGACATGATCTGCTTTCGACAGACTTGGCTGTCTGGATAGTTATATATGACAAATCCAGTAAACGAGATTATATTGATTTGACATAAGACTGGATAGCTTACAATAGTAGTTGACTCGTAAAAAGAAAAAGTCCGTGTTCGGTTTAATTATTCTCGTTCTTATTTTTATACTTTAAATATCGCATAGAAATATTGCATCTTAAAAGCTGCATATAAGTTTTAAAATCTAATACTGAGATGAGAAAATTAACTGTTTACGTAATATAATATTACCTTGCTGGATCGAAAGAGTTAATTCAATCTCATTGCGTTGTGATAGCACTGTAGCACGAATAAAATTAACGTCTTCAAATACAATTGGTACATTGGTAAATTCTTGCCTGTTTAACGATGCGATCATTTCCCAGATACAGAAAAGATATCCCGTAGCAGGAAATAAATTCTTTTCATTAACAACATGACCCGTTAAATACATGAATTCCTCATTAGCTGTATTAATAGTAACAATTATTTCTCTTTTGTCAATTGCTTTCCCCGTAGTATGTTTCATTACATAGAAATCTTCGGAATGATTCCATCTGCAAAAGTTTTTAAGTTTTTAAAGTTTAAACAAAAATCTTTATTAATCGACTCAATTGGCGAGTGACAAATTATCGTTTAATCACGACGTTTCAACCCGGAGGATTGAGTCCTTCTCAAGTGTCTACAAAAAATCGGTAACGCGTTTTTAAAGTTTATTGTATAAAACATTTATAAATAAATCAGTTTTTTATTTGTTACTAAAATTATAAGTCATCGGACTTATCATAAATTTTAAGTACTAAAAATTTTAAAATTTCACTGTTCGTTTTTTTGCATAGGTATAAAAAAAATAGCATATAGGTATATGTTTATCATTGGAAGTAGAATGATAAAATCTTTCAAATGTAGATGTAGTTTTAGGATTAGACAATGAAACTAAGCAAATTAGTGGAAAAAATCGGAATTTTAATCAAATATAATTCTGTTTGTAAAACGTGTTGTTTTAATTAAATCACTTAAATGTTTTCGTCATATGACGATTTATCTACTTGAACTTATATTTCAAACATGCACACTATACCTTATGAGAGGAGAAATCATCGGCGTTCCGCGGCTTACAGGAAATTCTACTGCCGGATATAGATTTGCAATTTGTGGCTGTAATCCTGCATTATACAATTTTCCGATTGTTTCTAAAAACATCTCACAACTGTAACTGTTGGTACATGTTTCATGTAATACTACATTTGTTACCATGGGACATAAAGGATCTTTTAAAATATAATGAAGAATATTTTGAGACGATATTTCAATCATTATAGTGTCTTTTGGAATTGAACATATCGCCTTTGCGAATAATACCGGAGATAATAAATTATTTGTATAATATTTTGAATACAACGGTAGAAGTGTATTAGAACATTCTTGAGCAGATGTTGTTAGCCACTTTGCGCTATTAATCTTTCTTTGTGATAATATTCGATTCAAATATTGATTGATCCTAGCCGCAGCAGGTTTAACATAACGGCTATGAAGAGGTATATAACCGCAAGAGATTTCTTTTACAGGAATATTATTAGCCTAAAAGAACAAAAACGTATTGTTAATAATTATTTATCAGAATAATAAATATTAACTATTTATGCTAATTATTTAATTTAAAGTGTTAATTGTTTAATTTAATAGATATAAAGATAACAAGAGTAGATAATATTTTTTATGTTTAAGTATTACTCAACCTTTAATTTGGTGAGGAATTTCTTTATAGAATCTATTGGTCCGCTCACAGTAAAATTAGAAGAATTATTGTAACAAGCTATATCGATGTCCCTGGGACACATATCGTTTATAGTTTTAAGATCCAGATTAATTTCAATCATAGAACCGTTAATTATTTTCGATTCACGAAGCGCTAAACTGATGAAATATGCCGATAGAATTGTTTCTTCGGTTGTTAAATATCCATCGGCATATCCACAGATTAGTTCACTAATAGAATGACCGATTATAAAATCGGGGACGATACCAATGGATGTTAAAAGATCGACCATTCCAATCTGCGATACATATAAAAGAAATATTCTTACATTTGTTTTAAATAAAAATAAAAATTGAATTATGTTTTATATGTGACAAAATACATTTATGAAGTTTAAACAAAAAATTCTTTTTCTCACCTGTAGTCCGATAAGACCCAAAAATAAATAAATGATATTATCGAAAATATTTTTATTATTACTTGTTAAAATATCTGTGAGTAGTATGCCGTAAGATCTCAAAACGGTATCACATTTTTTAATTGCCTCCGCAAACACTGGGAATTTCATTAGAACTCGACCTGTAAAAATTTTAATAAAGTTTTTTGGTATATGTATATGCATCCGCGCTCGCACGCACGCGCACGCACAAATAGTTAGGTTTAAGGGGATGCAGCAGTGGCAGGCGAATTCCAACGATGTCGATAATGTCGATCGAAATGTGATTTTCGCACAGCTGTAAATTTTTTTTTCTTTCTCAACGTAAAGTTGTCAAGTCCCGTGTCCGTTTGCGTGTATACTTTAATCCTGGAAAAGGATTTTTAATTCCATAAATCTAATAAAAAATGGCAGCTGTGCGAAAATCACATTTCGATCGACATTATCGACATCGTTGGAATTCGCCTGCCACTGCAGGATCCCCTTAAGGGAATCCTGCACCCGTCTGTATTACCGATAGAACGCGAGTCTTCGCGAGTCTCTTTTGAAGCAACATATCTCTTTATTGGCTTTACAGAATGAAAAATCCTTTTCAGAAGTTAAAGTATATGCACTAATGATGTCCACGCTGGTCGATTTTATGCCGAGAACAAAAATAATTTCAGAAATGCAGATTTTCGTTACCTACTACTCACGCCAAGTTATGACAACATTTGCTTCATATAAACATTCTACAATTTGTTGCTACAAAATGAGACCAGCTTGGACAACGGATAACATGAAGAAATAACATACCGTAGTTAGAATTAGGCTCAGACACGTAACAAAAAAGATATGCTGTTTAAAAGATTATATAACCTATAACCTTGTCTATCCTTGATATGAAGAGGATAGATATATCGTATTGTATATAGATACTCGTTAGACAAGGACAGATCTATATTGGTCGGTAACTTGGACGATTAAAATTATCGACATTGTTGAAGTTCGCCTGTCACTGCAGGATCCCCTTAAGGGGATCCTAAACCGAACTCCGACGATGTCGCTGTTTTACCGACAAAATTACCGACAAACTGACGAATTTTCAGCTCGACGGAGTTAGCCCCCCCAAGTGGATTATTGATACTTTTTTTTTTACCAATCGTTTGGTGGTTGATTGGTAGTATTTGGTACCGTATTAAAAACGTTTGGTAGTTTCTCGTTTTTTTAAGAAATCAAAAACAAATTTTTGATCTTCTCTTAGCCCCCCCACTTTGACTTTTGTAATTTTTTTTTTTAATCGATTGGCGATTGATTGGCAGTGTTTGGTACCGCATTAAAAACTTTTGGTGGTTTCGCGTTTCTTTAGAAAATCGAAAAAAACAATTTTTTAATGAATTTCTAGAATTTACTCGATCGCAAGCAATCCAGACCTCAATATATTTGGCAAACAATTGCTTATTTATAAATAAGTATTTGTAATTATTTGGAAATTATTTAGAGAAATTTGGAAAACCATTTTCGTAATTTGGAAAAGAGTACATACATAATTATAATGTCCATCTTTACGCCGACCGTTTGATACGCGTACTAAGTACTAGATTTGGACTAAATTGGCTTAATTAGTACGTACGATGGTGTAAACAATAAATGCCGTCACACACAAAATGCATAACGTTGCATAAGCATAGCATAAGACCGCTGGACCAATGAGCATCTTACGTAAATTAATATGGGGACTTTATGCTGGATGCTCATTGGTCCAGCGGTCTTGTGCTATGCTTATATAAGCTACGCTATGCATTTTATGTATTAAGGTAAAAGCACATAAAATTGCATAGCTGCATATGCATAGCATAAGACCGTTTATGCCATAAGACGCTCGATGCTCATTGGTCTAAACGGTCTTATGCTATGCATATGCAGCTATGCAATTTTATGTGCTTCCACCTTTATAGCCTTAACGTATTAAGGTATTATGAGGGTGCGATCACATGGAGCGGAACGGCGTACGCAGAAAATCGCGGAACAAGAGCCTTGACCAATCACAAGCGTTCCGTGAATTCACGGAACGCTTGTGATTGGTCAAGGCTCTCGTTCCGCGATTTTCTTCGTACGCTGTTCCGCTCTATGTGATCGCACCCTGAAGGCGTATCGTACCAAAATAGTACAAAACGTCGTCACGTGATCCGTTTTGTCGCTCGAACGATCGGATTCAGCGGCTCGTGAAAATGCAGCTTTATGCCTCTTCTATAATACTCGTACTCCGTGGTTCGGCTTTGCCGCGCGATTTATAAAATATATCGACGTATCACATATAATACTTTGTTCGGAATCCATCCTGAAGTTACACATTTTATAATTTTTTACATTTTTGCGAGCCGCTGAATCCGATCGTGCGAGCGACAAAACGGATCACGTGACAACGTTTTGTACTATTTTGGTACAATACGCCTTCAGGGTGCGATCACATGGAGCGGAACAGCGTACGAAGAAAATCGCGGAACGAGAGCCTTGACCAATCACAAGCGTTCCGTGAATTCACGGAACGCTTGTGATTGGTCAAGGCTCTCGTTCCGCAATTTTCTGCGTACGCTGTTCCGCTCCATGTGATCGCACCCTCATAATACCTTAATACGTTAAGGCTATAATACATAAAATGCATAGCGTAACTTATATAAGCATAGCACAAGACCGCTGGACCAATGAGCATCCAGCATAAAGTCGCCATATTAATTTACATAAGATGCTCATTGGTCCAGCAGTCTTATGCTATGCTTATGTTACGCTATGCATTTCGTGTATAAAGGCCATCACACACAAAATGCATAGCGTAGCATAAGCATAGCATAAAGCCCCTTGCACAATGCTAGGCAACAGACAATAGGAACAAGGAACAGAAATCAGAAACCTTGTATTTATGCAGAATAGACGATGACACAGGCAATAGACACAGAATTTCCGTCACGTTGGAAATTCTGTGCCTATTGTCTGTTGCCAACCAATCACATTGTTCGAATTTCTTAGGTTTGTATTGACGAATTTGAGGTTATTTCCTGTTCCTATTGCCTGTTGTCTAGCATTGTGCAAGGGCCTTAAGACCGCTGGACCAATGAGCATCTTATGTAAATTGATATGGCGACTTTATGCTGGATGCTCATTGGTCCAACGGTCTTATGCTATGCTTATGCTACGCTATGCATTTTGTGTATTATAGCCTTTATTGGGAAACGATCAGTGCTTCGCAAAATGCTGGCCTTTCGCAAAGAGGCTAGTCTTTTTGCAAAAGAGCTGATTTTGCAATAAGCCTGCGACATATATACATCATGTATCTGCTCATCATCAGACAAATGACTTGTAATGGTAAAAAATTATAAAATGTGTAACTTCAGGATGGATTCCGAACAAAGTATTATATGTGATACGTCGATATATTTTATAAATCGCGCGGCAAAGCCGAACCACGGAGTACGAGTATTATAGAAGAGGCATAAAGCTGCATTTTCACGAGCCGCTGAATCCGATCGTTCAAGCGACAAAACGGATCACGTGACGACGTTTTGTAACTATTTTGGTACGATACGCCTTCAGGGTGCGATCACATGGAGCGGAACAGCGTACGAAGAAAATCGCGGAACGAGAGCCTTGACCAATCACAAGCGTTCCGTGAATTCACGGAACGCTTGTGATTGGTCAAGGCTCTTGTTCCGCGATTTTCTGCGTACGCCGTTCCGCTCCATGTGATCGCACCCTCATAATACCTTAATACGTTAAGGCTATAAAGGTGGAAGCACATAAAATTGCATAGCTGCATATGCATAGCATAAGACCGTTTAGACCAATGAGCATCGAGCGTCTTATGGCATAAACGGTCTTATGCTATGCATATGCAGCTATGCAATTTTATGTGCTTTTACCTTAATACATAAAATGCATAGCGTAGCTTATATAAGCATAGCACAAGACCGCTGGACCAATGAGCATCCAGCATAAAGTCCCCATATTAATTTACGTAAGATGCTCATTGGTCCAGCGGTCTTATGTTATGCTTATGCAACGTTATGCATTTTGTGTGTGACGGCATTTATTGTTTACACCATCGTACGTACTAATTAAGCCAATTTAGTCCAAATCTAGTACTTAGTACGCGTATCAAACGGTCGGCGTAAAGATGGACATTATAATTATGTATGTACTCTTTTCCAAATTACGAAAATGGTTTTCCAAATTTCTCTAAATGATTTCCAAATAATTACAAATACTTATTTATAAATAAGCAATTGTTTGCCAAATATATTGAGGTCTGGATTGCTTGCGATCGAGTAAATTCTAGAAATTCATTAAAAAATTGTTTTTTTCGATTTTCTAAAGAAACGCGAAACCACCAAAAGTTTTTAATTCGGTACCAAACACTGCCAATCAATTGCCAATCGATTAAAAAAAAAAAATTACAATAGTCAAAGTGGGGGGGCTAAGAAAAGATCAAAAATTGGTTTTTTCGATTTCCTAAAGAAACGCGAAACCACCAAAAGTTTTTAATGCGGTACCAAACACTGCCAATCAATCGCCAATCGATAAAAAAAAAAAAATTACAAAAGTCAAAGTGGGGGGGCTAAGAGAAGATCAAAAATTTGTTTTTGATTTTCTAAAAAAACGAGAAACTACCAAACGTTTTTAATACGGTACCAAATACTACCAATCAACCACCAAACGATTGGTAAAAAAAAAAGTATCAATAATCCACTTGGGGGGGCTAACTCCGTCGAGCTCAAATTTTCGCACCGCTCCAGCTTTTTAGAATAGATACACCGCCAAGGTTAGAGTTGACAAGTCGTGAAAACATCAGCTTTATACACAAATTTGATAGCTTTCATGCACAATGCAACAACAGAGCCGCGTCCGTTGGAGTGTCTACTTTAATTCTGCAAAAGGAATTATAATTCTATACAGCCAATAAAAAGTTGGAGCTGTGCGAAATCATGGAAATCTCGAGCGTATACGGACCGAAAATTTTCGCACAGCTCCAGCTTTTTATTGGTTGTATAGAATTATAATTCCTTTTGCAGAATTAAAGTAGACACTTCAACGGACGCGGCGTGTTGTTTGCATTGTGCATGAAAGCTACTAATTTGTGTATAAAGCTGATTTTTTCACGACTTGTCAACTCTAACCTTGGCGGTGTATCCATCCTAAACGTAAATATAAATGTCATTATACTTTCTTTCTTCCTCTGCGTAAAATCGATCACAGCCCTATCCGTTTGCGTTTATACTTTAATTCTGGAGAAGGATTTATCATTCCATGCAGTCAAAAAAAACCTGGAGCTGTGCGAAAATTTGTCAATTTGTCGGTAATTTTCACGGTAAAACAGCGACATCGCACAGTGGGCCAGAATTCAAAAAAGCTGGCCAAAAGTCAAATTTTCAAGTATTTAATAGAGTAATCAAATATGAAATTATGTTATCTCAAATGTTTAGTGAACCAATTTATGCAATAATTATTTTATAAATATGCATTGCAACTTTAAAATACTTCTTCAAAGTCAGACAATTTCATGCACGCGTTCCATACCATTTTACAACATGACATCGCGCTCTCTCCTACAATGATATAGTGTTATATAAATTTTTAATTCCTTTGAATGTCAACTGATAAGGTCTTATTCTAACATATAATGTAATAGAAAATGCAATATGCTGTTTTTATTAATATTTATAATGTATTGTTCAAGAACTAAAAATTTTATGAACGCATATGCATAAAATTGTCAATATAAAAAGTGTGACGCAGAGTGACGCATTCTTTCTTATCTCATAACAAAGATTACAAAGCATAAAAAATAATTTAAAAAAAATTAGCTGCTCATAGCTGCTCCTTGAAAAATACCAAACTACAATGTGGTGGCGCGCAGTGGTAGAATCACGTAAAAGAGTCAGTCTCGCTCCGCGCGTATTTGGCGCGAGACACTACCGTGTCTCTTGATATTATTACTTTATGAGATTAGTATTGACAATAGATGATAGCTTTTTCTTCTTTTGTTTATTTATCGTAGTAGGTCAATTGTGTAAATATGGTTGGTCAACAGCTCAATAATGCCTTACAGCCTTATAAGTTGCAGCGAAATTACGTAATTATTCTAGAAAATAAAAGTGAATCATAGCATGGGCGGAAGCAACGTGTTCTAAATTATTTAATCGACTTGTTTAATTTGAGTATAGATGAAAATGGAAAAAAGGAACTATCAATGTATATGAGAACGCATTTATTTCATGTATACTTTAATAAATGGAGAAGTAGCATGCGTATTAATAAACGATTCAGAGGCTGATTTATATTAATTTTAATATATTTTTTAAGGCTCCTGTTGCTTTATATACAGGGTGTCCCATTTTAACTTAGACAGCTAAATAACATGAAAAATTGCAATGTAATCAAAAAATGTTTTAGACAAAAGTCGTATGGTTTCAAGGAGGACATAAGATGGTGGCAATGATTTGACCTTGGATGGTCGTTTGAAGCTCACGTGAACGTTACCTTCAATTTCTTACATGCAACCCCCTATATTGTAGTATATCGTTTGAAAGGGCATAAAATAAGAAAATTTTTGGCGCTAACCAGAGGTTAATACGTTGACCCGTTCGGGAGTTATTTAAGGTCAAAAATTGACTTTTTCCAACTTTGACCTTAAATAACTCCCGAACGGATTAACGTATCAACCTCTGGTTTGCGCCAAAATTTTTCTTATTTTATGCCCTTTCAAACGGTAAACTACAATATGGGGAGTTCCATTTCAAATTTTTGAGTTAGAGCCCCCTGGGACACTAAAAAATTTTAAGTAAAACTCCCATATTGCAGTACACCGTTTAAAAGGGCATAAAATAAGAAAAATTTTTACGCAAACCAGAGGTCGATACGTTAATCCGTTCGGGAGTTATTTAAGGTCAAAGTTGGAAAAAGTCAATTTTTGACCTTAAATAACTCCCGAACGGGTCAACGTATTAACCTCTGGTTAGCGCCAAAAATTTTCTTATTTTATGCCCTTTCAAACGATATACTACAATATAGGGGGTTGCATGTAAGAAATTGGAAATAACGTTCACGTGAGCTTCAAACAACCATCCAAGGTCAAATCATTGCCACCATCTTATGTCCCCCTTGAAACCATACGACTTTTGTCTAAAACATTTTTTGATTACATTGCAATTTTTCATGTTATTCAGCTGTCTAAGTTAAAATGGGACACCTTGTATATTAATATTTTAATTAATATTTTAATTAATATTTTTTTAAGGCTTCTGCTGGCTCGATTGCCAATTTATTTAATTGTGAATTAAAAAGCGTGAAAAATGACGTTTAGAAGCTAAATTATTCTTGCAAAGTATAGCGTTATTTTTTGTTTTAGTGTAGTGTTTTTATATTTAAAACAATTGTTGTAGTGTTAAAATACACCGAAGATTCCTATTTTGTGATAATTTAATATGTAAAAGCACATATTTATTTTAACTTAGCAGCTGTCAAACAGCTTGTTTTTGTCCTTGATTAACACAATTCAATTTGACATTATGTGGATTAAAGGAGTGTTATCGGTTTATTTTTTAATTCTATTCTATCGATTACAAACGCTATCATTATTTTATGTTGGCTTAATTATTTAATTTATAATTTATAAAATGTTCTTTTAAAAAGTTTATATTATAAAACAATATAAATAGACGTTTAAAAAAAGTATAACGTTTTTTTTAAAATAATTTTGGTGTGTTGTGTTGGTGTATATTTTATTATAAATGTTAATTAATTGTTTTGGATTAAAATAATAACTTTCTTATCGTAAACAGCCATCTCAAAAAAGTATATATACTTATTTACAGTTCTTGCCATTATAATCGGAATCAGCGAACCCGAAAACCCCTTAGCACCGACTTTCATGCATATTCGATACAAAAAGGTAGTTTTAGTTGCCATATTGGATCCGCCATTTTGAATTTACAAGTCTTGACATCATATTCGGAATTAGCAATCTCTAAAACCCTTTAGTACCGACTTTCATGCATATTCGATCCAAAAAAGTAGTTTCAGTCGCCATATTGGATCCACCATTTTATTTTTCGTAATTTTGACTTTTGATTCGTAATCAGCGACCTCGAAAACCTTAGTATACCAATTTTCATTTAAATTGAATAACGCCTTCATATTTTGGCCAGCTTTTTTCAATTCTGGCCCACTGTGCATCGTCGGAGTTGGGCCTTCGCTTTAGGATATCCCCTTAAGGGGATCCTGAACCCGTCTGTATACCGACATTATTGCATTATAAGAAATCTTTGAATTGGCTTTACAGAATCGCAAAATTCTTTTACAGAATTAAAGTACGTGCAAAAATCTAGCGCGCAACGGTCAAGTTTGTATGAAAAACGAAAGAAATTAAAAAACTTACTTATTTTTTGCGCACGTAGAGCTGTCACCTGACGACAATATTTGCTTAATACAAAAATACTGCAGTTTATATGTACAAAATGAGATAGAGGCGCGCTAGGGAAAACATGTAAGAATAATATCGTGCAAGTATAACTAAGATTCGAAGCCTAGAAAAAAAGATTTTCTCTAATTGCATTTTATGAATGCAATGTAGGTTATTGTAGGTACTATCCTTGTCTAGATCATTGTCTATACAAGGACAGATATAGGTCGGTAACATAGAAAATGATAGAAAATGGTAATTTTTTCGGTAAAACATTCGGCTGCAGGATCCCCTTAAGGGGATCCTGAACCCGTCTGTATACCGACATTTTCGTACTTCTAATCTTTCGTCGCATTAACTTGACAGACTGGAAAATGCTTCTCCACGATTTCATTACATATATCAATGATCCCCGGGAACTCTAATTTTATACAAAAAACCATAAATAGTTATTTCTTAATAATAATTACAGATTTCCTTACCAAACTTTTATCTCAATATGGCGTCTCAAGTCGTAGACGAGCTGTCAACTCATCATAACATGTACTTCATATAACAGATGCACAGTTTGTACGAACACGAAAATAAGTTTCCGGAGGTTGTAGTACACGAAAGAACATGTAGAATCCTACAAATCGAGGTTAGAAGTCTAATATAAGAGTACGGTATGAAGTACGATTTTTGCGTATGTGTGCGTGCAATATAGGTGCTACCCTTGTCTATATCATTTTCTGAACAAGGACAGTTGTAGATTGGTAACATAGAAAATGATAGAGAATGGTAATTCCTTGGCGGTGTATCTATTCTAAAAAGCTGGAGCTGTGCGAAAATTTGTAGGGTTGTCGGTAATTTTGTCGGTAAAACAGCGACATCGTCGGAGTTCGGCCTTCGCTTCAGGATCCCCTTAAGGGGATCCTGAAGTGACAGGCAAACTCCAACGTGACAGCGCCACGATCTAGCACGGAACTAAAAATAATCGATAATTTCGATCGTTTACTATGTTTTCTGTGTTACCGTGCTATACCTGTTCTTGTCTAACGGATACCTATACGATATAACTGTCCTTGTCAGATTGCAGGCAGCGCCATCTCTGACAAGATCCGGCAACTATTGTATACACTCCATACTGCTCTTCTTGTCATTCCGCATGTATATTTGCATGTAAAAAGTTAAATGATTGACACTTTTTTTCTAGACTTCTATCGTAGTTGTAATTGCACGATATTGTTCTTCAATGTTTTCCCTAGAGGGCTAGATTCTCATTTTGTATATATAAACTGCAGTATTTTTGTATAACCAAATATTGTCGTCAGTGACAGCTGTATGTGCCTACATTTTTAATTTTTTTTTCGTTTTGGAAGTTAAAACCGATCTAGCCCTTTACATTTTTTTGCGTACTTTAATTCTAGACTAAATTTTTGCAATTCCGTAAAGCCAATTAAAAGTGGTTTTTTTAAAACTAAATGTCGGTAAAACAGACGGGTGCAGGATCCCCTTAAGTTATTGGGAAAAGAATACACAAAAAAGTAGTCTAGCCTCCCGCTGTATCGTAGAATTTATTATTCTGGGTAAAATTTAATTTTATTTGATAAATTTAATAATTTAAATTCTTAATAAGTAGCGAGCAATAAATCAAACTTTTACGCAAAGTTATAAGTTTGATAACATGTTAAAAACAATATTAAACATGTTTAAGAATATGTTTTAAAATCATGATCGTATAGGGCTTTCCTTTATAATTAAAAAGTCATTAATATAGGGGAGACCGGGGTTAACTCGACACGATTTTTTCAAATACAATTTTCAACAACTATAATTAAAATTTTTAAGCAAATTCAATGGTACACATTTAAAGAGTTTTCCTTTGTTAATGTACGTCGCTCTGTTTTGCCCCAGGAGAGGAAAAGTGACGCGAAGACAAATTATCGAATTTAAAAATGCTGGGGCAAACTCGAAACTTTGTCTGATCAATACAATTTGATCTAAAACTTAATTTTTTATTGTCTAAAACTGAAAATACGTTGTTTATCGTGTATTTAAAAAGTACAAATATTCGGAATAAAGTAAAACATTCATTGAAAATAATGAGAAAAAAAATTTTTAAACTTTCAATTATCTTCTTCTGAACTCATGTCTGAAAAACAATTAATGCTAGTAAACTCGCGATTGACCGTGCGCGCAAATTTGTCATGAGCCATAACAAACAGTTTGCCTTGACACCCCGAATATTTCTGCAGCATGTTTGATCTTCATTTTTTTTTTTTTTTACGGCAAGTACAGCTTCTTTCATCATTTCCTTATCTATCGCTGGCCTTTCTTTTTGTACGAATCATTTTACTACAAGCCAAGAGCAAATGACTTATTTATAACGCTTCAGCGAAATAGATTAGTGTCGACTTTGCCTCAGTGGCGTGGTGTCAACTTTGCCCCGAACGTTATTTTTCACTTTTGTCACAAAATATGCAAAAACGATTATCGGATTCGTATAGACTGTGCGTAGAGACTAGTGCTGCCGCCGATATCGCACATTTTGCTGGACTAGCTGTCAAATATTCGAGTTACGTAACCGTCATAACCTCTGTCGTTAAGTAACTTGAATTAATTTCACTGATGAAAAAATTGTCATTATATTACAAAACAGTTAAAATAGATTTTTTGCTGAAATTAACTGAGTTTTAATGTAAATGGAAAGCTATACGAATAATCTGTCAGTCCAGCAAGTCCATCAAATAATGCAAATTCTGGCCACCATGGGCGCTCTAAGTCCTACTTTTCCGCTATAGTATACCAGCGCACGGTCCCAATAGAGCATCAAATTTCCTTACCATCAAAATCACTTACTTGTAGATTCGTAAGAGTGAAGCTCGATAAAAGAGTAGAAATTTTCGAGAGATCAGAAAAATTACTTTTTACCATCGAAAACGCTTATGTCGCACTAGAAGTTATAAATGTCACCAAATTCCGTTGACAACGCTGGCACATAAAGATGCATTTACCGTAGGAAAGGCAAGTTTCTACGATAGATTTAAATTAGCAAAAATTCTAGTGTCAAGTTTGCCCCCCCCCCCCCCTTCTCCCCCACGGTGTCGAGTTAGTCACGGTCTCCACTATATATTTATATTTTTATGTTCTATATGTACAAATATTCTATAACTTAAAAAATATTAAATCTTGTATATAAAGTACATATTTTATAATAATATATTTACTTACTTATCCCAAAACATTGAGATCCTAGTCCAGAAAAGATAAAACAAATTGACTTTTTTGTATATGAACAATGTTCCACTTTATTAATTGTATCATAAGATATTTTAGAACCAGTTATCATGTATCCCCTATAAAGGTGACCTTCTATATTATCACTATAAATATGATGTAGTAGAGCTATGTATTCTGCATCTACCAATCGACTTCGCACCTGCGGTGAAAAAAAATATTTTTATGTCCAATTTTTCGTGGAATAATTTTACAAAAAAAAATAAAAATATTATTATTCTATGTAGCAAGAAATATTTCTCTTGTAATATTTTATTATTATTATTTAACATATTAGATAAAGCGTTTGTTATAGACACTTTCTTGTCGAATTTAAAATTATCTTAAAAACGATAATGTATATGTTAAAATAATCATAATCATTAATTCGCAAATAAAAATATTCACTCAAAATTGCGATAACCAGCGAATAAGAACAGCAAACAAACATACACACGTTCAAAAAGCATCAAGAGATATATGTACATATAATAGAATTATATTAAAATAGCGTATAGTTAACAACCGGAATAGTCATATTTGTATTGTATCGTAATAAAATACATAAACATCATAAAACCATTTCTGAGATAACGGACAAAACGGAAACCATTCCTGAGATAAATAAAATAATTAATATTTACTTACATCATCTAAGATAATTTTAACTGCTTCTTCCGTACGTCCAGACACGGCTACAAGTCTAGGTAAGTCATCACTCGGTGCTCCATTGTTGACTTTTTGTTTAAGATTTGATTTTAATAATATGTGGCAATTAGCCCCTCCAAATCCAAAGGAATTAACACCTGCATAACCACCCTCCCATTCCGTTGGTTCAGTGACAATCTTCATTCTTCCTTCGATAATAGCAATCAACTCTTTTCGCGGGCGCTTGAAGTGTATAGTAGGCATAATTATACCAGTTTCCATCGCACATAATACCTTAAAAAATCACACCTTTTTGCTAGCAGTAATTATAATTAGTAATTATTATAGAGGAAAGTCCCCGATTATAGGATACCACATCTATTTTGTGTGATTGCCGGAAGTCTATGGGTACAATTGAAAAATATAGTACGTTATTTTGAAGGGAATTTAATAAGCTTTAAGATACTAAAATGTAAAATTTAATTTAAATATTGATTTTTCTAAAAATTAGAAAAATGTAAAAAATGGGTTTTCGGCAAAATCAAAAGAGTGTGCTCTTAATACGAGAGACCCCGGGAAATCACTAATAAAGTGCAAAATACATCATATTGCAATTAGAAAACTTTATTTAAAGTTTCTGAAAAACAAATGTAATGGAGAAGCATATTTGCAACAATCGTAAACCCACTTATACCTATAATATTGTACCTAATCTTCCCCCTCCATCCTTCCCCCTTAAATCAAGGTCAGCACACACTTATAATTTCGTATAAACTTTTTCTTAACGTTAATATAGTATTTTCTCTTATTTTATTACTGTACAATAACTTTCGTACTCCAGCAACCCAGGGAGTACCATGAGTATCTCATGTTACGAGCTCCACGCGTTGCGGTTTTGCGATCACCAAATCTAATCTCTACAATTGAGCAACTCAACATATCCCGTATTTTCCTATTAATACGACCTTACTCTATTGCTGCATGCAGAACTCATTGCCAAATATTTATTAATTATATAATAAACAAGGTTTAGAGACTCATATCTATGGCACTTGACAACATCCAATTTCACAATTTCTTTCTCTGCAACGACTACACGCACGATCAAACAATAAATTTTACACTAAATAGGTTTTACCCCAAGGGCAATAAGTTTATGGTGGAACCAACAGATAGGATTAATTTAGCAGAAACCTCGCTATCGCATATTAGGAGCCTATCTCATAATAGGGGACTTTCCTCTACATGTATGTAGATATTATAATTGTAACAATACCTATAAGAGGAAATATAAATTGCTGTAATTATACTTTAAGCAAAATTAATGAAAATTAATTTATTACAAATATACCTTTGCAATTTGGCAAAGGCCACTGGCGGCTTCGGAATGTCCAATATTCGATTTTATGGAGCCCGTCAATAAAGGAGTGTTTCTTTTAGTGCACAAAGCTTGATCAATGGCCATAACTTCTACGGGATCACCAACAAAAGTACCAGTTGCATGAGCCTCCATGTAAGACAACTCATTTGGTGAGATTCCACATTCTTCATACAGTTCTTCCATTAACATTTTTTGCTTCTCAAACGATGGAAAAGTGATACCTTCTTCTGTAAAGCCATCGCAATTTGTTTTACCGTATACGAGAGTCGCATATACTCTTTTTGCGTCTTTTGCCTTTTGCAGATACATTACTGCGATCGTATCGCTGCGCATATATCCGGTACCTTCTTCGTCAAAGGGTTTACACAAACCGCTAGAAGATAGCACCCCTAAAAAATCAATATCTGTCAGTAAGAGTAAAATTCTTCAAGTTTCGATTTTAATTGTTAAATGTAAAAACTAAAAATATAGATTAGTACAAAATTACCTTTTCTTATTAAGTAAAAAAAGGCGCCAAATACACGCGATGTATATGTTATTGTTAAAAAATGTTATTTTAACCTCAAAAAAACCGATGTGGTAGTATTTTTAATTTAAAAAAATAAAACCCAAGTGGTACGTAAATCTTTAATTAATTGTACCTCGAAAATTTCAAGTGGTAGTATCTTTAAATAAAAAATTAAAACCCAAGTGATACATATTTTTGTATTCCTTTTCAAAAGTCTTCCTATTCCAAACTCAAATGATAGAGGTTTTAAATTCCCTTAACAAAATTATTATATCACAAAATTGCGTTACCTAACTCAACTCAAGTGATATGTAGATATATGAAAAATATGTATAAAATCTTCAAATTGCGCTAATTACATATATAATATTATATATTACCTCGAAAAAGTAACTAAAACTATTGTACTTTAAAAAAATTAAACCCATGTGATAGTATCATTAAAAAAAGAAATAAAACCCAACGTATATATCTGTATTCTCATTCAAAAGTTTTTTCATTACAACTCAAGTGGTAGTAGCTTTAATTCTGCTTTAAAAAATAATAATATAAAATGGCGTCAACTTACTCAACTCAAATAATATGTAAAAAGTAAGACAAAATTGAAAATTTATAAAAAAAATAAGAATTAAAAATTAATACTTGCAAAATTTTGAAATTTTTAAAATTTTTATGTAAAAAAACAGCGCTGCTAAACAAAATAAACGGTAAAAGTAGATACTTTAAATTAATGTGTGTACTACTGTAAATGAGGTACTTAAAATAATGTGTAACAGTATTTTTATATTTACAAAGTAGATTATCTAATTTAATATTTTAAATTAATTGATTATATGTGTTGTGACGTGACATAGTCACGTCCACCGCCCGGACGGCTCGGCCGAGGGGAAAGCCGGGGATGCCGTCTCGTCCCAGGTCGAGGAGGCGCGGTTAGGATAATTACATTTCGTGAAGCGTAAGTTAGTTTTAGGAGGAGCGCGGCGAGTGTCGCGGGGGTGGGCAGCCAGCCACACCATGTAACGACCACGTGTCGCGACGAGGGAGAAACCAAGCGTCGGCGGGGACCAAACGGAGCGGCACGCCGACATCCGAGTCACGTCCGGACCCGCCGCCGGGCCGTCCCGCGGTCCCGCCGGGAGCAGCGAGACGCCCGAGCCCGCCGCAGCAAGGAAACCAAGGGCGCGCCGCCACGCCTCGAATGAAGGACGCAGCATCGCTACCGCGGAGCGGATGTGCGACCCTGAACGCCGCAGCCGGGGACGTGGACTGCACCGGTCAGTGGCCAAGGCCTGGCCAGCCTGGCGCACCTGCATCAGACTTGAGAGTCCCGACCGGTACCGCCAGTAAAACGAGGCGAGGAGCACTCCAGTCAAAAGTCCCGCGGTCGAGCGGCAGGCGTCACGTGGGACGTCGTGAGCGGCGAGAGCAGCGCGAGGAGCGGGTCGGCGGAGCTGAGCGGCCGCGGGCGGCCACGCATGCGCGAGGACCCAACGCGGTCCGAACCGGCGAGCGACTCGGCACTGTCGTGCTGGCTGGCGAGCGAGAGGCATCCTGGAGCCGAGACGAGTCCGCCCCGACCGAGCAGCCGTCCTGAGCAGCGCGGCGCAGCGACACGTGTAAGGCTACCACCCCGGTATCTCGTCGCGTTCCGTGTGCGACCTCGGCCTCCGCCTCTCCTCGATTACCTTTCCTTTGTGTTACCTGCGCACGTACGTTTACCTCATCTCGTGCCAGGAAGTTGGTCGGTACCTAGAGTACCTATTACCTTGAAACGCGGATAAAGGAGGCCGGCCGAGGGAGCGCACGGTTTTGAGTTCGCGTATAGGCCCTCCTCGGGGACCAGTGCGGCCGACAGTCGTGTGTGTGTGTGTGTGGGGAAACTTTCCGTGCACGGTTGCGTCGGGCGTATCGCGCGTGCCGGATACGCCCGGCAGGGTGAGACCGTTGCGTCGGAAGTTTCCACGGGATCGCGGAATCGCGGCGGTTATTGGTGTCGTTTCGCGGATTCCGAGTAGGAGTGTCGCGAAAAGTATCGTGGTTGCCTCGCGAACGTCGTAAGACGTATCGGGAGAATGGTCTCGCGAACGTTGTGAAACGTGTCGGGGGAACTTCGGATTTCGAGTTAGTTATCTCGCGAACGTCGTAAAACGTACCGGGAGATGAGTAAAGTCCCGCGAACGTCGTGAGACGTGTCGGGGGCAATTGCTACGGTTGTTGCGTCGCGGGCGGCCGAGGAATGTCGCGCGGGTTTTTGCCGCGCATTCGCTGAAGCCGCCGCGAAAACGAGCGCGGGGAAAGTTTCGCGAGCGTTGGCATTTCGGGTTTCGGACAAGTTGCGATTCGAGTAGGTTGCGGATATAGTTTCGTGTTCGAGTGCGTGGTATGAGTGAGTTGAGAGCGTGAGTCTATCATTTGTCACATCTTTTTACCAGCGTTCTATTATTTCTTTCCGTAAATATATTATTATTCCTTTCCGTAAATATATTTCTTTGTTGTACATTATTTGAGTGTGTTGATTGCGTTGCGCCGCCTCTCTCTTTCCTCAAAGTATCAAACTCGCCCCGCGCCCTGAGTGGACGTGCGTGTCCGGGCGATCGCGTCAAGATTAGGCTTACAAAACGTGGTGCGCGTATTCGCACCTGGCGCCCAAGTTTTCGCGTTACTTCGCGAATATCGTGGAGATTGGAATACCTCGCGAATACCTCGAGATTACCTGTTGAAATACCTCGCGAATACCTCGAGATTACCTACTGAAATACCTAGCGAATACTTCGAGATTACCTACTGAAATACCTCGTGAATATCGTGGAAATTAACTGGCGGAATACCTTGCGTCTATCTTTGAGAGTCTTAGCCGCTTTGAGTACCTCGCGGATACCTTTTACCTCTCTATCGGTGACTAATTTGCAGCCGCGCCTTCTCGGCGGGCGAGACCGAGGAAAAACGGGTTGCAGTGTATATTACTTTCAGATATTTAAAAATCTAGCAGCGCCAAGTATTCTTAACTAAAATTTTTAAAATTTTAAAACAACGAGCTCGACAAAATGGAAAATTCTTTGTCACTTTGTGGGTGTCACGTGCACAAACGGGACTTGCAAAATTTTTTTACTTTCTTATGTTAAAGCTTAAAGTTTTCTCTGCAAAACCCTTTATTAAACTTTAATTTAGATTTTTTCTTATCGAGTATCAAGGATTGAAAAAAAAATGGACATTTTGACTTGAATCGTTCATTAAGTCCGATAAGTTAGTTCTATGTACCGAGATCTCAAAATCTCGGGTACTGGCAACTCGTCGCGTCGCGTAAAAACTGTAAAAAGTCACGGGGCCGGTCTCTTGATTATTTTTAATAATTATACAGGGTGTTTTGTTTTAATTTCCTAAGGAAAATATCTCGAAAAATATGGAAGATACGAAAAAACGTTTCAGACAAAAGTCGTATGGTTTCAAGGGAGACATAAGTTGGTGGCAATAATTTGTCCTTGGTTCTTTGAAGTCAACGTGAAGGTCACCTTAATTTTTTTAAATGGAATCCCTTATATTGTACTATATCATTTAAAAGGGCATAAAATGAGAAAAATTTTGGCGTAAACCAGACGTCGATACGTGGATCCGTTCGGGGGTTATTTAGAGTCAAAAATTGGCTTTTTTGAACTTTGACTTTAAATAACTGCCGAACGAATCAACGTATCAGGTTTGCCCCAAAATTTTTCTTATTTTATGCCCTTTCAAACGATGTATTACAATATGGGGGGTTCCATTTGAAATTTTTAAGTTGGAGTTTCCCTGACACTGAAAAATTCTAAGTGAAATCCTCCCATATTGTGATACATCGTTTAAAAGGGCATAAAATAAGAAAAATTTTGCGGCAAACCAGAGGTCGATACATTAATTCGTTCGGCAGTTATTTAGGGTCAAAGTTCAAAAAATTCAATTTTTTACTCTAAATACCTCCCGAACGGGTCAACTTATAGACGTCTGGTTTGCGCCAAAATTTTTCTTATTTCATGCCCTTTTAAATGATATACTACAATATAGGAAATTCCATTTAAGAAACTGAAGGTGACATTCACGTTACCTTCAAAAAACCATCCAAGGTCAAATCATTGCCGCCAACTTATGTCCTCCTTGAAACCGTACCACTTTTGTCTGGAACGTTTGTCCGTATTTTCCATATTTTTCAAGATATTTGCCTGAGGAAATTAAAAAAAAAACTATATATTTATAGAAAGATTATTTAATGCAATCACCTTTTTTGAAGTAATTTTTTTATAGTCACAATACTACTGATGCAGTTAAAATTTTGTTTGGTAGTTCAATTACTCGATATTTTATAATAACGTTTTAGCAATATTTCCAATGAATAATGTTAGAAACACATAAAAATTATAAATCGATACAAAGGAAATAGCCATACGGTCCAAGCTTGGATCTTAGGCAGCTCAATATAATTATTTTCTATATGTGTATTAATACGCGTATTTTCCAACATATTAAACTGCGCGCCGATTATTTGTCGGACTTAAAACACAGCTATTGTTGGAACATTAGAAATTCCCTCTCTCTTCCCTAATTAAATCGATATTGATTTAATATTAAAATCACTGTAAAAATTATATTCAAACGAATAAGTAACACATTAACTTCGCCAGTGATTATTAACCAAATTGAGAATTTTAATCGACGTAACTGGCAATCAAGATATAATTTAATATCGCGTTTTAAGATTTGAAATTTATTAAAAACTAATAAATTTTTTCAAATCCTTTTCGTGTATTTCCAAGTACACAAATTTTCAACCTACTAAATTGCGTGCCAACCAATTTGTCAGACTTTAAAACACAGTTTCGTTAGAGAATTAAAAATCCCCTATCCTCCTGATTGAAAAAAATTATTGCGAAAAATATTACCTCAGCCAGGGTTTGAACCTGGAACCTCCCGTATGCCGTACGGGTGTCGTGCCAATTCGACCACTGAGCCTGTGATAATATTTATCGCAATAACACTTATTAAGGTGACTATAAAGTAATAATAATAAAATGGAACACCGATTTTTTAGTCGACGGTGTAAATTCAAACGAATAAGTAACACATTAACTTCGCCAGTGATTATTAACCAAATTGGGAATTTTAATCGACGTAACTGGCAATCAAGATATACGCGTTTTAAGATTTGAAATTTATTATAAACTAATAAATTTTTTCAAATCCTTTTCGTGTATTTCCAAGTACACGCGTATATCTTGATTGCCAGTTACGTCGATTAAAATTCTCAATTTGGTTAATAATTACTGGCGAAGTTAATGTGTTACTTATTCGTTTGAATTTACACCGTCGACTGAAAAATCGGTGTTCTATCTTATTATTATTACTTAGTCACCTTAATATATGTTATTGCGATAAATATTATCACAGCCTCGGTGGTCGAATTGGCACGACACCCGCACGGCATGCGGGAGGTTCCAGGTTCAAACTCTGGCTGAGGTAATATTTTTCGCAATAATTTCTTTCAATCAGGGGGGTAGGGAATTTTTAATTCTCCAACAAAAGTGTGTTTTAAAGTCTGTCAAATTGGTTGGCACGCAGTTTAGTAGGTTGGAAATTTGTGTGTACTGGGAAATACACGAAAGGATTTGAAAAAATTTATTAGTTTATAATAAATTTCAAATCTTAAAACGCGTATATCTTGATTGCCAGTTACGTCGATTAAAATTCTCAATTTGGATAAAAATTATATCTCTAACAAAATTTTACTTGTATTTTTATTTTAATTAAATAAATATATGTAATTAATTATGATTAAATATTGTGAGTTTGATAAATCAAAATAAATACATATGTGTATCAGTATAAGTATAACAAAATTACAAAATATTACAAAAATGCATACTAACAATAAGATAATAAAATGTAAAATTTACATAAGGATGGAAATGAACAAAACATAAATAAATATATCAATATTAAACAACAGTACTGATGCATAATAAATATATACCTAGACGATAAAACTGGAAGTTTGCATAAGCATGAAGGCATAAATTGGCGGAAGCGATAATAGCTGCGTCGCATTCTCCGGATTGAATCAGTCTGTAGGCCTCTATCATGGCAAAGCAACTTGAACTACATGCAGCGTCCATATTATACGATGGTCCAGTAATGCCTAGCCAATAAGAAATTCTGTTTGCGATAACAGCTTTGTTGCACTCAACCATTGGTAATCCATTCAACTAATCACAATACATGTTTTTAAATATATTAAAATATATATTAACTTATATTAAAATGTACAATTAATAAGCTAAATACTATTATTATAATTATTTAAAACTACAGTGCAGTTTTTATATGTTTTACATAGTAAGGGGACAGATTTCTATATTTGCGACAAGAACTTTACATTTATTTACCGTCCTCTTAGATAAATTTTTATTCATTAGGCTGCACAAATTATTTGCTTTGTTGAATATATCACCTGAGGTTTAAAATAAGTAAAATAGACTTCAGTTTCAGCACTACACATTGCTGTAAAAACAGCCGTTCTTGTTCCCCGTAACTCTTTGGGATTAACACCCGCATCGATAATTGCTTCGTAAGTATGCTCGAGTAACATTCTGCCCTTAGGCTCCATTATATTAGCTTCCATAGCAGATATGTTAAAAAATTGTGGATCAAATTTATCTATGTTGTTGACTTTACCGATTCGATGAGGCATATCGTAACCTACATAAGAATTTAATATAATTTATAAGAATATACATAAACATATGTTATATTTTTTTATAAAAAATAATAAAATCTTTTTAAAAATCAATTATTGCAGACTGATATTACAAAAAACAAAGTCATAAAAATGAAAGTAATTTATATTTTTACACACAAATTATAAGAATTGTCGCGATAGTTCAATTTTCTCGATTCTAATATTGTTTTTAAAGACAATTAAAAAATATTACAAATTCTTAATTACAATCAAAAGTACGTTAAACAAAAAATATGATATCTTTTAATTCTAAAATACACGAATAGGTATATGTCTCGATCTTAAAAAAAAGAAAAGTTTATTACAATCATTCCACCGTTCATGCTCGTTCGAACCAAGGTCCATCTTGTTAAAAAGATTTTCATGGAATTCTTTCAAATTATTGGATTTAGGAAATCGGCCAGCAATACCAGAAATAACAACTTCTTCAGCATCAGCATCGATATATAAATCAGGTCGATTCATGATTCCGATATTTTTTCAAAACAGGTGATTCTAGAATGAGATATTATTATTCATTTTTTGAGAAATTAGATATAAATGTAAAAGTGTGCAAATTAGGAATTTGCACATTGCTTCCTCACAGTTTCTAAGTATGCAAATTAAGAATTTGCACATTACTTCGTCACCATTTTTAAATGTGCAAATTAGAAATTTGCATATTGCTTTATCAACATTTCATTTTGCTCATAAAGCTGAGAAAGCATAATTATTAATATTTATTCATTTGGCTTCCTCATAGAGGAAGCTTTATGAGCAAAATAAAATGTTGATAAAGCAATGTGCAAATTTCTAATTTGCACACTTAAAAATGGTGAGGAAGTAATTTGCATACTTAAAAACTGTGAGGAAACAATGTGCAATTTCCTAATTTGCACACTTCAAAAAGAATGAGAAAGTAATGTGCAAATTCCTAACTTGCACCATTTGTTTATTTTTATATAGTAGTAGTAGTAGTAGTGGAATAGTGGGTAGTCCTTGTAGAGTCCCTGACGACACCTAGAACCAAATCTTAAAACATTTTATATAAAGTAGGGGTAGAAAAGACTGAAGAATATAACAGAATTAGAAATAGCCCGATATCTCCAAATTTGCGGAAATTAGAGCAACCACGGACATTTCTCCAAAAATTCCAAATTTTATTTAAAAAGAACCCTTTTACCAATCATTGCCAAATTTAATCCCAATCTTTCTTACATGATACTATATTTATTTAAAAAAGTTTATCCCGATACCTCAAAATTTGCGGAAGTTAAAGCGACCACGGACATCAAATCCGTACATACACACATACACACACACGGACTTTTTTTAAAATGAAATTTTTCGGCTTTTTACAATATTCTGAACACATTGGCAGCGGCAACTAAAAAAAAATTTTTTTTAACGAAAACAAAGCTTCCTCTATGAAGAAGCAAAATTAAAATTATATTATATTAAATAAAATTATATTAACCCTGGCACACCTTCAAATTCCACACTGGTGCGAATTGGGATTCCGCTTCCTTAAATCAGCGTAGCTCCGGTTGGAATAAACGGATTATGTTTATTTATAAAAAAACCTTATTTATAACAAAACTGTTTTAAAAAAGTCATTTTTTCTTTATTAAATCGCTATTTTTGTTCGAATCCACCGAATTTAAATTTTCAAAATCGATTTTGAAGGGGAATAGTTGAACTTTAAGGCAAAAATAATACAATCCGAGAATTATGAAAATAACTATTTTTACAGGTGGCTTGAAGTTGGGCTATTTTTGAGATCGGAAAATGCTGAAAAGCGCTGAAATTCGTGTTGAAAAACCATTATCAAAATATTTTTATTGAGAAAAATATTATTAAAAGTACATTATATATATACCATAAAGGAGTAAAAAAAATATATTTGCTTAATCGATATCGTTTGCGCATTTCACACATAGCGCTGATCGATGATCATCGCACATACTTTTTAGGCAATTTGGGCACTTTTTCAAGTGCGCCCAGATGCGTCGGATTCACAAATATTACACCTTGCTCTGGTGTTTTCTTTAATAACAGCAAGAAAATTTAACGCAGGTTGCTCGATTTTCAAAATTTTCGCTATCGATCTCTTTATTCCTTATCTCAAAGTTTTACTCTCTATGCGACGTCAAAGCTGTTGATGTTTTTAAAGATTCTTTGGTAATTATGCATAAAAGGGGCATCCTCTCCGATTTGCTTGATTTTTTAATATGTTGTTGGGGATGTCTTCCCGAGTTATTTCATATATATATATAAGGGTCGGACTTAAATAGCTTCGGAGATACAGGCTGAGAAAGGATAAAAATAATAAATACAAAAATAAATCTGAGCGTAAACAAACCAATAGAGTCACTTTGAAACCATAAACAAACAGGCTGTACTACACAGGGACTGCCGCACTTCTCCGCATGCAGGGATGGGTATTTATATACCAACTATTCATCGTACATATAAATATGTACTTTTCATATACCAACTGTTCTCTGCTTTAACAAATATGTGCTTTCTAAGTTGAAGCACATACAAAGCACATACTTATAAAGCGCGCCACTAACCTATAGGTTAGTGACGCGCTTTACAAATATGTGCTTTGTAAGTTGAAGCACATACAAAGCACACACTTGGTTGAAATCCTTCAGATTCCTAATAATAGTGTTGAATAAATCATCATTAAACGTTTATTTTTGTATTTATTATTTTTATCCTTTCTCAGCCTGTATTTCCAAAACTATTTAAGTCTGGCCCTTATATATATATACATGAAATAACTTGGGAAAACATCCCCAACAACATATTAAAAAATAAACCAAATCGGAGAGGGAGTCGCTTTTATGCATAAATACCTCCTTTCTCAGCTTGTATCTCCGAAGCTATTTGAGTCCGACCCTTATATATATATATATGAAATGACTCGGGAAGACATCCCCAACAACATACTAAAATATCAAGCAAATCGGAGAGGATGCCCCTTTTATGCATAATTACCGATTCTTTTTTTAAGCATAATTATTTAATAACTATTCAACATAACAGTTTATATTTTAAGTTGGTAATATTCATGCGCTCCAATTTAAAAACTAGGGACTAGTTTTATATTTATTCCTTTTAATGCAGATGGCTCCACATATAACTGGAAGGAACCGCGCCCTGCTAACAGATACATGTAAAATCTATCTGAGTGAAATATTAAAGTATTCTAATAATTAATACGTGAGTTAATTATTACAGGACATTCGCAACAGGTTATGGGCCCAGTGATGCATTAAGTTAAAGCGCACTGACGAAACACAAATCTGTATTTCACGAAAAAGTCGGTTCTTTCTCTATTTGAGGTTATCTGTACTACGAGCCAAATGGATTCGACAAGGCTGATAAACATTGGTCATTTGGAAGGAAAATCGAATTGGAGCACTTGGAAGTACAAAGCGAGCATTTGTCTACGAGGTATTCCTGGGGCGCTTGATGTTGTCGAAGGCAGGTTAGTTATAAACCTAATGTATTACCAGAAGATGCTACTGCAGAAGCAAGAGCAGCATATAAAATTGCATTGGACACATTTCTTAAAGCTGACAGCAATGCCTTAATTATTTTGACAACAAATATGTCAGAAGAAACCTTGCAAAAGGTAATGCGTCTTACTACGTCTCAAGAAGTATGGATAAAACTTTATAAATTATTTGACGGTGTGTCTGAAGACAAGGTTTATGATCTTTGTTTGCAATTTTTCGGCTTTAAGAAAAATCCTACTGACGATATTGCTACGCACATGTCTAAATTGAAAAATTTATGGAACGATCTGAAACAGGAAATGAGTAGAGATGCTCAAAATAATCCAGAGTTGCCCGATTTATTTTTAATCTGCAAAATATTAGGTATGTTGCTAGAAGATTATTTTTCCTTTAAATCCAGTTGGATGCTTATGTCTAGAAATGACAGAACTGTTGATAATTTGACAAATCAGCTTTGCGCGTATGAAAAAGCTCTATCTAATGTGGCGGCTCTCCGCAAGCCATCAGGAAATACCAGGAAGTAACCCTGTCGATTCGCTCCCGTCGATGGTAATGAGGCGGCTCCGCAAGCCATCTAAAAATCCTCGCTGTTCTCATCATCGGCATGTGAGAATGTGGCCATTAGGATTTCACTCTCCCCGACGTGATCGCTAAGAAAGCAAAATGGAGGGCGACGGAAGAGTACAAATCAACGAAGGGGGTAATGTGGCGGCTCTCCGCAAGCCATCAGGAAATACCAGGAAGTAACCCTGTCGATTTGCTCCCGTCGATGGTAATGAGGCGGCTCCGCAAGCCATCTAAAAATCCTCGCTGTTCTCATCATCGGCATGTGAGAATGTGGCCATTAGGATTTCACTCTCTCCGACGGCACACGGCGCGAAAACGCGATCATCGGGGATACATCCTCCCCGTCGGCACGTGCGAAGCACAGGTTATTATTTACGATACACGCGAGACAGTTTCAAGATAACGAAGCGCGGAAGCATTCAAGTTATTAATCAGCGCGAATTTCAAAACAATGATTGAGGGTGAGATTCAAGGGATGAAAGTCGCTTAGCAACCCAGGGTTGTTACCGGGATTTTGCAGTATAAAAGACGGTCCAATTTCCGAGAAATGCAGAGAAATCCAGCAGCAGTCGACCACAACGGATCTCCTACCGGCCTCAAGACGGAGAGAAAATTGCGACAACCATCCCGGCTAGCCGAAGAGGAGGCCATAGCGCAGGCAACGCTACGCCGAAAGACTCGCCCGCTTCCTCTTCAACGATACGCCGGTAAGAGGAAGGTGATCCTGATTGATCCGCCTGCAGTCGGCGCTCAGCCGCTTTCCCGAACCAAGCGACCAAGAATTCGTCCGGCGACCATCCCAGCAGCCAGCGCTAAGTCGCTGATTGGCGCCAAGCGCCCCAAAAACGAAGAGCAGAGCGTTAAACGCTCAACCGGAGTGGTGCTCCCGACTCCTGGGGTTGTTCTCCAGGAACCCATCATTGGACGTTCTCTCCCCTGTCTCGATTTGAGCCCAAAGATAGCTGGCGCTGGAACGCCTCCAACAGGTAAAATATTTTCCAGCGCTCAGACGCCTACTGGCGCTAAACGCCTATCAATAAGCGCTCAGACGCTCACTGGCGCAAGTCGCCTATCAACTAGCGCTTAGACGCTCTCTGGCGCTAGACGCCTTTCATCTAGCGCGCAGCCGCTTTTCGACGCGAAAAGGCAGAAACTCTCCTCATCGGTTCTTGGCGCTAGTCGCTCCTTTCCTAAAAAGAATTCTCATTTCTATTTAGAAACCTCAACGCCTAAAGACACTAGAGAGAGCCTGCTCAGCTTCGAAGCCTCGCCAATTCGCTCCGCAGGAACTTCACCGACATACGATTGGGTGATTCCGTCATTGGAGACTCCTGAGTTGCTTACTTCCTTCCGCATAGTGTCTGAGGGGACTCAGGCAGGAGTAGCCTGGAAGAATTTCAGGGACGCAGACTGAGAAGAAAGCATCCGGGAAAGAGAACTTGAGAACTGCAGCCACTCAGACAAAGTCGCGAGGGGGACGACAGGAGAGAGAGAGAAAAGAGAGATACGAAAGGTATCATCGACAAGACAGAGAGAGAAGAGAGAGACAAAGAAGAATCCGTTATTAAACTATTGTTTGAAATTCTTGATCTTGTCATGTAAATGAAATAAAATGATTTAACAAAATATTATCTATTTCTTAGCGATAAGTAATAAGGATAGCGAGCGAAAAACATACCTGAGCGAAAAGCGCACACTATATTATCATAGCGTTAATCGCTCTCAAACGCGTTATATTTATCCTAAACTAACAAAGGAGTCGAATCTACATCTCAAGAAGCTCTCGCACTCACCTCAAAGCAGAACTCCAATGAATCAAAGCAGAAGAAGAAACTTATTTGCAGTTACTGTAAAAAGCCTAACCACGTGATCAGGAAGTGTCGAGAATGGATAGCGGATGGGAAACCAAATAAGTCAGAAGCTGAATCTTTGAATAAAACAATACAAATGAAATAGCCATACGGTCCAAGCTTGGATCTTAGGCAGCTTAATATAATTATTCTCTATATGTATTAATACGCGTATTTTCCAACATATTAAACTGCGCGCCGATTATTTGTCGGACTTATAGAGAATACATATAGAGAATAATTATATTAAGCTGCCTAAGATCCAAGCTTGGACCGTATGGCTATTTCATTTGTATTGATTTATATCTTAACGGTCAATTAACATATGTTGTTTATTCACGTCGCCTGAGAAAGACGTTCAAATTATTGTTATCCGGTTATTGCGATAAATATTACCACATGCCCCGGTAGTCGAATTGGTAAGACGCCCGAACGGAATGCGGGAGATTCCAGGTTCGAACCCTGGCTGGGGTAATATTTTTCGCAATAAGTTTTTACAGTGATTTTAATATTAAATCGATATCGATTTAATTAGGGAAGGGAGAGGGAATTTCTAATGTTCCAACAATAGCTGTGTTTTAAGTCCGACAAATAATCGGCGCGCAGTTTAATATGTTGGAAAATACGCGTATTAATACATATAGAGAATAATTATATTAAGCTGCCTAAGATCCAAGCTTGGACCGTATGGCTATTTCATTTGTATTGATTTATATCTTAACGGTCAATTAACATATGTTCTTTGAATAAAACTTTGACAAATATGACTCTTCTTACTGTAACGTCGGTTGTAATGTCTTCTGATTGTGATAATGACGGTTGGTATGTGGATAATGGAGCAACAAGTCATGTTACAAATAACAGCAATTTTTTCAAGACTTTTGAGCCATTTTTAACAGCACATACAATTACCACGGCAAATGGAGACACTGTTGAGGCTATTGGCAAAGTTACGATAGACGTCGAAGTAGCAGTGGCTGGAAAATGGTATGAGCTTATTCTAGGAGATGTGTGGTATGTACCCAAGATTCAAAAGAATTTAGTCTCTGTTCTTGCTGCACAAGATAAGAATCCAGAAAGCAGATTTATATCAACAGCAGAAACTTGCGAGCTTAAAATAAATCGAGATGTAAAGTTAGTAGGAATACGTGGTCGTTTTGGAGGATTATTTAAATTAATTATGAGATGTATTAAACCTCATTCTTCCACTGAAATAAATGTCACTAATAAAGACAATTTGCTTCAATTATATCACGAGCGATATGGACATCAAAATAAGCGACATGTAAAGACAATGATCCACAAGGAACTAAATATCAACTTGGAGATGGACACTGAACTGTGTGAAGGCTGTATCTACGGCAAATCTCACCGACTTCCTTTTTCCACCAGAAGAAGGGCAACGAAACCGGGAGAGCTTATCCATTCAATTGTTTGTGGTCCATTTGAGAGTTCAATGTCTGGGTATCGTTACTTTGTACTATTTAAGGATGATTTTACAAAATTTTAAAATATCTATTTTATCAAAAAAAAATCAGAAGTCGCAGATAGATTAAATCAATTTATAGCTGAAACAAAAACTACTGGACATGTTATTCAGAAACTTCTCAGCGACAACGGAGGAGAATTTGACAACAAACAAGTCAAAGAGATTCTTCAAAAGGAAGGAATTGTTCAGCGGCTTACTATGCCCTACACCCCTCAACAAAATGGTTGCAGTGAAAGGGAGAATCGTATTGTTGTGGAAACAGCTAGAGCTATAATGCATGCTCACGGAAATATTCCACAAAAGCTTTGGGCTGAAATGATAAACTCTGCGTCATACATATTAAATTGAACAGGGCCTTCCAATACTGAGATATTTCCATACAAGTTATGGTATAATAAAAAGCCTGGTACGAAACATTTGCGAATAATTGGATCAACCTGCTATGTTCACGTTCCAAAACAGCGAAGAAAGAAAATGGATCAGAAAGCTGTGAAAGAAATCCTGATTGGCTATGATCACAACGATGGATACCGGATTTGGAGTGAAGAAAATAAGCTGATTTGATCATGAGACGTTGTTTTTGAGGAAAAGACATTAGTTCAGAAGAAAGGCGCAGATATTTCAGTAAATGTCGATCTTCCAGATCAAGAACTTCAAGATTCAGAAACTCAAACCAAATATCAGGATTCTGAGACTGAAGAAGAAGAGGAAGAACAATACTGAAATGTTGACGAGGATTCTAAAAAAAAAACTCAAGAAAGCACAAGTAAAAAGGCTGAAAATGATTTTCAGAAGAACAATGAATCAACTTGACGACAGTTTCGTGATCGGTCTACACTTAAATGTCCAAAAAAACTTGAAGACTATATACACTATGTTTCAGCGGCTTTTCAAGATCCAGAAACTTATACTGAAGCCATAAACTCAGATCAACGGGATAATTGGAGAGAGGCAATGGATCAAGAAATGAAAGCACTTCGAGAAAATAAAACCTGGACGCTGGTAGACTTACCTCCTGGAAAGAGAGTCATTCCCTGTAAATGGGTTTACAGAGTGAAAACGAATGCCGACGGATCTGTTGATAAATTTAAAGTTAGGCTGGTAATTAAGGGTTTTTCACAACAGAAAGGTATTGATTTTGACCAAACTTTCAGTCCTGTAGCGAGAACATCTACTATTCGGACACTACTCAGTGTTGCTGCTAACGAAGATATGTTTCTTGAACAAATAGATGCGTCTACTGCTTTTCTCTATGGCGACTTAGAGGAAACCATATATATGAAGCAGCCTGAAGGGTACAGTGATGGTTCCAGCAGGGTATGTTGTTTGAAGAAAAGCTTGTATGGCCTGAAGCAAGCTCCTCGCTGTTTTAATAAAAAGTTCACCGACTACCTAATCAAATTAGGGTTTCAAAGGAGTGAAGCTGATGGTTGTCTATTTATAAAACAAAAAGGTCAAAGTAAAGTTTACTTTGTCTTTTATGTGGATGATGGGCTGATTGCAGCTAACAGTAAGAGAGAGCTTTAGCAATTTATCGACGATCTCAAGAAGGAGTTCAAAATTACTTCAAAACCGGCATTATTTTTCTTGGGATTAGAAATCAACAGAGAAGAAGATGGCTCTATACGAGTCAGTCAAACTCACTACATCAAGAAGATACTAGAACGGTTCTGCATGAGCAGCTGCAGAGTTGTCACGACTCCTATTATCAGAGACAACGATACTGAGAAGAGTCCTCTTAACGCTGACTTTCCATACAGACAAGCTGTTAGAGCTCTGATGTTTCTGATCTGTGGAACTCGACCTGACATCACAATGTTGTTGGAGTAGTATCAAGAAAGCTCAAAAATCTAGAAGAACGAGATCAGGGTTAAAAGGATCTTTCGCTTTTAAAAGGCCCCACTGACTACTGACTATGGAATTATTTACAAGTCTATGAGTAAAGGTGTTTTAGAATGTTACAGCGATGCAGATCATGGTGGTGATCTTGACACAGGACGATCTACTTCGGGTGTACTCTGTCTATATTCCGATGCCCCTATTTCCTGGATTAGTCAACGACAAACTTTAGTTGCAATTTATTGATTGTGTATCTTGACGTTCTAAATATATGTTAAAAATTTATCATATTAAACGAGCAGTCCAACAACTGCTCGTGCAGTATTTTCCGACAGATAAAAACGGAGTCTAAAACGTGCGTCTGAAAATTCTGTAACCATTAAAGGCACGTAGCAGAAGTTTCTATTTGTTTTAAACCTACAAAAATATATATTATGGACTGTGGTCTGTTAACAAAAACAGGGTCGTGAAGTAAACCAAGAACCCTAATAAAAGAGAAATTGGAAATAAATAAGTAACTGATGAGTCACTATAGAAGATACGATAGCTTGCACCCCTAAAATAAGACGGTAGGGGCCTTACAACAAGACTCGCCAATAAGCAGCCGTAAAAATCGATATCTGTATCTAATTAACTCGCCAATAGATAGGCAAAAACTCAAATCTACATCCCGGGTGGAAAAATCCTACTAACCAAAATCCTCGAATAAAAACCTGACACATCCCACGCGACGAAATCCACCCTTTGAACTTTCCTATGTACAAACGACTTAACGTGCCTCGCTCTCTTCAATTCAACCTCACTTTAGTTCAACTCCTCTTTGCTCTTCACACCAGTTCAACTTCAGTCCTCTTTTCTGTTCACTTCAGTTCAAACTCAGTTTTACGAACATTGTCGCGTTCAAGTCTGATCTCAAGTTTCAAGTTAGATTCTGTGCGCGAAACTTAAACTCACTTGTCAGTACCGACGAGAACCTCTACCCACAGCCTAGAGCAGCCAGATTAAACATTATACATCAACAAGTAGTAACTCTTATTATTATAATTATTTCCCTTTTTCTTTTTCTCAAATGAGCCATTAAATTCTCAATATCTTAATTTTTTTATCAAACTCCTTTTATTACATCTTCACGCTTTGTTATATCGGGTTAGCTGATTAACTTCAGCGGACTCATATTATTTCCATTCCTGCTCGAGTTAATAGCATTTACTTCTTTTAAACTCGAAGCTTCCCCTCCTCCCTTTTTTTTCTTTGTACCTCATGTCTCAGTAAAATCCAACATAATAAATATCTTTAATTAAATAAATTATTTACAATAATGTCCTATTTAACGTTATAAATCAAATCGACGGAACAGGCTAGGTATGAAATTAGTAAAATCAAAAACTCGTCTTAAACTTTAAAGAATTAACTCTATTTCAATGGCGCTATCTCTGACTATACTTTCCATATCTATACATATATATATTTATGGTAAATATACCGATCAGGGGACTATCCCCCGATGACCTTGACTTTGACATATTTTGTCAAGGTCATGACCCTGAGTGACCTTCAAAAGTTTTTAGCCGTCGCTCGTTGTTTGTTAAAAAGTTATGAACAAAAAACGTTTGACAAATATAGCAGTTATTTTGAGTACTACAAGACATGAACGACTAATATGTATGTGGAAATAATACATGTATGAACGAAGGAATTTCATTTAAAGCAACGAATCGTTGATATATTGAACAGTTTTTTCGTTAAAGCAGTGAATAGAGAGTGTGTTCTTCAACTTACAAAGCACATACTTGTAAAGCGCGTCACTAACCTATAGGTTGATGACGCGCTTTACAAGTATGTACCAAAAAAAAAAAAATTTTTTTTTGGTGGGGAAAATTATTTAAAGCAGTGAATTGTTGGTATATTGAAAGGAAAGTTATTTAAAGCAGAGAATAGTTGGTAACTTTCCTTTCAATATACCAACAAGTCACTGCTTTAAATAATTTTAAACCTATAGGTTAGTGACGCGTTTTACAAGTATGTACCAAAAAAAAAAAATTATTTTTGGTGGGGAAAATTATTTAAAGCAGTGAATTGTTGGTACATTAAAAGGAAAGTTATTTAAAGCAGAGAATAGTTTGTAACTTTCCTTTCAATATACCAACAAGTCACTGCTTTAAATAATTTTTTCCACCAAATTTTTTTTGTTTATAACTTTTTAATAAACAATGACCGCCAGCTAAAACTTTCTAAAAGTTACTCAGGAGGGTGACCTTGACAATATATGTCAAAGTCAAGGTCGTTTATGCCTTTCAATACTCAAAATAACTGCTATATTTGTCAAACTTTTTTTGTTAATAACTTTTTAACAAACAACGAGCGACGGCTAAAAACTTTTGAAGGTCACTCAGGGTCATGACCTTGACAAAATATGTCAAGGTCTAGGTCATCGGAGGATGGTCCCCTGATCGGTATATTTACCATATTTATATTTGCAATACCTGATGTAAATCTTTTTTATAATTTATTTTCCTAATCCACAACCACTCTGGAGAAAGTAGATGGATTTAATAAAACAAATAATGGATAATAATATTAACATTGTAAACTGTATATTTAAGTGTAGATAATTTTTATATTTTTTATACTCTTACATTTATTGTAATCTAATTTAGTTGATCCGCAAACACACGCACACGCTCACATGCACATTTAGAATATCAATGTAAATTTCTTTTTAAATAATAATTGTATTAATACCGGGCAGGATGATAATCTCCAGTATAGTTTCTTTCCTTCTAAAAATCCTGCCCGATGACCTCCAAATTATTGTAACACACGCGAATAATCCATTCATTCCACAACACATTCCACACACGCACACATTACCTACAAGAGAGGACTCAAAGACCCAGAACAGTCACAACAGATCAATGTACCGAATGCCGAACAAGTCAAATCTGGCGTCTCAGACCCATATGTTACATTCAGCGTAGCCTTTTTTTGTAAGTAACAATTTTGCAATTATTTATGATAAATGTTATTTATGGTCAAAACAACGTCACTTTAAAACATTTTGACGAATAGTTGCTTCTAGTTTAGTTATTCCCAAAAAATGGAATTTTAGACAGCGGACAACGCTCGGCGGACAAATTTTTTAAAATATATTCTGCATATTATATTATATGTATAAATTTTTAATAATATATTGAAAAATGTCATATGTAAATTTATATATAATTTTACCTTTAATTTTTTATCAACGATTTTTCCTACTAAAAATTTTACCATTTTATATAAATTTTTAAAGAAACCCACCTTTTTTCTATTTTTATTCAAAGGTTATTAAAAATAAAATATTAAATAAACGATGTTTATCAAAATGACCATAAAATCGTCACCTACAATATGGACAAGTTTTGTGAATTTTTTCAGATTTTTAAAAATATTTTAAAGTAGGGAAAATAGCGTCGGGCGCGTCAGACCCACGTAACACTCCGAAGAATACCAAAAAACCATTTACAAGCTGAGGGCTATAATAATAGAAGTGCTTTAATTAGCAAATACTATTATAAATACAGTGAGAAAACAAAAAAATACAACATTTACTTACGTCGGTAAACACTAACGCCGTCAGCAATCAGCCTGGATCGTTCAGAGCACCAGCTTATATCTTTGCCGGGTCGTTGCTCAAACACGCATTGGTGGGAACTGCTCACCGCGGCAGCAAAACCTCTCTACTATAAACTTTTTTTAGGAGGTATTAGTAGGCACCGCCTCCTTCTCTCTGCAAAGAAATTTAAGCAAAAAAATTTTGCTTGTTTTAAAAGATCCAGATTGTTAATAAAGAGTTATATGATAAAATGATTATAATTTTAACTCGAACTCGGGACCTCTGGATCGTGAGCCGACTGCCTTACGTGATAGATTACTTCTTAATTTGATGAAAGTGTTATATATTGTCTACATATGTTTGCAGAATGGTCAGTACTGTGTCTATCAGTGCTTACAGTACTGGCAGTACTATAAGCAATAATACTCATTAGCACTTCAAAGTATTGAAATGGTATCAGTACTTTATCAGATTAATATTCAGAGTACTATCATGATAGTACTGCCAGTACTGTAAAAACTATTGTAATAGGCACAGTACTGACCATTCTGCAATATTCGTGAGTATTAACATACTAAACTATCAATACTGCAACGCGAGAAACGATAACACTCGTCAGTACTCTAAAATTTTTAAACATATATATTTTATAAACTTAAGGCAATTATATCTACATTCATATGATATTACTTAATTACGTCATATGATTCTTTTCAAATATTTATTTTTATATGTTTTTATATGTTACTCTATACAATTAAAAAGTAATGCCAAAATTTTAATAAACTAATAACTTTTTAAGATCTATTAGTATATGTAATGTAATAAATTCAAACATTTTTGAAGTCTAAATATAAAAAAATTGAACACGTTGTTTTACAACGCAGTATAAAAATTTATAAGCAAAATTATGATGCAAATATAAAATTATAGTACAAGTTCGGATCTGACTGCATATAGTAATGTTGAAGAGAAAAAAAATTGGTTTCTTTCAGTTAATAACGAGTAAACGGATATCTACTAACGTGAAATATAATTATTATTTATATATCTTTATAAATAAGTTTATAGGACAAGTTAAGATAATTGAATGAGAAAATTCTTTGTATATTTATCCTTCCGAATAAAAATCATGTTAATCTTAAACAGAAATATACAAATCACTTTACTAACAAGCACAAATCTGCACGATATAATTTGTAATATATTTGTCTCTTTACAATATATTTTTAATATTATCTTAATTTAGATGCTTTTCATCAAATGTTGATTATTAATTCATAAATTAACTCATAAATTAATGGCCAAAATGGAATAAAACTCAAAACTAATACAAATATATTATAAATATTGCACCACATGGTTCTATGCTTGCTGTCCCATATTAATCTGTCGCACTAGAATATCCTTATTTATATACATTTACCAACAAAAAAAAATTATTTTTATTTTATTTGTTTGTGCACAATACGGAATAAGATAGGTAATTGAGATATATTCGAACACAGAAAAAAAAAAACATTCTTATTTAGACAATATCTTTATTTTTAACATGTGTAAATCTTAAAATGAGATTATACAACGTTAAACAAAAATAAATTATTTGCATCAAAGCATTATATAGGTATACCTAATTTAATAAAGAAAAATATGTTCTTATTATTCAAAAATAATTTTTATTAATGGAAAGCGCAAAAAGTATTGGATAGAGAATAACAGTATTTTCAAACGCAGAATATTTGTATTATACCGATACAGACAGTTTAATCTTATTTTAAAATTTAATATTTTTTACTTAACATAAATAATGTTGATTCAATTTTATCATGTTACAATAAAGAAAAAGAAATCGGAAGAAGAGGAAGATATCATTCTCATCAAAATAATCATCATATTGTACTCTTCATGTGACAATTATAATATTCTTGAAATACAAGAATATAAAATTCTTTTAAGAAAATTATATATTCTTGCTTATATATATGGAGGGGTTTAAGCTACAGTGGTGTAAGTCACTTTTTTTAACCTATTGAGTTGAGTTCATAGGTGCAGTCTATACATGCAGATATGTTGAAAGAAAAAGAAAAAAAAAGTGGTCAAAAAAGTGACTTACACCACTATGGCTTTAACCCCTCCATATATAAAAGAATGATTGTGTTGATTTGAATATATCGTCTCGATTAGAAACCAATTACTTTTTTGCTAACTCACGTGATATGCAAATGCGCATTGACTTCATCACATTGCTATATCTACTTTACATAGTGCATTTATGCATTCAAGAACAATATCCGATAAACTTCGACATTTGATGCATATGCCAATTTTAATTGCACTAGAACAATACAGGCGCGCGCTACGAGCGTGCTATTTATCAATTTTTTACATACATATATATATATATATATATTTATATGTATACATATATATTTGAAGTTATATGCATATGCAAGGTACGGCATTTAAAATTAAAATGCCTCAATGTATAAAAAATAAAGCAAAATAAGGAAATAACTTTCAATGTTATTGAATTTGTCATGAGAAGAATAACAAACATAGGTTTTATTTATTTAAAAATTTGTAACAAAGAAAAAATAGGGATTTTAACGATATACAGTACAAGTGTGTGTGTGTATATCTCTGGTGCAATTTTCCGCTCTTAAAAAAAACATGTAAGGGTATATCCAAACAAATTTGTATAGCGCATAAACGTAAATATATAAAAAATTGATTAGTCTATATACATGTGCATAAGGAAATGGGACCAATCTATTTTCTTATGCACCTACGCAAGTTTGTCTGGATATGCTCTAACAATAATAGATTCAATTGTTGCCACTTTTCCACGATAATACCGATTGGTTCTCTCGCTCACTTCTACTGCAAAAGTAACTGTCGTAGGAATCATATTTTGATAATTCACAAATAGGTTATATCGTGATTGATTTTGATTATCTGTCTTTTCTCTGCTCTCATGTTAAGATTGCCCACTCCAACTCTTCTCCTTTTTCAAACCGGGCTTGGGACCGTCCAAGGCGGAATAAAAAAAAAAGAAACAAAAAATAAAAATATAAGTGTAATAAGATAATAATTTTATTTTTTATATGTGTCGCAGGGATTTTGTGAAATTCGGTTTTCATCAAAATTCTTAGAAATACTGTGGAGTAAAAAATAAAAATATTGCGGATTAAATAAAAAAGTACTTATTTATTACATGGATGAGTCTACATCCATTTCTATTTTTTTTTTTTTTTTTTACTTGAAAGTATACAGTGTTCATTCTTAACATAAAATGGTTTCACATGGGTTTCCATAACTTTCCATATAAAGTTTTTTGTTCATTCCACAATATTTCTAGAGATTTTGCAAGAAAACAAATTTTTCGAAATCCAGCTGTAACATGCAGTTTATAAATATTTAATTTAAAAATGATATTATTAAATTTTTTCTATTTAATTTATTTCCAGCATGTGCCCTTTTTTTTATGTAAATTTTTTTGTCACGTAATGTGTACATATTTTTTTATATACTGTCACGGCTTTTTTGGGCCGGATCAAAGGGACGCTAAGAGAGTCGGGTGATAGGCCTCTCGGGATAATCCCTCACGTGAGTCAGGCGGTTCGCAACTAAATCGGTTGGGCGCCAGACGCGATATTCTCGCGTCCACTAATTATTCAACAATCGCTAACGCAAACTCGCGAAACCCCAGCCTGTCACGCGAGGGGCCATCCGGCTCGACCTAACGGCAGAGGGGCAGGGTAGAGGCAGGGCAGCGCGGGTCGTTGCACAAACACAAAAGAATTCCACAGGAAAGGCCGTACGTTTAATGAACAATAACTTTCGTTTATTAGAAATGAATGGTTGGAGTAATATCAATTAAACAATGTGAAAATAACAGGTTGATTTATTTTAATAAATAGGGTATCATGATTCGGAGAAAGAAAAGTAATCAGATTATTAAATTTGAAACAGCGTGTAGTTAATGGTGTTAATCGGTCCGGGTGAACAATAATTTCGCGGGAAAGAATATTTCAAAGTTAGAGTTTGTTATGGCAAGCGGTCGTCCCGGTCGGAAAATATCAGCCAGACAATGATAAAGGAAATAAGCGAACGTCGGTTGGAATCGTTTAAAAACACTGGCTAACCGGGGAAAGTATCGCAGGTGAAAGTTAAACAGAACTATGAATCGTTTGAATAGAATCGGCAAAGACCATGAGTAAATAATACGCGGTATAAGAAACGTAAATTCGAGCGCTATAACATACGGAATAACTGACAATATAATATTCGAATCCACAACCCGACAAACAGGCTTGTCGCGAGAACAAACTTAATTCCAATTACTCGAGAAACCATCTGATTGCGGCAACGAAACGTGACTCTAAGTAGCCGACACTTAGGCTTATCGCGGAAACAAAACGCAGATCTAATTAATTCGACAGGCAGACTTTTCGCAGAGACAGTACTTAAGCCTAACTTATAACTAACATCGCCAACACAGAAATAATATTGCGAGAAGGAAATCGACGGAGCTTTCACGCTACAAATGACGGGTGACGCCTCGTTGGGCGCACTGGAATTCGCTTGCAAACAACGCAAAAACTTACTTACGGCGACGCGAAGATCCTCGGTCGATCGCTCGCACGAACGCAAGTGCGCCAACGCGATACGAAAATCACTCGCGACACCCTTATCACAATTGACGCAACACGAACAAATATTCGGGAAACAGCTCGACACTTACGCGGCGATCGAACAATTATAACTCGCAAATCGCTAACGATGACGTCGCAATGGTCTCTACGCAATACGCGGGCAGGCACCCCGCAGGGCCACTCTCCGGCGATACGCGGTCAAGAAGCGCCTACGCGACTTCCCGAGAACAAGGCAACAACTCTCGTCACTACGCGAAACTCGATATCCGACACAAAAACGCGAGGCTCTATTCCCGTCGGGTGTCGCGATACTCACGGTCGCGATCCCCAGGAGGCCGAATTACGCGATAACTTGCGCCCCAAAAACCTCCGGCGCACGGTTATGTCGTCGCGAGGCCCCTCGCGTCCGCCGCCGACCGCCTACACCAGCGAATGCTCGCGAAACTCGGTCGCGAGCCGAATAATCGCGAGACTCTATTGTGACAATCCCAAGCAATAGGATTCGATCACAATCTTACGCCGTTTCCGGCGATTTTTCTGCCGCGTCCGGCGTACGTCGCGTCCGACGATTTTCACTAACACCAAACCCAAAAGAACACGCGCTCGCGAAACGCGATATCTCGCAAAAGTGGCGGTCGGGGCTGGACGAACACGGCACTCGCGGCTCTCCGCGGCCGTTTACACGCTAATTGGGCTAGGGCAACCTCACCGGTTCCGCTCACTCCCTGGTGAACAACGATGTCTCGAGTTCCGTCACAGGCGCCGGGGATGATTCGCTTCTCGAAATACGGCACACAAAACTCGGGATCTACGCGAGACGACTTAACGCTGCGGCGGACGACCCAGAAGAGAGCGATCGAGGCGGCGAGCTCGATGAGCAATCAAATGCTCGCCCCTCTCAGGGGGTGGCGCGATACCCTCGCGCGACAATCGACCAATGAGGGCCGAGCGCGTTGCGGATCATGCGGGCACCGGCGTCGATACTTCGATACTGCGGAGATCCTTGGCACCTTCCCAATTTTCCTCGACCTTCCGACCCTTTTTGCTCGGCGCGCCGGGCGTTCGGGTGGCTTCCACTTGAGGGAGGGCCTCCTCCGCGGGCCTCGGGAGCGCTGGCCAGGCGTCCCGGGCTCGTTTAGGTGTTTCGGAGTCGAATCCAGGGGTCCAAGTTTTCCTTCGGAGACCCCGGGCCCGTCTTGGCTTCGTCGACCCTGCGTGCCACGCGTGTCCGTCGCGCGCTCCCACAATACGGCTGTCGTCCTTTTCTAGTATTCTGGTTGTCGACTCCTTTTTTTTTTTTTTGACGCGGGGAAATCTTCGACCCTGGGTTCCCGGGCAAGCCCGGTATGTGGCCCAGGGCCCCCTCTGATGTTCTGTGGGGGAAGACCCCCCGCCCTCGGGGGAGAGGACGGGGGAGTGCCGGATTCCTACCGGCTAAAACCCCGCGGGGATCCTTCTCGGCGCGTTTGGTGTGAGGGAGCCCCGGGAAACGCCATGATTCTTCCAGGACTCCCCCCGCGCCATGCCCGTAGGGGCACCTGTCCTGGGGGGGGGGGGGAGCTAGTCCTCCCCCCCTAGCCTATGAGGCTGCCGCTTCTGTTGTAGCGGACCGGGGGGATCCCCGCCCCGGCCCGCCACCCGTCACATTGGGGGGGGGGTTTTTTGCGGGCGCGCGGGAGCCCCCGCTCGCGCGCCCACATCCCCATCCGTCCTCCCCCCAAGTGGGGGAGGACTGCTCCTTCTCGTATCCGTGCCCCCCCGCTCCCCCCGTTTGGGCGGGGTGGTGGGCGGGGGGGGGGCTGACCTTCCGGGTGGGGACGGACGATAATTGCCGGTCGGGGAGAGGCAGGCCCAAATGCGTGGGCCCGCAGCCGCCTCGGCGCTCCCCCCCGCGTCTAATAGCGGGGGGAGCGGGCCTCCAACGAACGGTAAGGCCCGCAGCGACCGAGGCAAACCCTCGCCGGCCACCGACCGTCCCCTCACTAGCGTCAGCTATCCCCCCCAGACGAGGGGGACAGGACGCGGGGGTCGCAGTGCCGCCGTTTTGGCGGCAGCCGCGGCCCGCTGTCGTCGTTGCTGCCGCTCTTGCCGCCGCCGTCGCCCCCAGACGGGCGACGACGGCGCAGCAGTGCGCGCCGCCGCGTCAGCGGCGGCGACGACCTCCCTGCGCCCCCCGCGCTTCCCGCCCTGTTACGGGCCGTGGGTTGTCGACTCCTGCGCTCTTCCTGGTTGCTGGTTGCGGTGCCTCGGTGAGGTGCCGCGTTTGTATTAAAAAAATACAAAATAAATTAAGAGTGCGTGAACGCGTTATTTCGGAGGCCCCCTGGAGATTTCGCGGTTGCTCTCCTGGGTCGTCCGCGGGCGCGAACCCGCGCCTTGTGACGGCGGCGGGGCGCTGCCACGCGCGGCGAACCGTCACGTCACAATACATACATAGTTTTTAACGTTTCTGTTATCTCGTTGATTACCTAAATAAACTTTTAATGCTTGCCTGGAACAAACTCGCGAAAAAGCGATATAAAGTTGTCCATGGTTAAAAAATTCACGGTAATAGTATCTACAAACTATTACCATTTTCATTCTTCGATTATTTATCGAATTTTAAAACAGAGCTTTTTGTTGGCTCATACCTAAATCCACATACTTAAATAATAATCAATTTAATTTTTAATGCCAATAAGCATCAATTTAAAATTATTCTAAAGAATTTATTATAAAAAATATTATTTCAACCAAGAAAACATTAACCTCCCTTATAATCCATGACAAGTATCTTTATCAATTCAATCACTGATTCTTAGGCATATGGTAATTTTTATAGTAATAAATCGATAAATATTAAAGAAAACGCAATGTTTTGCTTCAGGCAATGTGAATAAACAATATACATGTAATATATAGGAAAGTCCCCGATTATGAGATACCACATCTATTTTGTGTGATTGCCGGAAGTCTATGGACAGAATTGAAAAATATAGTAGGTCATTTTAAAGGGAATTTAATAAGCTTTAAGATGCTGAAATGTAAAATTTAATTTTAATATTAATTTTTCTGAAAATTAGAAAAATGTAAAAAATGATCTTTCGGCAAAATCGAAAAAGTGTGCTCTTAATATGAAAGACCCCGGGAAATCGCTAATAAATTGCAAAATACATCATATTGTAATTAGACAACTTTATTTAAAATTTCTGAAAGACAAATGTAAATGGAAAAGCACATTTACAACAATCGTAAACACACTTATACCCAATATTGTACCTAATCTGCCCCCTCCACCCTTCCCCCTCAAATCAAGGTCAGGACACACTTATAATTAAGTATGTACACACGTATAAACCTTCCCTTAACGTTAATATAGTATTCTTTCTTATTTTATTACTGTACAATAACTTTCATACTCCAGCAACCCAGAAGTACCCTGAGTATCTCATGTTACCAGCTCCACGCCTTGTGGTTTCGCGATCACCAAATCTAATCTCTACAATTGAGCAACTCAACATATCTTGTATTTTCCTATTAATATGACCTTACTCTATCGCTGCATGCAGAACTCATTGCCAAATATTTATTAATTATATAATAAACAAGGTTTAAAGTATCATATCCACGGCACTTGACAACATCCAATTTCACAATTTCTTTCTCTGCAACGACTACACGCACGATCAAACAATGAATTTTGCACTAAATAGGTTTTACCCCAAGGGAAATAAGTTCATGGTGGAACCGACTGATAGGGCCTATTAGTTTAGCAGAAACCTCGCTATCGCATATTAGGAGCCTATCTCATAATAGGGGACTTTCCTCTACATAATAATAAAAATATATAATATATACAGTGATTTTTTTAAATTGAGACACCTAAAATATTTCGAAAATAACCCATTTAAAAAAAAAATTTTAACCAAAAATTATTTAATTTTGGAGAAAAAACATAACATTATTTATTTTTGATTTGGTGGATGTTTTTTCAGGGTTATTTCAAGGTTAACTCTATTTTATTAAATAGAACTCTATGCTTTATTTTTTAACTGCATCTCATTTTAAGTAAAAAAACTAAACTTGTTTGAAACATTTTTTTATTTACCTAATATATTTTTAGATATTTAAGGAAAACTCTTTCTCTCTCTCCCTCTCTCTTGGTAACTCTTTCAAAATTTAACTGACAATCTTCTTCTTCGAGTGCCGTAATCGTTAACCGATCGTAGGCGACCCCTCTGCATATATCTGTGATCCAGATATATGGGACCTACAAGTTTAACGCCGGTTCCAAACGGCTCTATAGAAGAATTTTTCCTGGGCAAGAGACTCTCGGTGGTTTGCCATTGCCTTCCGAGAGGTGGCGATCGAATAAAAATCGACTATATTTTTTGGTCGGATGGTCGGATTCGAACTCGGATCCTTGGCTTACTAGCCTAACGCACATCTCTCTGCGCCACGATCTGACGTGGACAATAACTGACAATATCTCGACAATTATTGTTTGTCGGAGAAAAAAGTGGTACTGAACTTTTGATTTGATCTCAAGAACATGCTGTTGCAATGGCTACGTTTACACCCTGAACTTAGGCCGCGGCCTATACCTCAAATTCAACCTAAATTATACCTATAGGCCGCCTGCTGTAAACACATGATAGGCGACCGGACCTGGCTTCAGGTCAGGCCTCGTATTTTAGTGACCTGACCTGAAATAGGGCGTTATCATTTGCAATGTAAACGCGCGACGCGACCTAAAAGCTTTATTTGCTATGGTTAGGATTTGCAATATTCAAGGCGATCCCGTCAATTCTTAGGTCTCTTTCGGTGTAAACGAATGATGATTAGACCTATACTTTGGGTCACGATATAGGTCAGGCCGCGATCAGGTCGCTGGGTGTAAACGTAGCCAATAGCACTTCAACTTTTTTAATAGTTGTGTATACATAAAAATCTCTAAAAAAATGAATACACAAGTGTTTAAAAAAGGGTACTATTGCAACAGCATATTCCTGAGACCAAATCAAGTCAAAAAGTCCTATACCACTATTCCCTCCGACAAAAAATCGTCGAGATATCGTTTCATTGTCAGTTAATTAATTGACCTTGCAAAATTGAAGTTTATTCTTCAATTTTGCAAGGTCCATTTTAAATTAGCACTATTTGTAGTAAAATTTTCGCAGAGAAACGAGCCTTGAAACATTCGAAAGCTAAGGATTCAAGCTTTAAAATGCTTTTTAAACATCACTCTGCGATCATTTTTCACAAAGATACGTAACTTTGAATTTAGTTATTTTTAGCGCTGATTTTAAGTGATTCTTTAATTTTGTTGAGTAGTGTATATAATTATTAATTGTGTGTAATGCCTATTTGTGTTACTTGTTTCCATACGACCTTGAGAGTAAGTGGAGCGTTTTTTTAAATGTGGTATCCCCGGTAAGCCCAATCCACAACCTTTTTTTTATTTAATGCTTTCTTTTTAATCTTTTAGAGAATTTAGATGGGCCAGGTTGACTGATGTCTTCTTGAGACTGGCCATGTTTATTGAACCTGGAACCTCCCGTATTCCGTGAGGCGTCGTCTCAATTCGACCACTGAGGCATGTGGCAATATTCATAGCAACAACAAACTAATATAAATATATTATTTGTTCCAACATTAACTGCTCGCCGACTTGGTTTGTCAGACTTCCAACACAGCTCCTGTTGGAATATTAAGAATCCCCTCTCTCCCTATTAATCAATTCGATTAACTACACTAGTGCTTACATACTTGTTTCAGTTTTAATAAAACTTCTGAAATTAACTTCGTCTCTACCATCTCTACCATCTCTACCATCTCTACCATCTCTACTATCTCTAGCATCTTCTTTAACGTCTTTCCTAACAACTTGTTACTTAATTTGTATCATTCTTAAAGTCTGATGTGAATAAAACAAATAGGCATTACCTATACCTATACCTTTTGGTAAACCCTGTATACAATTGCCCCCCGACGGGTTCCCACTTTGTCGTAGCCTCGGGGCGGGCGCACGCGGTCCGCGGGGCGCTGGGGACGACGGAATCGCTCGGCGGACCCGGCGCGTACGGGGGCTGCGGGTGACCGCGCTGAGGCGGGTGGAGGGGCTTAAGGTCGCGCGCGGGGTTCACCCGCTCAGGGGTGTAGCCAGGCGCGACCGACTAAGAGGAACCTCCTAAGCCAAGGTGTGTGCAACCATGCTGAAGACTGCGTGGCGCAGGGGGAGTTGCGTCGCAAACGGTGCCTCCCGGATACCGGGCGCCTTCCGGGAGTATTTAGCCAAATCCCGGGCAATCGCGGCTCTGCCTGGGTGAAATCGCGCGACCGCGGTACTCGTGGGAACAAAATGAGTAAACCAAGTACAAATGATTTCACAGATGTCCTCCAGGGAGTGGCCACCTTAGGTGACGAACGAACGGAGAAACTTAGACCGGGCGGCTTGGGGAGAGGAGCCGGATAAGGCCCAGCCACAAGTCAGTAAAAACCGGAGTAAAAAGTTTAGTGAAGCGGCGCGTCGCCGCTATAGAAAGCAGAGGCAGATGGAGGAGAAGGGTGAGGCTAAAAAGCCTATCCCAGAACAAAACTCTGCACCTGTGGCAATGCTGGAGACGGGGGAGCGCGTGTCCGCTGGATCGTGCAAACGACTCAGATCAGAACAGAGCACACCCAGTCCTTCCGGTACTGTACAGCCTGGCAAAAAGCCTAAGATCGCTGTCGATCAAAGAACTTTTGCCCAGACAACATCCGGCCTGGTTAGAGTGGCCATGGTTCCCATGGACTATCCTGAACGCAGGTTGGACGACAACGAGGTGGTCCTCTTAAAGGAAAAGGTAAGGAGTTGTATCCTTGGCATTGCGAAAGGTACCAAAGCTCCCACTTGAAGGGCACCGTGGATAGAGACGGGGCAGTTATTTTTAACTGCACCGATAAAGAGACTGAAGGGTGGCTTTAAAGCCTAACTTCAGAAATAAATTTGAATGGGGTCCGGCTGCGTGCGCTGCGGCTCGATAAGTTATCTAAGCGACATCGAGTCGTAATGCATGTGGAGGACCCTAAGATGCCTGTTAAGGAAGCGATAGAGCTACTTGACAGGCAAAATCAGGGACTCCAGGACGCGGATTGGGTGGTTGCAAGGGGTAGCGAAAGTAGGGATGTCACGAGCACCCACTTCGCTCTTATCGGGGAGGGAGCGTTGAGAGCTCTTAAAGAACTCAATTTTAAACCCTTCTGCGAACTCGGCCAGGCGACGATCAAGTTGCCGGGAAATGACTGCGGAGGGGCAACGAGTAAGAAGGCGGATAAAGCGGGTACTGCTTAGAAATGGCGGACTCTGGTATCCTTTTCATACAAATTAACTTGCATCACAGCAAAAGCGCTTCGGCAGTATTGGCCAAGTGCGCAGCTGAGATGCACACAAAGCACTTATTTCTCATCCAGAAACCATGGCTCATCAAAGGCCGCATTAAGAGCCTGGGTGGTTGTGGTAAGTTGTTCAAAGCCGACAATGCAGACCGACCAAGGGCATGCATTGTGGTAAAAGTATTAGACGCTTGTCTACTACCACAATTCAGTGACGGTGACCTAGTCGCTGTAAAACTGAAACTGAAGATGGCCGATAGGGGGGACAGGGATCTGATAGTGGGGTCTGTTTACATGCCCTACGATTCGGAAGAACTGCCCCCCCCCCCAGAGGAACATGATAGAATTAGTGGTTTATGCGAGAGAGAGAGGGCTAGACCTACTCTTGGGGTGTGATGCAAATTCCCACCATCCAGTGTGGGGAAGCACCGACATAAACCCGAGAGGAGAAAGCCTACTCAATTTCGTTATGAACACTGACTTGCAAATCTTAAATAAAAGAACGGAACCAACCTTCCTGGACTTTAGAAAACAGGAAGTTATAGACATCACCTTATGCGCAAAGGGCATGGTAGATCTGGTGGCGGGATGAAGGGTCTCATATGAACCTTTAGGATCCGATCACAGGCAGATCCGTTTTGACCTTGTGCAAGTACAAAAGGAAGATAAGTGGGGGAGAAACCCCAGAAAAACAAATTGGAAGGGCTTTAGGGCCGACCTGGCAAGTCGGCTAAAAAATGCTCCGACCAGATTTCACACAAAGGAGGACCTGGAATTGGCGTCAAACTTTATGAATGATGCCATCAGGGAATCCTTCGAGATGAATTGTCCATTGGAGCTAAAGAACGCCTCAACCAAGATTTCATGGTGGAATAAAGAGCTATCAAAGCTCAGGGCTGAGGGGAGAAGGATCTTCAATAGGGCTAAAAAAGTGGACACGCCGGTAGCCTGGGAAAAGTACATTGACTCTCAGCGTGTCTACAAAAAAGCGATAGTTAGCGCTAAGAAAATAGGGTGGAGGAATTTCTGCGCATGTATCGAGAGTGCTCCAGAAGCATCCAGACTGTGCAGAATCCTCTGCAAAGAGAGCAACCCACAGTAGAGCTGTCTCAAGCTACCTAGTGGGGAGTTTACTGAATCAACCGGAGGGACTCTGAATCATCTCATGGAAGTCCACTTCCCGGGATTTCAAAAGATCTCCTCGGACACAAAAAGCCAAAGACAACCTAGGGCTACATACAAGCCCAGGGCATAGGACTTGGCGGCAAAGGTGGTCTTCCCACAGACAGTGGAGTGGACGGTTCCTTTGAGCCGTATAAGGCTCCGGGACCGGACGGTATACACCCCATACTTTTTCAGGAGGGACTAGGAGTAATGATAGGCCTATTGACCAAAATCTTTAGGGCAAGCAGTACTCTAAGACATGTCCTCCAGAAATGGAGAGCCACCAAGGTGGTTTTTATACCCAAACCCGATAGAAATGGACATATCAGGGCTAAGGACTACAGACCTATTAGCCTAACATCCTTTCTTTTGAAGACCCTAAAAAGATTGGTTGATAGGTTTCTTAAAAATGGACCTTTAAGGGACCATCCCCTAGCTAATGTTCAGTATGCCCACAGGGAGGGCAGGTCTACTGAGACCGCTCTACATCACCTGACGGGCAAAATAGAGACACAGCTAGAAGCGAAAGGATACGCTATTGGGACTTTTTTGGATATTGAAGGGGCTTTTGATAGCACCTCGACCATAGCTATCAAAGAAGCATTGATCAGACATAGGGTCCCGGAACCGCTGGTGAACTGGATAGAGGACATGTTGGCGGGGAGGAACCTAATGGTCATGCACGACGATACTGTTATAAATGGCAAACCAGGCAAAGGATGCCCACAGGGAGGGGTCTTATCCCCCCTACTCTGGTGCCTTGTCGTTAACGACCTCCTAATGGAGCTGCAAGAGAAGGGTTTCCTGACCTGTGACTATGCGGATAACATAGCTATAGTGATTATGGGATCCTTTCTAAACATACTAAGGGATCGAATGAACGATGCCCTAAAAATCGTCCAAAAGTGCTTGAAAGAAAGTATTATATTATATTGCTACTGCTACCAACAGATATTTTTTGCAAAGTTATCATATCATCGAAATAATCTCGAAATTTTGAAATTATCGGCGTTCAACAACTTGACAGAACCGCTTCAATGAGATCTCAATAAATCGATATCGAATCGACGTCTTTTCGATGTATCATTTTTCACTGGGATAGAGTTTATGCGTAACTATTTTGAGTCCGGACTTATGTCACTGGTAACCGAATCGAATCAAGACTACGAGCTTCGGGTAGTTTATTTACCGCATCATGGCGTGATCAAAAAGGAGAGCACAAGTACAAAACTCCGCGCCGTATTCGATGCGTCAAGCAAGACAAGTTCTGGGAAATCTCTCAATGATATTCTTCGTGTAGAACCTACGAAACAATGTAGTTTAGTTGTAATTGTTAGTCGATTTCGGTTTTTCCCAGTCGCGACAACCGGAGACATTCGACAAATGTACCGACAGGTGCTCGTACACCCGGACGATTGAGATTGTCAGCGGATATTATGGAGATTCACTCCAAACGAACCGGTTCAAGAATTTCGCCTAAATACGGTTACATATGGCGAAGCAAGTTCATCTTATTTAGCGGTAAATTGTATTTTTAAGTTAGCGGAGGAGGCCAAACGCAAGTATCCAATGGCAGCGTTAATGTTAGGCGAGCAAACATACATGGATGACATCTTGGGAGGTGCAAACAGCGTCGAAAAAGCCGCGTTACTGCAGGAGCAGCTCACCGAGATATTGCGGTCCGGAGGATTTGAAACCCATAAATAGTGCTCCAGCCACGCAGAAGCTCTAGAGAAGGTGCCTCCACATTTGAGAGAGGATACCCACAATGTTAGTATCGACGCTAACAACACGATAAAGACGCTTGGGATCAAATGGAACCCCAACAACGACCAATTTCAATTCTTCGTGCACGAGATGGAAGCAGCGAAGACTAAGCGTGAAATTTTGTCTGCAATCATTAAGTTGTTTGACCCACTCGGTCTAATAGGACCTGTATTAACAACAGCGAAGCTTATCATGCAGGAGACTTGGCAAGTTAAAGGGAAATGCAACTGGGACAAACCTCTACCAACTCAGCTAGCAGAGAGGTGGGAGAAGTTTCGAAGAGATCTAAATGCAGCCGAGGCACTCAGCATCCCGAGAAAAGTTATTCCAAGCGAAACGACAGCGAAAATATATTTACAAGCATTCTGCGACGCATCCGAGAGGGCGTATGGAGCGTGCATATATGTCCAAGCCATAGATAAAAACGGTGTAATTACTTCTAAATTGCTGTGCTCCAAGTCGCAAGTGGCACCAATTAAGCCAATATCTATAGCCAGAATAGAGCTGTGCGGTGCAGTCTTGCTAGCTCGTTTGATGATCGACACTCAAGAGAATTTGAGAGTGCCCATTGACGGTATGTACGCATGGTCGGATTCTAAGGTTGTACTATGGTGGATTCGAGGTGACGTAACGCGATAAAAACCCTTCGTGGCAAATAGGGTAAATGATATAGTCGAGTTATTGACAGTCAAACATTGGAACTACGTTAAGGGGACAGAAAATCCCGCTGATATAATCTCACGAGGTGCGAATCTTCGTCAACTCAGGGACTCCGAGCTGTGGTGGTCCGGTCCGAAGTGGTTGCGAGAAGATTTGTCATCGACGTGCGCAGGTCTTCAAGATTTCAATCCTCCAGAGATTTCTGAGGAAATACGAGTAGAGGAGCGAAAGAACGCAAATGTCTGTGCTATGACTAGTAGCGAAGATTCGACAATTCAAGGGTTGATCGACAAATTCTCATCATTAACTATGATCAAACGCGTGTTGGCGTACTGTTTGCGCTGCATATCTAATCTCCAGAAGAAACCGAGCAAACGAGATTTGTCAAGATTGTCGGTTTCCGAGTTGCAGATGGCACATTATCGTCTCGTTCGGCACGTGCAAGCTACCAAGTTCGCCGACGAGATCACTGATATAAGGAATGATCGTGAATTGCGAGCAAGCAGCAAGATTCTACAGTTACACCCATTCCTGGACGAGAAGGGAGTTTTCAGGGTGGGCGGTCGACTCCAATATTTGTCATGGCCGTTCAATCGAAGGCATCCCATAATTTTGTCGCCTGGAGTTCGATTGTCAAAATTATTGTTCGAGAAAGAGCATCGTCGTTTGCTCGGTCGTTTGCTACACGCTGGTCAACAACTCTTATCGTCTTCTATAAAGGAGCGATACTGGCCAATCAGGGGGCGCAATTTGTCGAGACAAGTTTGCCACGAGTGCATTCGTTGTTCAAGAATTATTCCACGAGGGCTATCTCAAGTAATGGGACCCTTGCCAAGTGAGCGAGTACGTCCCAGCCGAGCATTCGCTGTCACCGGCGTAGATTTCGCCGGCCCCATAACAACGCTTGTCAACAAGGGTCGAGGACGAAAGACAAACAAATCCTACATTGCTCTGTTCATTTGCTTCGCGACGAAGGCGATTCACTTAGAAGTTACGAGCGAGCTTACAACCGCGGCATTTCTAGCAGCACTTCGTCGGTTTATTGGTAGGAGAGGACGTCCACAGAAACTCTACAGCGATAACGCAACAAATTTTGTTGGCGCCAATCGGGAGCTGAAGGAGGTATACCAGTTTGCTCAGGCTCAAGCTGAGGGAAGGATTGGTGAGGTGCTGTCCAACGAGAACATTGAATGGAAGTTTATACCACCCTCTTTGCCACACATGGGCGGACTTTGGGAAGCAAAGGTGAAAGCTTGCAAACACCACTTAAAACGAGTTATAGGAAGCGCTCTATTCACCTTCGAGGAGCTTTCAACTGCACTGATTCAGATCGAGGCCTGTTTAAATTCGAGGCCGTTATCTCCGTTATCGTTGGATCCGACTGACTTGCAGCCTCTCACACCTGCGCATTTTCTGGTGGAAGATTTGATGACTGGGCTTCCGGATGCGGACGTGACGGATATTCAGATCAATAGATTAGACCGTTGGCGTCTAGTACAGCGAGTTCAGCAAGAATTCTGGAAACGGTGGGCGGCGGAGTACGTCGCTGATCTACAAGGTCGAACTAAATGGAAAGGGAAGCAGGCAAACTTAAAGATAGGAGATTTAGTAGTTCTTCGCGACGAGAATCTTCCTCCGTTGAAATGGAAACTCGGCCGCGTAATAGAGTTACATCCGGGCAACGATGGTTTAGTGCGTGTGGTCACGATCCAAACTGAGAATGGGCATTTCAAGCGTGCGATAGCTAAGGTGTGTAAATTGCCTGTATCTTCAAATAGCGATGAAGAAATTAGCGTGCCTAATTTGGTAGGCGGCATGTCGGAAGCGAGTTAGGTAGTTCGAACGGCGAACGCAATTTGTTCCCTAGATCCGGGTCGGTGCGATGGCGCAATAAAGTAATGGCTCCTGCACACAGGACGCGGCAAAGCGGCAACGCGGCAACGCGATGACCAATTACCGTCTGCCTTTCCGTAATACTTTCGGAAATATTACGGAAAGGCAAGACGGTGATTTGTCACCGCGTTGCCGCGTTGCCGCTTTGCCGTGTTACCGCGTCCTGTGTGCAGAAGCCATAAGCGGTGGCGCGACCAATAGATAGAGCATGGTTGCAGGCGGCGCTACACGCGCCTGGTAACGCGCGGCAACGCGCGCGATATTGTCACGTTAAGGGCGGTATTCATAGTTCAAGCTGAAGACAGTACTTAAGATAAACTTGACCAAGACCGTCTTAGGGTTGGTTTATAATAGCCGTAACCGTTGACCTAGGCCGGTGCCGTAAAGGCCGTTACCGTAATCTGTAAAGGGGCGGTTTATAATAGTCTGTATGCCGCTACGGTTACGGTCGCAGTCACAACGTAAAACGCATAACCTGTAAAAGTCATATTTTTTTATATAAATAAATTTAAATTGAAACAATGGATTTGTCGAACACAGAAACGATGGATTTATCTGAAATTATTGTGTGTGGAATGTTTTTATTAATTCTGGGGCTAGCATACACTGCATATGAAGACGCACCGTTGATGAAAAGAATAATGAGAAAACGCCGTTGGAGTGTATGTCCAATTAATCAAAAAAGGAAAGATACAGGACATTTTCATAATTTTTTTAAAGACATGGCGACAGTAGATAATGAACAATTTATTAAATATACAAGAATGTCGCAGATCAATTTCTTCAAATTGTTAGGACTTATATAACACAAATTAGTAAAGTGGAGCAGACGTGAGCCTATAAGTCCGGAACATAGGCTAGTTATTATGCCTTCATTAATGGCCATTCTTTCTGATCCGATGCTCCTGATCCTGATCGTATTAATTTGCATCGTTCTTTTGAAAATCGATTCCGCAAGGCAATCCAGCGATCTCTACATTCAGAACCTAAATAACATTTATAATTATTTAATACTGTATTCCATCAAGTATATCTGTATTCATGTAATTTTATATGAAACATATATTCAGCGTACTTCAACTAATTAAAAATGACAAAAAAAAATATGTTGAAAAGGCTCAATTAATTAAAATTTAAAAAGATAAGGAGCTAGAGAGCCTACGACAGTTATTAATTTGTATAATGTATATTATTAAGAAGAAACAATAACAAACGTGGGCTCTCTAGCTTATCTTTTTAAATTTTAATTGAAAATGTTATAAATGTGACTGAAAACCAGTCATTTATCAGAATTCAAACTTTCTATATCTTCTCCAACAAAATAACCTAACTTTTTATTTGCGTATACAAAACAAACAAAAATTTAGGAAAAACTTTGATGTTAGTATTTCTATGATAATTGATATTTATCAAATATATTGTAATATACTCACTTGATGCATTCAATTTGTTACCAATAAATTGCCAAGAGTTTTCTACGACATTTCTGTTCTTATAATCTTTTTCTTTCTTGTCGTATAAATGCCGAAATTGTTCGACACAGAAAATTAAATCCACGTCACTTGTACATTCATCACTATATCACGTGTATGTCAAAAGGTTATGTGTGATTCCTTTCTTTTGACTCCCTAGATGGATTTCACTATTTTCCGTTGCTTTCACTGGCCGTAGGCCGGTAAAGATAAAGTTGAGTCAACTTTTCGGTTACGGCCAAAAATAACGGATTATTGCCAACAATTATAAACGGTAGTACGGGTTTCCTATCTTCCAACTTTTACGGCAACGGCCTAAGTTAACGGTTACGGCTATTATAAACCAACCCTTATACAGTCAAGATTGTCTTAAGTTCAATATGATTCACAGATATGGCTTAAGATAATCTCATCGAAGAAGTTCTCACCTAAGAAATTCTTATTCAATTTGAGACTGTCTTCTTGAAGACGTTCTTATAAGATGATACTTATTGATCATTCGGCTATTTCCGTATATTTCTGTTAGACCAAGCCAATAAGAATGACTTCACATTACGATGTAACACCGTTGTCTATAATCTCTATAATCAATGAAGAGATACTATTAAAATCGAATTGTGCAATCGATTCGCGTGTCCCACGTGCCCGTACATCTACCAGATAGCGGAAAAACACCGGGTAACCTCGCGCACCTCAAAGAACGCGCTGACATCCTTGATCCTTCACGCCGAGTCCGCGTGGATGGGCGTGGAGTCGACGGACGAACGTTGTCCCAAATGTTCACATTTAAGGTTAACCTATCGTAAAGTGTCGTGCAAGTGTCGTGTCGTTATAAAACTGTTAACAATTAAAGTAAAAATGTTGAAAACAAAGCATTACAGCGCAGTCGAAAAGAAAAGACTTTAAGGTAGTTTGAAATATTATAAAACAAAGTAATATCTACTGTTTTTTTTTACTATAATATATATAGTTACATATATGTATGTTGTAATATGCAGTGTTCATTTTTGCAAAGTATTAAGTATATGTGATACATTATTTTATTTATAGCATGTGATACATAACACAAAAGTATTAAATGTTAAATATTGCTTTAAAATTTATTAGTTTAGACAAATATCCATATGAAGATTAAATGGATACAATTAGAAGAAGTTTATGTCAATTTATGTTGTTTTCAATGTGTTACAAGAGTTTATTTGTGTATTACATAGATATATAAAAATGTAATAGAGCTTCTATATAAAAATACTTAATATACATGTAACTATGTTGAATAAGTATTACAAAGATGAAATAAAGATTATTTTGACTAATCGCGCTTTCTTTGAATAAAACAACTTATCTATAAAATATATCTAGGATGTGTATGTAGGCGGTTCACCTCTTTCAGAGACAAACATCGATTGTGAGGCTCGATTCCTGAATTCATTCGGAAGAGAAGCGTATGCGAAAAGTGTGCCCTTACAGAAAATTGCAAGTTGATCAGCTTTTAGCCAATTTAAACCGTTAAGGAGAGTCCATAAAAATATCTGCAGTTATGACTTTACTTGTTTGCCCACACACTATGGATATATCATACAACATATAATGTATATCTATCTCTATCTTATCTCTAACTTATATCTGTATCTTATTCATATCTACGTAACTTGTCCATATTATCTATATAAAATACAACTTTTCTGTATATACAACTCTTATTGAAATATTTTATATAATTTATCTGAACAGTCTTTCAATAAGTGCTGCTCTTATCGCAAAACCTTCACCCGGTTGCCAATGTGGTTTATCATTTGGCATATCGATTTCATTATATTGTTCTTCTTGTTCTTCCTCTTCTAAAATGTCATTAAAGGTTAATGCCAAATTATGTAGTACGGCACAAGCGACTACAATTGTAGTTGAACAAATCCACTTGTTGCTTAACCCTTTCGATAGGCATGGAAATCTACGCTTCCAAACTCCAAAAGTTCTTTCGACAACCTGACGTGTTCTTCTATGAAGTACGTTGTAACTGTAATAAGAAATATTTGTATTTAATATTAAATTTATAAACAATAAATTAGCTGTATTTTTTAAATATTTTTAAAAACATTTTTAACAATAATTTTAACAGTTGGTAACAATATTCTTATATACATAGCAAATTAGAATTTCAAAATAATAAATTATTACAAATATACAGGGTTTACCAAAAGTATGGAAACCCCTAAATGTTTCGAAAACTACGCATTTTAGAAAAAAATGTTTTAGACAAAAGTTGTAGGGTTTCAAGTAACGCATTAAATAGTAATATTAATGTGACTGCAAATAACTTTGTTAATGCCAGGTAAAAATAACTTTAAAATTTTTAAATGGAAACCCCTATTTTTAATTGCATATTTTTATAGCTTACCTCGAGAGCTTTTTAAAACACTATAATAAAGTATTTTTTTATTAACTATTTTTCAAGTTATGGAGCTTGAAAGCTACGATACTACCGGCATCAGCGTTACCCAAGATGTACCGCGTGGAGGTTGCACGGTCGGATTTACACTAACAGAGTTGTAAATAACAATACTTTTGTGATTGAAGTTTTTAATTACTAATTATATTACATAATTTTAATTTTAATTGAGTTTAAGTACAAATGTTTTTTGGAATTGTAATTAAAGTCGTTCAATTACAAATAGGTACATTTTGAAATTGTAATTAAACTCGAATTTTATTACAATTAAAAAAGTTATGGCCAATCCTCTCCCCTCATTTTGGTTCCTCCTTGGGTCTTCCTATCCTACGGGAAAAGAGGGAGTGGGAGAGGGTCAGCGCGAGGGGAGGGAGAGGGAAAAGGCGATTGGGTCATTGGAGATGGCCCTCTTAGGAAGAGTCCAATGGGATCCTCCAATGGCCTAATCGCCCTCTCCCTCCCCCACCCTCGCGCTGACCTTCTCCCACTGGATCGACACTCCGAGAGGGTATAAAATACAAGCGCCAAGATGTTCAGTGTTTTTTTCTCGCGAATAATCACGTAGGTAGGGTGATAGCGTCCTAGAGCGCTCTCTGCTTCTGTCAAGGACTTTTCTCTTTTTAATTTGCAAATTAATAAATTAAAAATTAAACGTTTGGCTAAAAATGGCTAATGAATTATCGGAGCGTGAAAGAATCACTATCCTAATGATGCGCGGATGGGGTGATAATGAACGATCGTTCACTGATGTCGTTTGATTATTTAATACCACGTATCCGAATCGTCAAATTAGTAAATCCACTGTTTTGAAAACTGTACGACGTTTTCAAGAAACTGGTAGTGTAAAAAGTCGCATTAGGTCTGGCAGGCCATCATCTGCAACTAATAACGACAAACAACTAGATGTTCTGCAGACTTTTATTGAAAATCCCCATACATCTGTTAATAGAGCAGCTCAAGCTCACGACATTGCTCCCATGTCCGTACACAGAATTTAAAAAAAAAATAAATTACATCCATACAAACTGCAATACGTTCAAGAATTGCAAGACGGAGATGATGAGCGTCGTATACGCTTCTGTGCAAGAATGATGGACCGAATAGATGCCTCGCCCGACTTTCCTCATCAAATTGTTTTTACAGACGAGGCAACCTTTACATTGACGGGAGAGGTTAATAATCAAAATTTTTGTCTCTGGTCAGATGAAAATCCGAATTGGATGCGGGAAAGTCATACACAATACCCACAAAAAATAAATGTATGGCCATTTTTTTTGGAGGACAACCTCAATGCTCATAGGTACGAGAGATTACTTGTAGATGAAATGATTCCAGCAATACAAAATATTTTTCCAAATAACTTTGAGCAAATATGGTTTCAGCATGATGGAGCTCCGCCTCATTTTGGTGCAGGGCCACGTCGAATTTTAAATGAAGTTTTCCCGCAAAGGTGGATAGAAAGAAGGAACCGAAATGAGGGTGGGGATAGTTGGCCACCTAGGTCACCAGATCTAACTCCTCTTGATTATTACTTTTGGGGTTATCTGAAGAGTAAGGTTTACGAAACAAAACCTCAAAATATCCAAGAATTGAGGCAGCGAATAAGGGATGAAGCAGCCTTGATACCTGCTGAATCAAATCGTAGAGCTATTTCTGCGTTCTATCAAAGATTGGAATACTGTCAAGAAGTCCATGGAAACCACTTTCAGAATTTACTCTAAAACACTCAAACACACAAAAAAAATGTAAATTAAGATTGTAAAATTTGTAATTTAGGAAAATGTAAATAATAATTATTTTTTTTACTTTTTTAATTGTAATAAAATTCGAGTTTAATTACAATTTCAAAATGTACCTATTTGTAATTGAACGACTTTAATTACAATTCCAAAAAACATTTGTACTTAAACTTGTAACGGTACGCGTTTTCTCGCTCGGAATTAGCTCGTCGTGCCAGGGTGAGAAAACGTGGAGACACTGGTTGGTTTCAAAATAGATAATTTATTCCTTTCTTCATATACACCAAGATGAATGTGTATGTGTGTGTGTGGCGTGTATGCTCCGCCGAGCCGTTGTATGAATGTATTATGCGGTCGGGCCGCTTGTGTCGGTCGAGTAGACGCGGAGGCACCGTTGCCTTACGGATCGCGAGTAAACGCGGAGGCACACTTGCCTTACGGATCGCGAGTAAACGCGGAGGCACACTTGCCTTACGGATCGCGAGTAAACGCGGAGGCACACTTGCCTTACGGATCGCGAGTAAACGCGGAGGCACGCTTGCCTTACGGATCGCGAGTAAACGCGGAGGCACGCTTGCCTTACGGATCGCGAGTAAACGCGGAGGCACGCTTGCCTTACGGATCGCGAGTAAACGCGGAGGCACGCTTGCCTTACGGATCGCGAGTAAACGCGGAGGCACGCTTGCCTTACGGATCGCGAGTAAACGCGGAGGCACGCTTGCCTTACGGATCGCGAGTAAACGCGGAGGCACGCTTGCCTTACGGACCGCGAGTAAACGCGGACAGGTGGTCTGGGTAGGAGCTCAGTCGGGAGCACCCGACTGAGCGGCCCGTACACCGGGAGCGCCCGGCTTGACAACGGGAGCACCCGTTGCCTGTACGGCGGAAAGGGTCGGGAGCGCCCGACCCCAAGCAGGAGCAGACAGGTAGAGCCAACCGGGAGCGCCCGGCTGGTAGGCCCGTACCCTGGGAGCACCCAGGTGAGAACGGGAGCACCCGTTCTCTGTACGGAGGAAGAAACGTTGGGAGCGCCCAACGTGGTCAGGAGAGCGGTCGTGTCGAGACCAGGATCAGGACAGGACTGGTGACTGGTGTCTTTTTTTTTTTTTTTTTTTTCTTGATCCGATGAACTATAAACTGCAGTACCCAGGACAAGCCAAACCTGCATATAATATAAGAACAATAATACCGAGATCATAAGACATCTGAGATTGGAAAAAGCCTTAGTTCCAAAGGTGTCATAAGGTATGGGAAAAGTTGCAAAAAACCCATAAACATGAAAAAATAAATAAAATAAAAGCAAAAGCTAAGCGGGTGAAAGGACTAAGGAAAGGAAAGGAGTTACAATTGAGGTACATAAATGAATAAATAAATAAATACTAAAAATTCATAAATATTAGTAAATAAATAAGAATAAATAAATAAATAAAATAAAAATTGGCGTGTATAGGCGCCTAAAATATCACAGTGAGACGATAAGCATGGTCAGAGAGATAAAATAAATAAATATGATATATAAATATATAAATATATAAATATAAAACATAACTTAAATAAAACTTAGCCCAAATCAACAAGCCCCCACCATGATTAGCATTCACCAAGGCTGACTCATAAAAAAAATTTATTCATTCAATTACCACTTGAGAAGAAATGTTTTGGCAAGCGACATCTGATACGCATCGGAATGTCTTCAATATTATAATCTCCAATTGAGCTAATCAACGGATTAGCGTGATCGGGTTTATAGGCGTTATCAAGCATTCTAGCAATAACGTCCTTGACATATTCCATGTTAGAATTTTCATGAAGTATCCGAATAGGCGTATCAATAGACGAGCCAAGAATAATACGCAGGAATTTGTTTTGAACAATTTGTAACCGATCAAGATGTGAGCGAGCGGCGGCCGCCCAGACTGGAGCAGCATAAAGCATGGCAGAGCGAACACACATTTTGTAAAGTAGAAGCTTAAGGTTCATACTAAGAGAACTTTTTTTATTAATTAAAGGGTAGAGAACCCTAAGCTTGCCCAAAGCCCTGCAGGAGCGATCATGAACAGCCTGTCGCCAACGAAGGCCAGAATCAAGCGGAATACCCAGGTATCTAACAAAAGGGGACCAAGGAATTGAATGGTTCAATACACGAATCAACGGCGGCCGAAGATTCAATTTGCGGGTGAATATTATTGCTTCAGTTTTGCCCGGATTGATGGTCATTTTCCAATCCGAAAAAAACCGGACAATATCGTCAACATGCCTCTGAAGTCTATCGGAAAGAAGAGCTGCACTCCAAGAAGAGGTGTAGACAGCCGTATCATCCGCATAGACCGCAAGGCTAGTGTTGGCAGCTTTAGGTATGTCGTTGATATCGATATTGAACAAAATCGGCCCCAATATAGACCCCTGAGAAACTCCAGTAAAAATATCAAACAGGGGAGAAAATTCTCCCTGAAAGGAAACCATAAACGACCGCTCCGCAAGATAGCTCCTCAAAATCTTAATCAGGTACAAAGGAAGGTTAATGGAATTTAACTTATATAATAAGCCAGCATGCCACACAGAATCAAAAGCTTTTTGTAAATCCAACAGAACCATGGCTGAATCACGTTTTTTATTAATTTCCATGGCAAAATGTTCAGTGACTCTGAGCAATTGCAGGACCGTAGAATGGCCGGGTTTGAAGCCAAATTGTTCATTAATAATCACATTATTATCACTTAAAAAACAATTCATTTGTCGCAAAATAATCTTTTCAAACACCTTACTCATGGTATTAAGCAAACTAATCGGTCTATAATTGGAAGGCAAAGATTGAGACTTACCAGGTTTAGGGAAAGCCAGAATCAATGCTGTCTTCCAAGACTTCGGAAAATAGTACAATCTAAAAGATGCCTTAAAAATATAATATAATTGCAAGTAAATCTTGAAAGATGATTTCTTGAGCATGATGTTAGTAATTTTATCCTGCCCAGGCGCCTTACCATTTGGAAGATTGCCAATAATATACTGAACTAATTGCGGGGTTAAAAAATTCAGATCAACAGAGGGACTAAGCCCATCCAGAGAGACCATAAAATCCTCCACTATTTGATCATGAGGGGAGGTAAGATTCAACGAAGAAGAGAAGTTTTTACTAAAAGACTCTGCCAGAGCTCGCGACTTTTCAGCAGGATCATAAACAATGGTTTTATCCTCCAAAACAAAAGGCGGAACCGGTTGTCTAGTTCTATTACGGGATTTTAAAACAGTCCAGAGAGACTTATCCCTGACATTAACATTTTTAAGTCTATCAGACCAATAATTATCTCTGGCCTCCTGAAGGAGAGTATTAATATGAGAGGAAATAATATTTTTCAATATTTTATATCGAGAAAAACCAGTTCTCTGATATTTTCTTCGAAACCGATTACGCAATTTAGACAAAAAGTCGAGACGCTCCGAGTCACACGCATCTAAAGAATGAGAGTGGAAACTAAATCTATTAACCCGAGAAGCCGACTTAAAGGTCCTAGACAAGAACCTCTGCAAATCCCTAATACACAGGTCAACATCCATCTCACTCCTCAGATTAAATTGAATCAACCACCTATCAGTCTCAGCAGTGAATTTGTCCCAATCTGTTTTGTAGACAATCTTATCTTTTTAAATAACATTAGTGTTTTCCAACTCGAGTAAAACTGGAAAATGATTTGATGACAAATTCTCAATAGTAAAGCATTTATTATCAAGAGGTAAATTCTTAACCAAGAAGAAATCAATATTAGAAGGGTTCTTACGCGGCATTTTATGAGAAAAAGAAGTGCTGTGTACAATAGACACATCAGTTTTATTAATATAATTATAAAGATGAACACCTCTGGTATTATTAGAAAAGTTATTCCATAACTTGTGTTTAGCATTAAAGTCACCACCAATAATAACACTAGAAAAATTATTAAAGATGGCATTAAGAGATTGAAAGTCAAAATCTGATTTAGGAGGTGCATAACAGACTCCCAGAGTAAGCTTCAAACCCGCCCTAATTTCAACAAGTAGAATTTCACAGCCCTGCAGCTCAATAGGAGGCAACTGTACGTAACTAATAGATCTACTAATAATAATGGCCAGGCCTCCAGCTATGACCCTATCCGCGTCTTGACGAACAACATCATAGCCAGGAAGAGAAACATTAATATCCGGACGCAGCCATGTCTCAGTAACCAGAGCGATATCCACATGATTATCAGCCAAAAACTGATTAAATTCCAATGATTTACCGTTTAAGCTTGTGGCATTCCACAAACTTATTTTTAAATTTACCAATGTTTGAGAAATGAAGGCTTAACGAATTAAATTAGCAGCCTCAATAAATGCTTGCAATTTACTCATGCCATCATGACATGAAGCAAGTTTAGAATTTAAGAGTTTTATAACTTTCAGCATATTAGGGACATCAACAAGTTGGTTAAGCTTGTTGATCTCCGAAAACAGCTCACTAACATTGGCAGTGTACATGTGGCTATTATCCGAGGAAGCAGGAATGCTAATATTTACGTTTCTCACGGCCTCAGCATACGAAGGAGAAAAAGAGGCGGCACGGGCACCGTGAGCAACAACAGGAACTGAGTTAGAAGGAAGAGGCAAGGACTTATGGGAAAAAGCAGGAGCTTTTGCATGCAACTTATTAGAATCATGCGATAAATTAAGAATCTTATGCGGCGCAGGTTTGGCTGTTCTTTTTTCCACAAACTTAAGATACGCCGGACATTTGGTATAGCTAGCCGGATGATCTCCTTGACAGTTGCAACACTTAGCCATTGTATCAGGCGATTTACTACAGTCCGAAGTTAAATGATCAGCTGCACACTTAACACAGCGAGGATTTTTAAAGCAGTTGGCAGATGTATGGCCAAAGGCCTGACAGCGAAAGCATTGCAAAACAGACTTATAATTTATAAATTTATCCCAGTAAACACGAGAGTTGAAAAGAAATTTAATTTTTCTCAACTGAGATAACGTATGTTTAGCACTTAAGTTAATCTTAAAAATAGCGTATAAGCTATTTTCTGCGTTGATATTTGTACAGGAGTTGACTGTAAGTCCATTTTCTTCCAATTCTTCCTTGATAGCAAGATTGGGAACATTCGGTAGTCCTCTAAGCGTAACTGTCACACTTTTGTCCTCAGGTAACGAAAAGGTATGAAAAGAATAACATTCAGCAATGGCAAATTCTTTAAATTCAATATATTCTTGAAGTTTGTTAAACTGAATCTTGGTCTGATTGCCCAAAAACTTCAACTGGTAATTATCGCCAATGGTCGTCTTAAGTAATTTAGAAAAATCCGCGAATTTCCTGGGATGAATTTCAAGATAAACAGGCGGAGGTCGTTTCTCGCGTTGAGCCTCAGCAACTGGCGTGGCTTTTTGAGCATCACACTGTGAGTTCTGCGGTATATCCGTGCTAGATGTACCATCGTCGCGTAGCCGTTTATTAGAGCGTTTGGTCTGTACTACGGGAGCATCAGTAGGCTCCGCATGCATGTCATGCATATCCAAAGAGTCGGCAAGGCATTGGAAACGGTTAACTGTGCAAACATTACCTTGAGAAGAAGCAGCGTTGTCAATACGTGGTACCTTGTCAGCGTGACCGGAACAGGAAGAACCCGTCACAAAATCCGAAGCTAGGCGCTTATGGGCCGTCTTGAGATTACATTTGCCCTCCAAATCGGAGAGACGTCCAGACACAGAGTCACCATCGGCGAGAGCCTCCACCTTGTCAGCAGGCCCACACTTAGCGAGCAGAGAAGCCCCACCGCCGTCAGCGCCCTGAAAAGGGCGGAATCTGACACGCCGTTCGTCAGCGCCCTGAAAAGGACGGAGTCTGACACGCAATCCGTCAGCGCCCTGAAAAGGGCGGAATCTGACAATACGTCGCACAACAACACGTTACTCGCTGGCACAGTCCTCTACGACAACCTGACCAACACTCGAAGTCACGCTCCTCTCCTGTCTCGACCTGCGACCAGTGGGTGACTGGTGTCGGCTCGAGTCCCCTATTTATACCCCGAGCGCGGATGGTGGGGGCCGCCCCACCGCTTGGGTTGCCCCACTGCTCGGGCACTGGCGTGCACGCTGATCAGGCGTGCACGCTGAACAAGCGCGCGGTGGCCGCCAGGGCCGTAGCGCGAGTGACGAGTACGCGTATCGTCACAAACTTAATTTAAATTAAAATTATGTAATATAATTAGTAATTGAGAACTTCAATCACAAAAGTATTGTTATTTACAACTCTGCTAGTGTAAATCCGACCGTGCAACCTCCACGCGGTACATCTTGGGTAACGCTGATGCCGGCAGTATCGTAGCTTTCAAGCTCCATAACTTGAAAAATAGTTAATAAAAAAATACTTTATTATAGATTTTTGAAAAGCTCTCGAGGTAAGCTATAAGAATATGCAATTAAAAATAGGGGTTTCCATTTAAAAATTTTAAAGTTATTTTTACCTGGCATTAACAAAGTTATTTGCAGTCACATTAATATTACTATTCAATGCGTTACTTGAAACCCTACAACTTTTGTCTAAAACATTTTTTTCTAAAATGCGTAGTTTTCGAAATATTTAGGGGTTTCCATACTTTTGGTAAACTCTGTATAATACTAACGCGTTTTCCTCCTCTGTTCGTGGATTTTAAATTGGAGTTAAAAGAAATGGTAGACAAGGATACCCAGCATCTTCTATTAGAGTACCTGTAAGTTGCCGTTCAACATATCTCATGTATATCCTAGAGTTTTGAAAAATTCGGTTGTCATGCTGTCCACTCGGCCATTCTGGTACAATATCCAGAAATTCTGTTTTAGGGCCTACGACAGCCTGTATACAGATACATAAGAGAAAATATAATTAGTAAGTATTAATATTTACAGCAAAATATGTATATAATAACATTAATTATATTACATATAATAATCAATAACTCTGTTTTCTCTAAAAAATTATGCCGTTACAATAATTATATATTTACAAATCTATTTATACATACATGTACATTTAAAGAAAAATATCCCTTTCGGTTTCTGTAAATTTCCTCAACGTTATGAAAATTAGTACCAACTAAGCGTTGTGACGTGACGGTTCGCCGCGCGTGGCAGCGCCCCGCCGCCGTCACAGGGCGCGGGTTCGCGCCCGCGGACGATCCAGGAGAGCAACCGCAGAATCTCCAGGGGGCCTCCGAAAGGGAGCATTTGCGCATATTTATTTCCTTTTTTTTTGTATCATGAAAACGCGGCACCGCACCGAGGCACCGCGCCTCCACGATGGACACGGAAAACGACGGCTGGAGCGGGACCGACGGCGATGGGAGAGGCTGCTCGAGGACGTCACGAGACGGGCGAGTGATCCGACCACGGGGCGCGGAGCGGACACGCGTGGCACAACGGACCACCGGGGGGCTTCCCGCAACGACACCGGACCTCTAAAAGGGCCGGGGGCGCCTGGCCAGCGCCCACCGGTCCGCGAGGAGACCGGCCAACAAAGGGAACCCCGCCCGAGAGAACAAACCACCGAGCGATGGAATCCGTCAGGCGAAGGGACGCCGAACAACGTTCAAAGGACCCCGCCGAAAATTGGCAAACACCTGCGCGTGATCCGCCGTACGTCGACCCCGATTGGTCGCGACACCGCGCCGAATTACCGCGCCACCCCATGGAGGGGCGCGCTCTCGATTTTTCATCGAGCGGACCGCTCGATCTCTTCTGGGTCGTCCGCCGAGGCGTAACGTTGTTCCGAGTTATTAACGAGAAATCCCGCGTAGTTTTCCCGCGTGTTGGTGCAATACCAAGAAGGGAGGAGATCTACCCGGCGCCCTGGGACCTTCAGCGGCACCCCCGAGGGGTCAGCGGATCCGGTGAGGTTGCCCTAGCCAAAATTAGCGTGTAAACGGCCACGGGAAAACCGCGAGTGCTGTGTTCGTTTCGCCCCGACCGCCGTCCTTCGGGATATCGCGTATCGCGAACGCGTGCTTTCCGAGTTATTTGGTTTGGTGTTTGGTTTAGTGTTAGTGAAAATCGTCGGACGCGACGTACGCCGGACACGGCGGAACACAAAGTCGCCAGAAACGGCGCAACTAGAGTCTCGCGATTATTCGGCTCGCGACCGAGTTTCGCGAGTATTCGTTTTTTGGTGTAGGCGGTCGGCGGCGGACGCGAGGGGCCTCGCGACGACAGAACCGTGCGCCGGAGGTTTTTGGGGCGCAATTTATCGCGTAATTCGGCCTCCTGGGGATCGCGACCGTGAGTATCGCGACACCCGACAGGAATAGAGTCTCGCGTTTTGTGTCGGATATCGAGTTTCGCGTAGTGACAAGAGTCATTGTATTGTTCTCGGGAAGTCGCGTAGGCGCTCCTTTATCGCGTATCGCCGGAGAGTGGCCCTGCGGGGTACCTGCCCGCGTATTGCGTAGAGACCATTGTGACGTCGTTGTTAGCGATTTGCGAGTTATAATTGTTTGATCGCCGCGTAAGTGTCGAGTTGTTTTGCGTCATTTGTGATAAGGGTGTCGCGAGTGATTTTCGCATCGCGTTAGCGCACCTGCGCTCGTGCGAGCGGGCGACGGGATCTTCGCGTCGCCGTAAGTTTTTGCGTTGTGTACGAGAGAATTCCAGTGCGCCCAGCGGGGCGTCACCCGTTACTTGTAGCGTGAAAACTCCGTTGATCCCTGTCTCGCGATCATATTTCTGTGTCGGCGATGTTAGTAATAAGTTAGATTTAAGTCTTGTTTCTGCGAAGAGTCTGCTGGTCGAGTCAATTAGATCTGCGTTTTGTTTCCGCGACAAGCCCGAGTATCGGCTAGTCAGATTCGCGTTTCGTTGCCGCAATCAGTCGGTTTCTCGAATTAATTAGATTTAAGTTTGTTCTCGCGACAAGCCTGTTTGTCAGATTATAGAATTCAAAATTATATTGTTAATTTCTCCGTATGGTATAACGCTCGAATTTACGTTTCCTATACCGCGTTATTATTTGCTTATGGTCTTTACCGATTATATTCAAGCTATTCACGGTTCTGTTTAGCTTTCCGCTGCGATACTTTCCCCTGTCAGCCCTTGTTTTCGAGCGATACCAACCGACGTTCGCTTATTCTTTTGTCATTGTCTGACTGATATTTCCCTGCCGGGACGATCGCTTGCTATAATAAACTCTGGCTCTTTGTAATATTCTCTCCCGCGAAATTATTGTTCAACCGGACCGATCAAAACCGTTAATTACACGCTGTTCAAAATTTAATAATCTGATTACTTCCTTTCTCCGAGTCATGAGACACTATTTATTTAAATAAATCAACTGATACTTTTACATTGTTCAATCGCTAATATTTCGGCTATTCCTTTTCTTTCTAATAAACGAGATTTATTGTTCATTAAACGTACGGCCTTTTATGTGGAATTTTTTTTGTGTTCGTGTCACGACCCGCGCTGCCCTGCCTCTACCCTGCCCCTCTGCCGTTAGGTCGAGCCGGCTGGCCCCTCGCGTGACAGGCTATGATTTTCGCGAGTTTGCGTTAGAGATTGTCGAGTAATTAGTGGACGCGAGAATATCGCGTCTGGCGCCCAACCGATTTAGTTGAGAACCGCCTGACTCGCGCGAGGGATTATCCCGAGAGGCCTACCACCCGACTCTCTTAGCGTCCCTTTGATCCGGCCAAAAAAACCGTGACAGCGTATATGCGTACAATCAATTCGATACCAGGCAAACCAATACCTCTATTACCACGTCCAATATCTTTAAAAAGTCTTTTATTTTCTTGTATGGCATCTGGTGAAGAAGGCATCTTTATAATTTTATTTAAGAGTCTTGCTAAAGTAGAGATACTCGAAAAACTATTCTTGAAACAGTTGGCTGTGAGACGATTATCGTATCTCCAAGTACTTGCTGCAAAAATATTAAACTATATTAATACCATAATATTGCAAAAGAGATTTGTGTAAAACAAACATTCTCTAAAATAATTATATTTTTTTTATACATAATTGGATGCTTTCTCTATTTACTGACACAAGTAGACACAAGTGTCTCTGCCTTGTTACTCATTGAATGCAAAGAAAGATTTCTAATGACATTTGTGTCGACTTGTGTCAATAAATGGAAAGCACCCTATATATATATATATATATATATATATATATATATATATATATATATGTATATATATATATATATATATATATATATATATATATATATATATATATATATATATATAAATTATATCTTACATGTTTTATTATATAATTACGTATATAATTATATACTTACTTGAAAACTGCCTGTTGCATAGAATCGTAGACAAATTAACAATTGACACAGTGGAGGAATAGGAAGGCCACGGTTATTATCACGTATTAGTTCATTTTCTATCTTAGGTAGAATTCCATATAGAACAGACTCTTTATTAAACCTAAACCGCCTTTTAAATTCTCGGTTGTAATAATATTCAAACGGATTCATCCAGTCTCTAATGTATCTTTTCGGAGCTCGTAGTACATAACCTCCATCGTCGTCAAAATCGATTTCATCTACTTCATCTAAATTAATATTTCTTATGTTCTCTATTTCCATTTTAAATAAAATATCGAATTTGTCACATTAAAGATAAAAATAACGATTTGTATCACTTAAAAAGCTGTTATACTTTATTGGTAAATATATAAGAATATCTTAAGTCTACTTTTAACTCGACTTGGATTTTATCCGATTTTGTCATGCTAAAGAAATGCTTAGGATCATCTTAAATGACTATGAATTTGACAGTAATAAGATAATCTTAAGATCATACTTATGTGAAATAAGATATCCCAGATAACAAAATGCCCGCTAAGTGAGCTCACGATGCATGCACGTTGTGCGGATAATTTGCACGGCGTTGACTCATGGTGCTAGACAGATGCGTCCTCAAATGATGCTCATATGACTCGCACGCGTGAGTGTCGCATGCGTGCGGATCATATGAGCATCAATTGCTCTCACCTTGTACCCTACTTTTTAATATATATAATATGTACTATTACAGTTATAAAAACGTTAAATTAAAAGACAAAATATATATTTTATAAACATTTTTATTATGTTAAATTAAAAGACAAAATACATATTTTATAAAACATGTGGCGGTCTGCCGACCGCACAAATAAACAATAACGCCTGCGGAACAACAATCCGCCGTACATGCTATCCCGAGAGCGCACAACCGTGCCAACAGAAATATAAAAGCACGGACTCCAGGGGATGCTATAGCCAGTCGTATATCTCTACCTGAGATAACGTTCTGTGCATATGCTAGTGGAGTCGCCGTCACGACACATAGCGTCGTGACCGGCATTTTTGGCCATCCATGAGACACACATCGACAACGCGGAAGACCATGGACAGGGTTAACTACGGACACGCAGAACTTTTATAGGGACCTTCTATCTTGGAGGAACTCACGGAAGCTAGTGATCCTACACTTATCCACTTCCATCCATCTATATAATATATCCCTATAAATTGGTGACCCCGACGTGATTCAACCAACCCGACGTGATCCAACCAATCCGACGTGATCCAACCAATCCGACGTGATTCAACCAATTCAACCAATCCTACGTGATCCCGCCTATCACACACGATGAAGCCACTCCACAACAGCAGCAACGAAAAGTCCGATGACCAATCGGCAACAAAAAGACCAGCAACCGCTGGCATCAACCAAGGCCGCAAGCTCGCCATAGAGTACGCAAGCCCGGCTAAGGTCTCTCAACCAACCAATTACGCTGACAAACAAGAAGAATGGCAAACGGGGAACAGCAGCAACCACGCCAACAGCCTCGGCCAACGGGGAAAACGACAGACCATGTCACCTACCTCGGCAACAAGGAACGGCAGCCACCGCGCCACTCACCTCGGCCCACGAAAAAGACGGATCCGCAATCTCGGCCAACGAGGCAAAACGGCAGCGACGACGCCAACACTCCTAGCCAAAAACGGGGAACAACGACAGGCCCTGTCATCTACCTCGGCCAAAACGAGGGACGGCAGCAACTATGCCCAAGACCTCGGCCATCCGCGCCGCAGCAAACGCAGAAGATGGAACTCACTCTACCCGGGGCTTTCCCTCAACCAAGGGGGTCCTGTGGCGGTCTGCCGACCGCACAAATAAACAATAACGCCTGCGGAACAACAATCCGCCGTACATGCTTTCCCGAGAGCGCACAACCGTGCCAACAGAAATATAAAAGCACGGACTCCAGGGGATGCTATAGCCAGTCGTATATCTCTACCTGAGATAACGTTCTGTGCATATGCTAGTGGAGTCGCCGTCACGACACATAGCGTCGTGACCGGCATTTTTGGCCATCCATGAGACACACATCGACAACGCGGAAAGACCATGGACAGGGTTAACTACGGACACGCAGAAAAATTATAGGGACCTTCTATCTTGGAGGAACTCACGGAAGCTAGTGATCCTACACTTATCCACTTCCATCCATCTATATATTAATATACCCTATAAAACATTTTTATTACATTTTTATATATTTCGATGCGACAGCAGAAACCAACAAGTTTAAAGGACCGCGCACCAAACCACGGGAAAATGGATCTCGGTCAAATTGGCTGAAAATTTAGTATGATGTAGTCCATGATGTCCTGATGAAAAGTGACCATGGGCAAAGTCCAAAAATGGACAGTTTTCGAGTTACAGAGTGTCAAACATCGGAAAAATGGGTTTATCGGCTCATGGTATTAATATGTACGGTCATGCTGGTGTGTGCCTGTGTGTGTGTGTGTGCGTGTAAGTTTGTGTGTAGGTGTAAATAATATCGCGCGCGCGCGCACACACACACACTCTCTCTCACACTCACTCACTCACTTACACACACACACACACACTCTCTCTCACACTCACTCACTCACACACACACACACACACACACACACACACACTCACACTCACTCACTTACACACACACTCACTCATTTACTCACTCCCTCACTCACTCACACACACACACACCCTCACTCACTCACTCACTCACTCACTCACACACACACACACACACTTACCACCGACTTCTTACCTGTCATTACATTTTTTATTACACACACACACACTCACTCACTTGCTCACACACACACACACACACTCACTCACTCACTCACTAACTCACTCACACACACACACACACACATGCGCGCGCACACACTCACTTGCTCGCTCACTTACTCACTCATACACACACTCACTCGCTCGCTCACACACACACACACACACACACTCGCTCGCTAACTCGCTCGCTCACACACACACACACTCGCTTGCTCGCTCACACACACACACACACACACACACTCGCTTGCTCGCTCACACACACACACACACACACACTCGCTCGCTTGCTCGCTCACACACACACACACACACACACACAGGCACACACCAGCACGACCGTACACAGGACTACCATGAGCCGATAAACCCATTTTTCCGATGTTTGACGCTCTGCAACTCAAAAACTCCATTTTTGGATTTTGTGCCCATGGTCACTTTTCATCAGGATGTCATAAACTACATAATACTAAATTTTCAGCCAATTTGACAGCAATACATTTTCCCGCGATTTGGTGCAGGATCCTTTCGCATGTGTCACATGAAAATCTTTATATTAAAACTGTTCGCCGCAACAGTGATGCAATACATAAAAGCAAGAAAGTAACACAGTTTTGAATTTAAGTAATTAGTTATTTAAGACCATCTTAAGTTCAATCTTAAGATGTCATGAACCAATCACAGAGCCGTATTAGCGTCTTAAGACATTACTTAAGACGGTCTTAACGCGATTCAGCAGTAAAACACTGAAATTCCACACCTCGAAAAGACACACGTGTTATATTAAAAAAGGCGACAAATTAATTAATGCGACGCGCGAACGTATATGACCGCCATCTTCCACGACAGCATCATCAGGGGATACTTCCTGGGAGTTACCAGACCGCAATCGCCGATCGGTTCGCGCCGCGTGAACGTGAGATTTCTCCATTAAATCCGCCAACCTGGAAAACAATAAAAAAAAGTTAGAGAATTAAAAATGAATCCGTTAATTCTATCGGAAATCAAGAAACTTAGGTATATAAAGAATTTAAAGAATTAGTTTACTCTTTTACATCTCGCAGAGTTAATTCGAGCTTCACCTTTCGTTGCATGTATAGTCAATTTATAAAAAAAGTCTGACTGACGTATGATGATAATAAATATCAAAAAGATGTTGGAAGATAATTACTCTCCTACCTGAATAACAATGCTCTACGTTCTCTGGCGCTGATATATAATAGCAGATAAACGCGTTTAATTATCCGATTCGTATTCGGTCATCTCGGATGTACACTCTTGATCATCGGTTCCTCGGGATCCTGCTCTTCTGTTACAAATGCATTTTTCTTAATTTTATTACGGATTCTCTGCTTTGCCGCACGCAAAACCTCCTGCATGTCCATTTTAAATTTCATTTTGCTCTCTGGCCCTTTGAAGAACGGACAATTTTGAGCTGCAACTGAAAGATAATAATAAACATTTGTAAAGTTACACTGCAAGGGTAATTCACCAATAAATTTTCGTAGTCGGTTTTCTTAGTTCCTTTTTTGTTTGTTTACAAAAATAAACGAAAAAAAGAAGTGAGAAAACCGTATAAAAATTCATACTGTAGATTTTAAAGGGTTAACCAATGGAAAACATTTTGGCACAACTCCAGTCATTTGCCATTTGGTGTAAACAAATAAAAATTGAGTGGAAATTTTTCAATGGAAATTGTAGGGGAATTTTTGCAACAATGGGTTCTATATTACATAAAAAATGTCTTACGGTATAGGATATTGACAATTTTTGTGACGCCAAAATTTCTTGACTCAGCACCACCAGACCACGTAAACTTATTCACCAACTGGTCGGTCATAATCTCCTTCAGAGAGGAATGTAAGAAATCACGCAATTTTGAGCCTCCTAAACTTTTCAAATGATGATACTGAAATAATAAAATAAAGTATGTTTCAATATTGTATTTAGGTAAAATTCAAGTAACTAATAAATATCTATTTTATAATATAGGGATAATAAGAGAATACAATAAATCGAGTTGTAATTTATCTGTTTTATATCGCTGAAAAAGGACGTTGTAAACCCACATATAAAACGGCAGCTTATACGGCGTTGAAATTATGAAGAGTAATTCATACATTTCAATTACATATTGAGAAATTATAGTAGGTATTGTAGATGCAATGGATTCATTAATAATTAAGCTACTCACCATTGTCTTACGCGCACTTCTTTGGGAGTCGCTTTCCATTTCATCGAATTGGTCTAGCGTATTGAGTGGAAAGCCCTCGAGCGGTTCGTAAAAGCTTTTTGTTACATTTACTTTGCCTACTGCTTTCTGCAGTAACACTTCCTTTAGTATCTGTTGACCTTGCTGCATGAATTGCTTATACCCTTCGAGTAGTTCATTTATTTGTTTTTCTAGTATTCTACAAATTTTATACAATAATTAAAAGTATTACTATAAGTATTATACAAATATTAAAATTTGCACGTGCCTCCGAGACGCCGAACGACGAAGACGACGGCGACGAGGGGCGAATGGCGAGGCGCGGACAGGCGGACAGGCCTAGGCGTGAAACCGCGCGTGCCTGCGAAACGTCGAACGACGAAGACGACGGCGACGAGGGGCGAATATCGAGGCGCGGACAGGCGCAAGGCCGCGCGAGCGGGCGACGGTTGCGCGTACCTCCGAGACGCCGAATGACGAAGACGACGGCGACGAGGGGCGAATAGCGAGGCGCGTACAGGCGGACACTCGGGTACAGAGCACGCGGGGCACGCGAAATGTTACCGCGAGGACGTTCGTCGGATCACGAAAGACGACAAATGACAACATCCGCTGCTGCCGGCACGTACACGCCAGTCGCCACGAGCGAGTCACGTAGGCGGGCGAACAACAAACGCACGCGGCCCCGCGGGGTTGCTAGGCGTGAGATGCGTATGGATCGTGGAGATCATGAAGCTTGGATAAACACATTTCACGATCTCATTATATTTAATAGACTTACACAATTTGCATAATTAAATAAAATAATAAAAGTAATATAATATAATAAAATAACAATTACAATAAAATTGCTATTTTAATTGCTATGCGGGAATTTTGTTATTAAATATTATAATATAATAAATTATATATATATTATATACAGGGTGTCCAATTTTAACTTAGACAGCTGAATAACATGAATAATTGCAATGTAATCAAAAAATGTTTTAGACAAAAGTCGTATGGTTTCAAGGCGCACATAAGATGGTGGCAATGATTTGACCTTGGATGGTCGTTTGAAGCTCACGTGAACGTCACCTTCAATTTCTTAAACGGAACCCCCTATATTATAGTATATCGTTTGAAAGGGCATAAAATAAGAAAATTTTTGGCGCTAACCAGAGGTTAATACGTTGACCCGTTCGGGAGTTATTTAAGGTCAAAAATTGACATTTTCCAACTTTGACCTTAAATAACTCCCGAACGGATTAACGTATCGACCTCTGGTTTGCGCCAAAATTTTTCTTATTTTATGCCCTTTCAAACGGTAAACTACAATATGGGGAGTTCCATTTCAAATTTTTGAGTTAGAGCCCCCTGGGACACTAAAAAATTTTAAGTAAAACTCCCATATTGCAGTATACCGTTTGAAAGGGCATAAAATAAGAAAAATTTTTGCGCAAACCAGAGGTCGATACGTTAATCCGTTCGGGAGTTATTTAAGGTCAAAGTTGGAAAAAGTCAATTTTTGACCTTAAATAACTCCCGAACGGGTCAGCGTATTAACCTCTGGTTAGCGCCAAAAATTTTCTTATTTTATGCCCTTTCAAACGATATATTACAATATAGGGGGTTGCATGTAAGAAATTGGAGGTAACGTTCACGTGAGCTTCAAACGACCATCCAAGGTCAAATCATTGTCATCATCTTATGTCCCCCTTGAAACCATACGACTTTTGTCTAAAACATTTTTTGATTACATTGCAATTTTTCATGTTATTCAGCTGTCTAAGTTAAAATGGGACACCCTGTATATATATATATATTATATCATATTATATATTATATATATATATATATATATATATATATATATATATATATATATATGTACAAATTCGCATACAATTCTGATACAATAAATCGTACTCGAATTTATACGTATTTGTAACGTTTTTGCCATTTTATCTGATATTTAAATATTATGTTTATATGTAGTGCGATCTTTTACGATCAATATTATAATTCATCATCCTAGTGCGTAATCACTATGCCATCATGTGTGCGTAATCACTGTACCATCACACGTGTAATCACACGTGATGGCATAGTGCGACCTTCTATGCGCGCACGTATGCCAAAATCACTTCGTGAAGCCAGCATGATGCGTTCGTGCATGCACGGTGTGATAATCACGCCGTGAAGGTAACATGAGCCCGCACGAATTGTTATCTGGGATGTTCATGAATCCCGTTGAAACGTCTTAAGATTGCCTTCAAATAAGATAGACTTTCATAAGTCATAGCTTGAACTTTCTCTTGAGTTCCGTCTCATTCACTGTCTGTGAATCTAGAGGTCATCTTAAGATCGAACTCCGAAAAGATACGATCTTAAATATAAGAAGCGACTATGAATACTGCCCTAAGTTAGATCGCAGTTGGATACCGATACGAACGGTCGGTCTGGCGAGCGAGAGTATTATTCTTTAATTTCATTTTTATAATAAATGGTGTGTTATTGGAAACGTGTCCAATCTCTAGACGTACCCCAACACAAATAATTCAATTTTTTGGAGCGGACAATAGCGGCATATTTTTTTTCATATAGTATCATTCTTTCTCTTTAAAATGCCGCAAAAACCAGTAAAAAATATTAAAAATTACGGAAAATACGATTTTTTAACAAAAAATATGCATTTTTCAAAAATGTTTTCGAACAACGCGATTTATTTATAACAAATAATTGCAAAAATCAATTTTTTATATTACAAATGTATTCTTAAATATCCAACAAAAATTTCTTTTTTTGAACGATTAAAAAATTTTAATTACAGACAAAATGGCGCCGTCTTAAAGTTGCACAGAATGGCATACACCCAGTGTACCGTTAGTGATCGGATTTCGAAGTGTACCGTTCTAGGGTTAAGATGGTCTTGAAATAAGATTCGACTATAAATACGGGCCTGTGATTTGTTTATGACATCTTAAAATTGTACTTAAGACGATCTTAAATATAAGAACCGACCTTTAGAAGGTTTTAGTTGGTGGTCATTGTTTATTAAAAAGTTATAAACAAAAAAGTTTGAAAAATATAACAGTTATTTTGAGTATTGAAAGGCAATAACGGCTAATATGTATGTGGAAATAATACACGTATGAACGAAAGAAAGTCATTTAAAGCATTGAATCGTTGAATATATTGAATAGTCTTTTTGTTAAAGCAGAGAATGGTTGGTATAGAATATTAGAATATATACAATTTTACCTATGTGTTAGAAAGCATAAATATAAAGTATTCTCTGCTTTAATCATGGCAAAAGCATGTTAAAGCTTTGTTAAAGCAGATAATTGTTGGTTATTAACAAAATAAGGGTCAATGACCAACTATTATCTGCTTTAACATGCTTTGTATTTATGCTTTCTAAAATATAAAATTGTATATGTACTTTTCATATACCAACTATTCTCTGCTTTAATAAATTATTTCTCTTGCAGATATTAAGCGTTAAAGTTGACAAAATAGAATAATATGATAATTTATGGATATACATTTTAATAGTTTATACGTTTTGTTAAAGCAGATAATAGTTGGTCATTGAAGGTGGTCATTGAACCTTGTTTTGTTAATAACCAACTATTATCTGCTTTAACAAAGCTTTAACATGCTTTTGCCATGATTAAAGCAGAGAATACTTTGTATTTATGCTTTCTAACATATAAACAATATATGTTAAGACCGTTAAGATATAAATCAATACAAAGGAAATAGCCATACGGTCCAAGCTTGGATCTTAGGCAGCTCAATATATAATTATTCTCTATATGTATTAATACGCGTATTTTCCAACATATTAAACTGCGCGCCGATTATTTGTTGGACTTAAAACACAGCTATTGTTGGAACATTAGAAATTCCCTCTTTTAATATTAAATCGATATCGATTTAATTAGGGAAGGGAGAGGGAATTTCTAATGTTCCAACAATAGCTGTGTTTTAAGTCCGACAAATAATCGGCGCGCAGTTTAATATGTTGGAAAACACGCGTATTAATACATATAGAGAATAATTATATTGAGCTGCCTAAGATCCAAGCTTGGACCGTATGGCTATTTCCTTTGTATTGACTAACATATAAAATTGTACATATATTTTTTTATACCAACTATTCTCTCTGCTTTAACAAAAAGACTATTCAATATATTCAACGATTTACTGCTTTAAATAACTTTCTTTCGTTGCGTTCATACATGTACTATTTCCACGTACATATTAGTCATTTATGCCTTTCAATACTCAAAATAACTACTATATTTTTCAAACTTTTTTTTGTTAATAACTTTTTAATAAGTAACGACCGCCGATTAAGGATGCATTGGACGTACAGTCCCTGCTAAAAGTTAAACTTTCAATAAAAGAAGACTTTGCATGTATGTATGTCAAACAACTCAAAATTTTTTATATGTTAGAAGGGGTTACCGTTAACAGTTTGAGTATGATTTTTTGGTATTTAAATAATTAGTATTGTTTAAACAATTAAAAATATTTTTTTGTAGCAAAAAATTTTGAAACTTAAAATACAATATCAATGATGTATGTTTTACACATAAAAAAAGTTTAAGAAATATCTTAATGGTTTATTTATATTTTATTTATATAGGTACAGCAAAAATGTCGATTCTCCGTAAGGGATAATGTTAATTTTATCAACTTTAAATTTAAATAACTCTTAAATAACTTTCAAATTTTACAGAGTATTTTTAATTTAATTTAGAAAAAATTTACAGCATTTTCTGAATATATTTGAAATACCTCCAATACATCCTTAATTACAATAACTTCTAAACCAATAAGAGAATTGTGCTAAAATTTTACACAGATACTCAGACGTAATAATAGAACAATCTATGAAATTTTTCGAAATCACGCCGGTGGGTACTGGGACTGTCAATTTAAAAATGGCAGAGTCCGCAACTCATATAGGCAATAAGATAATATATGATATAATGATAATTTTACACAATTTTTCTTTTTTTATAATTATTATGAATGTTGTATCCGATCTCGCGTTTTTCCATGGGTATCTCTAGATATATTTAGTAAGCATATCTCTGATGGTATCTTGTTTTCTCCACATACATGATGTTTAAAAACGAAAACTGGCGGAATATATTCTTTTGTATGTGCAACTATTGCTTAAGTTTTTTATATGTAAGATTATTTAATGTTAACATTTGTTACCTAACATAAAGATTTGTCAGAGAATGTTGAAATGTTTCTGAAGAAACAAGAAATTAAAATTATATCTTTAAAAAATAATTAATATATATTTTGTTTTCGATCGTACTTGCAATAATTCGTGAGTATTACACTACGGATATACTTGAAGTATTTACATTTACGTGTATGTATACATGTATGCATAGGATACATATACATAACGACTGTGAATTGAACCGTGTACGAGAATTTCTTATGACTGATTTGTGTGTGGCAATATTTATATATATATATATAAGTTTGTATGTTTTGTTTTTTGTCAACACAATTATGAAACTATATAATAAACAAACAGAAATTCAATTAGCCAGTTGAATTATATGCTTTATTCTTATCTACCACGTTTTTATAGTTCTATAAGTTTTTTGTTTCTGCATGATGTAGACGTATTGATAACTAATTAATTAACTACTGATTGATGCATGTGAATCAAAAAATATGAATTGTAAAAGCTTTAATTTCATTTAATAATATAAAACTATAGGAAGTAGTAATAACTATGTATATAGTATATCTTGTTTAATTCGAATAACTTTACACACATTATTTTCGCATGCCCACATGTTTTGTTGTACAATAGATGATATTATTGATTAAAAGTTGACAGTATCAAAACATATAGTTGACTCAAAAAAATGGAATATAAACAAAATCAGTTTTATTCATGAGTAATAATTTGATTGTTTCAAATGTACTATTAGGAGTTATTGTTGTTATTACTTATAGTAATAACAATATGTCAACTATATGTTTTTATACTGTCAACTTTTAATCAATAATATCATCTATTGTACAACAAAACATGTGGGCACGCGAAAATAATATAAGGTCATTTCAATTAAACATTTGGTTACCGTATTCTAATAGCTTAGTTATTCCAAAAAATGTTAGTTTTTATTAACTAAATATTTTTTTTCTTATTATTATTTTATTTTATCATAAAGAGCAAACTTTGTGCACGCGAAAAAAAATATAAGGTCATTTCAATTAAACATTTGGTTACCGTATTCTAATAGCTTAGTAATCCAAAAAGAATGTTAGTTCTCATTAACTAAATATTTTTTTCTTATTATCATTTTATTTGATTATAGAAAGCAAACTTTGATTCCATCAAATGCGTGAATGGTTAATCTAATAAATTCGTTACTTTTCGGCAACACTTTTTATATTACGTCAACTAATGACTTTTTCAGGAGAAACAAATATTTTGTCAAACTAAGGCGTCTTCACGTTCAATATATTTTAGAAATAGTTGGACTAACAAGAACGATAGTTTATTCAGCTTAATTTATTAGGAAATAAACAAAGTATTTTACTTCATTAAAAGGATATTGCGTCACGTCAAATAAACATAAAGTTTGTTCTACTGTACGTTTTGTCACTATGACATTGTCTTTGGTTAAATGAAAAATGTATGAAGTTTGCGGTAATATTGATAGTATAGGTTTCAACTGTAATGAAGTCGAGCGAAAACGTTACGTGTTTATGGTAAACAGAGATTTTGTTGTTCTATCATATTTTTTGTTTGATACACACATATTTTTGTTGTCTCAATTAATGCTACTTTATGGATCACCAAAATAAATTTCTATTCAACTGAATATACTCTAGAATCAAATAAATATTTTGTCTGCAATAACTCAATTTGGTTAAACCAAATTTAAAATTATCGTAGCAATTGAACAAAATATTTAGCTCTTTTTACATTGATATTTGTTTGAAGGTATCCGACCGTACTATTTTGTTGAGTTAAATAATTTTTTTTTCGTTGAACAAAATTTTTTTTTCAGTGTGTGGATAAGCTCGTGATATTGCGACATTTGTATGAAGCTGATGTATTTAATAGCAGAAGATTATGAAAATTATGAAGATTATGAATGTTCTATACGATGGTTATACGTGAATCTAAGGTGTAATGGGTATTGAAGATTGCTTGTTAAGGCTCCTGTTCACTCACTGCAGCCATCTTGGATTGATGACGTCAGAAGCGAGAAAAATATCATAAAAATTCTTGCGACGTACATTCAAATAAAATTGTTTTTCAATAAGATAGCATTTGTAATCGATAGAATAGAGTTGTAAAATATACCGAAAACACTTCTTTAATCCACGTATGTCGAATTGATTTGTGCTAATCAAGGACGAAAACTATCCGTTTGACAGCTGTCGAATTGAAATAAATATTTATTTTCACATATTAAATTATAACCAAATGGGAATCTTCGGTATATTTTAACACTACAACAATTGTTTAAAATATAAAAACACTACACTAAAACGAAAAATAACGTTGTAAATCGCAAGAATAATTTAGCTTTTTAACGTCATTTTTCACGCCTTTTAGTTCATAATTTTGCCAGGTGTGACGCTGTGTGTACTGTCAACGCGGACTTTGCAATCGAGCCAGCAGGAGCCTTAAGTTGTACATTTTTGGACGACAAAGAAATGGAGTTAAACTGAATTGGATTATTCTCAGTGGTTTGTAATGTTTAGTACTTTTATATAGTATCTGAAATTATTTTAATTATTATTATGTGATATTTTCTATTAATTATTGTTGTCTATTAAATATTGTTTAATAAAATTAATCATCTAAAAAGTGGAATAACTTACCCCATGCCTTTCTCTGAGAAAATTTTCTCACAGCTCGCTCGCTCGCTCGCTCGCTCGCTATATCGTAGCGAGTGTAGTGTTTCGACAGCAGTAATGTTAGTTTCGGGCAGTGCTGCGATTTTGGGTACGCGCACACTAGCATTTTTCCCCCTCCACTTACGCACAGACCCAAACTTGTCACACGGTCAGAGTGTCTCTGTGTGCGTAAGTGAAGGGAGAAAACGCTAGCATGCGCGGACTCGACGTAGTGATTTCGGGACGTAAGGGTTGGTTTATAATAGCCGCAACCGTTAACTTAGGCTGGTGCCGTAAAAGTTGGAAGATAGGAAACCTGTACTACCGTTTATAATTGGATTATAAACGGTAGTACGGGTTTCCTATCTTCCAACTTTTACGGCACTAGCCTAAGTTAACGGTTACGGCTATTATAAACCAACCCTAAGGGGCTACGCACAATGAATGGAATAGGGAACAGGGAACAGGGAATAAGGAACAGTTTAGTGTTAACATATGCATTGTGCACATGGTACAGAGAATATATATATATAGAATAAGGGCTTATGCAATGAGAGGAATAAGGAATAGGAATTAATAGTTCCATCTTATTTCAAGAGACTGTATTAAAATAAGATGCGACTATGAATTTTTATTCCTTGTTTCTGATTGCTCTCATTGTATCAGAGCCCTAACATTTTATCACTGTTGCTCAGCGCTATTCCTCTGTTCCTTTATTCTGTGTTAATAAATTACATATGTTGATGAATTTTATATGTTAATATTGAACTGTTCCCTATTTTCTGTTCCCTAGCTGTTATGGAGGATTCACACTGAGTCCGATGTTCGACGTATGACGATCCGACATCCAACAGGAAATTTTTGTCTCTAATAATAAATTTTTTTATTGGATGTCGGATCGTCGTACGACGAACATCGGACGCAATTGGACGCAGTGTAAATCCTCCATTACCTATTCCATTCATTGTGCGCAGTTCCTAACAGAGTGTTTCGATTCAAGCTAGGCTATTTTACGCATGTGCGACGATACGACGTCAGTAAAGTACCTGATACGTATAAAAAAAGGTACTTGTTACTCGGATTAAAAGTTTCTAAAAATTTTTTTATTTTGCAGATTGTGTAATTTCAAATGCCCGGAATCAATTCTAAAATTTATTCAATTAATACCTTTTGCTTAAAAACTTGATCGTATAATACAAATAGCGGAAACAGTTTCATCCGATAATCAATTTCTCTTTTTATTTTTTACATCCACATTTTTTAAAAATTCATTTCGGCACTTAAATGTGAAAGAGAAAGTACCGCGTCTCTCGAATCTCTCTCAACTAATGACCCTGTAAAAACATATTTTTTTTCCCCATTAAATAAGTTTTCAAATTGTAATATATTTTTCCACGTGTCATCAATTTCTAAAAAGGCCAACTTAATTTTCTTTTTGTTATTATAAACTAAAGATAAAATTTTCCACTCATTGTAAGCTAATTGTGTTATATCAATATTTTCTATACGCGTTGCAATAACGTTAATTTTTCTAATTTAAATAGATAAGATCTTTTTTCTTCGCCAGTGAGTATAAAATGAACAAAATCCTTTACTTCGACCGAACTGGCAGTCTTTATTTAATAAGCACAACGCGTTTCAACCGAGATTCCGGTCCTTATCAAGTGCGTACATTACATTTAAATGCTTGCAAAACACTTCATTGTACACAATGTGGCAGCAATGAGTCTACGAACTAAAATACAAAAAGAGTATAATAAGTAATGAGTTTACGAACTAAAGTATAATACGGAAAGAGTATAATAAGAAGAATTATAATAAAGTAGCAAAGAGAGCACCGCTTACATGTTTTGTATATCGAATGGTAATAAATGATTGAAGAGTCTCTTTACCTCGGAACACTTTTAAGTTTTTGATTTTTCTGAGCCACAGTTTTAATTAAAAAATTTAAAAAAACATATTATTAAGGTAGGACATATACAGGGTGTCCCATTTTATAGGACCCATTTTAATATCTCGAAAACTGACGCAGACAAAAATGGTTCAGACAACAGTTGTACGGTTTCAAGGGGGACATAAGATGATAACAATGATTTGACCTTGGATGGTCATTTGAAGATCACGTGAACGTCACCTTTAATTTTTTAAACAGAACCCTCCATTTTTTATTACATATTCTTGTACAGGGAGTTTTTTAAATTAACACACCTAAATATCTCGAAAACAAAGCATTTTAGAGAAAATTGTTTTAAATAAAAATTGTAGGGTTTAAAAAGATCTATTTACTGACCTAATTAGTTTGACGATGGGTGGTGTCTCCAAGGTTAAATCAAGATTACATTGAATTTTTTAAATAAAACCCTTTATTTTTTATTACATATTCCTGTAGCCCTTGTCGAGACGTTCTCAAAACTCTATAACAAAGCTCTCTTTCGTTAAGAATTTTCCAAGATATTTCAAATTTTGTATGATATTTTTCATATAAAATATGGAATATCTCGTAAACTGTGCACTTTTCGATGACTTTATCTTAATACTTTTATACGTAGAATATGGAAAGGAATCGAATAATAATATTAATTTTTACAATTTTGCAAAATTGAATGCATCTGCAAAATGCAATTAAATTTTTTAAAATATTTTTTCTACTTTTTACAACAATCAATTTCTTTTATTATTTTACGTATAAAAGTATGAAAGTAAATTTATCGAAAAGTGAATACTTAACGAGATATTTCATATTTTATACAAAAAATATCATTATAAAATTTGAAATATATTAGGAAATTCTTAACGAAAGAGAGCTTCATTACAGTGTTTTGAAAACGTCTTGACAAGGGCAACAAAAATATTCAATAAAAAATAGGGGGTTTTATTTAAAAAATTTAAGGTAATCTTTACCTGATTTTGGAGACGCTACCCATGGTCAAACTAATAAGATCAGTAAATAGATCTTTTTAAACTCTACAACTTTTGTCTGAATCATTTTTCTATAAAATGCGTTGTTTTTGAGATATTTAGGTGTGTCAATTTAAAAAGCACCCTGTATATATAAAATACATACAGGGTGTTTGAAAAAAGTGTCTGAGAGATTGACGAAAAGGAATTTCTTAACAGTAACGTAATAATATACATATATGTTCCAACTATCACAGGCAATTTTGTACTTTTATTTTCCATACCAATATTTATTATTCGTTAAGGAAATACCTGGCGATAGAACTACGTTAATCTTTCATATTTGCAGTATAAAAGATAAATGAAGAAAAACACGTATATTATATACGTGTGTGTATAAGTGTGTATCAATTATACAGGGTGTCCCGAAATTCGCGAATCAAAATACCATAGCAATAAAGTTCTCGAAAAAATAAATTTAAAACGTATTTGCCACTTTTTATTCCAAGCAGTAGTTTCTGAGATAAAAAGGTTTAAACGTGGCCAATTACAGATTACGATTAAACGGAAACCTGTACGTGAGTCGCGCGTTAATAGTGTTAGTGACCGCGCACTTTACGCTCTCACAGGCATTAGACAAAAGATTGTTTGCGTGACGTCCGTATAATACCGCGTGTTGCGTGTAATATTTGTTGCGAATTAGATGATGCTGTTAATAAACAACGTGTGTTTAAGCATAAATTTATCTTATTCATTACGTAATGAATAAGATAATTCATCAGAATTATATCGCTACTAATTTGTGTATCACAATATCAATAAAAAATATGAATAAGAGTTAAATAATTGCAATCAAGTGGCATACATACGAATCAGTATTTCTTTACAATAATTCTAATCTTTTTAATTTTATACATCTATTCCTTCATTCTCTTTAGTCTTTAATTATATCGAAACATTTATTTGATTTAAAGTAATTTAAATCGACCGTGACTGGCAATATATAACGTCTTTCCGATATGAACATTGAAAAACAGTGAGCCAACTTGGTTTGCCGGATTCACACAGCACATTTTCGGATCAATCGTCAAGACATTATTAAGTTCGACCATGGGTTTTGGTCAGTTGATGTAATTTCTAAATTTATAACTATGCCAATTTTAAGGTAAAGTAATTCCATTTGTCATTACAGCTAGTGACTTACTTTTGAATTAATTGATTGAATTTTGGCCCAATTATGTACTAAAAATTTAAACAACAATTGTTAATTGAACAAGTCATAAATTACAAAATTTAATTTTCAATTAAAGGGATATTATATTATTAAATTATAAAAGATTACACGGTAGTATTAGATTTTAAAAGTAGTAAACTCTTAGTTTACTTAGTTTATTTTATTTATGTAAAATTAATTTAGCAATATAGGATTAATGGTTCGTTTTATTCTCGTATTAATCTTTCTTTTATTTTTTAATTATACATGAAGAAGCTAAGAATTGCATTTAAAAATTAATATGTATAAGCCGTTTTGCTATTTAATATCATCGTAAAAATTCTACCAAATTAAATTAATATTCAAAGAAAAAAAATTATTCATATGTCTAGACATACTTATAATTCATCGAATTATTATTAAGCTATAGTTATTAAGCACATAATTGCAGAATTAAATTATTATGTCTAGACAAAATATTAATTCTAAATTTATTTTATGTTTTTACATATAATTTTTTCGGGAATTTTTTTATTGATATTGTAATACACAAATTAGTAGCGATATAACTCTGATGAATTATAAATTTATCATATTCAATACGTAATGAATAAGATAAATTTTGCTTAAACACACGTTGTTTATTAACAGCATCATCTAATTCGCAACAAATATTACACGCAACACGCGGTATTATACGGATGTCACGCAAACAATCTTTTGTCTAATACCTGTGAGAGCGTGAAGTTTGCGGTCACTAACACTATTGACGCGCGACTCACGGACAGGCTTCCGTTTAATCGTAATCTGTAATTCGCCACGTTTTAAACCTTTTTATCTCAGAAACTACTGCTCGGAACGAAAAGTGGCAAATACACGTTTTAAATTTATTTTTTCGTGAACTTTATTGCTATGGTATTTTGATTTGCGAATTTTGGGACACCCTGTATAAACAAGTATCACAAGACATTTATAAAAATATATTATTTTCTAAAAGGTTTACTATCTTTCCAAAAAATATATAGGATAGATATAGACTATAGAGTAAGTAGAAAAACTTAACTGCCTTAATTTCTAAGCAGACTTATAATTTTCATCTTAATAACAATTGTTTTTGAGCATCTGTCATCGTATATTTTGACAGTTTTGTGTATCAAGGGGTTAATAGTGTAATGTAATGTAATAGTAAATAATAGTATATAATGTATAATAAATAGTAATAATATAATATTAAAGCTAAATAGCGCGCGTGTAGCGCGCGTCTGTGATGTCTATACGTTATTTAAAAAAAGCTCGAGTTTTCTGAATATTTCGGTTTCGATTCTAGACAGAGAAGTTTTTGACAAGAATAGGATTCCTAATTAGTATCGTAGTGGGATAGCCTACTTTGGGACTAATTTGAGCATTCTAAGCGGAATCTATGCTGCTTCTGGGAAAACCCAGAGAAATTTCTATGCGGGAAGTGTTACATATAATTACAAATATTTCGTAAAATATATTTTTTTATTTTATTTTATTGTTTTATTCTATTTCTCTCTTTATTCTGAACTCATTATTTATTATATTTTGTGTTTATTATTTATTAGTAAAATATTTTTCTTCTTTTATTAGTCACTTGATGCTATTAAGTTTATTATTTTTGTTTTTATTTTAAGCTGCTTTATCAGAAAACTTACGTTTCTCAGTTGTCAAGATCAGTCTGTCTTTGTCTCGCGTATGGTAAAACGGTATACGCGAGACAAAGACAGACTGATCTTGACAACTGAGAAACGTCTGTTAATTCGGATCTTAGTCTAGTAACGTCACTATTTCTTATTTAGGGTAAGTCAAGAGAAAATGTTATACTTAAAAAATATTATAGCAATATGAACAAACCAATAGTTGTAACCGTTTCGCAAAATAATGCTTCCACAAAAAGCTTTAACAATAACAATCCTGAAAATAGCCACCTTAAAAGTTATTGTTAAAACGTTGTAATTTGATTATATGTACTTATATCCCTGTAAAACAGGCATTTTACTCCAAAATGGGGGTCCCGTTTGCCTACAATCCTGATTGCCAACAGCTTCGTTTGCCCACAACATTTTTCCTACAGCTTTGTTTGCCGACATTCCCGATTGCCTACAGAGCGATTGCCTACAAGCATTATTGCGCACATGTAATAGTTAAAAATACGAAAGTACGTTTGTGCACATGGCCAAACACATTGGACACATGACTTTATTGCACACAAGCAGATTGCACACATGACATTATTGCGCACATACAAATTGCACACATGACTTATTGCGCACATACACGTTATATTGCACACAATGTCGCAGGCTTATTGTAAAATCAGTCTTTTTGCAAAAAAGCTAGCCTTTTTGCGAAATGCCGGCCTTTTGCAAAAGCATTTGATCGTTTCTTTAATAAAACTAACGTATTTTAGACTTTTTGCAAAGTGCCTAGCCTAGCACCAGCCCATGTGTGCCAAAAAGCCTAAAGTGCGTTCAGTCTTATTGGGAAACGATCAGTGCTTCGCAAAAGGCCGGCCTTTCGCCAAGAGGCTATAGTCTTTTTGCAAAAGGGCTGATTTTGCAGTAAGCCTGCGACATATGTGTGCAATATAACGTGTATGTGCGCAATGAAGTCATGTGTGCAATGTGTATGTGCGCAATAATGTCATGTGTGCAATCTGCTCGTGTGCAATAAAGTCATGTGTGCAATGTGTTCAGCCATGTGCGCAAACGTACGTTCGTATTTTTAACTATTACATGTGCGCAATAATGCTTGTAGGCAATCGCTTTGTAAGCAATCGGGAATGTCGGCAAACAAAGCTGTAGGCAAAATATGGGCAAACAAAGCTGTTGGCAATCAGGATTATAGGCAAACGAAGCCCCCCCCCCCCCCCCGAAAAGAGTAAGTGGAAGGATGCAAAAACTGTGAGAAGCATGCAGTATTTAATAAATAAAGTGTAATACGTTATATACAAAAATATTGATTTATTTTTAACAATAGACTTTAACTACACTGTGCGGCAGACCAAAGAAAGATGGGGAATTTTTAGAAAAAAATAAAAAGATCTTGTGCCCCAGAACACGTTCCTAAAGGGATTTTGCTAGGTTAGCGCATTTTTTTGCTTCTTATACTTAGGTACAAAATTTAACTTATCAATAAATGATTAAAATTGGCCCCAAATCTTTATAATAACAGTCGTTCTTTCTTGACCCAACTGGCCAAAAATTTAATATATTTAACTCACGACGTTTCGACCGTAATTCGGTCCTTTTCAAGTGAGAAGAGCAATTACAAACTCAGTTAACATATCCGCATACATAACGTCCATAACGTCGCTGACATCGTGCCCTAACTACATCATACAAACGTAAAAAAAAAATTAAAAGTCGACATTATCGACAATGAAATAACAAAAGTCAAAAAGAAAAGATAAGTCAAAGAAAAAATTTGTTAATCAAAAGTCAAAAGTTAAAAATTAAAATAAAACTAATAATAAAATCAATTTAAAAGGCTTACAAATCATGAGCGTCAAGAAAAAATATAAAAGAGGTGTAACGTGAAAAGAGAAACGTCGCAAGCCATATCGGAGAACACATCCCGACAGTATAACAGTAAAGTCACAATGAAAATAAAAGACAAAAGACAAAAAGTGTTCCCAAATAAAAACGAACAGAACCAAAAACAAAAAGTGCAGACTAAGGCCGGTATTCATAGTTATTTAAGATCGTCTTAAGTTCAATCTTAAGATGTCATGAACCAATCACAGAGCCGTATTAGCGTCTCAAGACATTACTTAAGACGATCTTGAAGACTATGAATACCGGCCTAAGTCTCTCACTTGAAAAGGAGAAGAGCAATTACAAACTCGAATTACGATCGAAATACGGTCGAAACGTCGTGAGTTAAATATATTGAATTTTTGGCCAGTTGGGTCGAGAAAGAACGACTGTTATTATTTTTAATTTATTTACTGGCTAAATCTTTATACTCAAGTTTTTTGGGGCGAGAAAGCCATTTAGTGTTTGTTTTGACATTTAGGCTGCGTTTCGATATATATTCACTGCCAGTACTGAAGATCTACAGGGTGAGATATTTAAAATAAGGCACTTGAAAATATCTTGAAAGAAAAACATTTTAAAAAAATGTTTTAGACAAAAATTGTATTATCTGAAAGAGGACAAATAATGGTAAAATCAATTTTCAAAAAATCGATTTTTTACCGTTACGTAAAAGTATCGTTATTTTTTTAAATATAATTGCACGATTTTATTTAAGTACTTTGATTTTTCTAATTATTCTGCATATAAAAGTATCAAAGTAGTGTCATCAAAAAATTAATAGTTTGAGATATTTTATTGATATTTTATTCTGGCATATTTTATTTTGACATGAAATATAAAATATCTTGTAAACTATCCATTTTTTGATAACTGTACCACTGTACCTAACTTTTATGTACAGAATAATATGATAAATCAATTGTGGTGTAAAGAGAACACGTAGTTGCTTTTAAAAAAAGACATGTAGTTGCATATTACAAATTGCATAATTTTTTTGAAAAGCAACTATCTTATTATTCTGTACATAAAAGTGTTAAGGTACAGTTATCAAAAAATGAATAAACAAATAAACATACAGGCAAATGAGAGCCGAAGCGCTACGGCCGATTACAAGGCGAAAATCATATAATTATATTTTAAACTCCGAAACACACACACACGCATACATACGTTTCGGTCCTCCGTTTGGACCTTCTTCAGTGACGCAGAACAAAAATTAAAAACGTGTAGTTACGCCATCGTCAAACAATAAAAAGTCGCAATTCCAGCCACGCTGTCATTTCCTTTGGTCGGCATTACAAAAATCCGTTGGTCGACTTACGTCGTCGCAAATCGTCAAACAAAGAGGAACGATGCAATTTCCCGGGGCGACTGTTGCCTTATTTAACAAAACGGAGAAAATTTCAAAATCTGAATAAAGATCAATCAGATATCAAAAACAAGCAGTATTGTAACCTAACAGTCACTACGTGGAAATTAACGGACATTGTCGCTTGAGCGTAAATTATCATTTTGTTTACTAGGTTATGTACAAGTCACGTTGTTATTGCGGAAGCGCAAGACTTATACTGTTCAGAGGAACACGAAGCATCGAAAATAACAAATAACCATTAGATGTATAAACAACCGAGAGGCGCAATTACATATTAGAAAATTTCTCGATAATCGGTAAATAGACGCTGCTTAATTTCGCCGTGTCCTCTTGCAAATTAATTGTAATTTATTATTTGACGATTGCGTAACTACCCAATCAGCAGACAACGTTTTTTAAATGTTTTTTAAACGTTTTTTTTTTCATTGATTTTATATTTGTAGATTTTTATTGCCAAAAAGCATTTATTAAACGTTAAAAAAACATTTATTTTACATTTAAAATCCATTTGTTAAATAAACGTTTTTAACATGTTTATTTAATATTTATTTTACATTTATTTCATATTTATTAGTTATTTGCAACGTACATGTAACAAATATTTTTTTTACGTTTGTTTAATATTTATTTTAGATTTAATTCACATTTATTTTACATTTACTACTAATTAAGAACGTAAATGTAAAATACACTTGATGTTTATATTTATATTAAGTTAATATTCATTATATTACAACGCTATACATATAATATTCACTGTGAGTATCGATTATGTACTGAAGTTAATTCTGATTCATGTGATAAATATTAAATACATAAATGTGGACAAGTGTTTTTTATATATGCATTTATAAATTATTAATAAATGTAAAAAAATGTGAATTAAATGTAAATTGGCGAAAATAAGAAGCCTTATAGAGCGTTGACAAACGTTTGGTGAGGGTTTTCTGAGCGTTTATACGCTTTCAAACGTTGTAAGAACGCTTACACAACGCTGTTGGGTTGTAAACGCTTTTGGAACGCTTATCAAACGCTGTATAAAACGTTTCGAAAAGCACCTTAAATTTTTTAAATAAAACACCATAAGGGGTTAAATTAAAAATAGTTTTTTTGCATATTCTTGTAGCCCTTGTCGAGACATTTTCAAAACACTATAATTAAGCTCTCTTTCGTTAAGAATTTTCTGAGATATTTTAAATTTTGTTATTATATTTTTAATATAAAATATGAAATATTTCGTAAAGTATTTACTTTTCGATGACTTTACCTTAATACTTTTATGCGTAGAATAATAAAAGGAATCAAATAATATAAAAAAAAACAAACGAATTAATTTTAAAAAATTTGATTGCATTTTGTGTACAAACTTAATTTTGAAAAATTACAAATGTAAAAATATTATTATTCGATTCCTTTGATTATTTAGCTATGTATAAAAGCACTAAGGTAAAGTCATCGATAAGTGAATACTTTACAAGATATTTCATATTTTATATTAAAAATTTGAATTATCTCAATAAATTCTTAACAAAAGAGAACTTTAATATAGTGTTTTAAAAACGTCTTGACAAGGGCTACAAGAATGTGCTATAAAAAATAGTGGCTTCTATATAAAAAATTTAGATCAAAAGCACCTTAAATTTTTTAAATAAAACACCATAGGGGGTTAAATAAAAAATAGGTTTTTTGCATATTCTTGTAGCCCTTGTCGAGACATTTTCAAAACACTATAATAAAGCTCTCTTTTGTTAAGAATTTTCTGAGATATTTTAAATTTTGTCATTATATATTTTTAATATAAAATATGAAATATTTCGTTAAGTATTTACTTTTCGATGACTTTACCTTAATACTTTTATGCGTAAAATAATAAAAAGAATCAAATAATGTAAAAAAAAACAGACGAATTTTTTTTAAAAAATTTGATTGCATTTTGTGTACACTCAATTTTAAAAAATTACAAAAATGTAAAAATTAATATTATTATTCGATTTCTTTGATTATTTAGCTATGTATAAAAGCGCTAAGGTAAAGTCATCAAAAAGTGAATACTTTACAAGATATTTCATATTTTATATTAAAAATATTATGACAAAATTTGAAATATCTCAGTAAATTCTTAACAAAAGAGAACTTTATTATAGTGTTTTAAAAACGTTTTGACAAGGGCTACAAGAATGTGCTATAAAAAATAGGGGCTTCTATATAAAAAATTTAGATTAAACGCACTTTAATTGTTTAAATAAAACACCATAGGGGGTTAAATAAAAAATAGTTTTTTTGCATATTCTTGTAGCCCTTGTCGAGACGTTTTCAAAACACTATAATGCAACTCTCTTTCGTTAAAAATTTCTTGAGATATTTTCAGAAAGATGCACGGTAGCGCATCTTTCCGTGGTAGCTTGCAATGACACCGATAGGTGGCGCATAATGGTGTGATTAACTCGTAAGTAAATTTCAGTTGAGAGCGAATATAAGCAGGTCCAGGCGAAGCAAAATCACGACATCCGCAAGACACATATTTGCCAGCAATATTGCTGCGATGATATAAATATATAAAACTATATTTTCCAAAGTAAGATGTGTTTTTCAAATATAAAAAAGAAATTTTTAAATGTAAAACAATATTATTTCTTCAAATCTTAAATTAAAATTATTTTTTTTGAGCGTATGTAATAATTGCTGTGTGGGGTCTATAATATGGTTACGTAGAATGTCTATTAGACGTCTATTAGATGCGTCTAAAAGAGGTCCATTAGACGTCTATCTAGATGCGTCTACCGGTCTAGTTATATGCGTCTAATAGACGTCTGCTAGATGTCTATCCGATCTCGTATTTCTCCCTGGGATGTTAATAAAATGTTTTTTAAACGTTAAAATAACATTGTATTAACGTTGAAAATACGTTTTTTAAACATTTAAAAAACGGGTTTTAAACGTTGAAAAAACGTTTATTAAACGTTAAAAAAACGTTTTTTTTAATAAATAAAAAAGGATCTATCCCATTGATTAAACGTTTTTAAAAACGTATATTAAACGTTTTTTGCAATGAAAAAAAAACGTTTTTTTTAATAAATAAAAAAGGATCTATCCCATTGATTAAACGTTTTTAAAAACGTATATTAAACGTTTTTTGCAATGAAAAAAAAACGTTTAAAAAACGTTAAAAAAACATTTCTTTGCTGATTGGGTACACGTTTTTAATTTTTGTTCTGCGTCACTGAAGAATGTCCAAACGAAGGACCGGCAAAACGTATGTATGCGTGTGTGTTTCGGAGTTTAAAATATAATTATATGGTAAATAAAGTAAATAAGGCGGAAAATAAAGTGCATGAAGTAGGAGAAGTAGGTAATCCGGAAGATTACATGTTTGTCGGCTCAATAGATGTCGATGTTGTAGATTTGAAAGGTACAGATAAGATTCCGACAGGTGAATGGACAACTAACGTTAAAATTAGAGGCAAGGAGGTAAACTTTAAAATGGACACGAGATCTCGAGTAAATACTTTGCCATTGAAGACGTATAACAGGTTAGGATTTTCCAAAAAGCGTTTTGAAAAGAACTAATGTAGTATTGTCGGCGTATACAGGTGATTTGCTTAAAATAGTGGGAAATTGTACCATACCATGCGTAATTGGCAAAAAGAGTTATAACCTTCAGTTTTTTGTGATAGATACAGACAAGAAACCACTGTTGGGATTATTGACTTTAATTAAATTAAACTTAGTACAGAAAATAGATAAGGTCGAGTCAATAGATATAAATTATAATAAATTAATTAACGATAACAAAGAGCAGTTTGTAGGTATCGGTTGCTTAAAGGAACCATATCGCATTGAACTGAAGGAAGATGCAACACCTGTAGTACATCCTGCGAGGAAAGTGCCAGTGCACATTAAAGATAAATTAAAAGAAAGTCTGGATGCTCTTGAAAAACAGAGTATTATTGAAAAAGTCGATTATAGCACGGATTGGGTAAATAGTCTTGTCATTGTCAGAAAGCCTAACGGGAAATTACGAATCTGTTTAGATCCACAAGATTTAAACAAGGCAATTAAACGCAAACACTGTCAAATTCCTACTCTTGAACAGATTACTACTGAATTAAATGGGGCTAAGTATTTTAGTACGCTAGATGCGACGAATGGTTTTTACCAAGTACAATTAGATAAAGAAAGCTCAGATCTGTGCACATTCGCAACACCTTTCGGGAGGTATAAATTCTTAAGGATGCCATATGGCATATGCTCAGCACCTGAAGTATTTCAGAAGAAATTTAAATCAATCTTTGACACAGAGGGTTCAAAAGTGTATATTGATGACGTAATTGTTTGGGGTAAGACTAAAGAAGAACATGATAGAAGACTAGCAAAAGTTTTACAGTTAGCGAAAAAAAATTATGTTAAGTTTAATCTAAGTAAATGTAAATTTGGAAGAACAAAAATTGAATATATGGGCCATATAATTACTGACAAGGGCATGTATCCAAACGAAAATAAAATCCGCGCTATAATGGAGTTTTAACAACCAGAAAATAAGAATGATGTTCAGAGATTGTTAGGTATGCTGACCTATGTAAGCAAGTTTGTAAAAGAATTTTCGGATAAAACTGCTCCGTTAAGAAATTTAATTAAAGATAACGTAGAATTTATATGGTTAGACGAGCATACCAGAGCGTTAGACGAAATTAAAAAGATTCTGTGTAAGCAACCAGTCTTACAGTATTTTGACGCAAGTAAAGAGACCGTTGTCTCAGTTGACGCATCAAAATCAGGGCTGGGGACTGTCTTAATGCAAAATAAATTACCATGTGCATATGCTTTCAAAGCATTGACGGAAACGCAAACTAGGTATGCACAAATAGAAAAAGAATTGCTTGCAATCTGTTTCGGATTAACTAAATTTAATGAGTATGTATACGGAAAAAGGGTAATAGTTGAGACAGATCACCAACCCTTCGTTTCGATATTTAAAAAACCCTTAAATAAATGTCCTGCTCGTTTACAGAGAATGAGACTGCAGTTGCAAAAATATGATATTGATTTAAGATATAGACCTGGTAAAGAATTAATACTAGCGGATACATTGTCAAGAGCGTACGTTAAAGAGCACAACGCAGCGGAATGGGAAGAAGACATTGATGCTCAAGTCTGTTTAATAACTTGTCAGATAAATGCGACACCTCAGAAAATGAAAGAGTTAGTAGAAGAGACAAATAAAGATGAGGAATTGATTGAGCTTAAGAAAGTTATTCTATCGGGTTGGCCAAAGAATGAGAAAAAATTATCGGATAGCGTGAAAAGTTACAATCAATACAAAGATGAATTAACGATAGTGAGCGATTTAGTTTTTAAAGGTCAAAGCGTTGTAATTCCGAATAGCATGCGTAGCGAAATGTTAAACAGAGTTCATTATAGTCACTTAGGTGTAAACAAATGTCTCTCAATAGCCCAAGAGTCAATATTTTGGCTTGGAATGATAAATCAGATCAAACAAAAGATCGCTGAATGCCCATTATGTCTAAAGTATGCGAAATCACAGAACAAAGAACCGTTAAAATCTCACGAGATACCGAATTTACCGTGGAATAAGATAGGCTGTGATATTTTCGAACTAAAAGGTAAAAAATACTTATTGTTAATAGATTATTTTTCTAAATATCCGGAAATCGCAGAACTTGAAAGCATGACTAGTAACACTATAATAAAAAAGATGAAATCGATATTTGCGAGACACGGCATACCGCGGACGGTGATATCTGACGGAGAGACTCAGTTCACTTCAAAAGAGTTTGAACAATTTACAAAGGAATACGAGTTTGATCACATACCATCGTCCCCGACGTATGCACAATCAAATGGAATGTCCGAAAGGAACATACAAACTGTAAAAAGCATGTTTAAGAAAGCTTTAGAAGAGAAATCGGATCTAGATCTTGCGTTATTACATTATAGGAACACGCCAATTCTTGGCAACGTTTCACCAGCGGAAGCGCTAATGTCTAGGAAACTCCGATCTAAATTACCGTATACTAACAAGATGTTAAAACCTAAAGTTGCGACAAAACAAATGGCAGAAACTGTAGCAAAACTACAAAAAAGCGAACAAAAATATTATAATGCGAGAAACGCTAAGGAGTTACCGCAGATACCAGATAATTCCTTTGTATATGTACAACGCAGTCCAAGGTCTGACTGGTATCCTGCTACAATTTTGTGTCAAATGAGAGATAGATCATATAAAGTTAAGCATCAAAATGGCTCGATACTAGTTAGAAATAGAAGGTTTATAAAACTTGTTAAATCTCCGATTGTATTGAAAAACGCGGCCAAGGAAACAAAAGTTCTTGGAAAAGAGGAGAAAAGGGTAGAACCAAAGATTTATATCGAAATAGTAGATAACGAGGTTGAACCGGATCCAGTTGTAAACGACGAGGTTGAACCTCATGTTAACAGAAGTTCCTCAAGCTCTGAAGAGTTCAAAGATGCTATAATGGAGTTAGAGAGTACAGGATCAGATTCTGAGGTTGAATCAGTAAATCAAACAGTAAGAACCGCGTCCGGCAGAATAAGCAAATCACCTCAGAGACTGTACCTGTAGATTAAGGCATTTAAGATTATATTTGCGTTTTATATTTCTTTTATGATTTTAATTGCGTTCTATGTTCCTTTATATTAATTTATGTTTAATCCTAAAAAGGGGAGATGTAAGGTAGATGGCACTTAGTGCATCAACTCTATAATAGAGGACGCGACGACCGCTAGGTGTCGACAATAAAGTTCAGTCTTAAGCTAGCCTCCAACCAGCCACGACGTATATTCATTGTCCCTACACCCTACAATCTCCGAGATCTCTCTTTTTTTATAATGGCTTTCTTTATATAAAATCCTCGGATTATGCCACGTGAAATTATGTTTATATGTGAGACGATGTTTGGAAACCACAGAGTGCTTGCTAACATGTTTCCTAATATCACTTTAATGTTCTTTTAAGCGTGTCTCTAGATGCCTTTTAGTTTGCCCAATATAGCAAGAATTGCAGTTAGCACAATCAATCTTGTACACAAGTTCGGTCTGTCTGAGATACGGTAGTCTATCCTTGCCTTTCCTAATAATGCAATCTAATCTCTTTGGGACAGTAAGAAGTGTCTTAAATTTGACACCTCTCATTGTCCGGCTGACATTCGCGCTAAGGCCTCTAATATACGGGATAGTTACGAAATTTTCTAGATCCCGAGACACACCACGAGAAACGAAATTCGCGTCGTCCGCGGACGGAATATAGAAACGGGTGATTACGCAAGGCGGGTCAAACCGATCCTGTCAGTCGCCATTAGGACGGCACCGTTAGAATTTGCTTACGTTCACCCGTATTTGTCTTATACTACATATATATATATATATATATATATATATATATATATACAGGGTGTCCCAAAAAGCTCGGACACCGTTTCACTGACAAATTCTGTGGGACATTCTAAGAAGAAAATTCTTATGCGAAAATGTTGAGGCTGTAATAGTTTTTGAATTATAAGAATTTAGAGTTAGCGAATCAGACCGCCTAAAGTTGGCGCGCTCAGGTGTGGTACATCGCATAGCAAGTGAAGGTGGGCTAGCTTGTGACACACTTCATTTGACAAACTTGACAGTTCGCTGTGCATACGTATTTATTGATATTCCATAATGCTTGCATTAATCTTTATATACAGCAAATTGAACAATCACAGATAAATAAGACAAAGCTTCAAAGTAATTTTCTTGTCGTTTGAATTATGTCAATATCTAAAAACTGAGTCAATGCACAAGAGCACCTTTACTTGCTATGCGATGTACCACACCTGAGCGCGCCAACTTTAGGCGGTCTGATTCGCTAACTCTAAATGCTTATAATTCAAAAACTATTATAGCCTCAACATTTTCGCATAAGAATTTTCTTCTTAGAATGTCCCACAGAATTTGTCAGTGAAACGGTGTCCGAGCTTTTTGGGACACCCTGTATATATAGCGACATGTGTGTTTGTGGCAGAATCAAGAGACGCGGTAGTGTCTCACACCAAGTACGCGCGGAGCGAGACAGCCGTGGCTCTATATACGCGACGCGACGAGTTATATATATGTTGAGAGTACTCGAGATTTTGAGACCTCAATAACTAGTGAACGGATCAAGAACTAGGCTCAATGGAAAGCTTGGACCAAATTTATATAATGAAAGTATTTTTATTTTTCCCCTACGTGGCCTACGAAAAAATATATTGCGATGCAAAAGTCCAGACCTGAAAATTTTACATTAAGATACGTCGTCGTCACTTTCACACTCTCGCCACGGCGCGCCGTGGCGCTGGGGGTAGCGTGTCACTTTCACAATCTTGACGTTAATGGCGCTATTTTCCTTTTTAGAGCAACTAGGGCTGCATTCGCGGAGCACGCTTTCAGCGCTATTGTATCATTCTATCTTTATTATTCATTATACGTAAAACAAGGATAGAATGATGTAAAAGCGCTAAAAGCGCGCTCCCCGAACGCAGCCAAAGTGTTGCCAGCGGTGCACTTGGTGTACTGAGTGCAGTCGCACTGCCGGTGCACTTGGTATACTGAGTGCAGTCGCACTGCGGGCGCCCCGCGACCCGGCGGTGTATGACAGCGCGGAGCGAGATAACCTACGCGGCTGGATCGACTCGGGCTTTGCGCGATTCGGGAGTGTGTGTGTAGTGAAAAACGTTCAAGTCCGGCTCGCGAATCAAGCTCGCCGAGCCGGACTCGCGAGTCAATCGTACAAAAATAATGGGCCGCTTTAAACGTCCGCGTCATCGAGAAATATTCCGTCCGCGTCGAGGTTATATGGCTTACGATGTTTACGTGTGCGTTCAGTCGGGGCTCGTGCAGTGATAACGTGCAATGTGTGATAAACTATCGTAAGTAAACTATATCGTGCGTGATAATAAACTCACGCTCTCTCTCGCTTGCTTGCTCGCTCGCTTAATCTCGTCTCTTACGAGTTAAAGTGAGGTTATTTATATCCTCTAAATAAATCGCGTTTGCGAGAGAGATTGATCGAGTCATCATCATCATCACACGCGTCAAAGTGAGTGAGATTAACGTGTCATGTCACATTGACACCGCAGGGAGGATTGATTCGCACAATCCTTTAGGCTTATAAATACAGTACTTGCTCTGCTTTCATGTTGATCGTTTCTCAAGTCTGCTTTACAAAATATGCTTCCCGGAAGAAGTGGAAACATTATTTATTGATTTCTTATTCAATAAAGTTACTAATTTATTGTATATGTTTCTTTGATAGCGATCTGTCTGATGGTGTTCTGGGTTTTGATTGCGAATGGGTCAAAGAGAGACCCGTCTATCTGTTACAACTGGCTACTATCAATGGAGTAGTTGCTTTGTTTCGCATCGGAAAGATTGGATACATTCCACCTAAGCTTAAGGTAACGTTTCAAATAGTTCATGATCAGATTATCCGTAACTATGCATAACATTGAATTTTAATAACATTACATTTATGCCTTCAGGAATTATTAGCTAGTAAGCACATTCTTAAAGTGGGAATCGCCTCGTTCGAAGATGGGCAGAAGATTGTAAAGGATTATGGATGTAGAGTTAATGGAACTTTTGATCTAAGAACCTTAGCTGAAAGTCTTAATCTACCGAGCCGGAAAAGTTTAGCTGCCATGAGTTTAAAAGAATATCTTCATTGAGATGGACAAAATGATAGAAATCAGGTGTGGTGACTGGGATGCTAGCACCTTAACCGACGAACAAGTTGCGTATACTGCTTGTGATGCGCTTGCATCTGTTATTATTTATCATAAAGTAAGAAGTTTAAAACTTCCTCTTTATACATGGTTATTGTACGTAATTTCAAGTTGTGCCTGAATTTTATTTGCAGATATGGCAAAAAGAAAAAGAAAAATATTTATTATGGCAGAGATTAGGAATGTACTTATATAATGTATTTAGTAGTGATATAAATGTGCGAATTTATGGTGTACCTGCTAGAACAGTCGGTACGAGGTATAAAACTTTATAAATTATATAAATTATAGTTTAAAATTTTACACATGTAATAGAAAAATATGCACATAAATGTATGTGTGTTTAAGGTTCAAGGTTCAGCGATCACCAAGTGTGGACAGTATTACTAGCAATAATGTTTTAAATACCAAGAGTAAATCAGTAGTAGTAGATAAAAACACTATTAACGATCGTGAAAATGCGATACCTACAATAATCAAACCGTTATATCATAATTGTTATTTACAAGCGCCCGATGGAGATATATTGTGTGATGGAGATGTATTGTGTATACATGCAATCGCAAGAAAGCAGAGTGGTATATTACGAAGAATTTAGGAAAACTTGTGGATACAGATCCATATACAGTGAGATTAAATTTTGAGCCATCTGGCCGAGCATTGGGAGAGGTTGGACAATATTATACACAGGTGAAACTTAATCAATGTGTAGTCTGTGGAAACACCGAGAAATTTATTAGGAAAAATGTTGTGCCGCGAGAATATCGGAAATACTTTCCATGTAAACATTTTTTATTTATGATTTATTTATTATGTAATGTTGAACATATCAAAAGTATAATATTTGCATTGATTAATGAATTACAACACGCCAAGATAATTATATATGTGTAAGAATATACATATAGTTCTCCCTCTATGTATAAATTTATTAAATTAAAATAAAATTTTTGTGTTTAATTTTAATTGTGTGATATGTGTTTTATGTTTAATTATTAATAGATTACAACACCTAAGGGTTTCAAAGTTTTAATGTCAGCGTCTTTAGAACATACATCGATTTTAAGCGAATGCGTATACGAATTTTCTCAAAAAATACCAACACTATCTTACGCGGTAATTATCGCTGTTGGTGTTTTACTACGTAAAATTATAAACATAGAAACTGTTAGAACATTTCGATATGTTGGCCCTTTTCATCATTTATAAGTAAATTAATTATTTTCAGATTTATGACAAAGAAGTTAAGAATATCTCGACTGATTGTGAGAATACCCTGGAAAAGGAATGGACAGCATCTTCACCATTTTTATCGTCTACCAAGAGCTATTCTCAAACACTTTTTGAATTGACTACACATGACCATACATGGAAAATTGATCGATTTATGCGTTTTAGTGAGATCAAAAATACAATAACGTTTCCGTCGTTCCTAGAAATAGGTCAATGCGAGATTCTAATGAATGTTTCACGTCAAGAAAGTTCGCAGATAAATGCAATAAAATTTTATATTCTTACTAATAATTCATTTGATGGTTCATGTACTACTACCGCAATGCGGTTGTCTGACAAAGTATCAAGAACCATATCAGGTCGTATATCAAATATGACATTGTTAATTGAAATCTTGTCAAACAGGTTTCTGTTAAGACTTGGAAATACGCTTGTAGTACATTGCAAGTTTGAAATTTTTCGTAATGTGATAAATAGAACTATATGTATGAATTTACTACCATCTTCAACCGAAATTTTAAAAGATGTGGGATATTCTGAACACTCGACCTTTGATGAGTTTCCGTCTAAGAATGAGGAATTAATCAAATTTATAGTAGGAGAAAATCAATATGTTGTATCAAGAAAATCGTGCGCCACCAACAGTAGTTACTTTAAGGATATCTGTCTTATACATAGAAAGGATATAGATATGACAAACGAATTAACAAAAAATAATGATTTACACACTTTTGAACAGATTTTACTATATATTATAACTGGCTCGACAAAACGATGTGATTATGACATGCTTAAAGATTTATTAATAGCAGCGGATAAGTATGATGTACAAACTTTAAAATTAACGTGTGAACATTATTTGCTACACTGTATTACGGTTAACAATGCTGTGGAACTTATACAGCTTGCGTTTTCGTTTAATGCAAAATTTTTAGAAACACATTCGGCGACTTTTATTAAATTTCATATAAAAGAGATTAGGAATACTAAGGAATTTCGAAGTCTACCACGAAAAGATTCTAATAAGATAATGGAATTGATTGAAAAAAGTAAAATATATGAAGTCAGCACATATAAACTTTTTTCACCATTTAAAACAGATAAATTTAATTCATATAATATTGCGGTCTTAAATATATTATATATAAATTCATAAAACATGATAAAAATATTTTTTGTATTTAATTAGTAAACATGTTTTTTTCTTTTCCACAAATATATTCTAGCTTTTAATTCTTATACAGAATAGTGTTCCTTTTAAAGAGCGTCCTTTAATTACATAACGTTATTCTTTGTAAAACTGAGTCTAAAAGTCCTGAGCCATCTTTGTTGTATAATACCATATAATACTTAATATAGCAGTAGTTATTAAGTATATTGATGGGTGGTCCATATCGCGAAGAAATCATCCTGACAAATATTATTGTTTATGTAGTAAAACGGAAAGAGCATTGTTGTAACGACTTGAGCTCAATGACAGTAAGTGTGACTGTGCGTTTGTTAAAAGGGAACTGTTGTCAAGTACTTCAATCTACTAAAGAAATCAGTGTATTTGTATAGAATTATTGCGTCGGGCTTAAGAGTTTTATTTACTACATAAATATCAATATGTATGTGTATATGTATGTACAAAGTGTTGCAAAATTAAGTGTAAAAACGCTGCAACAGAAAGCGAAAAATTAAGTAATAAAAATTTACGTAGCTTTTATTATTCTAAGCAGTAAATTTTTAAGCATAAGCTTTAAATTTGGTTAAAATAATTAGAGAGTACTTTGCATTCGTATTACTGACATTAAATAAAATATGCTGCGAAGATTTGAGAAATCATTAATACATCATATGAATGTTAACTTATAATTTGACCAAATTGGCAAATTTTAAACTATGTGTTCAATTTCGTATTTAAAAAAACTATTGCTTTTATTATTTAATTTTTGTAAATTTCTGCTGTAGTATGTTTAACTCAACTTCTGTAACGCTCTGTATATATGTAAAGGATATCTTAGTAAAGATATATATCGATGTAAGAACCTTACAATGATAATAACAATTTATATTTAAAACTTTGTTATAATTTCCAATAATATATGTCTTAAAATTCGCGTACCTATAACTTTCTGCATTGTTTTTTTATTTTGGCTATCAATAAACTATTTTTCTCTTTTTGTATCTAATAATCACACGTGCTCACGTAGATATATATTCATGGAACAAATATTCATTAAAATCCACTAAATATTTTTAGAACATTCCAAACAATCTAGATAGCTGATAACAAAGGAAAAGAAGAATACGAAATTATTTATAGTCTCATAAATATTACAATATTAAAATGGTGTATTTGTAATAAAAATTGGAATTGAGCAATTCTTTATTACCTAATTGTGCATTTGTTATTTTTAATTCTTAATTTTAACTAACTCATTAATAAAATTTTTATTAAATTTCCGCTAATTGTAAGAGAAAATTGTCTTATGGCACTGCTGATTCATCTTTTTCCGGAATGTCCTATATATACACACATATTTATAATATAATATTACTATATTAAAAATGATTAAATGTGAAAAAAAACACATTTTATTAAATAAGATTATTAAAAGATATAATATTAGATTGGTAAAAGGAGCTATGTACGGTTGATGTTTATAACGCGACAATTTAACTCCTATATTGCTTAATGAATATCTTTCTATATTGTGCCAAGCCATTTCTATCGATTCCTCCTATTTATGACCAGCTGTCTGTTAATAGGAACATGGTGCAATTGTAAGTGCAAGAAAGCAAAGTCCAAAATTAAAATAGAAGCTTGGTGGTAATTTTAATCAAAAAATAGAAGTGTGTGTGCGTTGAGAGTTGCAATTAACTGTGTAAATCGTAAAGAAATAACGTCCTAGCCAATTTATCCGCCAAAATCGTGTCAAACATTATTTATATGCAACGTATGTACATGTATATAATCTCATATTTCTGGAAGACATCTAGAGGTACTTCGAGTAAAAAAAGATAAAATTTGGATGACAATGAAGATAAGAGGCCGCCAGCTAAAAAGAAGTATTGTTTCACTGAGTAATCTAAAATACACGTTCCATTTTTGTATTAAACATATATTTCGTCTATATAATATATACATATATTTACATGCTTTATATATTATATTTTTTAATATAATATATATTTTATTTTTTATATGATAATGTTCCTGTGAGATTGATACAGTATATTCGTAACATGTTAATGTGTATTATTATTAAAGAAATATGCAGAGAAAAGTTATGTGCTAAAAATAAATCAAGTAATATGATAAGAACATGAAAATTATTTTTTATAAGCATTATTTTCGAAGGAGATGCAATGTAGTGTTGGTTATTAATAAATTTAATTTTCAGACTTACAAGATATTGAATTATAATATGTTATTATAAAACCTTGAAAAAATCGAAGTAATATATTTGTACCTCAAAAAAACCTAAGTAACAAGTGGTACACGTAGTTATCTTTGTACCTCGAAAAAACTTAAGTAACGGGTGGTATACGTAATACGTTTGTACCTCGAAAAATAAGATATACTGTTCATATAAGATGCGTAATATTACAAAAAGGCATGATATCCGTACAAAATCACCTTTTACAAAAAGGTAAAAAAAAGACGCCAAGCACGCGTGGTGTATCTTGAAAAAATCGAAGTAATATATTTGTACCTCGAAAAAATCCAAGTAATATCTTTACCTCGAAAAAATCGAAGTAATATATTTGTACCTCGAAAAAATCCAAGTAATATCTTTATTTTAAAAAAATACAACCCAAGTGACACATGACAAAATTGTGTTACCTTTTATTCAATCCAAGTAATTATCTATAAAAAAAAAAGAAATGATATCTGTAAATTGCGCCAATTATAAAAAGAAAGAATATATATATTGTCTTAAAAAACAATTGTTGCATTACTTTGATAAAAAATTTTTACATTGTGTCAATTAGAAAAACAATGTATAATAACAATTTCATAAAATTAAAATTTTTTATTTAAATTCAACAAGGAAATATAAGATATTTAAACACAAAGTTCATATTTGTATTTTTTAGTGGATATAACAATTTTATAAAATTAAAAATTTTTTAATTCAACAAGGGAATAAAAGGTACTTAAACAATACAAAGTTTACAAGTTTATATATGTATTTTTCAATAAAATAAAACATTTAATTACAAACAATTACAGACAGAGGTCTGAGAATTATAAACAATTATAACATTACAATATAAACATGTTTTATTAAAATTAATACATTTTTCTTGTAAAAAAAACTTGGCGCTGCTAGACCTCGAAATATAATAAAGTACTATAATTTCAACTGAATAAGGACAACAATAAAAATAATTCAAGGAAGAATGCAATGGGAGTAATAATAATAATTATCAGCGTGTGTATGTGCGAGCGAGTGATACAGGCAGTAATGGCGAGTGATGCGACTAATAATTAATTATAGGATAAGTTTACACTTGTGAGGCGTGCGTTGTCACAGCGATTATACAAAGTAGGTTTAAGATTACGTTTCTTTAGTATATAAGTTTCATTGTAAAAAAAGCTTCTTGTAATTTTAATTTGTATCTAATGTAACTCGACCTAGTACTTTATTATATTTCGAGGTCTAGCAGCGCCAAATTTTCTTTACAGGAAAAATGTATTAATTTTAATAAAACATGTTTATTTTGTAATGTTATAATTGTTTATAACTCTCAGACCTCTGTCTGTAATTGTTTGTAATTAAATGTTTTATTTTATTGAAAAATACATATATAAACTTGTAAACTTTGTATTGTTTAAGTACCTTTTATTCCTTTGTTGAATTAAAAAATTTTTAATTTTATGAAATTGTTATATCCACTAAAAGATACAAATATAAACTTTGTGTTTAAATATCTTATATTTCCTTGTTAGATTTAAATAAAAAATTTTAATTTTATAAAATTGTTATTATACATTGTTTTTCTAATTGACACAATGTAAAGATTTTTCATCAAAGTAGTGCAACAATTATTTTTTAAGACAATATATATATTCTTTCTTTTTATAATTGAAGCAATTTACAGATCATTTCTTTTTTTTTATAGATAATTACTTGGATTGAATAAAAGGTAACACAATTTTGTGATGTGTCACTTGGGTTGTATTTTTTTTTTTTTTTTAATAAAGATATTACTTGGATTTTTTCGAAGTACGTATTAACGCTGCGGACTCGCGACAAAACACTAATGGGGTCAATGCCTCTTATACGGAGCAGTATACCACGCCGACTTTCCGTAAAGGTATGCCCAGAAACCTCACCCGAGATTCATGCCCGAGTCCAGATTATAGCGATAAAAACAAATGTGTTACGGGAATTTCCTTTTCAAAGCGTAATCTTCTAGTAATCCTGCTGCCGCCGATTCTCACATCGGGATTCATCGTTACTATTTATGACATGATAAATTGCGTGAAATAATTTCCAGTTTGACGTTTCATCACTTATTTCGCGCGAAAAAAGATGCCATGTAAATACAGTAATTTCTTCATGCAAAATAAAAATGTTATTAAAGTAAGCGCGATTAATGCAAAATTTTATAATAAGAATAAAATATAAAGTCTGCAAATCAAATCAACGATATATTTGTCGATGTCACAATACATTACTGCATCCAGTATTATTAAGGGGTCATCTCACTTTGAACGCTCGAAAAAATCGCTATTTTTATGAATTTTGTTTGGCAATACTAATGCAGATAATTGAATGAATGTTTTTAGTACTTATTAGGCATGCTTTAAACAACAAAACATATTTCTTGTAGAAGTTTTAGTGGTTTATTTCATGAAAAAAACAACAATGCGAAGAAGTTGGAAAAAAAGATTGGTCCACGGCGGACATCGTAACTCCTTGTAGAATCATCTGAAACAAAAAAAACAAAAAGATTCTTGATTAGTAGGAGTGTCGCTATAGCATGAACCTCCAGAAATAATTTATGTTGAAAATAGAAAAAATGGTGAAGGTTTAAAAAAAAACATGAATAATAGCCATTTTTTTGTCATGTTTTTTGACTTTTAAAATATAATAATTTCAATATTTTGACTTGATCGTGCTTCGTGCTAGAGGTATTAGTGTGTTTAATAAGCCATAAAAATTTCAGACCGATTCGTCGAGTAGTTTATTTTTAATCGTGTCCGCCGATCACGAAATACGTGTTTTGAGAAAAACGCGTTTAAAGTTTTTGTTACTGAAAAACAGTGAAAAAAATGTACTTACAATTAATCTGCAATCCCTGCTCCATACATCAATCCTTCAGCTTCTTCAAACAGTTCTGATTCTATCGATTTGGTCGGTTGAACCTCTTCGTCCAAAGCAGGGGGGTGATGAAACGAATCTAGAGTTCTAGCTGCTTCGTTTTCGCTCCGAACTCAGGTAGAAAAAGGTTCGTAGAATCTCAAATACTTCTAGAATCTTTATGAAATTTTTACACAAGTTTCTCAAGGGTATATACTATCGAAATATGTAAAAAAAAAATCGATTTTTTCGACCGGTCAAAGTGAGATGACCCCTTAAATTCTTACGAGATGTGTTTTGATATCCATCTTAATTAGCACATTGTAAAAGCATTGATAAAAACAAGAGTGCAGATAAAATCTAGCAAGAAATCTGTACAAGTACAATCGAGTCTTTCGAAGGTAGCGAAGACGTAACTTTTACCTCGAGCGTTGAACTCTTGGCGAAAAACTTGTGCAGGAACCGTGGTTCATCGAACGAGGTCGCGCACGACATCGTATGATGTAAATTTCATAACGATTCGCGGCATAAATAAAGCGATTTGCGAATTTATTACCTAAAAGTGAAAAATTAAGCACGTGTGAGTTACACGTTGTATACTTTGCATATAATCGAAATGGAACGTGTCCGATCAAATCAGCACACGCGTGACTGACAAATATGATTAACCCGTTGGCAAAAACGGCGAAAAAGATCATTTTTTAACTGAACCTCTGCGCGATATCTTGATTTTATTTTCTCGTTACTCGCGTTTGTTCCTCTTCCTCCGAATCCTTACAGCGTAAATCAACGGCGAAAATTGAGGAGCGTACGACGTGGATTAATACCCGCAATATATTAAACCAATGCTGAAATTTTGCAAAAAGACTATCAAGTTACTTTATCTCTTTATTCAGAAAGATTATATCCATATTTGACAAATATTTATCATCGTAAACGTATGCTGAAAAACTATCCTCTCTCGAGGTTATTGGAATTTCGTCTTTAGAACAACCATCATTCATCTGTTACGTCACGGTTTGAGAATCCGCAAGTAACGTTGTTTTCTTTACCTTTTTATAGAACCATTACCTCGGCGCAGCGCAAAAGGCCCTCTCCTTTCTTTGTTTAGGGTCAGTCTGCATGCACCGACTATAACCCGGGACAGGCAAAAGGATTCGTAGTTAAAACGGTATGAAAGCCCGAGAAAAAATAATTTTGACTAATCGTATATAATTGTATATGATTATGTATTGAATCATAAATGAATATATATGGGTATATTTATGAACATGTATATTTACATCTTGCTCCTTGTATGATTATATATGAATCCATATATGATTAGATCTGACAATTTCTATGCTGATATGACTAATATATTCTAATTCGTATGAGTAGGTACAGATTCATATATGATTAGACCTAATCAAGCCTGACTCATGCCTGACTGTATATGAATTCATATATGACTATATTTAAATCTATGTATGATTCTATCTAATCATGACTGGCTAATATAAACTCGCACCTGACTATATGTGAATTTATATATAACTGGATATATATCCATATATAATTGCGCGTATTTAGATCTGACCATTTCTATGCTGATATGACTAATATATTCTAATTCGTATGAGTAGATACAGATTCATATATGATTAGACCTAATCAAGCCTGACTCATACCTGACTGTATATGAATTCATATATGACTATATTTAAATCTATGTATGATTCTATCTAATCATGACTGGCTAATATAAACTCGCACTTGACTGTATGTGAATTTATACATATACATATAACTAGATATACAGGGTGTTTCCGGATCTTTGCGACAAACTTAAAGAGGTGATAGATCTCAATAAATGGAACAATTTTTGTTAAGCAACCCGTGTCCGGCGATGCCTCCTTAAGGCGCTAGGCTGTGTTGAACATTTACGGTTGCGTGCCTTGATTTTTTCTTGTAAGGGCATATCAAAAGTTTAGTGTTATACAACCCCTGTTAATACCCGAAATGAGCTTATTGACATGATTATAAACGCATTTGGTACGATTCGCAATAATCCTGAAATTTTTCAGAGGGTGCGTCAGTCAATGCACCGTAGATGCAATGCTTGTATTGAGGTTGCAGGTCGCCATTTCGAACATTTATTTTAATAAAATGAACAAAATATAATTAGAAAAACGTACAATATTTTTAAATTTTAATCTAACCATATTAGAAATCAAATAGCATTCATGCCGGTCTAGCGCCTTAAGGAGGCATCGCCGGACACGGGTTGCGTAACAAAAGTTGTTCCATTTATCGATATCTATCACCTCTTTAAGTTTGTCGCAAAGGTCCGGAAACACCCTGTATATCCATATATAATTGTGCGTAATCCTGTCTGGATATTATTGACTATAATATAAATTCAAACATGACTAGATATAAATTCATATATGATTGCATATGATCATATATATCAGCTGTATACACACACACATACACACGCGCGCGCGCACACACACATATTTATATTTATATTCAATAAACAACGAGGTTATATATACGGAAAAATAAACACTTTTACCATATAAAATTGGTCCAATTAGCTATACGATAAGCCTATTATAGTTCTTGTAATAAAATTATCAATATCTTTACTCTTTTTTTTAATATTCCAAGGACCTTTTTTATCAAACAACAATTTAATAAGTTGTTTTACTACCCCAAGAAGAACCGAGTGCATGTACTCAGGTAAAACACATGTTCCAATATCAATCAGTGGCACACAAGACAATCTAATACTACGGAAAATCTACGGAAAAATATAATTTTTAATCAAATTTGTTACATTTTTGTAGAATTAAATTATATTGTTAGAAAATTATACAGTATCTATGTTTGACACCTTCCGTACATCTACTAACAATAAGTGTAACATATGTAGTACAATACGAAACGTCTTTATCAATTAACGTTGTAGCACAGTACGTAAG